>CAMQGK010000229.1:6321666-6938333 GCA_947000775.1 Pterois miles
TCTTTACAAGGACACAAAACAGGGACGCAACAAAAGACACATGCAATAAGATTAAATAACTAGGGCTGTAAATCCATTTAATATTTAATTGTGATTATTCGCATGGTAGTTGATTAATCACAATTAATTGCAAATTAATCACATTGTTTGATAAAAATCTCTGCTGCTTTATGCAAATGTATGTAATGTATACAGTATAGGCCTATTTATTATGGGTAATCAATTAACGACACAATGACAAGTAATGTCCAGTAACCCTCACAGGTACTGTATTTACCTTTAAAAAATATTCATAACATGGCAAACTGCAGCCAAACCAGCCACAACAGCTGTAAGTGTGTCAGTGTGCTGACTTGACTATGACTTGCCCCAAACTGCATGTGATTATCATAAAGTGGGCATGTCTGTAAAGGGGACACTGGTGGGTACCCATAGGATCCCTTTGAAAATGGCCATGACAGCATTCCCAAGCCAAAATTTAACACAAGTCTGGAGCATTATTTAACCTCCTCCTCGTGCCACATGGTTGGTACCAATGTATTCCTTCGTTTTTCAAGTTTCATATGATGCCAGTATCTTCACTCTAGCTTTGAAACTGAGCCTGCTACAACCTCCGGAAGATCGATTGTGTTAAGTTGTTACAGAAATTAGTGCCGTTAAACAAATTTGTGTTAACACATTAACTTTGACAGCCCTAAAATAAACATATGAAATCAAAAATACAGTAAAAGCCCAGAAACAGAATATAAACAATACATTTGGTGTGACTTTTCAATATATCATTTACATCGTTTATCATTGCCGATTGTAAAATGAACATATAGAGCTTTTGACCCTGAAATCTGGGGTTGTTACTTTGCCATGCAGCCAGACAGTAAATTCTGGTCAGATTGCTGTATTTTCCATTCACTGATTCCTCCTAATGCCTCTCTTCCCTTTCTCATCCATCTCTGTCAGCGACTAAATCCAGTGCAGAGTGACACACGGGCTTGTGGCTGAGAACAAGTCCGTGGCATTTGAGATGGTGGAACTGGGCTCCTTGGAGCCTCCGACTTTCAAATGCGACATGCTTACGAGTGAAGCCCAAAATATTAGACTCTAGGGGAAGGCTGCCAAAGCTCCACATTTCTTAACTGTCTGCTTTCTTTGCTCCGTGGATTACAGATCTATCTGCTCTCTCCCTCTTTCACTCCTTTGCTTGTGCTCCTGTTTCCAGTGTCCTTGTGGAGGGTTGGGCTGGAAACCACTGGGCTAAAAACAGATTGCCTGTCCTTCTCCCTTTTTCATCACTAGTATCAGATACATCATTCCCTTATCCTTTGGGTATATCATACTGCTTTATGGGGAGTATGTATGCTTTCACATGCAGCACAACTGTGCATAAAAGGTGTACTGTATATATCCCATTTTGGATTAAAAAAAAAAAAGCAAGGACAGCACAAACACATGCAGTGGCTTGTTGTACTTTCTCTCAAGGATGAGCTGACATCAGAGCAGTTACTCAACACTTAGTTCTAATAGGCCGCCTTAGTAGTGACAGGAAAGCCTTGCACAGACAGCGACCCTTGTCCCTGAAATCGGCTCTTTTGGATTTGCAATTTGTTTTTCTACATCGCCCTTACACTGATCCCCACTAGCCATATTCTCAATGTTCATGAGATGGTGACAAAGTGATGAGGAGATTACAGATTTGAAACTTCAGTTTCAAGCATCTGTTCACTTTTGTCTTGTGTGCCTTATCCTCTTCATTCAGTCTGAGTATGCACAGCCTCCAGCAGGCGCTGCAGAACTTCACAGCCATGCTGCGCAATAACAGTCATGTTAGCTGATGTTAGGGAAACAGTGGGTGAGTCTGTGTGAAACTGCAGCGGGGGTCTCTTTAGGTATGGCTCAGCCACATCAGCACCTCACTTACAGTTCAGAAAATCACTAATCTTCCATTCCTTGCACACCTTCTGGCAGGAACAAAATGGGTGAATGTTACTGTACATGCCCTGGGAGAGAGAGGAATTTGCTTTATGCAGAGTGATTTTGAAATTTGTTAATTTGAGTTGAGCTGCCCTGTTAAAGGAATTCAACACATTTCCCCTGCACTAGTGTCTGACTTTAATGAACCCTCATATGGCCAGTAAGGAGGAGTGTTTGCAGGCCAGGAGATGAGAGACTAATGTTGGATCTCAGTGACTGTGTAGCAATCTCTGAACCCATACGTTATCAGCGTGACGACGGATAAGCCTCGGAGGGCAAGGGGTTTTATTTCTGGGGTTCCAGTGTAGCCGGCGGATATCTGAGCCAAGACTTCTTTTCCATGCTCATTGTTTACAGTCAGATTAGCAACTTGAGATTCAAGACTGGAGTTGGAGTTGAGAGACAACATGTACGACTGGTTTGTTTCACAAGTAGCCAGTTTACAAGCTAATTTTAAACCAATAAAAAGCTAAATGCCAATGCGTTCCACCTCTTTTGCTCTCGACACAAACTGTTTACCTGCATTCAACCAAAGCCTGCTCAAACGTGATTGGTCAATACTACTTGGACTACAATCGTTAACCAGAGCGTTTACAGTGCCAAAATCTTGTCCCGTTGCCTACAAATTCTACATGTGAAGGCATAATCTGTTTAAAGAGATTAAGATAGTAACAGTTTACATGGTATGTCTGAAGGTTCAAACACAAACAACACATGGCTTACTGTTCGTTTTTCATATATTTGCATACTTACATGATGGTATACTGTATTTTTTATTAATATGAAATGAAAACCCCAATAAAAATGATGTTAAAAAAGTAATAGTTTACCGTAGACAATAACTGTGGCGGTGGTGCTGCGTCTCTTGGCCACAATGTTCTTAGCAACACATGTGTAGTTGGCCGTGTCAGAGAGGCGAGCCTGTTTGATGATCAGGTTGTGGTCGATGGTGATGTAGAAATTTCTGTCGTCTGCAGGATCTATAACTTCCTCGTTCTTTAACCACTCCACCTGAGAAGAAGAAGAAGAAGGGGGCACAACATGAAAAAAAAAGAAAAGACAAAGAGCTCACAGACAGCAGAACGGTCCTCTGCGAGAAGATGTGACAGGCTGACCTCATCAAACTATAGAAAAATCACAGCCTAGCTTTTAAACGGCAAGCAGTTTTTCTCGTCTGTGACTAACCTCTCAAACAGCAGCAAGTGGCAGGATTAGAGCACAATTGTTTAGGTCTCTGAGGTCCTGCTACAAAAAGTCAATAGCTATCATGCTCTTTTTTATTCTCCCACTAGAACAAAGCACTACAGTAACAGCAGCATTGTCAGACGGCGAAGAAAAGAAAACTGTCCACAATTCCTGAAGCTGAGAGTCTCTCTGACCTTTCCTTATGAGTTTCATTTCTCCAAATGATACAGATATTGAACTCCTGGCACCTTCATAGAACAGGGGACCATTTAGTGCCTTTATTTGGCTGTAAATCACCAAGATCCTTTTTCTCTTCAAGAGGTGTAAAGGTTTTGAAAAGAATAACATGTGCCGCCTCACACTCTGCAGCCACTTTGATTCAAAAATATTTGCTGGTTCTCTGGTTTTCTTCAAAAACAGCTGTCCAGCGATGGGGAGTCCTGGCAAATAGCTAACTTCCTGTGTATTGTGATATCCCATGAGAAGCAGGGCCTGATAAGAGATAAGACCCAAAGGAGCAGTACAGGCAAAGATAAGTAGGATGTTTATAAAGGGTCTTTCTCTTGAGAGATAAAGTATCTCAAAAAAGTGGGACAATAACCTGATATAAGGGCAGCCAAGACAAAACAGTGTGCAGGCTCACTGTTGTTGTTAGATTTCTTAAGGAATAACACAGAAACGGTGTGTAGTGGTGCAAAGATGTACAACACATTGGGCATTGTTGTAAGACCAGCATTGTTAGAAGTTTCTCAGGAGAAGATGTGACACGCTTTGACTTACATGCATCACCAGCTCCACTAGTATCTGTGTTTGCTTGCAATGACAGATATCAAAGACGCCATCAGCGTCACACCTCAGCTGCCTGCTCTCTTATCCAGTGGGAACACATTGGAAAGGCTGACAAGAAATTATTTTCAATACTACACAATTATTTCACAGTTCAACTTCCCAGCCCTCCTTCAAATCAGTGAACACAACACATACATTGTGCAGTGCATAAAACACCTATCCCCTGTGACAAACTTGCATCTGAACAAATACTGAATACAAACTTAATATCAGCAGAGCTTCACAGTGACCCTCTGTAAGCGACAAGATGTATATTCTCTGCTGATTTGGTGCTTATGGGTGTTTTCTTCCATAAACATGTATTAGCTGAATCAATCTCATGGAGCAAGGAAGGATAGGATTCCCTCAAACGCCTTCTACTACCTGAAATTAAACCTCTCTCACACAGTCGCAATGCAATAAGGTGCTGCATGACATAAGATGCATTGACTGCATCACTCACTCAGACACTGGGCTCAGACATCGTCTTCATTCCTCAACATGATGCTACACCGTTACGTGTAACTCTTGCCACACAGATAGAAAAAGCATGTCTTTATATTAGCAGCAGTTGCTAATTTCATTTAGACGCTTAATGAAAGCAGCTTTATTATCACACAAATCAATGAGAGCAATATTAAGACGCAAGACAAAATAGCTGTGTTAACAGAAGTGTTGTCATTCTGTTGACTGTCAATTCTTAATAGGTGTCAAACAGGAATTTATAGCAGAGTCTGTCCATGTATGATAGGTGTATATAATGTGGCATTTCAGTATTGTCCTATTGAGTTGGCTTCTGTTGTAATTTTATTGCAACAAACGTGCCTTGACATCTGCTGAGGTGGTAGTTAGACATCTGTCATGACTTTCAGGATCGGAGCAAGAATTCAACAATAACTGTGGTGACATTTTCTCCCTGAGGTTTCAACACAGAAAACATCTTTTATAAAATTATTATACAGTACATATATATTAGAAATAAAGTAAATAACTCCTGTGCATTACCTTGACGGCAAACCTGCAATCACTATTATGAAAGCAATGATGCACTATTACCACTCCATCACTAGATTACAGGGAGGCTACACTTATTATAGTGAATGCACCAATGACTACATGCATCCTGATATACTGGTTACGGAGGCTGTGCTCGCATGGTTGAACAAGTCACCAGTTACATTAATCATAGTGTGAACGGCTGCATGTAAACGGAATAATTATTTTCATTAGCCATACAAACAGCTTAATAGGAATATTGTCTTTTCCAGAATAAGGGCATAAGAAGAAATATTTTGTGCATGTAAACATTGTCATTGTATTAATTGAATAAGGGTTATGTAGATTTGTGTGTGTTTTTGTGTTACAATATCACCATTAATCTTTAACATTGAATGAATATGACAAACCCTGCCTTTAGAGAACAATGATCTGACTGCGATCCGATTGTCATTATGTGTCCTTTGTTCCCCATGTCACGATGAAAAGTCCAATAAAACAAATAAGATGACGCAATCTAGAGAAACAATGGGTTTTGTTGGCATCATAAATATTGTATTATTTAGAGCTAACATCAGTGTTTGCAGAGAGCGCAAGGCATTAGTAAGTAAAAGGTCTATTCTTCAAACAGAGATTGACAGCTGATACAAAGAGATGGTTATCCAATTTTGCACCAGTCGCAGAGGCAGCCTCTCCAAACGTGCTGCGTTCAGATGTCAAGAGCACTTTTATATGAGAAGGTAATTAAAAATTCAACAAAAGAGCTTTTCAGCGCAGATGGTAGGTTGGGAGGGAGGAGTGACGAGAGATAGAAAGCGGTAGAAACTCATGTCACAAGTGGGAACGTGTGTGTGAGAGAGCAAAAGTGAGCAACAGTTCACCAATCATTTATTCTGTACCGACTATAATTAGGACTCATTAATAAAACCAGAGATGAAAAGGTAAGCCAATTTACAACGCACTTGTGAAAAGACTTCAAATGATTAAAATCCTGCAGAAAACCACATCTCATATAACATTTGTCCAACTTTCTCACATGCCAACAGACTCAAACCCACACACAAACACACACACGCACACGAACATGTACAGACGCACATGCACACGCACGTGCACACTCACAGCTCATTAGCATCTGATTGGCAGTGAAACATCCGGAGAGGTAATTGGCACATTTCTTGTCATTAACGAAGAGAAATTGTCACATGTCAGCTGTCTTAAAGGGAGGGAGTTTTCCTGTCTAGTCGGAGACAGCCAAGTGACAGACAGGGACAGACAGTAAGACGGAAACCTAAAAGTAAAGAAAAAAAAAGAAGGAGATGGACAGAAAGAAAGGCAGGTAGGCATAAGACAGAGATGAGGATGATCGATGAACGAGAAGGAGAGCTGGAGTACGTGCAGCAGGCCGACGGTCACCAAAATATGTCAAAATATGTGATACATCATCACTGAAATGCAAGGTGGACAAGACAGAATAAAGACAAGGGAACGGAGGAAAAAGGTTACAAAGAGGTGACTTTGTCTTGAAGGGGTGAAGACGGTGAACGAGTGAGTAGGGAAAGGGAAAGACTAAAGAGGTAAACAAAGAAGAAAGAGATCCGACTGAGAGGAGACAGCTTTTTCATCTCTTGAGCTCTGCTCAATTCACAGACCAGGATGTATGGGAAAAATAACAGGTTAGAAAAGGAAATCTGTCAAAGGAGGTGCTATAGGGCTGCAGCTGGCTAGCTAGCATGCAGGTAGCTTACTTTTGGCAATTATCTACTGATTAACTCAAATATCATTAAATAATATATGTAAAGTCACTCCATGTAATCAAAAGAAAACCTAGTGGCTCAGATAGTGCAGCAGTGTTGGCTACACATGTAATGGGAGAATTCACTGTGCATGGAGATGGTTGTAATTTTATTGAATGGGCTGCTAAATGATGTGTACATGTGATGGAAGAAAGTACTGCTGAACGCAAATTTAAATGGGTATACTTTTAACCAAAATGTGGCATAAGACCTAGATGGCTTTCCATGTGTAGCTAACAAAGCTAACACAGGCCCACACATCCATGTGCTAACAGCGCTAACAGTGAAAACAAAGGCAGCACTGCTAACAGAGGTAACAGTGATCACCTTTGGGATAACTGGAGGGTGGGCACTACACTTCTACGACGGCGCCGTTGGTTGGGACAGCGTTATCAGCTGTAACCACCGTATGAGAGCAGTGCAGAGCGGCGGTCGTAGGCTGACTAGTGGGGCACGCTCACATGCATGAACATGTAAAAAAAAGCACAAGCAGTCGGCCCGGCTATGTTAACAAAGCACAGAGAAGCTCTGATTACAACACACACAAGGGGAGAGTGACTTCATTCTCTGCTCAGCTATACATTACTCCGCTAAATCTTTATATGGCAAATGGTTGTTTGATGCTTAATTAGTGCTCTGGATATTGAATACAGAACCTTTAAGAAAACTTATTGAAATGTTATTCCTGCTGAAACAGGCATTTAGTCAGTTCTGTTGAAGGACCCAATATGGTGGTCTACCTCCTGATTCAGGATGCAACTTCAGCGTCCTTCCATTGTCACTTCTCCTCCTACTAGCAAACATAACTGTCTGCAGACCAGTAACCATCGAGTGGGATGTTTCTGTGCTCTGCCAGGGTGTACCCGCACAACACTAATTAGCCCAATATACAGAACACACTGTATACAATCCACTCACTTGTTAAGAACCAGTGCAAGGCAAAACCATTCATTACTCATCGCTGTTGTGTCAGAAATAGAACGTACAGCAGAGTGTGGGTGGAGGGGTGTGAAAAGAAAGAGCGGGGGAGAAAAAAAAAAAAATGTTCCACAGAAATGTGTAAGACTCCTCTACAGAGGAGCCATTATGAGCTCTTCTGCTCCTCCACATGAAGCCTAACTATCTATCCTGTGTAATTTATTCATTTGCCGTTTTTTCACAGCACATATCCGCCGCAGGCTTGAATGACACCTGGAGAACGAGCCACAAAAGGTTACAAACTGATTATTCAATCATTTACTACGAGACAACAAGCCATATGCTCTGCATCTGCCTGCATGACAAGAATGGAAATGTGAGCTGTATAAATATTAAGAAGCTAAGACGCACTAAGGTGTGATATATCAAGGTGTGATGGGAACAATGTGCGTGCGCACCTGTATTCCTTGCTTGTATTTATGTCTGTTTGTGAGGATGTATGTGGAGGAGCTGGAATGGGAAGGGGGCCGGGCGAAGGAGACAGGGTGAGGTTACGTAAGAGAGGTGGAGCTGGAGTGGTTCCGGTGTCAATACCGAAGACGGATCGCCAAGACTCGAGCCAGCAGTAATGACCTCCTCCGGCTCAGCCCTGCCTAAAGCTCTCCACAGTCTGCTGAAGAACAGCCATTTCTGAAACTAGCTCCAAGGACAGCCAGACACTTCACTGCAGCAACACAACTCTCTCCATTTTCTCTCCCACAGCTCATGTGCCTCCTAAAATATGTTTCCTAGAACCCCTCACCACCTACAGTGCGAGCGACATTAAGTTGGTTCTGTTTTCACCACTCTTTTTGTCCATTTGTTAGAGAGGCATAAAAAAGGATTTGTTAAAAAATTGGCATATGAATCATCCTTGGTCCATGAAACGGATGATTATATTTTGATGGTGATGATGTGACTATGGGATTTCTGCCATTATACTGTACATTTTGTTTTTAAGCCAAAATCTTTTGATACATTTACGTGTGGGTGGACAAGTTGGCTGCAGAGAGCTATGGCACGCTCATGCTATTTTATGTGAAATATCAAGTAAACTAGTATAAACCATTACTAAGCCTGCAGCTTTGCAAACCGGAGAACTGTGTGATACACTGTGCATGCAGTCCTTGGTCTCTCCAAGTCTCCTCTGGCCTTTAGAAAAGCTCAGTTGATAACTCCACCAGGGGAGAGGGTTTTTTGTGCACCGACAGAGGTCAGAACTCTCTCTGTGTACAATACAACCTTCAGGAGTAAGGATAAAATGCTGGAACCAACTCACAAGTTCAGTGTAAACAGCTCAAAAACCATTTTAAAGAGATAAAGTTTATCCCAGAATTTGAACTCCCTCATTTGCATCTCATTCCCATGTTCTATGAAAATACCACCTGGCATCCAGCAAATCACCTTTCCTATAATTCCAGGTTGCATAGAGAAATTTGATTTTTTACCATTTTATGCCCTTTTTGGGAAGAAAAACAAAACAGCTGTGTTTACCTTGAGGGCTTGGGAAAACTCTGCGACGACAGGTGAACCAGTGATTCAAAACACGAAAAACAGCAAGGGGGTTTCCAGGGGACAAGCTACTCTTGTGGTAGTTCTTAAGTTTTGTTTTCGAGTATCAGTTTACATCCATGCATCCTTCTAGAGTCCAAAGCACTGCTTCTTGTCTTTGTCCTATCATGAATAATATTATCCTTTCCTTCTCATAGGTGGTCCAATGGGATAATATGAACAGAAACCCCCCTCCGGTCCAAAGCTGTACATGTAAATGTTTGTTAAGGCCCGACCCATTACAAGTAACAGTAGAAAAAGGCAGTGACTTACAGAGGACAGAAGAGCTCACAGATGTTGAGCTATTAGAGTAAATCACAGCCTTGCACAGTGATTGACAGGTGAGTGCCTAAAGGCCAATCTTTGGTTGGTTGCCAGAGGGATTAGGTCTGGCCTCCTGACACTTTCTCTCCCTTGGGTAACCTTAATGAAAATGCACTTCCTGTTTCACTGGGCGCTGAAGTGCTGTTACTCTTGACATTCCTGGTCCCCTCATAACTACACAACTACCCTATACAGAATTTTGACTGGGAGGAAGCATTCTGCTTTTAGCTGACAAGGTGACCTGACAAGCGCTAAGCCTTCTCTCTGCCTATTAAGTGGAACTGGACCTAAAATCAACAGTAATCACTGACATTTACATGGTATGATGTGTGGAAAAGGTGACTGCTGGATCTCCATTGAGTGCCACAGTCAAGATATTCGAGCCAGATTAGATTTAATAACAAAACACTACATGCTGAGATTCATTACCTGCACATTTGGTCAATAACAGAATGTGAGGAAACATAATTTTAGCTTAATAACAAAATCTGCTGTCCCTATGGATTCACAGAACTACATGAAAAACCTTGAATTTGGCTATGGCTGCTGTCCCGGCTGTCTAAATTCATCCAACTTAGTTTTCTCACTTCTCTGGATGAAGGAGTGTGAAGTAAAGACCTTTGTGTTTCCTTTCTGGCTTTCTTCTCAGTAAAGCCAGTGGACTTAATCATGGCAGCAGGGCCTCTTCCCCGCAGAGCATCAATGACTCGTTACCCATGATAACACGGCAGGACCCCGGCTGACTGAGGAGATGCCTGAATTAAAACCATGCTTCCATGGAAACAGGCTCAGCAGCTCGCGGTGCTGCGTCACCTCTGAACTCTTGTCTTTCTCTCTGGACTGTGACAAGTACTCTGAAGTGGAGGGGGAGATGGACGGCATGGCAGAAGAAAAGAAAAAGGAACAATAAAGCTGCATTCTCTCACGAAGGAGATTTAAGTCAATTTTATGAGCCTGCCACATGTTCTTAAGTATGAAAAGAGGCCACTGTTGCTTCTGCAGAGGCCTTTAAGATGTTGATGAAAGAGCTTCGCTGAGGTATTAAAAGAGGAGGATCAGTGTTGAGCAGATGGAAAGTCTTCCATCCCCATCTTTACCTTTCCTCTATCTATGGGCAGCACACAGCAAGTGAGCCCACGTAACACAGTTACCGAGCCTTTCCTGCCAAATCACTTCCTCTCCGTTCCTCCCATGAATAGTCTCAACGGTTACATTTTCCTTCTGCTCTTGATTAAGTATATATATCAAATATTCATGGCAATGGAAACGTGTGACAATGACTTTTAGGGAGCCTGGTGAGTGTCTAATGTATTCAGACCATACAAGACGATCAGATGACTGAATCCTTGTGCTATTTCAGAAACCTCACTCGCAATATTTCAGTCCTCTGAGGCCAAAGTTCCACTGGTAATGGTCATGAGGAGAGCCAGAATAAATGCCGGCTGCTTGTTTTCTTTGTGTGTGTGTGTGTGTGTTCGACAACTCAGGGACAGCAGAAAATCAATGCATCAAGTGTGAATAACCTGTCAAAATAGGGGCCAGGATACCTTAGACTCATCTCCAAATATGAAAACCTCTGACATGTCTGATGGGAACTGTTCTGTTATGAAAAATTGCTGCATCATCACAGGAGCGATCCTGATTATTCAGCATAATGTTTCGTTTTCGGGGAAAGGGCAGCTGCAGGAAGCCAACAAAGATTCAAAACCACTTAAATAGAATCACAGAACGTCATTGCTGTGGTAAACCATCGTGAAAACCTATAATGTAATTCATCTGACAGTGGGAAGACAAAGAGGGAACACAAGGCTGACACTGGATAACATCAAAAAGAGCAGATCCGCTTTGTAATCTGAGATCAAAACTAATTGTGATTGACTTTGATTCTCCAGAACGTGGGCTTCGTAGCTCTGACAATGTATATGTGTGTGTGGGTGAGTTACTTTGCTAACTCATCGTCTAAAACAGCTGCAAAAATATAGCATTATAGCTGATGTCATCAAAATATCTTCATTAAAACTGAAGTAAAAAGATGAACAGCTTCAGAGTGTCAGAAAGTGTCAGTGCTTGCAACCATTCAATGACGTTAGCTGAGACTCTACTTTAACTTTAGTTTTATTTTAGTACCATCAAAAATAACAACATAATGTTTACAGTATAACCCAAATGACCTATTTTCCTTATATAACTGTTTTTTATAGTTTGAAAAGCACAAAAATCGGAGTCCTTCTTCCAATTCAATCACACTGTTCACGCTGTAGAACAGACGAAAAGATTTCAGTGCTGTGTTGCGTTGTTGGCAGCATGCTATAATGTGTTCCTGTGCATGAGGATGTGTTAATGTCCTTGTTGGTACCCCGTCATGTGAACATCCAAGTGGAAATGTGGCGATGTGACAGTATGCAGTCAGCACAGTGTGTGTCCTGCTTGTCTTTTTCATGAAAGAAGGGCTTTGGAACATTGCATCTCGGCACACTGTCCATCACATGCAGTCTACATGATTTAACAAAAGTGCTGTGAGATAAGGCTGTCACAATAACTGCAATATTTTAATACTGCGCTACTGACAAGCCAACCGCAGGGAAAGGCAAGTGACCGCTATCGAGCCTGGAGCTACAATGAGGTATTTCAGAACCATGGACAGCCCTGTTTGTTGTGTGACGTCAAGGGATATATTTATTTTATCTGAAACTCATGACACACTGTGCGCGATGACGGCTCCCAGCTAACGGTGCTATCAGTGAAAACAAAGGCCGCCAGAGCCAACAGTGTCAACCTGAGGGGGGAGCGGAGAGTGGGTGTTACCATTCCGCGATGGTGCCATCAGTCAGGACGGCGTTATCAGCTGTAACCGCTGTATGAGAGCTAGCTAATGGGGCACACTCACATGCATGAACATGCCCTAAAAGGCATGCATGGTCAGCCAGGCTATGTCAACAAAGCACAAAGAAGCTCTGATTACAAACACACAAAGGGAGAGCAACTTCACTCTCAGCTCAGATAGACATGACTTTATATCTTTACATAGCAAGTAGTTGTTTGCTGCTATTTGCATGCTCTGAGTGTTGAATAGAGAACCTTTAAGTGAATGTAATCTAATGTAATTCATGTTTAAACAGGATACTGGAGCAGAGTATACGAATTTAGCCCATACTAATGCTCTGGATATGGTATAGAGCACCTTTAAGGGGAAAAAAGCACTTATATCGCATATCACGCTGTTGAGTGAGCCTATATCACCGCAGGGCAAATTCCTTCACCGCGACAGCCCTACTGTAAGAGTACTGGTTTTATGGCTGAGCCACAGGCTGCCATCATGCCAGCCTCTCCCTCACTAAGCAAAGGCCAGTAAAGGAACCACAGAGCGAACTGACAGCCCACTGGAGGCCTGACTACAACCCACTGGATCCAACCCCGACAAACCTCAACAGCTCCTCTCCTTCTGCCTTCAGCCTCTCTCATCCCCTCTATATTATTTCTTGTCTTAGAGTGGGTGAAATATGACAGATCTTTCCTTCACAACGGCTGCTAGACATTTCTGCAGATTCATATGTAACCACAGACTTAGCCCATCTGCTTTTTTTCCGAGGCTTTTTCTCTGGCGGGCTTGTGTGAGAAAAGGCCTGACAAACACAGATGAAAACGCAGCATTCAGTTTTGTCCTTTTTCCCACTGAGGCAGCTGTGTTTGAGTTGAGGGGAAAAAAAAAAGAGGAAAAACAACTTGAGGAACTGAACTGTTGTCTTTTTTTGTAGCCATGAGGTAAGTCAGAGTAATTAAAGAAGCTGAAAAAGTGCCTCTGTACACACAGAAAATCCGACTTGATCGTAGAAGTTAAAGTAAACAGATAACGATCACTGCTCTTAGTCAGAAAACAGAAAGGGATGCATGCAGGGAAAATTTTAAGCAATCTGTTTATGCTTTCTTTTCTTTTAGAAGAGGTGAATTGCTATAAATGCTACACATCATATCCTAAATTTTGACCTCATACTTCGTTTGCTGAAGAGATGACTAGTTTGGTGACAGGTAACTACTGTACATTAAAACCGCACCAACTCTACTTCATCATACACAAATGCATACCTTTACCTAGACTGAAAATGCTATTAATATTGACAAGCCTCCTATTTACCCTTCATTGAACATCAAGGTTGCCACAGCAACTCCATATCTCAGAAAGCATAGATGTGACATGACTGGACCCGAGTTGAGCCTTTAATTGCTGCAATGAGCCAATCCAGGATTGACAGACAGAGACCAGGTGGCAGACTCACCAGTACTATAGGGGTGTTACAGCAACACTATCAGACTGAAGACTGGGTTGTATAAGGAGTCTGCCGAGTGCCAGTCCCAAACTTTCGTCCATTTAGTCTGTCAGCACTTTCAGCGGGGATAAATGCTGTGCTGTTCCACTCACTTAACTTGGCTTTTCCAGGTCAATCACAAGCCTTTACAGAGTTCAGTCCCAACACCCCCAAATCAAAAAAGGAAGAAAAAAAAAAAAAAAAACACCAAAGGCCCCCCCACCCATCAAACCATCCTTTCATCCTCTATTTATGTTCCTGCAATCTCAACTGAGCCTTTTCAAATGCAGCTGTAACAGTGTTCTACGGCAGGGCAGGGAGGAAGTAGAGCAGGGAGGCAGTATTGGCTGAGCTGAGGTAACACAGGGACACAACTGGTTTTATTCTTCCCCCTCCCACAGCAGATAATTATAATTTTCTCTCCTCTGACTAAATTACAGTGACTGGCCGATGTTCAGGAAATACCCAAACAGCTTAAATAGCCCAGGCAGTGGCGGAAAATGTCCTTATCTGTGCGCTGGACTGTGTCAGATTAATTCAGTGTTATTTTACTGCAACTTCTGAAATGACACAAATTCTGCTAACAACACAGTTTTCACCTTTTTGTGTGCCATAAAAAGCAGAGCCAATGACTGGCATTACCAAAAAATATAATACATGCTAATAAGTACACATGCTAAATATAAAATGATGTGGGAGTGGGACATATTAGCTACTCATTATGTACCCAAAAAAAAAAAAAAAAGATCACCCAAGAAAGGAAGGCAACATCTGAGCTGAAACCAACCCTAAAAAGTCAGTGAAACTCTTCACATAAACCTCTTTTCAGAGCAGCCAGTTTATTGGATTTGAGGTGAGAACTTTTGGCTGGGCTTAGTCTGCCTGCATTTCTATGGTTTCAAACAAAAAACATAATTATCATAACAACTAGAGAGTGTGAAATGTATTCTCAACCTTACCTCAGCAGCTGGGATCCCTTCAGGTGGCCGACATTGGAGCAACACTTCCTGCTCAAGCGACACTTCCTTCCCAAGAGGCTCCTGGTCAAACGTCTTCCTCAAGTCTACAAGGGACAGACAGAAGCACACTGTCTCAATATTCACCTATATCTCACTGATGTGAGGGCTGTTTTGGGAGCTATGTTTAATATTAAAAGCTGAGTCAACCATTAATATAGTATTGGCATCCAACAATAAATCATCAAAAGGGACGGTAGGGTAACTCATCAATAATTGCCGCTGTGCAAAAGCAATACAGAACAGTGTGTTTTTAAATGTTATAAACAGTGACGGAGATTTATGCTTTCGTTCCATCTCCTTCAACACACAGATAAACTTGCCTGAAATAGATGGAGGGAAGATAGAGAAGGGGATCTCTTGCCCTCCAATGAAAAACCAATATTTTTGTGGCGTGAGAGCCTGATGGAGTAGTGCAGGGCAGGGATAGCGGAGCTGACAGGGCAGGATTACTGAAGGTGTCATGCTACACTGGAACCCAAAGCCCATTAGACATATATCATAACCTGCTGCACAGACTGAGACAGGAGGCGCAGGCATCACACACAACATGGGAGAGGGGAGGGAGGAGAGGACTTAATAGAGACTTACAGCACTATTTGGTAACTTTGGAGTTTCTGAAACATCAAATCTACAATCAAACCTCCAAAGTCCACTGACATTTCTACAGCCTTCGTAATATTCCAGACAAACACACTCTTTAGCTGTTTTTACTGACATTTAATCTAAAGTAGTAACCACATCCACCACAGCATGCTCTAAAATAGCATGTTTTTCCCTCTACATGTGGAACCTGGCATGAGCTGCAAATACAGAGTGCTACAGGAATGAGTCCTAAAACCTGGAAGAGTTAGCATTTTAACACTTCCGGTTCCCTTGTCTTGAAGTCAGTGGGTATTTAGATGGCTGAAATAAGGTCTGTGGTTAGCACGAGCTAAAGAGATTTTAACATTTTGTTCTATGACATAAAATACATCAGTAAATAGCTCACTCCTGAATTTTGAAGCCTTTAAATTGGCTGACAAGTGGTTAAATGAGACGACTAAGCGTCATCACGCTGATTCATCTACCTTTACATCCTTGTTGTGTATTTGCGTTCATGTGACCGTGATGTGGTTAACATTCAATTTTTACTTCTGACGATTGCATTCACACTTCAAAAATCAGTGGTGTTCATTTGTGAAGATTATCTTGCTGAATAAAATGAGTAAGATAAAGATAGATGCTATAATCCAAAACCTAAGGGAAAAATTCCACTGGCCTTTTGTTGAAGGAACCAGGGCGATGCTAACTTCCTGGTTGACCTACAAAAATACGTCGTCCGTGCACCACTCTATGCCACCGTTAAGCCGAGCCGGTCCTGCCGACAATGGTAATCATGACTGAGGAGTGAGACAAACCAAGCTGAACAGTACACCTGTGTTACAACTACAAGCTGAGAGGTTAGTGAACCATAAAGTCAAGCTCATAAATTTAAGGGTTAAGAAATACACATATTAAAAACCTATGTGAAATAAAACTGAAAACAAGGCTGCATCGTGTTTACTTTAAGTTTCTGATACCAACGTATTTCTTTATTTTCTTCTTCTACCAACATCTCACAGTGTCCATGGAAACCAACCCAGAAATGACCCCCAGTTCAGCCATTCAATCTGTGAACAGGATATGGCAATTCTTCTTCACAGAACACCATTAATACAGTAATGGACTGCTACTGACATTGTGTGCTAACATAAAAAAGAGATTTATAATATTGCATAGCCCTACAATAGCACATTGGTTGTGAAGTCAAGGTTTGATGCGAGTGTACGGTAGACTGAACCCACCTTCAGATGTGCACTGACACTGATTGTATGGCAGAATTTGTACCTCAGGAGTTGAAGCAGACTGTACATAATAAGTCTAATACTCTTGGGAACAGTGGATGTACAAATGCAATACCTACATCTATGAGTAAATAACTGCTCTTCACTGTATGTGGAGATTGACGTATATTATGTGTATGAATGGATATACTATGGAAAGAACATGAAATGAAAGACATGAAATAAAAAGGGATGTCCCCAAAAACCTAATCAAGACAGAGGTTCAATTTAAAGATTCCACTGCTTGCTTTCTTTCTGTTCAAAAGCTATTACATAAGGAGACATTATACTTAAATAGAGACATTTCCCTGCTCAGCTAAGTGTTCCCCTACAGGAGAAACTAGATCATGTTCTCATGATCAGGCGACACCTGGGGGCTCTGAAGAGTACCTATAGTCATTTTAAGGTTCATTCTTTATTTGTAAAAATGAACTTTAAAATAACAAATTTCATCCCTTGTCCCAATTCAACCTGTGAGTATGCATGTCTTCAGGGGAATGATAACCATAACTCCACAAATTTCAGTGTGTTATAAAAGCTGAAAGCATGAGTGTTGAATTGAAAGCAATTTCTGTAAAAGTCTGGTATGAAATTAAAAGAGGGAATGACTGGAGGGGCACAGCTTTATGGCATTTGATCCAAGGAAAAATAGTTTGTTTTTCTTAAGAAGGAAAGGAAAAGGAAAGGAAAAGGACAGGAAAGGAAAAGGAAAAGGAAAGGAAAATGAAAAGAATAGGAAAGGAAAGGGAAAGGGGGTAGCAATACTATGTCTCAAAGGCGTACTGTTGTTTGAAGTTGTCAGAGTCATTCTGCTGTTGCTCTGAGGTCTGAACTACAATGTAGAGATGAATCCTAGATCAAACTGCCTCCAAAGGCTAAAAGAAGATGTAGTCAGTGTGGAGAACAGGTACACCACCTCCTACACTGGGACACACTTCATGCTACACATGCATGCACTACAGCCAAATCCTATAAATTAAATTTGATTTCTCCATATAAAGTGACTGACTGACTGTGGTGTGCCATTTGGTGGTTCAGAATGGACCCATAATGCCTAGCAGCCACTTTACTGGTAGTGGTGGTGGTGGTGTCCATATGGTCCACAGCACGTTGTGGTTTGGCCCTAACATGTTATATATATAAATAAATAAATATAAATATAGTGTGTTTGTCGTGGCAAGAATTAAAAACTTGGACTCTGGAGCCACATCACCTCCTTAAACCCAAGCAAATGTTCAAATTGTTTGTGATTGTCAAAATGTTTAAATTAGAGCTTTCAATTGATTAAAATAATTAACTATGATGAACTGCAAATCAATCACGATTTTTATCTGTTCAGAATGTACCTTAAAGTGAGATTTGTCAAGTACCTAATACTTTTATCAATATGGGAAGGGGAAAATATGCTTGTTCTATGTAAATGTAGGTATACATTTATTATTGGAAATCAATTAACAACACAAAACAATGACAAATATTGTCCAGAAACCCTCACAGGTACTGCATTTAGCATAAACATATGCACAAATCATAACACAGCAAACTGCAGCCCAACAGCAGCTGTCAGAGTGCTGACTTGACTATGACTTGTCCAAAACTGCATGTGTATATCATAAAGTTGCCACATGTCTGTAAAGGGGAGACTCATGGGTACCCATACAACCCATTTTCTTTCACATATCTTAAGGTCAGAGGTCAAATGACCCCTTTGATAACTGCCATGTCAGTTATTTCTCACCAAAATTTACCATGTTTGGAGCATTACTTAGTATGACACTTGACTACTGGTAGCAATGATTCTTCAGGATTTCTAGTTTCATATGATACTATCTCCAGTATCTTCAGTCTCTCTTTAAAACTGAGCCCTCTACAACCTAATCACAAGTTGTGTTAATGCGTTAAAGAAATTAGTGGTGTTAAAACAAATTTGCTTTTGACAGCCCTACTTCACATACATGCAGAGGATCACATAATGTAAAATAATAAATTGTCTGCACCGTTAGATTTCTGTTTGTGTTGCCAGAAAACCTATATAATCGTTTAACATTCTTTTAGTGTCAACTAAACAAGTCTAAACTAGAGCCAGTTACTGCCACAACTAATGGATGCATCATAGTACACAACATAAAAATCATATAACAGCATAAAATTACATTGTAAGTATTAATGGCACTGGCCAGTGTTTGTGCGTTAATGCGAAATATTAATGTTTTTATTGCTCATACTGCCTGTAGCAGATCAATTACAGCTTGTTAAACTAAAATTAAACACCCAATGCTTGTAATGTTATTTTCATCATTACTTGCAAACATTACTCTTGATGAAACACAGCAAGTAGCATACAAGTGATTATTTTTCACTGTATGTTTTATTGGATCATGTGGGTTTAAATTATGCTTCCCCTCTGGAGTCTCTGCTCTCCTCACTCCTCGTAACCCTGAACAGTACTGTGGGGCACTGAAGGGTGTGGGACCAGCTGAGTCGACATTCCTGTGGGAGTCGCACCATTCCCTACTCAGCAGACAAACACTTCCAGCCCTGCTCACCCTCACAAGGAAACACATATGACAACCATTACCTTTAAGTGGATACTGTATGTTTGGCTACTTGTCATGCTAAATTATACCAGCCTTACATTTAGAAACTTCTGCGCTTAGTTAATCATTTGGTACAAACCAAGATTAGGAATGACCATGAAGACTTACTAAGATTTAAATCATTAGTAAAGTCACTAGTAATAAATGAGATGCATGCTGTAAAATTATAAGGCCATAAATAAACAAGAAAATCAATTTGCTGCTTTCTCAGTAAACATTACCCTTCGACAATCATTTGAAAGGCATTGCAGTTGATTTGATTCATTTATTTAATTTGGGTCTGTGCACATGCTTTTATTGCCCCTCTCTGGCAAGGTCCCCAACTATGGAGGCCAATCAAAATGGTTTTGTGGAGGTCACAGGAAGACGGCAATCACTGGGAATTTACACATTTTCTCTTCCTCCAGCAGGCACACAGCATCTCTGACAATACTTTCAGTCGGACCAGTCTGAAAGCCACTTCTTCAACACAACAACCTCTTAACTCGCCAGTGCTGGCTCTGACTCACCCGCCTGATTAAACTGTATATGTTCAGATGAGGGGAGGGGAGAGGAAAACAAGCCCAGTTTCCATTAGCCTAACGGGAGAGAGTCTGGCTCTGACAAGAAGCCTGCCTGAAGAGAGAGCACAGCAGAGGAGCTAATCCATTCAGCAGAAGCTAATGGGAGGGGAAGAGGGGTCCATTGTGATTTGAGGGATAGGTTAGTGCTGGAAGGCTGCTCATCATGGGTGATTATAGGAGGTGGAGCAGCGGGAGTGGGCTCGGCGGGAGACCGAGAGGAACGATTCTGATTCACCAGGCTAGTATAACAGCAGCAAGCAGTAATGAGAAGAGCTACTGGTGTTACAAAAAGACGAATTCAAAAGAGAAGCTGAACAGAAAATACTGGAAACCATAAGAGGGAAAGTAAGGGAGAGAAAGATATACAGATGCAGGGCAAGAATTAGGGGAGATAAAAATTGGGAGGGACAGGTATATGATTGCTAAGTGTCTCTACATGGAGTAGATCAAGTGAAAACCATGGATATTGACTCCGTACTGTGTTTGTCTGCTGAAGTGTACAGTGGAAATGAAACCATTCTGACAGTGGCAAACAGTGATATCCCTATCTAGTCCCATCCAGCAGTTATAATATATTTGATGCAGACAACGACACAAACTGCTAAGTGGGTATTGCTTTTTTTGTTGTCTGCCACAAATCAAAACACAACATGTCAGTCACAATGCCTTGAAATGAAATTTAGACAGGAGTTGAAAGTCTGAAGTGTGATCTAGCTGATACTATAAAAGAAATCCCTTCAGGTGGTATTTTGACAACAATGTAGAAGCAGTTGTGTTATGTAATGCATGTTGTGTTGCAGAAGCATCGCCTTGATGTCACAACTATAACTAACTACTCTCACAACTCCACTTTCCTCACCATGTCCTCTGGGGTTTCATTACTTTTCACATTTTGATTGGCAGATCCTTTGGGGAATGGTTAAAAATGAGTCCAAACTTTAGAGGCAACAGAATGTTTCTCATTACTTGGAAATGATTTGTGTTATGCATTTTCAGTAGGAGGACAAATACACAGGCAGAGAACAAATGAGGACCACCTACAGGAAAAAAGAGGGAACACTGGCATAAACATGTGCCATAGCCTCTCTACTGTGTATACACTGCTGCAGCACTCTCCTTCCTCTGCATTCCTTCTCTAGGTTTACACTGTACACAGGGAAACATTCAGACTCTTCCGGCTTTTTACCAACTCAGGTTCAAAGGGACACTTAAGTCCCATGTTAGTAAAACATTTCTTTTCCACTGCTTCTATCTCCAGAATCTGTAAATCTGTCATGATACACAAGTTGGTCTGTGAGACGCATTTCATTCGCAGCCAAGAGATTTTGTTTGGAGAGGAATACAAAAGATGAGAGAGAAGATAAAGACTGAATAATGGGATGAAGGGAGGGGAAGATACTCACAGGCAATGCGGACATGGGCTTTGCGGCTCTTGGTGGTCCCTGCAGAGCTCCAGGCCACACACTGACACCAGAAGTCCTCCGGCCCAAACAGCTCCTCCACCTGCTGCCGGGTGATCTCGATGCTGGCCTCTCTCACCACAAGGCCTGTGAGCAACAACAGCAAGGATTGAAAGGCCGGAAGATATAGGGAAATCTTAGTACATAAACAGAGAACAAAATTAGGAGCTAAAATAGACCAAAATGAATCAGTTGATTGATATTAACAATACATTTACACATTGAAATGTTGTGCTCTCTCACCTGGGAGAGAATAATGCTAACGGCAGAACTAGATCCCATCAAATGAATCAGTACCATTTACATCAGTCACATCACATGCTTTGACACTGGGTATCTGTGTGTGTGTCAGTCTGGCCCTGATTCCAGAGCCCTCGCTGAGCTGTTTGGGTCCGGGCCCTGTGGGGGAGGATTCTCGGCGTCATGGCTACCACAATCCTGTTTGCTAACTCCTCTGATTACTGCTCATCTGGGTGCCAGGACCCAAACAAACAAATCATCCCCAAAACAAATGCCTCTACCCACAGCTGCCCCTCTAGAGCAGATTACGCTGCTGCTGCTGCTAAAGTGCGTGTGTACGTCGAGCACAAGATTCGAGTGCATGCATATTGTATACATGGATTATGTGGTGCAAGAGCATTCACGGAAGCTACAGATGCTTCGCAGGCAATATCATGCCTTATTCCAGCTCAATCCATCATCCTTTTTTTCAAGAAATGTACTACAGTATGAAATGTACTACAGTATGACAGATTGCGTATTTCAAACAGCATGAGACAACCTCGAGTGTCTGACCCCATCATGAGCAGGACCGATACAAAAAAGATAATTATTCTATATATGTTAAAACAGTCCCTATAGTTCTGCTGGTCTCAAGAACAACTTGAATTTCATGTAGTTAGGACACATTCATTGAACAGTGCTGCAAAAGTTCTGCATATTTTTCAGAAGAACATGCTGAGATCATGCTGTGGATATCGGATATGCCACCTCATCCCCAAAGTGCTGCTCTATTAGGTTTAAACGTGGGGGTTGTGCAGCCCACTGGAAAAAAGTTAAGTTGATGTCATTTTCCTGGAACTGTCACGCTCATGTACCTGGTCAGCAATAAAGTGAAAGTGGACTGACACACTCAAATTATGCCCAGTTGCTACTGAAGGGCCTTTTGTGTGCCTAGGAAACACTCTACACCATTTTACACTAAGGCTGCAACTGCTAATTATTTTTATTGTCGATTAATCTGTTGATTATTTTCTCAATTAATCGATTAGTTGTTTGGTCTATAAAATGTCAGAAAAATGCTGAAAATGTTAATCAAAGATGAGCTGAAGCCATCTTGTTTTGTCCAAAGCTCAAAAGATATTCAGTTTCCGTCATAAAGGAGTATAGAAACCAGAAATACTCTCATTTAAGCTGGAATGACAGATTTTTTTTTCTATATTTCTTAAAAAATTACTCAAACCGATAAATTGATTATCAAAAAAGTTGGTGATTAATTTAATCCAGTAGTTACCGACTAACCTATTAATCGTTGCAGCTATATTTTACACCATTACCACCAGGAAGGATGCATCCATTTCGCTATCACCATTACAAACCGCTATTTGTCAGACCTGGCAGCATTTCCCCCCCCCGACTCTTTAGGTCCCCAGTTTCAAACATGATTAGCTGATTCATTGCTAGCCCACATAATGTGAGAAACTGGGAGTCTTCTAATACGTCCAACAGAACATTTAATGAGTTGTGCTCACTTTTCTTGCACTGAGCAGTTACATGTATAGATGGTGACATAGCCTGACTATAGTAATGACCATATAATGCCATTTCTTACCACAAGACTGCTGTGGTTTGGAAGCTTTGAGTCCTTTACATGTGACTCAGTCGTATGAGCAATCTGCTGACATGAACAGGACTCTTATCGTTATATTATAATGTGCTTTTGCACATTATAATACTAAAGTTAATTTAAAAAATAGTTTTCTCAAACATCCCCAGCTATCTGTCCATAGTGCACACTGTTGCCTGCTAATTCAAAACCAATAGTGAGGCTGGTGTCTCTGGAGGAGACACAAATTAAAAGGGCTGATCAGAGTAGCATGCCAATTCAAACACGGGACAGTTGTGGAATTAATGATGTGGTCCTGTTGTCAAGAACAAGTAAACTAGAGCTTGTCCAAATGTAGGTGTAATGGTTTGGTTAGCTAGTGACCTAATTTAAGCTATTATACCGCCAGCCAACTGTTGGACTTGCCTTTATTTGAGCATGGTGTCTCCCTATTCCTCGTTTTTTTATACTGGCCTTAGATGCGTTATCTACGAAGAGAGAGCTAGCATAAAAACAACACAACAAGCTAACAGGTGTTGTGTCGAGTACTGTTTCCCATCGCTATGTGCGCCCCGCTGCCGAAGAGGAGCTAGTGTCACGGCTAATCGCTAGCTAGCTAGCATGTTGTGGAGGCTGACATGATGAAGTATTTTAAAAACATTACTCACTACATCAGAAGCGCCCAGCTGCTAATAACAGCAACTATAGCTCTCTTTCTCTTCGGTCCACTCGGCGACGTTTGGAGTCCGACAGATGCAACGTTACAACAACTACGCTAACTTAGTAAACGTTGTATGTTAAGCTATTTGACACACGTTTTTTGCCATAGTGGAGCAACACAACAGCAGCTAGTGAAATGAAGTTGACCTACATTTGTTTCAGGTGCGTCTCGCTTGCGTGCCTTCTTTAACGCTTGTGTTAATGGCGGTTTGCAAACCAGCTCGGAGGCGCATTACCGCCACCTACTGGTCTGGAGGGGGAGCAGCAGACCGGCAGGGAGTTGATGACAAACACGACTAAATCCTTTTATTCCTGTTGCTCTTAGTAACTAATTAGAGGATTGTTTACTTTCATAGATGTTTTAACTAGCACGTTTCTCAATGTAGTATTTCCATAATTTATGGTGTTTTCAAGTTGGGTCCATATGAACTCCTAATGTTGTATTCACGACCTTGTATGTTTGTTGACATTTGGCAGTTCACTTCTTGGTGCATAATAAGATAATATTGTACAGTATATTGTAATTTTAGTCATACTGTTTTTCTTGGTAATTTTATAATATTCTCATCTTTCTCCTGTCATGCCTTTGCATTTCCTTCAGTATGTAGCAGCGGCGTTCTTTTCGGCTTAACCACTTGAACAGCAAGCATATCGTGTGCAGGACTTCCCATCTCGTAAATAACTCCCTTCTTTATTCATCATACCTGTTTCAATTTACAAGTAGGTTGCATGTTTGACAGTTTCTGGTTTACTGCAATGTGTGCATGGTCCAGTTGGGTGCTTGCCAATTCAATGGAGTGTTTGGTTTAATCCTGTATGTCCTATTCTTAGTCTCAGTGACCAGGTCTTCCCTTGGGCTCCCGTCCCATATCCCACCAACGCCTACATGTTTTTAAATACTGCACTGATATCTCCCTGTGTCACTTGAAGCTGCCATACATAGATTTGGAGCAAATATGATTTATGAAATGGTCACTATATCCTGACAGTAGGAAAATAATGATTATAAAAATCATGTGCCTTTGTGTCCTGCTGATGCTAATGGCATCTGCAAAATTTCACAGACCGAAGGAAAACCAGAGTCGAGCTGGAGCCGTGCTGTCTCTGAGCAGCTGTCACAAACTCAGATCAAATGGTCAAACCAGGCAGCGCTGATCAAAAATGAATCAATATCCTGTCACTGCAATGTCTATTTTTCACCTCAGATGTTTTCAGAAACATCCTGCAGTGTACTGTTTAGCTTTAAAATGAGAAAGTCAGCTATGTTTCTGAAAACATTTGATTACAGTAGCAGAATATTGATTCAGAATATCGAGTTTGTGAGTCATTGACAGCCGCCTCAATAGACTGAACAGCCAATATTACCATTTTCTCTCTAAAATGACCTGAGTGGCCAAAGTCTCCCGTCACAGGCTAGATTTATTTAAAGCCTGAAAACAGAGCCATGAGGAGATGCAGAAGTCTAGTTTTCTCTCAGAACACTTCAATTATAATATGCTGAATGGTTATTATGGATTTTTTGCCCAGTCAATCACTGTGCCTACTGCAGGTTTAACTGTATTTGGATGTCAAACTGTTATTTTAATGACTGTGTGGCCAAAGCCTGTATGGAACATTTTCCATCCTTTGTTTTCATTAGCTCCAGCTGTTTTTTATGCTGATTACAACTATGCTTCTGTAAAAATGGCCCCATGGCAAGCAAATTAAACTACTGTTCCTACTGTATATTTAACAAGCAACCCTTTATGTTCAGTATTTATGTTTTAACAGCGCTTACCTACACAAGAGATGCCGTGGGTTGTGGATGTGACATGATTATCGTGCGCTGCCTCACAGATCAGTGACTCATCTTGTCCTGATGTTCATTCAATCAGCAACCTAATCTTTGCCTGAAATCTAATTCATTACATAGTGATTCACTGGGCTACCTGCTGAACTGGAGATAAAATGGACCTTTTGGAGACACACTGTGAATCTTTGCCTGTTATCTAAAATTGAAATTTGGAAAACCAGTTTAGTTTAAATTGTGTAATCTCACTCATGCTCTACTGTAATAGATTTATCAAGAAAATTCTGGCTAGAAAATTGGGCAATTTTACCTTTAAGGCCTACCTTGATGTTAGGAAAAATGAGAATTGCTATGTTTCTTTAATTTCTCCAATATTTCATTCAGTTTAGTTTGCATGACAAATACATTGTGATTGGAAATACTATCACAAAGCATAAAAATGATTATAACTGCTGTTATAGATATTGGTACAACAGAATATGAATCTCTTTCTGTCCACATGAGACTGACAGTATCTTAGCACTCAATATACAGTATTTGTCTCTACTTAGGAGTATAGAAATAACCCCTACCATACTCTCCTCCTGGATGATTACATTTTGAACACAGGATATGGATCTATTCTACTGTTTGAGTTTGTTTACACTGTATGTGTCTGAATTTCTGGCTGAATATAAAATGCAAAGAAACTGGATGGTTAAAAAAAATGAACATGCCATTTTACTTCAGGTTCAGTGCATTCACAGCCTCCTTGTTCTGGCACACACACCATGCCGAGTGACATCCCACACACCAGCTTAGCTCTCATGTAAAATTTACACAGTGTGCCGACAGGCAGAAGAACAGTCGCCGTCTGCTGTGTGTGCGCATTTGCTTCTGCATGCATGTGTCCACATGCATGTGCTCGTGCAAGGGTGTGTGTCTGTGGCTGTCTGTCTGTCTGTACTGTGTGCCAATGTGTCTGAGATGTGTATTGTTTGCTTGAGAATGTCAAGGATGGACGTGATGGATGTGAGAACACCACACCGAGTAGGAGAAGGGAAATCAATAGTGGAAACAATAAGAAGATATGAATTCTCCCAGGGTGTAAAACACGCGCCAGAATCAGTTAATTTTTTTTTCTGTCTGTACTCCAGACTGTTTCTGAAGAAGGCTCTATAACGGTGAATTATCCGTCTGATGTTACAATGAGCCCTCTGCGCCGTATGATAGCCTCAAGCGACAATGATGACTAGCTGTAAGTCTACTTTAAGAGTAATTCATGACTTCATGGCTATTACTGAAGCCGGATTAAACTCTTTCTGATGTGTTGCACTTGAAACACATCAGAAGGATCACTCTAGCAGAAGAGCAGGGCTCAGACCTGAGCCTGCTGACCTCATCCAGTGACTTCATGTGTTTGCTCAGCTCTTAGTGCACTGTATAGCTTTACAACGATAACAACAAAACAGACTTCCACTCAATTTGCAATCAAGAGGGGCAAAGCAAGCGTAGTCCATGTCAGGAGCAGGGATGAGGGGCTGCTTCACACATGTCAATGTGGCCATTAACAGTAGAAATGATTCTACAATAGGTCCCATTAATAGGCTGAAGCAGGGCACCTCATCGGAGATGATTCATTATTAATGTAGTCATTAAAGTGAGCTAGTCTAGCTCCTCGGTGCTGGCTAACACTGGCTAGCATTATTGATCAGTCAAGTCAGGCAGAAAAGGAGCATTGGTTATTGAAGGAGAACTGCAGGGGGGGGCTGATTAACTGGCCAGATGAAAAGTACTCATTTGATCTTCTAACAGAGAGTGATAAGCTGTCTCTAGTGTATATTACACTACTTTTGCCAGGTCTACTTATAATCAATTTGCTGCTCATTCGCTCATGTAAATTCTGCAATTTTCCTCACAACAGACCTACGACGGAGTATTAGAGCCACACTGAGGGAAAAAAAATGTGAGATTCCAAGAATAAAGTCACAATATTACAAGACAAATATTGTAATTTAATGAGAGTAAAGTCATACTATTTAAAGGAAAAAAATAATTGTAATATTGCGAGAAAAAGGTCATAACTTTATGAGAAAAAAAAGTCATAATATTGCGAGAATAAAGTCATAACTTTTACGAGAAAAAAGTAATTTCCCTCAGGTCCGTGTGGTTCTTTTTTCAGAATAAACGCAGTTTCTTGCACAATCTTTTCAAGGTCCTGTTACTTTTGATAATGTGGTGCTGATGTACCAAAAGGTGAAGTATTTGGTTATTTGCGAAACTCAAGTATAACTTCACACGATGCTCCATGTTGCTCATTTTCACACAGGCGGGACTATGCTGTTTACTGTCTAAAATACCATGTAAAATTACTACTTTATAATATTATGACTTTATTCTCATAATATTAGGACTTTTTTTTCTCACAAACCTATAACTTTTATTTTGTAATACTGTTAGTTTATTCTCGAAATCTCAGATTTGATTTTTTTTCTTCGATGCGGCTCCATCGTCCTAACCTGCTCTCAACACTGGAAGGTAAATGCCACAGTGTTCAGGTGTCAGAGACTTAACCTCTCCTAAATCACATTTTGTGCATGTGATCTGAATCTCTGGCTCCTTTTCACGTGTGTCCTCATTATTTCATACAGAACTGGTCTCAGTTCACATCAGAGCGGTTCACGGTCACATCAATAAAACTCAGCCTCCCTACTGCTCTCTGGTTGAACTTTAACAAATCAACAACTTTTTCCTCTTTTTTTTTTTTTTTTTGCAAGGGTATTTGCGTCAAAAGCTTGTGTGTCACAGCCGTTGGATTAACCCTAAGAGACCTGCTGGCCCACAGGTGACCTCGACTGACTTTACTGTCGTTCAGAGGCTCTCGGTTCTAGCAGGTTCAGTTTTAGGGCTAGAATGAAGATAGCATAGGGAAATAGAAAGACAAAGGAATCCACTGGTACCAAACATGTCATGCTACTATGTCGAGAAGGACACTAAATCACGCTCCAAAGCTGGGCTAAATTTTAGCAAGGAAAAATTGGCATTGGCGTCTCTTGACCTCTGACCTCAAGAAATGTGGATGTCAAAGGGTCCTATGGGTACCCACGAGTCTCCCCTTTACAGACATGCCCACTTTATAATAACAACATGCAGGGTTGTCATGCAATATAAACGTGTTACCTTCTCCTATTCTTAAATGGTGTGTTTGAATATGTCTGCATACTGGGGTCTCTACATAGTCTTGGGAATAACAATAAGTTGGGTTTCACTGTAAAGCTGAGACTCTTGTGGATCCAAAGTGTCCAACTGCATACACATGTAATTATGTTAGTCCCCATTGTATCCATTTCAATGTATTGAGACCATTTTTTGAAATATGACCTCACTGTATAAAATGACCTGTGGTGACCTCTAGGATAATCACAGTCTTGTGAAACTTTACAGCCACAAACTAAAGACCTGGAGCATTCAGAGGATGGATGGCTTTCCTAACTAGATTTCCAGAACAGACGTCTTGCCATTCAATCCCTGAAAAACGCAATTCCTGCAGAAATCTCAACATTTTTTGATACCAAATAGCATGGCTTTTTCTACTCATAATGTTCACACATACTTACACACTTTTACCATTAATTTAAATAATTCATATATTTGATTGATTCATGTTTTTCTTCTGATTTATGACTAGAACAACTTGTCACACAGTGCTGAGCTGCACCTCAAATCAATCTTTAGGTTCCCAGCTTTCAGATGACGTGCATCACTTCTATGCAGCCCCTAAAAAAGACAAAAACGGGTCTGTCTATTGAGGGTTAAAAAGCAGGAAATATACCTGCGAGAGCTCTTGAAAAACCGCAGAGGAGAGTTGCAGGTTAGTTATTTCATGCTGTGAAGAACATTGTGCAGGGCAAGGCTATTAGTGAAGCAAGCCCCCTGTTGCTGATTACACTGCAACTACCGATGCCACACAAATTGCACTTTCAGCAGGAAGTAGGTTTTATGACGCAAATACCTTTATTATTGTTATTTGTGTCATACAGTGCTTATAAGTATTCACCCCCTTAGGAAGTTTTCATGTTTTATTGAGGTACAACTTTGAATCAAAGTTTTTCTGACCAACAGAAAACAGATCTCTAAATTAATTACAAATATAAAATACAAAATAAGTTGTCACCCCTTCACATCAGTATTTAGTACATGCAGTGTTTAATAGATGCTTTGTACATTTGTGATACTGCAAGAACTGTCAGTCCATTCTCATTCCAAGGACATGAAATTAAGACGCTTTGTCACAGCCGTTGGCGTTCGATGCCGCCATACAAGGCACCCTTTCATGGCGGTATGAGACACACCGAGGTTTTCCTTTAACTACAATGTAAATCCATCCGCAACAGTAAATTCTCAGGGTAAGTGCTGTTGTGGTGGCATAATATAAAGAGCGAAAGAAACACAGTAAGGGTGGGCGTGGGTGGGTCCCAACAAGCTTAAGGCATTTATCCAGGAGACCGCTATTCGTGTCCCTTGCGTTACATTTCACCTTACAATCAGCTTGTGTCCTGTGTTCACAACGTCAAATCACATTTGCACTGTAAAAACGTAACACTTTTAAGGCCAACCATGTTGTTTTTTCCTAAACCAAACTAAGTGGTTTTGTTACCTAATCCTAATATTTTTGTTTAATTAAAAACAAACACATTTAGTGCATTTTTGGGCTGCACGGTGGTGTAGTGGTTAGCGCTGTCGCCTCACAGCAAGAGGGTCACAGGTTCGATTCCAGCTTGGGGCTCTTCTGTGTGGAGTTTGCATGTTCTCCCCGTGTAAGCGTGGGTTTTCTCCGGGTACTCCGGCTTCCTCCCACCATCCAAAGACATGCTGTTTAGGTTAATTGATTACTCTAAATTGCCCGTAGGTGTGGATGTGAGCGTGAATGGTTGTCTGTCTATATGTTGTCTGTCTCTATGTGCCCTGCGATGGACTGGCGACCTGTCCAGGGTGTACCCTGCCTTCGCCCAATGTCAGCTGAGATTGGCTCCAGCCCCCCCGCGACCCCTAACGGGATAAGCGGTTGACGATGGATGGATGGATGGACATTTAGTGCAACCGAAAAGTGACGCCGAGGGGTTTGACAAAGCAACAGTGTGTAACGAGTTGGGATGAGAATGTGTTCGAACTGCTTGTGTTGCTTTGTCTTAATGGCATATGTTTTGCCCATTAAATCTACTTGGATTCAATGTTGTAAGACAGTAAAACATGACAACTTCCAAGTGGGCAAATGCATTTTATTGGCACTGCATTTAACCCTTGATGAGACAAAAATACTGTATAAGAGGCAACTATATGGGGGATTTAACCATTTACTAACACCACTCTATTCCAAGTGCCACACAGCTCTGTTGTTCCTGTGTGTGTTCATGATGTGGACAGTTGTCATATGAGTGTCAGACATTCAGATAAAGATGCACTGGATGCAGCCTGTAGCCTCTCTTAATCTTATTTTGTCTTATTTTCAAAAGATTTTACATTTTCATCAACGTGAAAGTGAGACATAGAGACAGGATGAGAGAAAATACAGAAACATGGGGTGGGAAGAGAGGAGGGTATAGAGAGAGAGAGATCTAATTTCTTCAGGCTACACTATCAGTGGTATTGACCAGGCTGGCCAGTTTCTATCGGTGCTCCTTTTCTGTCAATCTGGGGAAATCAGAGAGCAATGGAGTGGGCTGAGAGAGGCTCCACACATTCACCAGGCTCTGGTGGTGTTGTGTGTGTGTGGGGCACAAGGGCATAAATGAATGACTATCTGTGCAGTAAATAGCCTGTGGATATGGCTGTGTAGAGTGGGTGCGTGTGTGTTGTGTGGGTTGTTTTCCATGTTGATGCTTTTAGCACAAAACCCTCCGACACAAAGGTTAAGAGCCACTGATACCTTCACCTTCTTCTTTGTCATAATCACAACCATGAAACGCAGCCTCAGATCTGTATACTCTTCCTAAAGTACACCAGGTCAAAATGAAAAGATTTCAGTTTGGAATTGTTTTTCCAAAACTCCTTTTCTATTTGTTCTGGTTACAAAAACACTCTTGTTGTATCTGCTTTTGTACCTGTGTGCAACAATGTTGTGTTTCACATTGTGTACAGTAAAACAGCACTTGGGAGGTATTTTTGACAAAATACCTCAGATATAACATGCAACACAACGTTTGCTGATACTTTAAGTGTGTATAAGTGTGTGCTTTCGTGCCTAAACATTCAAATTTAAGTAAAGGAGCAGCTACCATTGTGTCTGTGTGAGCATGCAGACGTGAAGTGTGTGTGTGTGTGTGTGTGTGTGTGTGTGTGTGTGTGTGTGTGTGTGTCTGTGTGTGGCAAAGCAGTGGGATGAAAAGGGTAAATGTGATGTGATTGGTACCTGTGGGCGACAGAAAGAACTCAATTTCCAATACAGCAGCTGAATGTGGCCAATCAGTGCTGGGCTGTTGTGTGTAATGGCTCTGGTGCCTTCAGGGGCTGAATTCTGTAGAAAACAACCCTGCTGGAGCTTCACTACCTTTACTTCCTCTAGATGCGTACAAAACATGTACATAAACACAAACCCACAGACCCCACAAGTTGTGGTCATGCTAGTATGCCAACAAGGAAACATGTCGTCACTGAGACGCTTTAAGTCCAGCCTTTTCTGCAGATAAGATGCCACTCACTGATCAAATAAGCTGGCTGGTAAGAGTGATAAGCAGACAAACATTGTGTGTATATTTGTACCAGTTAGCAACTTCAGGGTTTGACAAGTGAAGCTGATATCAGCATATTAACCAGTCCAGGAAGTGTGATCTTCTTATGCTGTTCAGGAGTTATAGGGTGGAAGTTGGGGTGAATGTTTGGGGATATAAAGCAATGCCTGTGTCATACGAGTTAACACTGACTATTTCAAAAATTGAACCAATACAGTGATATTTCATTATCCCTTAACCAACTGCTTTGAGTTTCTAAAACATAAGCATGAAATCATAAATGATGTTCTACAGTAGTTGTCATATTTTTTAGGAGACCGCTGATTTATACCTTCACACCAAAGGAACAACCAGGTTTGAACCAGCATTGATAGTGTGTTTGTTAAATTGTGACATTTTACATTTTTGCACACCTTGATGATGCCCCGATCATCCCCTCTCTCTGTAATCCTGCAAACATGTAACCCCCCTACCCGTTTTATGAGAGGTATGCCCATGGGTCATGATCCAGGTCTTATCTGAATGGTCATGACCAGGGATCTACCTGTGTTGACTGGCTTGGTTTGAACTGACAAAAGAAGGGTTGAATACGAATCAGGTAATCCTGCTCCGACCCTGGTCACTGGTGTGAAAGATGTATTAGACGCACAGTTGAATGTGTATTTAGCAGATCGCTTTTACTGACCAGAGTTCTCATCCACCCGCTCCTCCACAGTATGCTCCTTCTGGTGAACCCACTCGCTGTTGCACTTGAAGTAGATCTGGGTGGCGGGCGTGGCCTTGCAGTACAGGTTGACCGGCTTGTTCTTGACTATGTAGGCCTCCTCCGGTTCCATCAGAAACACAGGCAGCGGCTCAGGGGGGTCTGAGGGGAAGGTTTCCGGCAGATCACCTAGACCAATGAAGTCATCTTCAACTGTGATGAAAAGAGAGATGGTGAGAAGATGGAGGGAGGGAGGGTGGAAGAGTTGAAAGGGAAAGGGAAAAAGATGCAGAAAGAGGGAGAAAGGATGGGTTGGGAGAGAAAGGAAAGCAGACAAGAGACAGTGGGACAATGTATTACGACCAGTCTTTGCATGGGATTATCCGTCCGCTCAGCACACAGTGAAATCCCTATCATTTGATATTTTGGAATGTTTACACAAGTGTATTTTAGAGCGCAGGAAATTCTGGGATTCCTCTCAGGCAATAAGGCTTCATGGATTTACAGAAACCGGGCCTTGCTCGGTCTAACCACAACCAGCTACTGCTGAGAAACCAGAGAGAGGCAGAGCCAATAATGAGAAGCAGAGTTCAGAGGTTGACTCTGAGGACCTGAAGTTATAAGCTGATCTCTCTCTGCCTCCCATTTTCTCTCTTTGCTTTTGTCTTTCTCTCTGTCACACACATACACACACACACACACACACAGCTCACACACATGCGCACACTTACACACACACGCAGCACATCTAATGACCTCAGGCTTTTGGCCCAGTTTGTGCCATTCCTCGGATACTTCTGCAGTAGACAGATATGCTTCCCTGTAATTACAACTCCCTTTCATCTCCCTGTCTTAAATCACATAACACACAACTGCATGTGTACGTGCACTCACTCGCACACACACACGCAAACATGAACAAAATGCTCACAAAACATCGCAAGCACACAAATATATGGGCGCACGCCCACGAGCGAGCGCGGCTAACTTTCTAACTCTTTGAAGAGAGGAGGAGGATGAGGCCTATTCGCCACCCCATTTGTCACCTCCAGAACTGTTCTATTCTTACCATCGAACCGGTAGACATCAATTATTCACAAGAGTGAAAGAAAGGAGGCAGAGTAAAAGAGACAGAGCTACAGTGGGAAACTGAAGGGGAGAAAGGGAGAGCAGAGAGAGACGGTGAGAGTAACTCAGCCAGACAGACATAGATTGAGACATTGAAATGGAGTTGGGCAGACGGACAGAAACACGGCACAGGAGAACAGAAACAGGAAGGCAGACTGTTCGGATAACAAAAGAGTTTATCGGCTCATCAGTAATTCTTCCATGTCCTTCTATCTACCCGCCTCCCCGTCCTGTGTGGACACGCTGGAGCCTTGTTGTCTGACAGAGGTTGTCTCCTGGATGCTTCGGGAGCACTAAATAATGTCTCAGCTGAGCTGATATCTCCCCACGATGTCTCTCTAATGTTATCTCTCCCTCCATACCTGCCACAGATTGAAGTTGATTGCTAGGAAATGAAAGGGCGGCCGGGGGGGGGGGGGGGTCAGAAAATGACCAAAGCTGTCCTCACCGAGAAAGGGAGGGTTTGTTAAGAAAGTGTTTGTGTATGATGCTGGGGGAGTCTCTGTGAGCGTGTGGTTGCTTCTCATCAGAAAAACTTCTCTCCTTCCTTGGCTCCTAACTGGCTGCTAATTGAGCAGAGGCAGTAAAACCTCAAGCGACCTTTGACCTTTAAGAGGAGCCGCCTCCTTACACAGTTTGATTTAGTGTGGGTGCAGTGATAAGCTGGAACAAGCTCATTAGCCGTTTCATCTTTTGTTGTCTAAACAAGAAAACAAAAAACTTTGCCGAGCTTCTCTTCCTTTATGTCTTTATGGAGGTGATGACTCTTTAATGTAGAAGTCTATTTCAGCAGACCTTGGCTCAGCCTGTTCTTTTCTGCTTCGTAGTCCTCCGTCCACCCACATCTTCAGCCAGGGGACCCTGACCCAGAAAAAGGCAAAGCGAGCCAAGGAAACTCATTAAAGATTGTGTTAGCCTTCTTTCACCCTCCATTCCCATTATCTCTCCATCGCTCTCTCCCTCCTGGCTCCCTCGCTCTGTCGAACTGTGAGGCAGCGAGATCTGAAACAGCCATGAAAGCGTCGCTGCCTCACACACACAGATAGAGGCGTGCGCCTCGCATGCTCACACACTATGCAAGCATTAATGCGCACACACAAACTCACTCACAGATATTCAAATTCATCAACTTCCTCAGTGCGAGAAATAATAAATTCAAGTGAATGGAACTAGCCCTCCAGTGAAAAATCAGCCGCAAAATGAAAAAAAGACACCACATGACAAAATGAAAGACCCTGACTCCCTGACTTCCAATCACACTAACCCCCCCCAAACTGAACACCCAGCACCTCCCTCCTCCCTCCCTGGTGAACAGCATACTGAGAGCAACAGGGAGCTCAAAGAGAAACATGACTTCTTTCTGGCTCCCTCTCGCACTCATCTCCATTCATATGCAATGAGAAGACAGCTCAGGATAAAATAGTTTGGAGGTTCAAGATGATGCAATCTTTGTGGATACATGCAGCTACGGTGTGTATAATCATAAATCTAACAGAACACGTTAACATACTTGTACAAATCAAATATGCATTATGAAATACTTTTTAAAGTGTTGTATCCCTTTAACAGGAACATTAATATGGCATGCCTCCACTGTTTGATATGCAATATGGATTTTTCCAAGTAGTTGTAATTCTGTGGCTTGATTTTAATCAGAAAATTTGCCTCCATATTGAGTGTTTAAAATTTAATGAAATATGTCCTCGCAGCGCTTTTATTCAAATTGTATTTTGCTCCATAATTGGGGTGAGTTTTCCTAACTCATATTGCAAGTCTTATTAGTGAATATTTTAGGACTCAAATTGAATATTAGTTGAATTATATATCAGTTCCACATCCCAACTACGCAAAGTTTTCAAGATATATGAGCAGCATATTGCCTTCAAAATAAAGTTAATGAGTGAATGAAGTGTGCCTTATTGTATTATCAGTGAATTCATGAGATAGAGGGCAAAACAGTTTGAAGAAAAAAAGCTATGTAAAGGAACAATATATATCATTTTGGGGGCTCTATTAGCAGAAATTACATATAATATTCATAACTATGTTTTAACCAGTCTATAATCACCTGAAACTAAGAATCGTTGTGTTTTTGTTGCATTAAAAGCGTTAGCTTTGATTAGGGAGCTGGTCCTCCTCACCAAGTTCGCCATGTTGTCACCAAGGCCCATGAGCTGCTGATGTCTTACACAGAAGGTTTATTGAAGCTTGATCAAGTAAAACTGTCAGGCCGCCATATTGGGGTGCTCTCTGCACGAAGGCCTCGCAACTCTGCCTGTCTTCCCTGGTGCTCAGTGTTTTATCCTCGTCGTGCTTTGACTTACGAGATCCCTCTGGCATCTCTGACCCTGGTTGCCCCAGCGACTGGCCCCTACTGCAGACATAGCTGTACAGATAACAGTGGCACCCCAGATCAGGAATCCAACCCAGCCACGTCAACACAAGAGACACTCTGACCTCCCAACCAAGGAGAGAGGAATGGATAAAAAATTCACCTGAAGGCCACCGTATTTCTCTGACGTGCTTGTGAAATTAAGGTAACGTGAGCCACAGAGTGCAAAAAAACATGGTATCGCCAGTCGCCATCTGACTTTGGTTGCTCCTAAAGTAGTGTTATTATGGTAAAGGTGGCCTCTGAGCAAGGCGAACAGCATTACCACGGTTTTGCACTCGCCGAGCTCACGTTACCGCAGTCCTGGAAAGGAAAGAGTGAGTGGAGGGCTATCAATTGGTTGCAATCTGCAACCACAATACTAGATGCCACCAAACCCTACACACTGTCCCTTTAAAGAAAGATAAGAGCTCAAATGGATCCAAGATTAGCAAGCGGGAGTGAAGGGAGAGGTATGAGAGGGTCTTGGCAGTCAGCCCCTCTTTGGCTTGAGTCAACTCCAGTAGCTGTGGGAGCGGAGCAATAATAAGGGATGATTACATTTTGGACAAATCAAAGTCAAACCTTAACACTGGCACTGGCACAGTCAAACCTTAACACGGCATATTATCACAGTCTCGGTGATAAGAAGTACACTGAGCTGTAAAAGAAATGTGCACAGAGAGGCACATGATGAGCTAAAAAAATGTCTCTGTGTTATATAAATAGATAAACTGTTGCATAGAGAGGAGCACACCTACACCAACCACACAGGAGTGCACATCATTTGTAATAGTATGCACCCTGTAGCACTTTGGTCTATTCAGTATGTGGTAAACAGTTTGTTGAGACCCCAATGACCTGTCCAATTAGCCAAAAGCCCAAGGTTCCTACAGTATTCTCCTCATTTCTTCGAGAAGTTTTTATATTGACAGTATTTTCCTTTAACATTGTCTGGGTGACCATCAGCTCACTGAATCTTAGACACAACAGGGGCTTAATGAAGAACTTATATCAATAGTTTCCATTAGAAATGAGCCACAGCTGGCTATATAAAGAATCATCCAGCAAATGCAGATCATGTGTTCCTTAAAATGAGCTACAGCAATACCTCCTGAAGCATTATTACTCCTCAGTATAGCACTAATACTGGACCATCAATACCACAGTCTCATTAATGAGGTCTATTGTGCTGAGAACAGTGAAAACTGACGACAGAACATCCACAACACATTAGACATCGAGCCAGTGATTTCAGCTGCTCATTTATCACCTTTTAAACAAATGCAATTCAGACCGTAAACGTGCCGGAAATTTTACATTTTGATGTCACGTGTCAACAGGGGGCCAGAGTTGATTTTCCACGAAAGATGCTCTGGAAATTTGCCACCTGAAGACCTAGAGACATTTCAAGGCAGAGCACACACATGATTATTATGATGTACCAATTCCCCAACAATGTGGGTACGTTCAAAATGGCACACTTCTTACTTTTAGTACACATTGCAGCTGCGCTTACAAAGTATGTACTGCTACATGCAGTATGCATACAATTGGGATACACTGTACATTTCTTCATAACGTTGCACCTTGAGGCATGTTGACTTGCATACTGCAACATACGACCGGATGTAGTAGGACATCCTGGTATTTTTGCATACTGCATTTGACATACTAGGTACTGTGACATATTAAATCTTTTCCTGGCATACTAAATAGTATGGTAGTATGGGTGTTGGAATGCACAGTGAGAGTACATCTATGTTGTTACACAGAAGATAGCTGGGTCCCCCATCCAAATCAAGCAATAACTAGGATTTAATCGAGATAGAGGCAAATAAAGACACTTCAATGTAATACTGAAACACATAATCGTGCATCCCCACAAATACATACACACTGTGCACTCTGTCTGCAGTATTTACCGTTTATACAGTACGATAGTGGATCTATCACCTGTTTTGCTGAATATCTGCAAGACTGTATTTCTTCTGCCATATATTGTATGTGAGTGTCTACGAAAAGAGCTTTTGAATGCTGGGCTCTGACACCACTGTGCAAGATAAGCTCTCTCTATTCTATCTGTACTCACGTACTGTAGATTTATTGTCCCAAGGAAAGCACTGTATCAGCGGGGCCAATGTTTCCCTTCAATCAGGGGAGAGTCAAGCATGAACGAGTATGAACGCTGGCATAAATCTTCCCCCTCTTCATTCCTGTTTTATTCCTATTTATCCTCTTCACCCTGCTCTCTGTCCCTCTCCCTTTCACTTCTCTTTCCTCTCACCCTTCTCATCATTCTTACAAACATTCTCGCTCCAGATAGAGGAAATGATCAGTAAGTGGTTGGCCGAATAAGAAGACAACGGGGAGTTTTACTGGCCCATGTTTTGCGATGCCGCATTGGGGAAGGACAAGAGGTGGTTCGCAGCTGAGTGGTCAAGCAGAATAATAAACCACTCAGCTGTCATGTCAATTGAAGCAGGATAAATAGTCTGTCAATCAGATCTACTTATAAATGTACTTTGAGCACACCTACCCATTATATTGAGTGAACATAAATCAATGGTAACGACCTCTTCCAGTCAATACTTGTTAGTATTGGACCCATACATCCCAGAGGCTTAAATCAATATGTATGGCTGCTGTTTTCAAAGCAGGAATCCTTTAGAAGCTCCATGAGAAACTGGCTGAAGTGAGCTGAGGCTTACTTCCACTCTAATGTCTCTTTCCAGCCAAGTGCTTTATATATACTAATGTGTCTACACACATTGTCTGCAGGGCCCCATCTAACGCTTGGCTGCAGCAGGTATTTATTGATTACTGTTGGGGGCCAGTGACCCCTCCCTCGCCCCGTTCTATCTGAGCCTCTCTGCCGGGGCGTGCTAAGCACACTCATATTTCATCTCTGGGGAATCCCGACATCACACAACCCAGCGAGGGAGGAAAAGAAGTCATGAAAAACAAGCCGACAGTCCTTAAAGTTAAAAGTCAGGTGGCTCCAACATTAACCTCCCAGTCGTTCCACTGCAGGCCAGAATCACAATGACCTGGAGGAAGCCCTTGCACACTAAAACTGCCAAATAAACCAAATGAATAATTCAATTAAGGCATTATAGAGCAGTCCAATTCATGGGTCTTATCTTTACCAGCGTATGAGATGTAATTGGAAAAATGAATCTGCACACATTGATTTAAAGTGCAAACACCCAGCTGAAAAGAAAGTACTACTGAGGAGTGGGCCAGGAGATAAGCATTTTAAATCTATCTGTATGAACTGAACATTCACCCAATAAATAGTGCCCTCCCTTTCTCCTTTCAGCCATCTCCCGTGGTGACCTTAGGTTATAAAAAGGACAGAAACGAGCAGAATTGCATTCAGAAACAATATATTGTAAAAATAGTCATTAAGTTAATCAATTTCAGAGCAACAAACCATTTCCCTCTTCCTGTCTTTGTGCAGCCAGTCATGTGTTTCTCATTGGGGGGTGTTAACATGTTCTCTCCGGTCCTTATCCCTGACCTTCACTTGGTCCTCACTGGCTGCTCTCTGGCAGGAGGCAGCTGGTGGTTGCCAGGGTCATGCCAGGCCTTGGCCACTGTCTGTCCAGTCACATCACAGCGCCAGGAAAAGCAAGGTCAAAACATCAAGATAATTAAGGCTCATCACTTTCATTTTTTATCAACCCCCCCCAAAGTTTAAATTGACTTTCATCCAGATTTTACATCACCATACATCTAAATGTTGCCGGGTTTCCTGCCGCAAGAATGCTCCACTCACTGGTCACAGAGAAAATGGAAATGAGATGCAGATAATGTGCCAAATTTCATTTAAATAAAATGCAAAACTGATTGCACTGGATATGGCATTTTTTTTAAAAAATCAGATTTGTATTATTGATTTTTTTAAATCCAATATCCCCCATTAACTGATATTCAGAATAAACAGACTAATCTGTATTCTGTTAATGAAAAGACAATAATGAGTCCTATTCACAGAGGGATAACAGAGGTGAGCCTTCTTCAATCCGTGACTAACAGAGAGTAAGTGACAGGAATCCATAGAGAGGTTCAGATGATCATAATATGGGTGAGCGATCTTCGTAAAATGCACAAATAGAACCAAAGCAGGATTGAAATCAGCACTATCTGTTCAACTGGTTAAAATGTGCAAGAGCGAAACATTTAAAACGTTTGTGTGAAGATCAGTGTAGGTCTTTCGTCTCATCGATGAAGGTCACACTGCTTTGATGCACAAACAAGTAATTATCACCGGCAATTACAAAGCATTTAGCTTTTTCTTCTTTCAATCGTTTATACTAAGATCATGTGTTTGTGTGTTCACTGGTAAGTTGTGTATCCTTTAAGTGGCTATTAATTAAAAGGGTTTTTAATGCATGACCAAGTAAAGCTTTGTTATTTTATCACTCTTATAAATCAGAACCTCACAATCTCTGTTTTTCTGCCGTTTGTCTAAATGTTGTTGCTGCTCACTCTCCAGCAGTTATGGTTTTTCAGCGTTCTCTCTCCACCGTATATCCCCCCATTCACTCCCTCCTGAATGAAAAGCCATTTTGGTGCTTGATTGGAGAATGATGCTGCTACTTAGAGAGTCACTCCATCAGCACCGAGGGAGGAGAGCGCAAGGAGAGAGGGAGAAAAGCTCAGGAGGAGTAGTGGCTCCCTGGGGCGCTGTAGCTGTGATGGGTGAGCTGTCAAACGCCCCATTGTCCAAATTACCCAGCAAGCACCATGTCACCACCCGGGACTAATTTACGGTGCAGTGCGGTGCGGCACAGACATCGCTCTCTGAGTAGAGTCTGCGGGAGAGACAAGCGAGGGAAAGGGTTGCAAGGAAGGAGCGGGGGGTCCGGCCTAATACCTCCCAAAGAGGTAGAACAGGGCGTCAAACAGAGACAGTCCCGATGCAAGCCCCAATTAACTTCATGCAGGTCTTCCTTTTGCTGTCTTTATGCTTCAAGGCCTCAATGACAGGTGTCAATATGAATATGTGTCATGCCCCTGTGCCTCCCGACCCACCCACTGCTCACCAAACACACACAGTCGCTGATGCACTAACACTTTAATACAGTTTTAAAGCAGCCACTGCATACACAAGCCTCTTGCTTGACTTCACTTGCAGTCACAACGGCTGGTCCTTTTAGCACAAACTGGCATGACCATTCACTTGTCACATGTCACACCCCTGGGTGCCCCAAAGCCAGACAGGACCATCACCCGACCCCATACCGACCGGCGGGCTGTGGAGTGGAGCAGCTCTTGTCAAAGGAGATGCGCCGCGCTCTCTGACCCCTCACTGTGCCCAGTGGTTTGATGCGATGCCTCTACTTTGGCTAATTGGCCCCGAGCAGCGGGCAGCCCCATTCTGCCACCAGCCAAAGGCCAAAAGATCAGAATGCAAAACATACAAAAAGAGAGATGACAATAGGAACACATCACGATTATACCAGCAGAATAAACTCTAGAAAATGAAGAACGAATGTAAACAAGCATCAACCTGAGAACTGAGACAGGTTCCCTCAATTTAACATCTACCATCTGTGTCAAAATCACAACTACTGGGAGACACAATGGCACTAAGAATCAAGGAGGAAGCATTACACGGTGAAACTAAAACTAAATGGTTTACCTGTGCCCTGAAAAACTTTTTATATCACAGTGTCACAGGGTTCAAAGAGACAGCGAGAAAAATCTCTCAGCAGTCCATCATGCCATTCACAAACACAGCAAGCACTTACCGAAGCGGAGAAGGACTAAATATCAAAGAAAATGAATGAAAGCTAATTCACCTTCTGTGGTGTTGATTTACAACCGTGAAAGGACAACCTGTCAATCTGCTCATCAACCTTGCTTACACAAGACTGCAGAGGGTGCCGGGGCAAGTTCAGTGCATGTTGTAAGTATTTCCATTGTGTATATCTAAATGTATATTTTCCTTTACACTCCATTACTAATGGCTGCAGTTACTAACTACTGTAGGTTGCAAAATAGGTTTACAGCAAAACATAGCATGCAAAACATACCAATGTTCAAGACATTGCCATGTCTGTGGAACTAGGTAATATAGATTAATGTGTTTCTGTGTTGTATTAAAGCTGCGGTGGGTAGTTATTATTATAAAATGGTAATTATATCCTGACAGTAAAAATGATGTGTCTCTGTGTCCTCCGGTGCTCCTAATGGCATCTGCAATATTTCACATCTCAGAGAAAAACAACCAGTCAGAGCCGATCTGGAGTCTGCTGTCCAGCTACTGTCTATGAGAGCCTCGAGTCAATCACTTGTGAACTCCGATCAAACAGTCAAACTAGGCAGCACTGATGTAATATGAATTCATATTGTTACTGTTTAGCCGTAAAATGAGGAAGTTTGTGACCTGGCAGCCATGTTAATATCAAGTTGAGGAAATACCAAGCACCGCCCACCAGCTGGAACACAGCCAATAGGAACGCTGTCTCTGAAATGACCTGTTATTTGTCAAAGTCTTCAGTTACATTTTTTAAAGCCTGAAAACAGAGCCAGCAGAAGTCTAGTTTTCTCTCAGAGCACTTGAATCACAGTATGCTAAAAGGTTATTGAGGATATTGCCTACTGAAGCTTTAAGATAGATTTGAAAAACGTGAACCTATCCTTTAAGGCATGGTCACTTACCAACCTTTCAACTGGATTTTGAATATAACATACTTGGTTGCCTTTTGAATCTCAGCTGATTTGAGTTGTATTGCTCCTGCACTTTACTAATAACTGAGAAACCTTGCAGCTGGTTTCAATCAATCCATCATGATTTAATGTTGACATAGCGTAATTTCATGGCAAGACATTTATTCTTAACCAAAAGTTTGAATGCAAGACTTGCTACTTATACTTTTCATTCAGGATTATTTTCTTGACACACTGAGCACTGACACCAGCAGAGGCAGAAACACATACAGTCTGTTTAATATTCCATATTTTCCATACACCAAGGCAAGGCTAGAGACGACATAGATGTATGGATTATGACGATGAGCCAAATGACAGCAAGAATGGGCAATTATCCAGTCAGTCCTCCATAGTGTCTTCTCAGTACTAGAATGCCATTATACAAAGGAGTCCTGTATGTGCCACCCCCTACATATGCACACACACTTCACACATATATATCCTCAAGCACTCAAATGTCCAACCCTCCTCACACACACAAAAAAATCCCTGGCAGCACTTTATCTGAAGGACACTACAGACTGGAAGTGTGTCAGAATGTGTGAGACACAGTCCCCAGAGCACAGTCTATTCTCCATGTCTGTCACTGAATCTGGCTGCCTGCTTAATCCCCTGACACACACACACACACACACACACACACACACACACACACACACACACGCACACACACACACGCACACGCATGCTCAGGCTCCACACTCACATCAGCCACCTAAATCTCATTCTCGGCATCTCGTCAATCAAATTGCAAGGTGGGAAACCGCAAGAAGGCATATAGATTGCTTTAAGAAACTCTCCCTTTTCTTGAAATGTTCTCTCTGGAGAACTGTATCCTCTCCTGTGTCCCCAACCCTGCTGCTGAGCTGAACACAGGAACCTGCAGCCATGTACTAAAGACCTCAGATGTGATGGGAAATGAGGAGATCAGGATTCACTGTATGCTGTAATACACCAAACAAGGGTGTGTGTCCTAATGCAGGCTTTGATGGTGTAAATGTGGGTGTGGGTGTGTGTGTGTGTTTGGGGGGGAGGTTTGCATGTGAGTGCATGTGTCTGTGTGTGATGGGTGAATTAATGTGACAAGGCAGATGTAATGCAAAATCATAAATCTTAGCCCCGGGATCAGTAGAGGGGGAGCAGGAGGTGATATATTAAAGGACACACACACACCACCGTTATGATGCTGATAATAAAAACAAGACCCCAGCCGCAATAGCCGGCTAATAGACATGACTCTATATCTGGCCCTGAGGGTTATGACACACACACATGCACACACACATGCACGCACGCACGCACACACACAAACACACACACAAGTGCAGACGCACTTACGAAACACAAACTCTATCCGCTTTTCCAGCAATTTATTATGCTGCTTTGAGCCCAACAGCTCAAGTGTTAGATATGGCTGTAATGCTGTTAAAATCTTAATGCCGTTACACAAGCTCGCTGTTGTACAACATGCTAATTCTTTACTTACTGCGTAGAGCACATTGGATGGGGCTCTGGAAAAAAATAAAAAATAAAAAACATAACAGCATTTTCTGTTGAGATTACTGTAGCAAACACACAGATGAAGCTAGCCAGTGTTACTGGGAGTTAGCAAGCCTCGCTCTCAAAAAGCACCCTGATCAGCAGATCTGCAATCAGACTGTTTCTCAACAGACTGCTCAGCAAACTCTGACAGCTGTCCCTATCAGATCCGATGGCCTTTCACTGTCAATGCACTACTAATGGATTTTATTGCATCCCCATTATAGACCTGATTGTTGGATGTAATGATGATCATCATATAAAAGTTGATCTATGTACATTTACCTTCACTAACCCTAACCCAAGAGTCATCACACTTCTTGCACACAAGCAGTATAGGCTGAGCTGCTTTAGCTGCAGACCTATTTTCCCAATAAAATAATTAATTTATGCAGCTCCTCATATAGTATTTGCACCTCTGAGAACACTTTCTATTCAGCTCACATTCACCATCATAAAAATACATTTCACTGGGCTCATGCCATTGCAACTGCGACATACCTGTTCTTACACATGGGCTACATGCATTAAGGAATACTTCATTTATATCAGGATACTTTAGTGCAGTGGTTTTCCCCCTTTAGATGGGCGCCAAAGATCACAGGGGATGCGCTAGAATTTGTATGCTCTGAGACTGTCAAAATTAGATTTGCTCATGTATAACTAGGGCTTTCAAAAAAAAAAAATCACAGATTTTTATCTGTCCTAAATGTGCCTTAAAGAGAGATCTGTCTAGTATTTAATACACTTAACATGGAAGTTGGCAAATATGCTGCTTTATGTAAATATATGCATATATTTATTATTGGAACTCAATTAACAACACAAAACAATGACAAATATTGTCCAGAAACCCTCACAGATACTGCATTCAGCATAAAAAAGTTCTCAAATCATAACATGGCAAACTCAAGGGGAGACTTTTACCTTTAGAACCCATTTTCATTCATATATCTTCAGGTCAGAGGTCAAGGGACCCCTCTGAAAATGGCCATGTCAGTTTTACCTCACCAAAATTTTGTGTATTCTAGATACAGCCTGTTACAGCCTAAAAATCGCAAGTTGCATTAATGCATTAAAGAAATTAGTGGTGTTAAAACAAACTTGCGTTAACACGTTAGTATCACATTGACTTTGATAACCTTAATAACACACTTACTGGATAATTTATACAAGTCTGTACATTTAACTATTTAAAAAGATATTTTAATAGGCCACACTCTGTTTAATGCCAGTATTTTGCACAGTGCCAGATAAAGGTCAGGCCACACTAATATTATTAGTATTACACTACTTGTAGAATTAGATTACAGTGGTGGCTGCATCATGTTTCAGACTGTGATTCAAACATTTTCAATAACCCCTGAGAGTAAGAGGTGTAATCATTTCAGAAATTCACAACATGTTTTATCTGACGAAAAATTCTTCTTCTATCCATATTATGTTGGCATTTAGCTACACTGAATCCCCTTACAAAATGAGGATTTTACTTGATAATTTATATTTTTTTGTTTTAATGCTAATGACGTCAACAAATATGGGGGGGGGGGGCTTAGTTTTTCTTAGCTGCAACTAGGGGGGCTTCAAGGAAAACAGGTTGAGATCCACGGCCTTAGTCTACGGCATATATGCGGAGAATCCTTTGTAACATGTTTGGCTGCCTCATAATATTTTCACGGTGTGGAATTTTCCTGTCGTTTTTCAGATACCAGCACTGTCTCTTCCTGCATGTTTATTCAAGGGTAGCCAGGATGCTTGCCGGGCTGATTCCTAAAATGAAAAGGGCTTTGTAAGCATTCACAGAGAATTGCAACATGCTGGTTCTGCACGTAGTCTACAGTAGGTACATGCACAACTGCAGTAGGGTGGTGGCTTTGTTGTTTTGCACCAAGACTCTACCTGCTAGCTCAGGACTTTAGGAGAGAGTTTGCATGCACCTGGTTGGGGCCCTCCCTTACATACATGGAAAGCTTTTTTTTGTTTCATAGAATAGATACTCCTCAACAAAATTACAAGTCCTGCACCTCAAAATACTGTATTGGTGCAGATTTGGCAAATCAACATATTACGCTTGTTATACTGGCTTCAGTGGCAACAACAAAAAAGCTGTTGTCTCAGCCCATTTCACACAGTTCCTTTCCCTTGTAATATTGGCTCGTAGAGGAATGACAACATAGCTGCTATTACACATCGGATAGGGTATCATATTCACATTGGCTCTTATACAGTACACTACACCATATCCAGCTTGGATCATTGATTGCATTCTCGCAAATCCAAATAGCCGCTTCTCTCCGATATCACTACCCTCCCTGCCTCCGACTCCCATGCACGGTGAGCTTCCAGAAAAGATTACCAATGTACAGTAATTGTGCCGCTGCTTTATAGTGCAACAAACACTAGCCAAAAGTATGACATATGAGGGCATGCCTGCACACACATAAACACAGATCGTCACTGTGACCCTGTTCAAACACGGTATCTGAGCATTAGATATATCCGGACTGTTTTATATCCAGCTGAGATAGATGGCAGATCACATCTGGAGCCAGAGAGCATCTCAAATATATCTTGAGTGACCACTTAGGATCAGATTCTGCTGCCCTGCTCGCATTTAATTCTTTCTTGTGGGCAGAAAATTTATACACTGGTTTAAACTATGCCCCCAAAAAAGCACTCAAAAACCATAAGAAAGAATTGAAAACTAAAGTATGCTGAGGCAAAGAGAGGGAGAAAAAAGATGGAAACTCGCCTCCGGAAAAGACTTTTGTTTTTGTGTTTTGGAGCTTTGTCTTGCCGTGTGAATACTGCAAAGACGGGACCGTTCTTCATTTGTGGTCCCATGCATCCCCAACCACATCAGGCTGAGGCCCAAGTGATCAGATCCTGACATGTTCTTCTCATTGCATTTTTCGCTGCAGTCATATTTGTATTTAGAGACACACAGAAAACATTCACACATACAGTGAAGTGACAAAGAAAAAGCGGAAATTAAAGGGTGGAAATACATAACAGCAGCTCAGATATTGATAATTAGGGCTGTCAATGTTAACGCAATAATAGCACGTTAGGCAAATTTGTTTTAACACCACTAATTTCTTTAACACAAATGCAACTTGTAATTTTTAGGTTCAATTTTAAAGCTGGGGTGAAGATACTGGTATCATATGAAAGCAGAAATCCTAAGGCCTCCATTGTGTCATACCATAATAGCTACATTTTGGCGAGACAAAAAAACCTTGACCTCTGACCTCCAGATATGTGAATGTAAATGGGTTCTATGGGTACCCACCAGTCTCCTCTTTACAGACATGCTCACTTTATGATAATCACATGCAGTTTGGATCAAGTCATAGTCAAGTCAGCACACTGACACACTGACAGCTGTTGTTGCCTGTTGGGCTGCAGTTTGCCATGTTACGATTTGAACGTACATTTTATGCAAAATGCAGTACCTGTGAGTTTTTCTACACATTATGTGTCATTGTTTTGTTTTAATAGATTTCCAAGAATAAATATAGACATACATTTGAATAAGGCAAGTATATTAGTCCACGGCAATGTTGGTAAGAGTACTGAATACTTGATAAATCTCCCTTTAAGGTTTTGAAAATGTAATTACAATAAGGCTTTACTGTATATACACAGTGTTGCCATATTTACTCATTGTTCAGCAGCTAACACACAGAGAAACACTCCCTCACATTTGTTTCACACACTCACATGAAGACGTACACAAGCACACACAGACCTCACACCTGTTAATGGATGTGTTAAGAGGCAAAAACACTTGGTGCGATGGAGGGCAGTTAGTGTGTGTGTTTGTTTTGTGCGAGTGTGTGGTAAGGAGGGGGAGACTGCATTAGGGAATCACACACCCAGCTCCACTCACCAGGGGACTTCTGTCAGCCTGTGATTTTGCCATGTACCCCTCCCAGCTCCCTCCCCTCCTCTGCTGCTCACTGCTGAAATAGGTCAACCACATATAATGGAGGGGCAATGAGGAGCAAGTATGTGCCCCCCGCCTCTCCACCTCCACCCTCGGCTCTCCCCCCACCCGTCGCCTCTACCGTCCAGCAACAGAAAACAAGCTACGGCCCCCCGTGGACACACAGAGGCTGGCTGAGGAGAGACAGGCACAGCCAGCCACAACACGCCAACCTTCCAGCCACAACAGCCATTTACACAGCCACGCTTGAAAAGAGCAGATTCCAGCGTCATGTAAGGAATGACTCACAAGACAAATTCGTACCAACGGCTTAAAATGCTCATCTCTGCAAAGTTAAACGGCAACGGGAAAATTGGAAACATTTAATAATGGATATTGTGTGTATTGTGTGGAACTGTTTGCAATCACGAAATGGTTCACTGCTGTCACTCTCTTAGGGAGCACGAGATGGAGGAGAGAGGTGGAGCATATTTACTGGGACTGCAACACTACTACATTAAAGGGACACTCCACTAATTGTGCAAAATCAATTTAATTATCACAGCAAGGACTACGCAGCCTATGAAAACAATTGAATAATGTCTTCTGTCAAGTGAGGAAATTACTCAAGTCACCCAGGTGTCTCAATTTGTAGTCCAAATTCACAAGCCGAGAGGGTCTAGCAAAACACATTATTGAGTTGCATTATGGGAAGTATAGGTTCCGGTGTTTTTGGACTAAATTCAGAACACCTTGGCTGCTGCTGCGTTCAGTTTGACCCTCCTTTAATTTAATCTGTCTCTTGCAAATCCCCCAACTTTCTGAAAGTGCCGTACTCAACTAAAAACACATATAGACTAGGGCTGTCAATCGCTGAAAATATTTAAATGTGATTAATCGCATGATTGTCCATATTTAATTGTGATTAATCGCCAATCAATCATTACATGGCAAACCAACAGACAACACCAGGTGTCAGTGTGTTGACTTGACTATGACTTGCCCAAGACTGCATGTGATTATCATAAAGTGGGCATGTCTGTAAAGGGAGACTTGTGGGTACCCAGAGAACCCATTTTCATTCATATATCTTGAGGTCAAAGGTCAAGGAACACTTTGGAAAATGGCCATGCCAGTTTTTCCCTCACAAAAATTTAGCAACAAGCTACTATGACATGGTTTGTACCAGTGGATTCCTGTGGTTTTCTAGTTGCATATAATATGATATATCATATATGCCAGTATCTTCACTCTAGCTTTAAAACTGAGCCTGTTACAACCTAAAAATTGTAAGTTGCATTAATGCATTCAATAAAGTAGAAGCTTTAACATTAATTTGCATTAACTTTGACAGCCCTAGTTTAAACTTTTATCAAATTATGGACCTCCATCTGGCATCTTGTGGCATTCCGGCTTGACAACATACAGCACATTACAGAATCTCTCCCGCTAATACATGCAACTGTATCACGTCTATTGTTTCATCATTTACGAGCATACGTAAGGACAAACTCCCTGTGTGTTTGTGTTGTTTTTCCCAGTTGAATCACATTTGTGATGCTTCACCACCATCAAAATATACTCTCATGTATTCCCTTAAAAGAATTGCTCAAAGTGATGTGCTTTTGCAAAATTTGCATGAAGATGCCAAGAAGGACAAAGTGAAGCCACAACACAACAGAAATACTGTAGTGGAGGGACCATCTGCCATCATTGATTTGGCGCTCTTCTTTAGCGTGTAAATGGTAATATGAATGGAGTCGTGCTACGGTATTAATTTACTATATAAACAGCTTTATTTAAAAAAGTGTCTTGCTTGGAGAAAAGTCAATAGGTTGGTTGATTCCTGCAGTTCATGTAAATGTAGTTATACAGTCGACTCAAAGGGTAAATCAGATATGCTGCTATCTAATGTCAAATGCTCAAACATACAGTATATGCCGGTACATACATGCACAAGTATGCAACCATACACACAAGTGTGCAAAGACATACCATCACAATTCTTCCTCATAGTCCAGTTTTCTACCCTCCCTCCCTCCGACTTATCTTACATCTATCCTTTGCATCTTCCTGTACTCTCAACTCATGTTGTCTTCCCTCTGCCGTCTCCACTGGCTGTGACCTTTTCTCCAGTGGAACAGGATACTGCCCATCTCCATCTTCCTCATGCATTAATGATCTGTGGTAAGCTGAGGGCATCTGTCTGACTCCCAGCCTGTCCGCTGCTCACCCACTTCCAAGGACGGAGCTCAGCCACATTCCCTGTCACCCACAGGGAAATGCAGATAAATAGCCGCAGATAGCGATAGCTCCGCAGTCTCTAAAAAAGTGGATGCTGCCCCTTCTTATCTCCACTGCATACATCTCTTTGACACTCCCCAGTGGCAGATATCTAAAATACTGGAGCAGAGAGATGACAGCAGGCAAGAGACATAAAGAAGTTCAGCCAATTATCCTGGTTTCATACCGAACCTCGCTGCACATACAAGCAGCTGAAATGAGGTATGTCTATAGGGTAGAAATGCAGATTATTCTCTTTCATACCTTCTGTTTGTCAGTGTTTAATATATACTACGATAATGAGAGCTAAAATGCATCCATCCACCATTTTTCAAGCTGCCCTGCTATCTTTTTCCTAGCAACATATCTATGCAGCTCTTACTGATAGATCCCCAAAGTGCTCTTTTGGCAAAAGCTCAGTCTCGTCGAGTTCAGGGAGATAAAGTGATCTTGTAAATCCTGATGCAAGCCCATTCAATTGGCTGTACATTTGAAGATGGTACCAGCGATTAGTTCTCAAGTTCTTCCTAATGTGATTTTATTGGTTACAAAAGCCCTCTGTGTTTCCATCCTTTTTTTGGGCCAAATCTGTTCTCAAGACCTCAGTAAGCCTGACGAGACAGGGATCATATGCAGCATCTTGGCTCCTTGCATCTGTGGTGACTAACTAAAGCTCATGTAAAGTTTAGCTTTCTCTTCACCACAACTATCTGATACGATTGCCTCATTGTTCAAGATTCCTGAGCTCTTCTACTTCTACTTCTACTACACAGCACTTAAAGGTACAGTATGTAGGATTTGGCAGCATTTAGTGGTGTGGTTGCAGATCCACTAACCCTCCACTCACTCCTCCTATTCCAAGACTGCGGTAACGTGAGGCGGCCAGTACAAAACTGTGGTAATGCTGTTTGCCTCGCTCAGAGGCCATCATTACCATAATAACACTACTTTAGGAGCAACGTAAGTCAGAAGGCAGTTGGCAGTACCACGGTTTTGCACTCTGTGGCTCACGATACCGCAGTTTCACAAGCGTGTCAGAGACCTACGGTAACATACAAACGCAAAAGACGCTCTCTAGACCTGTTTGGTTTGTCCATTCTACTGTAGAAACATGTCGGACCAGGACCCGCTCCCTATGTACAGTAGATATGAAGGGCTCTTTCTAAGCTAATGAAAACACTACAATTCTTAGTTTCTGGTGATTATACACTAATAAAAACATAGTTATCAATATTATATTCTGTTTCTGCTAATAGATCCCTCGAAATGTTACACAGTGTTCCTTTAACGCTGCCTTAACCTGAAGATATTCATGTCGCAGTGTGACATCCAGGTCTCAGTTATTGTATCTTCCACCTGTGCTGCTTTTAATTGTCTGCTTTAACAGCAATTACACTACAATATCATAATGATTGGAGAGTTTTTACTCCCTCAAAAATGATCTAACAGGCCTTCGGGTGGACATTTTGAAACTCTCCTCTCCACTTTCCCTGTTTTAATGCGAGGCCAATACGATCCTAGTCTTGTCAGTGAACTCATAGACAGAACACAGCGACAGGTTTGTAGTTTCACAGACAAAATACTGTACAAGCAACTGGATTACTTGCTTGGCATCCTACCAGCAACTTCTTCCAAAGACTTTTTAGTTTGTTTCCAATGAGGCTTTTCAAACAATGTGTTCTCAGCTATACATAGATATATAGATTAGGGGTGTATCAATACATCATTATGGATCGATGTTAATGGATAGATTCAATCGTCAACAATCCAATATCATTGATGCAAAGTGGAAACATTGATATAGATCATCATCTCTAAGATGACGGCTGTATTTTGAAATCCCTGTGGTACGTCTGTCACATTCAAATTGTGCTTAAACATGACAAATGTGGCACTTTAACAACTATTTTTATTGTTAGAAAGAATAAATCATTTTTCATTTTAATGTCTGGAAGAGCCCAGTAATAAAATTGTCAAATCATATATTAAGTTGAATTTTTTGTGAGTTTATATAAATAACTGGTAAGAAACTGGTTGTGTTAAATAGGTATACAGTACTATATCATCTCATATTGATCGCAGGCCCCTGAATTGAATTTAATTAAAATTGTATCATGGCAGACTTTATAATACCAGCAAATACCGCATTGTTGTCCAAACAATCGATATAATATGATATTGTGATAAAACTTGTGATTTATACACCCCTACAGTAGACTGTTGTAATAACAATGATCTGTCTTCTCTATGGCAATAACAGAAAGGAGAGCGATGTTTGCTGATTCAAACTTCTTACAGTATGGATGATGTACAGAAGGAACATGACAGCTGAAGCGTTAGATTATTTCCCTTTATGGCAACGATGGAGAGCAGCTTGGCCAAACAGAGAGATATTGTAATCGGCCTCTATGTATCTCACCCCGTCACCTGCCGGGACTCATTCCCCCAAAATCCTCAGATGCATTCTGACAGCTGCAGAAATCCTCATCTGGGGAGGAGGGATGAAAAGATTTCTTCCGAGCACCTCCCCGCCGCTCCATACCCAAATATTTGACTTTGCCTGTGATCCGCAGCCCTTCAAGGCTTCTGTTGGGCTTTTCCACATGACTGATCTCTGTTCTCAAAGCAGGTGTTTAAAACATAACTGACACAGAAGAAGCGTCACTAGTACACCAGAGCGAGAAAAAGATGGAGAGGGGATGAAATGGAGAGAGAAATTTTAAAAAATGACTGTAGTTTTTCTAATGATGACCATCATTATGTATTTAATTCTATAAATAAGGCTAGGCTAAAAGGTTAAAGTAGACATGACAGCCACATCATAGGAAGCGTGTCTGGCTGCCGCGCTGATGCAACTCCCTGAGGTTCCTGTCTATAGCGAGCCCTTGATGTCACCGTTACACACTCCTACACACATGGCCTTCAGTCATGAAATAATACACATGCATATACTGCACACACATGCCCACCCAGGAGCACGCATTCAATGACTCACACTAATGCAGACACAAAATATACACGATGAAACTTCACAGGGAAATCAAGCTGACAGATCAAAGACTACACATGCAGGGATGAACCTTTCAGAAGGTTTGAAAATCTACCAAAGGATGTTTTCCTAAAAACCAATTATCCCCGCGGTTGTGTTGAGGAATGACCACTGCTGTTTCCAGCTCATATCAGGGTTTTTTTACCCCGGCCCATGGGAGCTAAAAGCAGTGCACTTCACATTCAAAGCAGCTTTACTGAAAAAATAAATAATATTGTCTTCAGCTGTCAGAAGGTGTGAGTAATTACACGACAATTCGTCATGTAAGGCGTGAGCTTACAGTATTGTTTTCATTCATTTTTAGTTCGATGACTGTGTGTTTTCGAATTTATCTAATCAGGTTTTGAAATGGTTTCATGAATCAGCTAGGGTGTGCACGTTTCTCTCATCCCATTAAAGAGCATGTAATCCTCGAACTAAATTTACAACATGAAAGGTTTTCACTTGACAGCTACGACGAAGAGCTGCTACAGTGACATTTACTGTCGGATCACATTAGTCAGTACTCACAAAAAAAAAAGCACAAAATCTGAGTGCACGGTGAACTTACTGTGATCAGGATACAAGTGACGCCTGTACAGCATACTCGCATGCACACAGAGATAAACACAGGTGTACAAACACATAAACAGGTATATAATTCTGTATGAGATGACCTAAAATCAGTAACAAGATTAGCCTACATTTAACTCAAAAACAAGCTAGCACTGTGCCTCTGTAGGATGGCAATGTCTGTCAGTCACGTTCATCCTGCTGTGCTATAGAATGGATTGCCATAAAATTTCATGGTCCCTATAGGATGAAACCTTATGACTTTGGAGAAGCCCTCACTTTTCATCTTGCATCATCAACAGGTCAAAATACTTTGTGTTATGACCAGTTAAACTACCTGCAACAAAAAAGCAAACAGGTGAAAAAAAGACCTGCTAAATATAAACATGTTAGCATAGTTATTGTCAGCATGTTAGCACACTGACAATGAGTCTGAAAAGTGAAGCCAATGCTGAAGTGCCTTAAACTTGCATTCTTTCTAATATCCAGCAGGGGGCGACTCCTCTGGTTGCAAAAAGAAGCCTGATTGTATAGAAGTCTATGAGAAAATGATCCTACTCCTCACTTCATTTATTACCTCAGTATACATTGTATACAGGAGTTTATGGTCTCAATCACTAGTGTCAAGCCTTCTTTAGTACAGCATGATGTACATTTAGTAAATTATGGTCCCATTTAGAAACAAACAGACCATAAAGCAGGGGATGCTATGGGGCATGGCTACTTTGACACCGACTGCCAGTCTGGAAGTTGACAGTGTTATTGTCGCCGCTTTAACCTTTGACCTTTTCTCAGTCTGTTCATGAAAGTTAATTGTAACATCTTTGGTTGCCTAAAAATGTCTTATTCAATGTTCGGTTGTACTCCCTCTCAAGTCACTCCTGGCTTCAAAACAGCAGTCCACAAACCAATGATAGATATCACGGCAACTACATCTTTGTTTAGCATGAAGTCTATGGAACAACCTCACAGAGGCACCAGCATGGCTCCTGAGTGCTGTTATATAGTTATTTTATTACAACACGACCTTTAAAAGATACTGAGCTGTTGGCTGATTAGTTGTCAGTTTATAGACATTTATTAAAATTGCGATATGAGTAAATTTAGGTCGGTAAGGGAGGCCAGTAATGTGATAAATCTGGATTAATGTCCTCACATTCTAAATATACTGTGCGTATATACTGCACCCACATATCAATTGTTAGACACTCACATCTGAAAAATTCAATATGTCCCATCTCCACATGACATGTGCATTCTAACACTCAGCGGTGTGAGTGACAGTCGGGCCCAGGAGATACACACCAAGGAGTAAACACTGCCTTAATAGAGGGGATGAAAACATGGCTGGTAAGAGAGAAGAAGGTGACAGAGACAGAGAGTGGTAGCTACAGAGGGAGAGATGGAGGGAGGGGGGCTTCTCCACAGGCTAGTAGTTCAGCTCACATCACCTTGCCAAACTGTCACTGACCCCTACGCCGACCCCCCATCCAAAACGGCCCCCTTTCAGGCCCTGCCTCCCTCCGCTCTCGACAGAATGATTAATGGTGGATCTGGTGGTGCGAGCACCAATGTCCCTGACTACACTAAACATTATCATAACTTTGCTATAATCACTGAGACTATGAAGAGCCCAGCGTCCTCCATGAAACACAGAAAAAGACTACCAGAGGCGCTGGATTGTATCTATTTGTCTGTCATTGTGTTAATAATAGGAGTAATAAAGAATGTGCGCTCAGATTAATGACACAGTTCTGGAGGGAAGACGGATAAAATCAGCATCATATCACATCTCATCTCCCACACACTGGAATAATCTAAAACTATTAAAATCCAAAAATGATTTTCCGTGTACTGACAAGGGGGATTGTAGCTCAGCGCTGAGCATCTCCCAGCGCCGGGGTCATATTTTCCTAATGTCTTTTTAATATAGTTGTGTCATATTCCTGCTGTTCTTCCAAACATGCCTATCATGTGCTGTGCAGTGTGTCAACAGCGCCATATTAAAGGCAATATACCATGAGAGTGGCCCTACAAGTTTCATATCAGCTCTGCATCCCCACAGGATCTATTACTGTTTATGGGACTTTACATGAGCCTCTGTCTGCTGCCATTATCTCCTCCACACTGCTGGGGACACACTCAGCGTGTCACACTCCACGAAGAAGAAAGCTTTTCACACCGTGTGCAGACATGCAAACAAAAGCATGCACACAATGTACACACACAGAGAAGAAGGCGTGATACACACACTTTAAAAAGTTATACATGGCAAAGGTTCCTTTCTGCATTCACAACACAAAAGTGGTGTGAAGCATGTGGTAAAAAAAATGCAATTTAGATGTGTGGCCTTTCCAGACAGCCTGCAGAGATTTGTGTTTCATTGGAGGAATCTGAACTTGCCGAGGTTCAGTTTGGGTTTTCCATTATTCTAATCAGGGAAGGGAGAGGATGAATGTGCACTATTTCCTTACATATGGAAAGCCTCATTTTAAGCCTGAATTGTAGCTCTGTATTCATGTAGCAATGCTGTAGGTGCCAAAATAGTAGCACATGATTTATAGCGCTGCAGCCTTCACCTTTTTATTGTCACAACTTAAAATGCATTCATCTCTTGAGAAAAGCCCAAAGCATTAACATTTACATTCTTTCATGTTCACTTTGTGATACAATAACAGAGAAGAGTGAAGGTTTGCAGTGATTTTTCTAGATGAGCAAAAGTAAATTTAGCTACGAACTCCAAAAAGGAAAAATTATGACCTCTAACATTTTGTGAGGAACTATAATGAAGACCAGGTAGACCAATTAAACACTGTTGTAGAATGGATGCACACACCTATGGTGAAGGTACACATCAGCATAAAAGTGTAAATCACCCTTTCTAAGCAGTAAAGACTCAGAGGTTGACAGGGGATAAGGAAGGGTGATATGCTAAAGAGAGGGAAGGTGGAGGTGTAGGAAAGCAAAAAAAAAGGGATTCTGAGGAACAGCATGATGGCAAACAACTAAAAAAAATAAATAAATCCTGTTTTTCTTTTAGTATTACATTTGTACATTTATGAGGAGAGGAATTTTACAAAAGCAAATCAGCATTAACATAACCACACAGGAACTGAAGTATAACATAGTGAGTTTACACAAGCATTAGAAATTCACTGGGGAATGAGCTGTGCAAAGAACATGCATCTCATATTATTTAATGCGACTCCACCCACCAAATATCCCAATGCAATAACGCTTTTGTGACAAATAGTGTTAATCTGGATGGTATGAAGCCTGACAACCCCACAGTTTAATGTGTTTCTATGCAGCAGTGACAGAGGAGTCGGTGTCCTCTACTGCCAAGCTGTGTGCCGCTCTAACATAACCTCAAGACCCGGTGCACGCCAGACTGCAGAGTGCCAAAGGCCACCCGCAGCACTCAGCGAAAAAAAAAACAAAAAAACATGTGTGATCTGCTGGATAGGAATCTAAACTCACACACTGCCTCCCCTGAGAGTGATCACATCTGCAATCTGCTGTGAACAGGAAAAACATCTTTTTAAGGAAGACAGTATTCAGCTGCAACATGTTCATGACAAAATGAAAAGGGTGCCCATGTGGCCGAAATGTCGCAGAATGTGAGGTTGGCCAGGAAACAAGATGAAAGTCTTGCTTTGAAGTTAACAGATTATGGTCTGAAATCCATGAGCAATTACTTGGGCTGCCCGCTGATTAAAATACTGAATTGTGATTAATCGCATGATTGTCCATGATCAATAACGATTAATTGCAAGCTAATCACACATTTTTTATCTGTTCAAAATGGGAGATCTGTCAAGTATTTAATACTCTTATCAACATGGGAGTGGGCAAATATGTTGCTTTATGTAAATATGTGTATATATATTTTATTGGAAATCAATTAACAACACAAGACAATGACAAACATTGTCCAGAAACCCTCACAGGTTCTGACTTTACCATAAAATATCTACTCAGATCACAGCATGGCAAACTGAAAGCCCAAAAGGCAGCAACAGCGGTCAGTGCATCAGAGTGCTGACTTGACTATGACTTGATCCAAACTGCATGTGATTATCATAAAGTGGACATGTCTGTAAAGGGGAGACGGGTGGCTACCAATAGAACCCATTTACATTCACATATCTGGAGGTCAGAGGTCAAGGGACCCCTTTGAAAATGGCCATGACAGCTCGCCAAAATTTAGTGCAAGTTTAGGGTATTATTTAACTTGTTTCCTGACAAGCTAGTATGACCTGATTGGTACCAACTGATTCCTTAGGTTTTCTAGTTTCATAGGATATGACAATACGATATCTTCACTCTAGCTTTAAAATTACACCCGCTACGATGGATTGAATATGTTAATGCTTTAAATTAGTGCCATTAAATCAAATTTGCGTTACTGCATTATTATCACATTAACTTTGACAGCCCTAGTAATTCAGCATAGTCACCTCCAAAGTGCACACTGAGAAATTTAAAGATGACCGGTTATGCTTACTGTCAGGTGAATACTTGTATTCTGGGTTTCTATAAGAAGCTCAGTCTGCTCTGACCAGCTGGTCCACAGGTCCACCCAAACTAGCTTTGTTTGAGGGTGTGCAATACTAGCTACTAGGCAGATATTTTGCAAACGTGTTACTTGGTGACATCGCCATGTTATGGAAGAAAAGACAGGACATCAAGCAAGGCATTTCAGGTTTGGGAGCAGTGTTTCTGTGGGGAAAGTAGCTCCCTTTGACATGGACTTTTAACTTTCCATATCTTTTACATGCACAAAATAACATACCAGGGGAAAGCGACAAAGCATCAAGCATAGTAAGTCCTTTTTAACATCTTTTTCAAGACAACTGACTGTATGTTATGCAGTATATCTACAAAACATTTATAGCTGTCTAAAAAAAGTAAGCATCTACACAGACCCAGAAGGTGTTCACAAGCCATCCTAGGGAAGCCCAAGGCATCTGTCACACTGATTTCTGAGGTCGCGGCCTTCATAGAAACCCTCAGGCATCACCACACAGGGTCAGGTAAGAGGTCAGGGAGAACGTCACCTCCTTTTATCCTCCAACAACAAATACATCCTCATTTCAGTCCCATCATCTCACTACACACCTCTCCTTCATCCTCCCCTGTCAGGTTTTACAGGCTGGTCCAGCCATAGGCCAGATGTTCTTTAATGTCAGTTATTCTTGATGTTTCCTCTGCTAAGCCGGGGCTCAGTCTCTTTTTTTCTGTGAAAAAGACACGCTCAAGATGCAGCATGTACAGCAAATCGACAACAACTTTATTTTCCTCCTCAGCTCATGCAGATGATGTACGCCACAACTTATAATTGCGCTACTGATTAGGCTCGTCCCACCGCATATCTCCGCCACTTCACAAAGCTCATCACGCACATCTGTTCCCAACAGCATCGAACAAGAGGCACATTAACAAACAAACAGATAACAATTAGTCACGTTTGAAGTCCCCTGTTCCATTAGAGAGAAAACCTGGACTGTTGGCTCGAAGGAAGCACAAATGCCCGGCTACAGTAGGGGGCTTCCTGGAAGTAAACTTTCAGCATTTTTGCACCATGGCGACAATGCATTTTAAATTATAAGATTGTGGGGAAAAGGCACAAGTAAGATTTGAAATATGGAACGATATTCGCTGTTGCTGTTTCAATCTGGACATTAAATTGAAATAAATCTGAGTTTGTCCTCTGTCTGCGAGGGACACAGATGTAAGAATGTGAAGCGCCGCCGAGCTGTCAGTCATGCTGCATTAAGAGACGACTCAGGACACGGCTGCGGGTCAGAGGTTAAAGCCATTACGAGCTGGGTGGCTCCACTTTCTGACCTTTAACCCTCATTTCACCACAGTCTATCAGTCTTTTCTTCTCAACACTTTGACTTCAAACTGACCCGGTTTGGCAGCAGGTGTTATAAAGCCTGCAGCTCTTGTACTAAAACTAAAATAACTAAATAACACACACTAATTTATCCACAATGTTTTGACTTTTATAATTACTTTAATCTTTAATTTCAATAATTCACCTAAATTGCCCATATTTCCCTGCAGCTACTGTATAATCCTTTATCTTACGACCCCTCTCCTTTTTCCACCTTCCAAATACTTTACAGCTGCTGTCCTTTTATTTTTGATGAGAGAGGGGAACAGGAGGTCTACCCCAGTGCACTCCCAGCCTTATGTTTTAATATTTAATGGCGACTTGCAGTAATACCAGCACACACACACACACACACACACACACACACACACACACACACACACACACACACACACACACACACACACACACACTGCGTGTTGCTGCTGGTGAGAGCAGGTGTCATTGGCGAATGTTAATTGAACTGGTCCATGGGTCAGTGAGCCTTCCTGTTTCCCCTGCGCAGAGAAGTGTACAGATACATTCTGGCAGAGCGGATATCGTCATTGCTGGATGCCGCTTTCTGACTCCCACTGTACAATGACAGCGAGGGTTTAAAGTAAACTGGAGAGAAACCTCTTTTGGCAAACCGCTGCGCTAAAGATATGGATGTGATGGTGAAAAGACGACTTTATATCTACGGCGTTCCTGAGAAACCACTATGTATTTCTCATATCACCGGCTTCACTTATGTCTCAATCACACAGAAAATAAAGAAAATATCCTTCAACATCTATTCCTTCACCCCGTCACAGCCAATGTCCCCGTCTCCCTGAATAGACCTATTACAAATAAAATTGTCAGCCTGACACAGACATTATAATATAAATGGGAAAGTCTGAGTGATGTAGAGTAACACATGCCATACATCTCATTAAGTTAGTAGCCAGCCAGATACTGCTCATTAGTCTGGCTCTCCAGTGATGCGAGTTCAACCACCAAAGCAATGGCTGTTGGTGCATGCATGTATAATTCATACTATAGGGACTCTCTGAATAGCTCCGGATGACTCTAACTATACAGACGAGGAGCAATGTAGTGAAATAATGAAAAATATGCTTACCTATATGCAGTGGAGTCACCAGACACAGGGAGATAGAGAGAGAAAAAAAGAAAGAAACAAAAATTAGCACAAGTTTCAAATTGCACACAAATAAACAGCACATTCAACCAATACATTATAGGACATATTCTATTAACATGGCACGTAAATGGAGGGACTTGTATCTTGAGCCCCGTTTCAACTGCAGGAACTTCCCCCAGGAAGTATGACTCTTTTGAGGAACTCACTAGATTTCGACTGCAGGGACCAGGGTCAAAATTAAGGTGCTGGGATTTTTTTCTGGGACATTTCCCATCTAAAAAAAACCCTCGTCGAGGGTAGTACTTTCTGAAAGTGCGGGAACTTTTCAGGTGGGATTTGCAGGGATGACTGCAGCTGATTAGTCAAACACACTGCGCTGCTACTTCAACTTGTCTGTCGCTTCGTTCATAAAACAAGGAATTACTCAATTTAGGACCATTTTAGGATGAGAGGAAAGCAATTCCCTTTAAAGTTAGGCTTTGCAGGGCTTTAGACATGGCCATGGAAACACAGACAACAATCAGCTGAAGGAACCTTTTGGTTCATTGAACAGTAGTCCCTGGACTCTTGACTCTGAATTCCCAGGAACTTCGTGGTGGAAACCCGGCTTTGGTTGTATACAGGGAAAAATGTTTCTCCGAAACATGAACATAGCAGAAGATCTGATGAAAGAAAAAGGACCTGAAAGTCATACCCCTGCCCCCCCGTGCAGCCACACATGGCTCTGCTTCAGAGATGGAGGTATTCAGGAGGAACACATGTTTCCGGGAGCACCATCAAGTATGTAGAACACAGTAGAGTTTACAGAGGAAGGGAACCGGCTTTAATTAGAGTTAAGGAGACCTGGTTCTATTTGTTTTCATTTGCGTGATTTATCCCCTTTCATTTGGCAGCTGGCTAACATGTCCCAGACCAGCAGACCAACCTCGCCTGAGGTAAAAAGAGACGGCCGGCCGTTGGAAAGGAGGGCTGGAGCGAAGCCGGAGAAAAAAAAAAGGAAGAGAAGCAGTCTTGTGTAGTTTATTGGGCTGCAGTTGAGGCCACCTGTCATGTGGATATACTCGCAGGGTATGAATACCAATGGAGGTGGTTGGCTGCGATATTGCATGTGAAGCAGCATATTTTTCTTTGGGTGAACCCATTTCCTTCCATTGAAGGGCTTGGGGGGGAAGGAGAGATGAGTAGGATGAGGGTGGGATGTAGCGTAAAGACCAAAGATGGGTTATTAGATATTTGGACAAGCGCTCCAGACTACATAAAGCTCTATGTGCCTCGGGGGAGATCTGCTGATGGTTTTAAGGCTTTAGTCTGTCTCTGTAATGCAAACAGCCAGGGAACACAGAACAAGCATCTGTGAGATATTCTATGGCGAATAAGGAATCAATCAAAAAGCTAACATCAGCCTCAGAAAACGCGTTCTTTACTGCAGTAGAATCCACAAACCATAAACTCCAATATGGAAGAGGAAATGATCCGAGAAGCATGATCTAGATGCCTGTCATTGTTCGCTCGCAACCACTGCTCTTACACCCGTTTCTCCCTCTTCTCTCATTTTTTTCCCATTTAGCTCCCACTCGCATTGCAGTGAACGGGCCTCTTAAGATTACATCTAATGCGTAGACATCTTAGCTTTGTTTGTTGTCAGATTACCCATTGCCACCGAGGCTGGTCCATTTGATGTAGGGACACAAGGGTTGGATTCAGCTGTAACGTATTATTGCCAGTCATGGAAAGCGTGTCAGAAAAACACAAACAAAACATGCCTTGAGCTGAAATTAAATTAGATGCAGATATAAGGGCACTCCAGCTGAGTCAAGCACTTTTAATCGTTTTAACTTTTGTGTCATTGTGTGAATTAGAAAACCACAAAAATGTTCAGTATGTCCCATCTCCAGTGAAGGCAACGGCCGTTACACAGAACAAAGGGTCTGCAGAGGAAAACACATCACAGTTCTGCTCTTGACAAATGGTAATAGTTATGGCTTTTTTTGGAGGGGGGATGGGTTGTCTAATGACCGCTCCTGCCTTCAGTCAAAGCCTCCCTGTGAGCAGCTGATCAAGCCCAGGTAGGAGATTTACAGTCTGGTCAGCCTGCAGGCAGCTGAAGGGGTCTCAGTACATCAATAAAGGGTTAACCAGCACCTTTAAGATTTAAAGGGGCAGTAAGTGGCTCCATTAGCCCGGCTGACTATGGCAGCTGTGGGGGTAGAGGTGGCGGCAGGGTGCATGAAGGAGCGAGGGAGACAGGAGATGAGGTGCCCCTGAGACATCAGTCCAGGGCAGAGGAGGAAACAGGGCTGGAGGGCAACGTTAAAGACCGCTGCTCAGGCATCAAATCAAAGCTACTGCCTCACCTTCCAGCCCCGAGACAGAAGCAGCACAGTCGCTATAGAAAAGAGCAGGAAACACCACAGGAAATGAGAGAGAGACCACGAAGAGGTTTCATACCACTGGGCCTACACTGCTTCTCAGTCTGCACATCTGAGTCTGATCAAGAATCAGTGGTATTCAACTGCTGGCAAATCATGCTTACTGAGTTTATGAGGCGATCCAATCATTAATCAGGGATATTTCCTGCTCTGCTGCCTCTCTAAACTTTGACTGGATGCTGACATGTTTGGAGGGGAGCTACTGAGGGAATCCAGTTAATGAATGAGTGTTTATAAAGTTGCCACTTACTATATTCTGTCAGGGGCCAGAAATTAGTTGCCTGTGTGCGAGGGCGATTGTGATTGGTGCCTGTGGGTTTAGTAGGGATGCACCGATCCAACTTTTTCAGTCCCGACAGCAATACCTGGGCTTTGGGTATCAGCCAGGATTTGAGTCAGTATCACCCGCAGTATCACCGTCAGCCATCTTCACCTAGGCTTTATGTACAATAGTTATTGCACCGTACAACAGCTGCATACACCGTACCATACAACAAGCCACTAAGAGATGATCTAACGCACACATTCAAATTGCGGACTGACTCTTCATTTATTATTCCTTCTTTGTGCCAAACTCTGCTGGGATGTGTCAGTTTCAAATGGAGCTCGACTAAACCGTCACATAGCCGGGAAACAAAATCTTGTGCAAAAAAAAAAGACAGAAATGACACAAAACACTCCATGCATACACAATCCTGTAAGCTAAGACCTTTGCTACCCCCTCCAGCATGTGTCTCTCAGTGCGACTTGCTTTGAAGTGACAAATGTTGACAGCGGCAACTTCCTGTGCAACTTTGCACTGAAAATGTATACAGAGAAATGGCAAACTACTCTCCAAATAACTTAGGGAGAAACATAGAAGTTATGCGTATGTTGAGACTATAGCATTGCATGCAACTGAGTCAATAAACATACAAATCTCAACACCTCATTTCTTTTTGTGTGTGTGCGTTTCAATGGCCTCTCTGGCCCTCAGTGTAAATACAAGAGATGATAGCCTCCTTTTAATTTTCCAACCTTTTAATTCACTAATCTACAGCTTTCATTTCAATTTGAACTTTAACAAAATAACACACAGTCCCTGCTCAGCAGTTCTGCCCTGTAATAAGTGGAGGTCTCAACTCGGCACTTTAATAAATGTGTTAATTCAGAGCTCACCAGGCAGAAACAATGCCAGCATGGGAGATAAATTCCCCAGCGTTCATTTCCTCTGTCTGTCTTATGGCTGATGCTGAGCTGGAGATGGCCCGTGGGGGGGAAATGAAGATCATACATCACACCGAGGCATCCCTGCGACATGGCTTTGTCTCCACCGCTCTGTGTCTATGCGTCTGTTCAAGTGCATTTACTGTGCAGTGATATTACCATATAGCCACTTATAGTATATGATGGTGGCAGTGGACTTTTGTTAAGAAAGGAGAATATTTAAGGAGGATTTTACATGTTTACCTACTAGAATCGTAGCTGAGGATGTCGAAGCCGAAGACACAACTCTGCCGTTTTTCTGACAGGGTGTGCAATGTTCTCACAGTGTGCCAGGTGTGTGTGTGTGTGTGTGTGTGTGTGTGTGTAAGTGTCCACTGCACACTGACGTGGGCTTTTTATTACTAAACGAAGCCCTGTGGAAATGCTGCCTCTACTCAACCTGAACGTTTCTATTATTAACTCTCAGTGCCGCAAAATCCTCAAGGCGAGTGTTCCGCCGGTCTGTGAGGGAAAACATCTTTACTGGATAATAGCCCTTCGTCTAATTACAATGCCAGCAATCACAAACACATGCACACGCACACACACACACACACACACACACACACACACACACACACACACACACACACACACACACACACACACACTGCATAGAGAGTAAGGAGGAAGGAAGAGGTGACATGCATGTTTACTATGCTAGTTTGTTGCAGCGGTGTTAAGATGAGCTCATTAGTGCAGGCTGTGACGCGACGGATGACACCTTATAAAGACGCTTCAATCAGATCCTACAGAGCTAATCACTATTGCAAAAGCAGTGACTGCATTAGAAACAATCCTGTTATATCACTGTGTGCACAGCCTCAAGAAGTAAACTCGCTCAGGATCAGAAACAAAGCGGCTGATTCACTGGGTATGAATGAAGGTCAATCAGCGAGCTAAACGGACTTAGCAATGAGTCCAGGACTTTCCCTTAGGTCTGTTGAGTTGTCCGTTTCATCCTCCCTGAATTCTTTCTACCTAGAATCTATGTTTGCGATCTCTGATTGAGCTCAGTACACAGAGGTCAAAGGTTAAGTTGCTCACGTCTGGGATCCTTCAGAAGGCTCCTCATTGCTGCACCGTAAACACAGAGCCTCGTAATCTCCTCTCCCCGCCACATAAACACACACATACATACACAAAGGACTCAGGTTCCAGGCCATCGATAAAACTGCACACACCACCCTTCTTGTGTCACTTAGTTTCCCTCCCGTTCCCTTTTAATGGCTTTTTGAAAGGGACTGAAAGCTTTTTCTCCTAACTCTCGCCCCCAGATTCTTTAAACAGTTAATTAGTATGGTTGATCTAATGGGACTCCAGTGCCTCTCAGGTCTGTCACAAACTCTGCGATGCCAGTCAGGGGGACAAAGAGACACTAATCCCAGCTTAACTGACTGGCTGGAAGTAGTAAAGACAACTTGACTAAATATACCGTTGAAAGAAAAGAGAGGGCTGGAAAAAGATAAATCAAAGCAAAAGATTAAAAACCACAGTAAACTTTGTCAGTGTTGGCTCATGTTGAGTCCAATTAATACTTTAGCAAAGAGGAATGATAAAAGTTGCGATACAGCCATCCTGAAACGCGCAGTGTAACCTTAAAATCAATTTTTGAGTCCTACATCATGTTTTCCTCTTGCAGCCCAGATAGCAGTATTGACATCATCATTTGAAACTCACATTTTAACGCTCTTCTTGGATCAGAGGACTCATTAGCATGCATGAACTATTTCTTCCAATCAATATATCACCAACGGCAACTCTGTCTGCATGGTGAGGGCACTAATTATCAGGCATTTTTCCAAAATCCCTGAAAACTGCAGTTGTTAAGTCCTTCTAAAAAAGGGCAACCTGGATCCTTCAAAATTAAATGATTACAGATCAGAATTACCATCTCTAATGTCCCTTATATTGGAAAAAAAATGTGAAAGCTGTTTTGATTCAATTCACCAAACTTTTTAAAAAGGTAAACAGGCTTTTGGACAGATTTCTAACATCACAGCACCACTACTGCACTGATAAAGGTATTAAATGACATTCGCCTGAATACCGATTCAGGTAAAACATCAGTTTTAGTGCTGCTGATCTGAAGCCATTGATACTCCATAAAATACCACTTGACAGACTGGAAAAGTGGTTGGGATTATCTGCTATCCTCTAATGGTTCTGATCATATCAGATCAGAGGCAAAGGCAAAAGAAACTGTTGCCATTGGTGATAGTAAATCTGAGCAGATCACCATGACTTGTGGAGCCCCCCTAGGTTCGATTCTCGGGCCGCTATTATTCTATGGTCTCTTTGACTCCCTATCGATGCAAGTAAATAGCTTGATGCAATTACATTTTCTTCAATTACATAAAGACAAGAGAGAAATCACTGTAATTAGAGGAAACGTTAGAAATATTGGTGTTTTAATTGATTCAGATATGAGCTTCAGCAGCCACATAAAAGCAATAACTAAATCTGCATTTTATCATTCAAATACCAAGAATTAGAAGACAAGATTTAGATAACTTAACTTAAAACACTGCTGCCAGTGTTCTAACAAGAACCAAGAGAACCGAGCACATTACTCCTGTACTTAATCTTCACACTGGCTTCCACTTACTTATAGAATAATTTAAATGATTGGTTTCTCTATTGCACTACTTCCTTCATTGAATTTGTGGCAATTTATAACTGCACTATAACTGTATTACTGGTCCACTATCATTTTTGTCCATTTATATTTCATCTATCTATCAATCTCATTTTATTCCATCTTAATAGATTTTCTTGAGTTTTTGAACATGTTTTTCCTAGCCAATGTAAAGCACCAAATTGCTGCCATCTGAAATGTGCTTTATAAATAAAGCAGCCTTGCCTTGCTGAGTTATTGATCACAGCAAAAATCAAAATGGATTTGTAAGTCTGCATCTGAAGCGCCATGTTACTCAGAGCTGTGCTTTTAGTGGGCTAAACTGTGAGAAATACATCATAAAGAGACCACGTTCCTCCAGCTGCAGAGGTTAAATACGTTTGTTACCTACAGTAAATCACAATGGAAAGCTGTCACCATAATCAAAGTCCTCAAACAATAGTTGTTCACTGATCCCTGGCCGAGACAAGAGAATGGGATGACCACGCAATATCTTTGTTATTAGGCTCATAAGAAGGAGATGTGATCCAATGGAGAACTGGAGGCACGATGAATAGTGATGAAAAAATACCGTATGTGGAGAGGGAAAAAAAGAGGCACTCAGAGAGGTCAAGCCTCTGGAATGACGGAGCCGAAGACTGTCTGACATCCTCTTCAAAGGAGACGTGAGACACAGGGAGCGGGAGGAAATGCAGAATGCTGAGAAGAAGCTGGAGTTATTGATTAAGAGAGCAAGAGCATGTGAGAGGAGGCAGCCTGGCGAGGGAGGAAAAAGGTAGAGGTAAGAAGGTGGGATGAATAGGATGACTAAAACACAAGAGGGAGCGCAACAAGGGGAGTTGAAAGCAGGTTCAGACTCAATCAGCAGGTAAAGGGAAGAAAGATAGATAGGGTGGGTATTGTGAGTAAGACACAATTATACCACCACATCTCTAAAAGTAAGCCTCTGGTGGCTGATGAGCCGGTGGAAGTGGAATAGGGGAGATAGTGATAGTGAGATAGTTAACATCCCCAGAACCCCAGCTGTCCCTGCCAGTCAGCAGGCATACTGCTCTTTTCCTAATGAGTTGTTTACATCCACTGCGGTAGATCAAACCCTCACCTCCAAACAACGGCTAGCAGCATCAATACTTCCAGATACATTAATGGATTTTTGCATCGAGTCCCTATTTGAAAAACAGGAGCAAAAACATTATTACAGTTATAAGCAGTTCAGTACGCCCCTAATTCCTACAACTGGTACGCCTGGGGACTGTGTCAGTCTTCTCTAATGACCAAGAATAATGTTAAGTAGCATTATGGTAATGGAGGTACCAGGCCTACCCCACTTTATTAAATAAAGCTGCCTGAAAATGAATTTGATTATGGATTCTGCTGTTGTTAATGGAGCATGGCAGAGAACAATGTTGACTTTTCTTCTCATTATTGTTTTGATATGATGATCAGGGTGCTTCATGTGCACACATTCATGCACATGAGGAAACGCAGACATGCGGGCTTCAATCAGTATCTACTAGTAGCATATAATCTAGCATCACAGCAGGGACTTTTGCTGCGTCTCGTGTGTGTGCAGAGGTGCCGAGCGAGAGACAAAATAAGAGACTACAAGAATTACTGTACGCTCCAGTGCATCCCCAGCACTCCCTTCAAAATTCACCAGCAACAGAAATCACACAGAGCTTTGAAAAATGCTGCGGCGCTGTAGAAGCGCCCCATGACGATCCGCACTAGCTCAGAAATCAAAACCTCTGCTGCGAGAATTTTGAAAATGTACAAACTTCTCTTGGCTTACAATAGCCTGAATATCATGCCTGCGCCCCCTTCGGAGAGGAGCCTCTTTAAAAGACAGAAACATGAGAGCTGTCTGGATTAGGTAAGCTTTTGTTGGAGGCTCGCCACCTGTACGTGCCTGCGCATGTATCCGTGTGAACATGCACACGTGTGGCACAGAGGCCAAACTCATAAAACCTTGCCTCGGCTTGGAGGTCTCCTCTTGTGGGACGACCTTTCAGTTGTCTCCTCTTCTCCCACCCTCAATTTCAGCCCTGAACGCACCCCTCCCTGTTTCTTTTCCCCTGAGTCGCAGACACCAGAGCACTTAACCTCAACAGCCCCCCCCCCCCCCCCCCACACACACACACACACACACACACACTCTGCCTGCCCCCAACACAGACGCAGCGTCACATCAACTCGGCTCATATTTAGCCCTGAATATAAAAGATTAATGGGAAAAGAGGGGGGGAATCAGCGTTTGGGTCTGCCAAAGGCTCTCTCCAGTCAGGGAGTGCTCACTTGTGCTCCTGTGGAACTGTAGAGGGTCTGTAGTTTTCAGCTCAAGTGCTGAAAGGAAGAAGGCATCATGCCGAGCTTTCCACCCTGGTGTCACTTTCAGTTTACCTTCCCCTGCTGAGAATCCTCCACCAATTATTTGGGCTACAGCACACACTGCTTCCCTCCCTGTAACAAACAATGAAATCAAAAACCGTGTCTTCTGGGATCTTTGAAAGTTAAAAAAAAAAATCTTTGAATTTTTGACAACTTTCTATGAAAAAAAGGGGAAGCCTTGCTGCAAATTCAAAACATACTGTAGCAAGCAATGAAATCCATTGTGATACTGTCCTACAATACCTACAGACTGTTAATCGAATATGTAGAGACTTTGTCGATAAACATTTAAGAGGCTGCTTCTTCTTTCTATGAAGAGATATAGCCTGGAGTAAGGTTACAAAAGGAAGCTCAATTGGATAAAAGATGAATCAATGATGTAAGTAGATTACACGGCACCGTCTATTTCTTTAAGCAATCTAAAAGTCTCTTTACAATCTCTGACCTGAGACTCAGCGGGAGAGGCAGAGACATCCTGATGAAAAACACACACTAAGCTCCACTCAGCACATCAAATATTAAGAGCCAATATTAGCCCTAGTCTTTGTCACCCCATCACTGCTGCAGGAAACATCCTCATGAGAGCGCATACGTGTGTGCATGCATGTGTTTTTGTCTGCGTTGTGCTGTGAAAGTAATTGTGACAGAGGCATGTGTAGCGTACAGTAGCTGTGAAAAGGCAGAGGTCACTCACAGGGCACTGCCTCAAAAAAAGGCACTCCCTCATTTTTGTGTTTTCTTGGGAGTTGGGGTTGAAAGTGAATGTTTGTACTGCGTGGTTTCAGCTCTCAATGTGGGAGAGGTGCTATGGGCAGCGCTGACCTCATCCAGTACAGTGGCATGACCAATGTTGGTGACCTCACCCATCTGTAAGTCCGTCCATACCCCTGCCTTCACACCCCAGAAGTGTCAGAAGTTCAAATCTGTTGCATTTCACTCGCACGACTGATTGTGCTACTTTTTTTTTTTAACACGTATGTCAATAAAACATCCAAGCAAGACATCCTGTAAAAGCCAGCCAAGGGCGGTGGTGACAGCAGAATGCTCCCAGAGGTTCAGAGGGACTTAATGGTAAGTATTTGGGGTACAGAATAACTTCTTGCTCTTTTGGCACTCAGTTAAAGTTGCAGAGCGTTACAGAGTTGTCTTGCATTCACTCCCTCCCCAGAGCCCTCTTCTCTTGTTTGGCACTTCCCCTCTCCCCTCACCACTGCCGCCACGACTACTTCCATCAAGCCCCGAGACGACTCAAACATGCTTTTTCACAGAATAAAACAGAATATGAAACCACTGGGAGCACTCACTGTTACTGCAGCTGAATTGCGTTTGGAGAACACAGAAAGCTCATCCAGCGGCAGTTTGTGGCCACTTTGTCCAGCTTCAAGAGCAATGTGGGACTCACATTGCTCAGCCTGCTCGGGGTGGAATGAGGTGAAGGATGAGGGCTGGGATGGGGCTAAAAGTGACTCAAGTACACTGCTCCCCAAAGTACTGCTGAACTGTACTAGAGAGGTCATGTCATCCCGACCATAATTGTGTTTTGAAATTTCAGCAAAATGAGATGTGAATAAGTATATTCACAAGGATGTTACAGAATTGCATAATGAATCAGAGAAGCTGTACCTCAGATCATAGCATTTCATTGCTGCAAACTTTTTTCTTATTGGCTCTTGGGGTGGCTGGTCGACTGGTCCACCACTTTGGTTCAGACTCCAGTACTTTGATTTATTACTAAATACTTTGAAAACTAATGACATTACCATCAACCTAAGCTGTACTTTGTATTTATTGTTAAATTAAGATGGTTGACATTATAAACATTACCTGGTACACATTGGCACGCTACCATGCTCCATGCTAATGTTAGCATTTAGCTCAAAGCACTGCTGTGCCTCACACATAAACTGTATCCAGTATAAGAAGTCGATGTAGTCAATGTGACGCCACCCACTGGTTTGTTAACTACCATTCTGAAGCCTCAACTTCCGCATTTTGCAACCACGTGGGATATGAGAGGATGGAGTACAACCAAACACTCAACATTTTTAAGTGACTAAAATGTTAATACTAATTTTCATAAACTGAAAACACAATGTGAAAGGGTTAAAGTTATAAGACAAAAACACAGACAACTCCCAGAACGGACAACGCCATGGTAGCAACCTGTCAATCACAAGGTAGCCACACCCTAAAGCATCCCCTGCTTTATGGTCTATTTGACTCTAAATGGGACCATAACTTACTAAATGAACATCATGCTGTATTGAAGAAAACTTGAAACTAGCGATTGAGACCATAAACTCATGTTTACAATGTTTACTGAGGTAATAAATCAAGTGAAAAGTAGGCTCATTTTCTCATAGATTTCTATACTATCACACTTCTTCTTGCAACCAGAGGAGTCGCCCCCTGCTGGCTATAAGAAAGAATCCAGCTTAAAGTGCTTCTACATTCACTTCTGAGACCCGGACGTAGCCCACTGGACTCACAGAGCCACTAACACATTTCTGGCATTTCCATTCAGGTTTTTTTAAGTACAAATTCAGAATGAAAAAAAAAAAAAAAAACATCTCTCTTTGCACACTGTCCAGCTACAGCCCTGCGATCTATGGACACAGCCCCTCATTTATTATTCAGGTAACATGGGACTAAATCGATTTCTTGCCTTCACCCCTCAACTCTCACCTGCCTCCTCTTCCTCTCAGATCAACATCCCACTCACAGTGCAAAGGGCTCGGCCACACGAGCAAGTAATCAGCGGGTACTTGGCAGAATAGCCCAGCATTTGAGCTGGTTTAGGATTTCACATAAACACACCTTGATCCCTAAATCTCAGCTAAGCCTGTTTCAGTTTCAAACGGAGCCTGCTCAAACACTCAGGCAGGCTGGCTGCTGGATAGATCAGGTATAGTATTGTAGACTCTACACATCCATACATCTGGCCGAAAAGACCATCTGAATGTAAATGCCTCTAAACAAATTAGTATTACTTGTGCAGGTGTGTTTGAATATCCACATGTGCAGTATCCGTGTGTGTGTGTGTGTGTGTGTTCATAACCCCATGCATGCATGCAGCTGCCCTCCCTACAGGGATCCGCTCCTTCAGACACATTTTCACCTCATCTGCGTTTAAGGGCATTAATATTGCACCAGCCGTGGTGGCAGGGTTAAATGGATGACTGGGGGGGAAGAGGGGGGCTGAATGTCAAATGCAATCCCTCCACTCCTCCTTCCTTCCCTTTCCCTTTCCTTTTTGCTCTGATCCAGTCCGACATGAGGAGTTCAGGGGGATGCTGTAGCTGGCTCTCCACAGAGACAAGATCCAGAGGCCACAGCGCCAGCATGTGTTCTCTGTTTAGAGGAATATATGATCCTTTTCATCTGCATTTACATTAGCGGCTCCCGCTGTTCCTGCTCTCTGCTTCCCCGTCGCTCTCCATCCATCTATGCATTTGTAATATCCAACAAAAGGGATCAGGAAGAAGAAAGAGTACGGTGACAGGACGTGCTGCAGACCTCCAAATGTTACCATTAACTTCAACAAACCCTCTACAGTTTACCACTGTTAATTATCAAACTGCTGTTAATTATAGAAGTTTGAAATTAACCGTTAACATGTTAAAAGGTGTCCCTGGAGACCAGGATAGCACACGCAGCACAATGCATTATCCAAAGCATCCCTATTATGTTAATCTGCCCTGCTGGGAATATCGTGCTATACAAAGACCAAGCCTTTTCATGTTGCTTCTGTAATTACATCCCATTCCTATCATTGAATTCATCGCTGAGATGAGTTGTGGGCTGGTGAGGAAGAAAAAAAAAAAATAAAAGAGGTCGGGCTTGGTGGCCGCGGGTAGACTGACATCACCGAGGTCACTCTGAGGTTAAGTTAACAAGCATACGAGCCTCTAAAAAATTAAAAGCTTCAGCTCACGAAAAGCTTCACTCTGAGCACAAGTGGCATGACCTGGAGGATTTGTGAGGGGAGTGCGGTGCGGATCGGGCATGCAGACGCAGGTCACAAACACACACAGCGCTGGTGTTAATGCACTCGGCGTGTTGATCAGCTTCCGCTTGGGTGAGCCTGCACACACACACACACACACACACACACACACACACACACACACACACACACACACACACACACACACACACACTCCTCTTGCTCAAAGTCAGACTCAGTACAAGCCAGTGATTGAGTGCTCAGCTACAGATATACACAGCAGCAACAGGACAGATGTACTGACAATGCTGCAGGTGGACAGATCAAATCTCTTTATCTTGGTTTTTCTTTCTTTTTCTTTCAGTCCTCTTTCACACATGCGCAGAGGTTGTGCTTAGTGAAGTGTGAGGTATATACAGTCAGCGTTGTTTTGCAGGGTCACAGGGGCAAGGTGTCGGCACTTCATCTCTGAAGTGTTAGAACGCCAATTAGAGAGTCTCAGTGTGCATCGCTGGCAGAGCCGAGGCTGTAGGTTTGGTTTCAGAAGGAGGTATATCTTCTACCCTGCGTGGATGCTACTTCATGTGTTATATGCATTGATATCAATCTAGCTAATAACACACTATGATGAAATTGGTTATTGTGTTAACCATAATAAGGAATATGATTTTGAGGGGCATGGTTTATTGATTTATTGATCAAGTATGTTACATGCATATGTAAGGAATGTGATTCAATGTGCACATAAGTAGGTGGAAAAAATAAGAGGCATATATGAATATAAATCCATTATGATTATATATTATGTATCCTGTATACAGTATAAGGTAGATATACTGTATATATGTATAATAGACTAACCAGCTTGGTCTCCTAGTCAACTTAAATTTGCTAAGAACACCCAAACGCTGTCCTCAATTCACCCATTCAACAACATAAACTACAGGTTATGACATTTTAATACACGTTAAGCTAAACATTCTTTGTGTGTCTTGCTTTATCCTTCACTGAATAACTTTGACAACCAGAATGCCTATTAAATGCCTCTCACATCTGTCAGCAGCGGCTTGTCTGTAAACAAACATGTTTTGACAGCAGAGATCCAATGAGTTGATACAGAATAATGAGTCCGTTAGCAGGGAGAAAAAAAGCCAGCTGCCAGACCCATCTTCCCTTATTGACGATCTGCCTCTGCAGTGACCATACCAACACTTCTGTCCATCTCTATTCTAAGACTTCTCTTAGAAACAGTTTAGTAAACCCCTGGTTATTGCAAACAATGTGTTTGTGAGATCTGAAGAACAAGAGCAGAAAAATGCGTTCAGGCTTGAAACATTCAATTTCAGGATGTCCTTGGGGTATCCATGGAAAATGTTAAAATTTTCTTGACGTGTTGGACACAGGTGCCATTCATCATTCAAAACTCTATCCGGGTTTCTTTTTTCCCCAATTCCCCACATGCCATTTCATTTCACATGTGTTGTTAAAAATTAATAGGATTGTTCAGTTATTCATCTCTTGTCTCACTATTTTTAGGTTTTCAATAAGGAGGTTGTCATTATTGCTGAGGTTAGGAGTTCTGCACAGGGAGCTGGATCCTGCACAGGTCCAACAGTCCCTGTGGTTTGCTCGCCCAGATGTGACTGCATACTGTCCCTGTTCCCCAGAATACAGTGAGGCTCATTTACACTGCTGGGCCTACATGGACCGCTGCAGATCTAGCACAAAGCATACATAACTTACAGTAAATGAGGGTGAAAAGTCTATATTCATTTGGCTGATTCACTGAACTGGATGAAGAAAGCATTTCAGTGTCTCCTTTCATCAAGGTGTAAAACATGATGGGCTCCAAGTAGACAAGGGTGAAGAATATACATATTTTGGAGATGGAAACTTGAATATATTTTATATTATAAAGAAGTATTTACTGTAACAGCTCTGTGATCCAAAAACAGCATGATTTAAACTTTCATTTTCTCTCTAAGAAGGATAAATCAAAGGTTTGAAATCAAGCAAAAAAGAGCAACAGATCAACATAAAGGGATCAGAGAAAAACTCAGTGTGAAGGGGCGACCTTGAGATTATCAGCAAAGTCAATTTTAAATACCTTCTGATTTTCAAAACATACATCAGCCTCTCTCTCTTCACTCACCCGCTGTGCATTGATTCAAAGCCAGAGAAGAAAGCAGGAGGCATCAGTGGAAATGTAGTTCGGGAGACGAGTGTCATTTATCCTTCCACCTCCAGGTTAATTGACAAGATAATTACAAGACTGAGGGGAAGGATGCGAACCGACAATCAGGGTCGCACGCAATGCCTATAAGTGCTTTTTTAAAGGCGGGTAGATGGGTTCTTGAACATGTGCACATGTTTTGAAGTGCAATTCATTATGCTGACAGCTGTATTTGTTTATTTGTAATGGGTAACTACATGTGTCATTTTTTTCCATGGGAAACTTGGCCCCAACCAAGCTACTTTTGTTATAGTTTCCCTAACAGACATGCCATTAGGCTCTAACACAGTGGTCAAATTGTTTCATAAAAGCATTGTGAGAACATAATCAGATGACAACATCACACATCAACCAGAAAAGTGAAACTGCTAACTTGAAAATGGCAAGTTGTTGGTTTTGTGCATAATGCCGATGCCAAATGAAAGGAGTCTGCAAATACGGCTGAGCAATAGGACAGTATATACAACAACATGAAATAAAAAATATATCATAGAATTTTCTTTATTGTTTATATCACAATATAGTAGGCTTAAATTATATATATATATATATATATATATATATATATATATATATATATATATATATATAATTCTAAGTAAATGCAATAATTGAATTACCAGAAAACATGATATATCGTGATATACAGTATATCATTGCCAAGATATGAAATGACCTGTTTAATATTGCAGAAAAAAATAATACAATGAGAGATTTCCATAAATGTCGTACCATGAAACTGGTGGAGAAAACTGATTTCATCTTTTACTGTTCATAGTCATGTCTCATCCAGTTTGCAATGAGAGCATTTCAACCAGACAGAGCAGGTTTAAAACAGCTCCCATTTCTTCATGTGATGATCAGTAGCACAGAGTGCTGGTGAACCATTACCGTTGTTTTAGATCTGATATAGTGACTCTTGTTCAGGGGCTTTGCTTGGAACTTTTTCAGACCCCTCAGTGATGTTGCATGTAATAGCACAGACTGACTCATGCACTGTTCACAGCTATATTTACGAAAAGTAATACATTGTTATATCCCATAAAATCAATTTGTAGTTGAGTAACATAATTGGTAATCAGGAAGTATAAAGAGCAACGAAAGCCACATAGGGAGGAAGTCAAGTTGGATGTGTGGGTCAAAACACCCCAGAGACCAGTTTCATGTCCCGTGTAAAACCCGAAGTCAATGTTGATTTACATGTATTTGTCACATAACTTCTGTACTTTAACAACATCACTTCCAGAGTTATTTTAACCCAAACCATGATCTTTTCCCTAAAGAAAAGACACCTAAGTAGTTTGCTGCATAAAGCTAACCAAATCAATCTTTTCCTAAACCTAACCAAGTAGTTTTTTGCCTAAACTAAACTAATTGTGTTGCCTAATCCTAACCAAGTCGATCTTTTCCTAAACCTAAATAGTTTTATTGCCTAAACCTAATGAAGTAGTTTTGTTGCCTAATCCTAACCAAGTCAATCTTTTCCTAAACCTAAGTAGTTTTATTGCCTAAACCTAAGGAAGTTGCTTCCTGTGAAGACAGAAGTTTATTTTGAAAAGACTGTATGCATGCAACGAGCGGAAATTAGCAGTGTTGCTGGACATTTGTAGGAAAAGTATCAAAAAAGGAGGAATAACTTTTTCGTAAGATATCCGAACCGTTATATGAGATACATTGACCAGCAACACAGCTATCAAACACTTTTGTAAGGAGATAAGAAAATTACTTAAAGTTTCCACATGCATTGTATTTGTCTTCGTTAGCACTATACAATTTGCATGTGCATCCTTGTTTTCCCTTGAATCCTCGAAATTGTTGGCACCTGACAGGTGGTGTCATTTCAACAACTCGTGGCTTAATTGCTGCGAATTCATTCAAGATGACTGACAGTTACGAGCCCTGTGATTGGCTGACAGCTCTTCAAGTAGACAAGTAAACAATAAGCGCGGTGATGAGAGGCTGAGCTTTAATGAGTATTTTCTTCCATGGCAACACTTGAGTTCCTCTCTTTCGTCCACCTTATTTCCCAAATTTTAACATGGTTCTTAAGGTTGGTGCATTATTTAAAAAGAGTTTGTAGCCCTGCTCTGCATTTCAAAGATAAATGGTGTTTATCTTCTGCAAAACACATACACACACACATAAACTGTCCCTAAAAATACACCAAGACATTACTGTAAAGCTCAGGTAATGTTGTGTACAAGAAGGTCCTCAGAGGATTAACATAAAAAATCTTGCACAAAGAACTGAATGATAAATGTGGCAATAAAATGTAGTGGAGTGAAACTTTTTTTCAAGCATTGTTGGGAACAAACAGACTTCTGAGCCGAGCCAAGAGGATGTCAGTGAGTCATTCATTTTGCCCCCAGGGACTACATTCAAGCTTTCTCATCTCTGCCGTCCATTCTCTCTGTCCATTTTTTTTTTTTTTTTGGTGTTACAGCTTTCTTCTTCCCTTGTTCAACAGCTGTGGAGCAGGGTGAGGGTCAAGGGAATCTCTCTCTCTCACAAGGATGTGCTACTGTTCGGCTTGAATGCAGCTGAGGGTGTGGAGGCGCAGGGCTGGATTTTCCCATGCCAACGGTTAACTGCTGGCTGGATGTGAAGCTGTGGGGAGACCTCCACTGCCCTTTGGATCCCTCCCCTGGCCCCTGGCCCCTGGCCCAGAGGTCCCCTGCTGGGACACTCAATGGACTCTATGTGTGTGTGTTGGTGTGTGTGTGTGTGTGTGTGTGTGTGTGTGTTAAAGGCCAATCTCAGGAGGGGTGCTGTCATTTAGTCATCAGCCATTCAGCCACCAGCCTCAACATTGCAGGCTGCCAGCCCCTCACCCAGGACAAGTCATCCGTCTTTAAAAGACAAACTAAAAACTCTGCTTATTTCACTGATGCTCCATTTTTTCATTTTCTGAAAGTCACTGTCTTGGTAAATATATCTTTCTGACAGTTTTTCCTCCTTCCCCTCCCATGTTTCATGCTCGCAAAATGACGGTTTGCCTTGGTCCGTGCCTCCCTCCTTCCGTCCTCGTCGACATCCATCCAGTCCTGGGCTTTGTGTAGGACATCTCCTGCAGAGGGAGTTGAAAGCATTCCTCTACCTCCCCTGTCATCATGGCTTATTTAATAACTATCCCAATAAAGTCACCAACAAAGCCCCCCCCACCTTTCCACTGTGGGCCCCCCAACCCTCACCCTCAGGTCTGATGAATGGGGCCATCAGGCATGCCAGCTGCCCCGGAGGTGAGCAGGCTGCCCCCTCCGGGCAGCCAGGCCACCGAGCCAGGGGGAGGAAGTGGAGCAGAGCGGAGCGGAGCAGGGCAGGGCCAGCATGCCAGAACTCACACTAGGCAAAGCTTGGACAGAAAGAACAAGTGGAAATATGGAGAAACACGGGGAGGGCCGGCGAAGCAGAGGGGTGCAGGATGCACACGCAAACAGGGGGCCGGCCCGGACGCCAGCAACGCAGTGGGCAGCGTGGATACACTCACAACATGTTTTTGCTCGCTGCTGGCTCATGACTTTCCACTTCTCTTGATAACAGTTGTGCCATATTCTACCAGGCAGTAGAGTCACTTTGGAAAGCTTAGGAAGAAATCCAAGTCTAGAAAATTTGCATTTGTTAAACGTGTTTTGCATTAATTAGACAAAATGTAAATCTTGTAAATGTACCATGATGATAACGCAGTAGCATACTGTACACCAGACCTGATCCTCTGGTGTAATACTGTAGGTGCTTAAATTACATTGTGTATGGTAGATTTCTGCAGTGGTAGAATGTAAGTACATTGACTCAAGTAACTTGTTATGAGGTAATAGTATTTTACTTTACTTATACCTACTTAACTCTACTTACGTAAATTTGTTTTAACGCAATCAATTTCTGTAATGATTTAATATAATTTGTGATTATTAAATTGTAGCGGGCTTAATTTTAAAGCTAGAATGAAGTTACTGGCATCATATGAAACTACAAAACATAAGGCATCCATTGGCATCAACAATGTCACACTAGCTTGCCACAAAGCAGGCTAAATAACACTCCAAACTTATATAAATCAAATTCAAATGAGTCCCTTGACTCCTGACCTCAACATATGTGAATGAAAATGGGTTTTATTGGTTCCCACAAGTCTCCCCTTTGCCATGTTATGATTTGAGCATAATTTTTATGTGAAATTCAGTACCTGTGAAGGTTTCTGGACAGTACTTGTTGTTAATTGATTTCCAATAGTACAGTACACATACATTTCCATAAAGCAGCATTCCCATGTTAAGATTATTAAATTCTTCATAAATCTCCCATACAGTACATTTTGAACAGATAAATAAAAAATGTGATTAATAAACTGTGATTATCTATCGATAACCATGCATTTTTTTGATTGACAGCAACACATGCATCACTAATCTGAATTCAATAATATAAAATATATTATTCTGCATAATTACTTTTGATACGTTAAGTATATTTTGATGCTAATACGTAATATATGTACTTGTTTTGAACGCAGGACTTTCACTTGTAACAAAGTATTTTTGTACTGTAGTATCACTATTTTCACTGCTGTATTTCTGTATAATACACTTAGGTTTGTGTAAGACAGAACCAGGGAAAAGAGGGTAAGATTAGAAGAGGCACACTAACGAAGCAACATTATGAATCCTTAATTTGGCAAACAAACATTGGAACGCATCTGCATTAATCTGCGAGGCCACACATGAATTAAGAATAGGTTGATAATTAGAGCGAGCTACGCGTGGTCATACAGAACAAACACTCGGGAGTGACAACTGCCCCGCAGCTGGTGGTTTAATACTAAACCACAACTGTTCAGAAAACACGATGATTATTGGCAGGACCAAAGCAGTTTCCATAACACCTGACATAATTCTCGACTCTGCCCAAGTTAACAGCATATGCGATCCCCTCCCATCCACTCCTGCCAAATAGCTGGCCGTGCCCTCTATTCATTACACGGCAGTCTCCATGTGCTGCTTATATAGCCGCTGCCAGCCTTGGGTCTGTTGTGCAGGCACACAGAAGTGGTAAATTGGTCGAAGCAGCAAAGCTGGCTAAGAGTAATCTTGACAGAGTGAGAAAAAAGCAGAAGCTGAACGTTTCCTCATCACACATGGATCTTAAAGTGAAAGACGAAGACATCCAGGATGAGGGACTGTTATTCAACTGGGACTGAGCATCAAGCCTGCGTAAGACATATGGCAGGCTGAGGCAAAAAAAATAAAAGTACAGTATTGACATTCACACCATTTTTCTTAATCTGAGCTTCTAGGGAGAGTGGCTAGATTTACTCGAGGATAGTTTGCCCGCTAGAGTCTTCAGACTATCACTACCTTTGATTTGCTGTGGAGCTACTGCTATATTCCCTATAGCAGCCTCTGGGTTCGCTGATTTCCTACTACCTGTTAAGAAAAAAATCTTTTATCCCCATCCAGCTCACTTTCTCTCTTTACGTTCCCATCCCTCGCCATCGGGGAAATCTTTATTTTCGTATTCAGGCAAACATTTTTATAAATGCAAACAGGCTCTCTGAAGACGGCTTCAGAGGCGAGACCTGCCCCCTGTACCTGAAAGCGTAGCAGCACGCCTCTCCTGGCCGCGGCCCTCAGAGTAAGCACAGCTGTGTTGAATATTTCCCTCACTCCTCAGTTCATTTGAGGGTGATCTGAGCCCAGTTAGCCCCCAGGACACGGTGCGGTAAACAGGCCTGACTATCAAAGCAAACCACCCCAGTCAGACAGACTGGAATATGAGCCTTTGACCAGTGGAGCTGTGGATGCAGGCAGGCAGGCAGGCGGCAGCTGGGTGGAGCTCAAAGGCTCCCTGACAGCAGTTGGCTTGACCGACAGGCTGAAAAAACAAGATTCCCTAAATCATCAGTGAGCAGCAGAAGGATTGTGTGTCCACTGTAGCCATTACTGTAATCACAGTACTCTAAGTGGGGAATGGCTTTAACTAACCTAATAATCACCCTGGCACTAACTGATTATACAGTGGAAAACTGTAATTGTTGGGGTGTTTTTTTCCCACAAATTCTGTAAAAGAAAAACAACTTTTTTATGTATCCTGGCCACATTTTTTTTTATCATTTATAAATAGAATATATATCTATTATAAATGGCTAAATGAAGAGCACCAAAAGTAGTAAGAACTACATTTAATGATATGATAGAAATGTTTTAAAGGAACAGTGTGTAACATTTAGGGGGATCTGTTAGCAGAAATGGAATAAAATTAGGGATGCTAATTTCGTAACCGATAACCGACCCTCGTTAACCGATTAACCGGCGGTGAGTGTGGGTTTGTTGGTGGTGTTATAGCTGTGAACGTAGCTGTAGCAGACGGTCTGTGCTCAGTTTATTGGTCGGTGAATAAATGCTACGAGGCTACAAGCTACAACTCCTCAGCTGGAAGTCCAGAGCCAACTTCCTGTATCTGCGCCGGCTCTCTTAAGGTGGACCAGCTTTTCTCCTTAAAGTGACGAGCCCTCCTCTGCATTTTCCTCAGCATTTTAAATCCATTACCAATATTTCTTTGAACAATTTACTAGAGTTAAACAATTAAAATGCTTAATTAATGTCAGTCATTAACAAACCAAACACTGGCTCTAGATAGGGCCATTCACGTTTTCCCGTTTCACACGCGCTACACGTTTGAAACACGGGAGAAGTTTCAGCTGGTTGCAATCTGCAACCCCACCACTGCCGCTGCCGAATCCTACACACTGCACCTTTAATGTATTTTGATCAGATCCATCCTTTTCTGGCAAATGCTTTCAAATATGTACAAAACAAGTTCAAATTCACTCTTCAATGCCCCAAATAGGGAACTCTGTATGGAGCCTCTTACTGTATATCTAGGGATATAGGTAAGATCCATCCATTACTCTCAAATTTCAATGTGCATAACACCAAATCAAGGCAACTGGAAAGAGATGGATGTCATTAAAGGCAGGTAGGGGTGTAGCATGTTAAAAAACTGGAGTAAAGGTTCTGTATCAGAACTCTAATCTCTAGATTAACAGGCACATCTGGCTCCAGTCATCTTCAGGTTAGTCGTTTGGCTTAGTCTTGACCACACGAGTCATTCACTGAAAAAAAAGACAAACAACGGTTTTAATGGCCCAGCGTCCACGTGGCAGCAAGGCACCAGAGCAGCCGTACTGCGACTGGCCACATCCTCAGTTCGACCCATCACCTAAACACAGACTCGTGCTCCAAGGGGAAATGACTGGATGCATTTAGCTCTCCTTGTCACAGGCTACTATTCATCTTCAGGAAATAGCATGCTCTGTGAGATGTGTTTAACTCGAGAGCGTCAGAAGAGACGGAGCTAATGACCGAATCACGACAAGCTTGTCAGTGTTGAAGAGAAGTCACTGGAAAAAACTCTCTCTGTCTATTTTTTTTACATGACTTTGTAACATTTTGATAAGTAGCTCTATTTAGTGAACTGGTGTTTGATTGAGAAGCACACACACCCGAGGTCAGTGTCATCATCGCACTCTCATATTATCTCATTATATCGTGCAGAAGGCCACAGCCCCGGGGACGGATCTTCACCTCTGTCAAGTCGTGTCAACCTCTATAAATGTCTCTCCGCCTGCAGCGGCATAATGTGGCCGCATTATTGGAGGGCTAATGCTAATTAATGCTAACAGCTCCATCAGAGCATGCCTAGAGTAAACAAAGATTAAGTTCGGAGAATTTACACCCCACCACCAGCCTGACACACTACTGGAAACATCATTTGTCAGCGCAATCACAGTCCACACATGGAGCGTTAAAGAAACACGTGTTTGATATAAGCGATGTAAACTGTTGAAAAGTATGGAGTAAAAAAAAAAAAAAACACATGGAAACACTGAGTTCATGTATTTCTTTCACACACAGCTGGGCATGTTTTGCTGAGTATGTCACCAAAATTAGCAGTGATGTCAATGATGGATGTCCCTCGGCATGGCCGTACTTCAGAACCTCCCTTTGGCGAGTGTTTCGACTTTCATCTGGAATGGACTTCATTTACAGACTGACTCTTTAACCACAGCCATTGTGACACAGGATACATTAAAAAAGACTCTAAGGGTTGTTGAAGTCCCTTTCATGTCAAAGGAATGACGAGAGTGGCGGAGAAAAAGGGGATGTTTTACGGGAACGAGTGGAAAAAACTAAAAAGTGTGAGGGGGCACTTAACCAATCCATTGTCTTTACGTGTCCCTCTCGTCCTCACCGGCTCCACTCTTCACTACTCTCAGCTCAATATTCTTTCATTTCTCTGGTGTTTACAGTGTAATTTCTGCTTAACAAAACCTTTAAGCTTCATTGCTTCTGCTGGGAAAATGCAGTCTTGCTGAATCTGATGCTCTCAATTTTTAACATGTATAATTGTCCTCCTCTTCTTCTTTTTTGCTCTCTTTTCTTCCGAGCTAAAGAGACATTTTCTTTGTGAATACAGCACAAAAAACAAACGCTGCAGAGAGAGTGACAGGGAGAGAAAGACTGGATACGTGTGTGTTCCTGGTAAGCGCCACAGAGGTGGGTGAGGGCTGTGAAAGGCCACATTGTTGATGTCAAGGCCAGTCAGCATCAAAGGGCTGATTCAGGTTGTGAGGAGTCTCTCTCACACACATACACTTACACACTGTTCCACTCAGACCCCTGAAGACCCCAAAATACATCAAGGTTTACTGTTCCCCCTCAGCCAAAGAACAATATTTGGAGTTGACGTGTAAACTCAGAGTGAGGTCAAGGGGCATGCACAGTAACACGGTTCAATGTTTAAGGTATTCCTCATTTCCCTGAAATATCTCCCATGGTGCAAACATATCATTCACGAATGATATGTTGTCTCCGGTAATGTTAGGGAACTATTTTTTCTTTCTCCACTTACAGTTAACCTCACGTCAACTCTGCACAAGCACAAATGGTTGTGTTTGGTAAAAGATATTGTTCACAAAATTCTTTCCATCCCGTTGAAACCAAAGAGGAGTCGGGAAAACTGCAGGGCATATTGAGAGCTTTAATTACACCCACCGAAATGCATTATACTGGTGGATTCTGTGCGTGCATGTTCGTGAGTGTGTAGGGGTGTATTAGTAAAGTTAGACACCAGGAGCTGCGCCACCGTGTCAGGATGAGATTTAACGAGCTTTAATAACAAGCTTTAATGAGCTTAATTAGGAATCCATGAGATCCCCATGGAAACGCCCCAACCCCACAGAATCCGTCTCCGGGTCTGAGGAGCTTTCAATTGGATTACTGTGGCTAATGTCACTGAGACACAACGGCGAAAACAAACAGAGAGCTAGAAGAGAGGAGAGGCGGGCGAGGAGGGGATGAGGTGGGAAAACAGGGGATGGGTGTCGGAGAGTGAACTTTGGCAGTGAGGGAATACCTGCTGAGGGATGATGGGGAATGGAGGGATAAACCAGCAGAACCAGTAGGATTAGTGTCGCTCACAGATTTGGCTTGTGCACAGTATAGACACAGGAGGACGAGCCCCTACCTCTGCAGCTTTTTCACTCCAGTGATAATTGTGCTTCCAAGCATAATTAACCCCTTCGTAGGATTTTTTTGACATTGTTGCCTAACGTCATGTCTCTTTCCTCATTTTCACACAAGGTGGGTTTTTACTGACCTGGTTTTGCTTACATTCTGAGTAAACTACATAGAAATGTCGAAATAATCCAGCCTGTTTGCACAAAAAGGTGTATGTAAGCCATGATGTGCCATGAAGGCATTTAGCGTGCAATACGAACACCTTTCTTGCTTTTGGCGCGTCATTTGTACGCCATGTAGTCTGCATCCAATGTGAATGCATCTGTATAAATATGCCACGCTAGTGATGTAGAATAAAAAACGAGAAAGACCACTTATGGTGGGTGGGTGGAGAGGTGGATAGGTCTAACAAACATGACTTTTTACCCAGAGATTAGTGACTGGTTTTGCAAGTGACGTCACTTTTTTTGTGATGCTTGCGACATGTTTTCTGTACTTCTGTTATGTTGTTTCCACACACATTGTACTTAGTTTACGTACTTGTTTTAAGAGAAACCTTGACATATTACCTAAATCTAAATAATAGAGTAGTTTTATTACCTAAAGCTAACTGCGTTACCATATTTTTTTGCATGGCATACAAAGTACACACAAAAAGCCTAAAATGCGTCCTCATGACACACTGAATGCCTGTATAATGTTCTGTTTCTAGTTTCTTAAATGCCTTATTAGAAGGGAAAACAGCTTACAGACGAGTTACAGGTGCCATTTTGATAATGTAATCGTGTTGCAAAGCCAAGCAGTTGTTGGAAATGCACTTCTTTTTGCAATTTGTTTTGGCGACTTTTGGAAATCTCCTTCAAACAGGTGCAGCATTTCCTGGCTCATCCTAATCTCTTTCAACCCTTCTGTCTCTCCAGGATCAGCTGCCTCGCAGTGACCATGGGGAGGTTCTGTAAAGTGCAGTCCGACAGTGACGGAGCGACCTTTCAGATAAGCTTGATAAAGCTGCCCATCCCTGTTCCTCCCGTTATGTGCGCACACACAAACAAATGTGAGCGTGCACGCATCTGGAGGTGAACATGCACACATATCTGATGACCTCCCCTCTGACAAGTCCTCCCCGAGGGATTTTACACATGCACACACACATGCACACATCACGGGGTGTCATCTGGCAGGTAGTAGGGTATCACTGGACCCTGGGAGCTGGGAATATGGGGGGGTGACCTTATAGAGGTCAGGGAGGTCTCTTGGACAACACAGTGCATCTATACATCACCAGCCTTGGGCTTGGATCTGCTGGGAGGTCATCTTTCACCATCTATCTGCTGGATTCTCCCATGCCTATAGCGAGTCCCTCCACGGTCGGTCTCGCTATATATAGTTCCCCTCGCTTCCCAGGACTCTTTGTGATGCCCTGCCGCGCTGGGAAGAGTCTGGGGCTCATCATTATAAATCAGCCTGTTAGAAGGAATAAAATTTTAAAGAGCCGCTCCTTGGATTCAAACTGAAGTCTCCATTAGTGAGGCCGGAGAAAATGGTTGCTTGCATGGCAACACACTGCAAATCAACACAACAACCCCTTTAATCACCCTCTCAGTCCTTTTGTTCTCCTCCCTAATACTCTCTGGGCTCTCACTGATAAAGTCTTTGAGGAGCACAGGTATGACTTCACTACATCGTGATCAAATATATTGTTCATTACATCTCCATCTCCTGAGTCCTCACCCCTTATCTGCTGCAAAAATACTTCATCGATATATTTTCCCTACCTTGCATAAGTCTGCATAGGTCAAGGGAAATTAGTGGGGAGTGAACGCTCATCTTATCATGCTGTGGTCTCTGGTGAGGGGCAGGACTGCTCACAGTACACAGATAGCAGGCCGTGGGATAAGCAAAAGGCAGAAACAGAAACAGGGCCACACAACAGGAGCGCCCAGAAATGCACTGATTAGAGGGAAAAAAGGCAGATACAGATAGTCCAGCAACAGAACTTTAAAGAAAAGAAGAACACACACACACACACACACACACACATAAACACAGACTATGGTTTCATTTTATGTCAGCCTTGAGGGAGGGCTGAACGACTCGCCTCATCATCCTCCTTCTCGATCGCTCTGTTCTTGGCCCCGCCGCACGCCTCCGGGGCCAGCGAAGGCAGCGATTAACGACAACAGGGAGAGTGTGTATAAGTGTGTGTAAGGCCTGATCGTTAGAGCGGCCAACTTGTGTAATACAATTACAGAGGCTGCAGAGAAACTGCTAATGTGCACGCAGGCAGCTCTGTCAGATGGATCAGGTATTGAGTTTTCTACGCTTAATTCACTTTCCAGTGCACACATGGGTGCATTAGTTAGATTAGAGTGGTGGGAGGGGGGCGGGAGGTGGGGTCGGTCTACCGCCGAGCCGGGCAGATTTGTTTAGTGGTGGCTGTCAATTACAACCCTGACCCTTGCACTAAATGGCCACTCATCCAGCGGAGAGAAAAGGAAAAGCAGACAAAAGCCAGACGTGATTGGTAAAGACACAGCCATTTGCTGCAGAAGATAACAAGTGGCATGTTGTGGAGTAAACAATGGTCAAAACGATGTGCATAAGGCTCCACCAATAAAACAGAGTGCTGGGGCCTGAATGTGACCATCAGTAAGATTAGTGAGGCAATGTTATCACCAGAATGCTGCAGGAACGAGAGGACACAAGGCCAGTGGTGGATGGGTACTTAAAAATATGAAATGGAAGACAAATGATTCGATTTGTTCTTTTGAAAAGTCTCATGTAATTTAAGAGACCGATTGTGGATGCAATTACTCAAAAAACTACTTACCCCCTTTTACTCTTTATGGATTGCATTGTGTTATATAAAAAGGGCATTTTACAAATAAGACCACAAAAAAATCCAGCTTTTATTTAATCTTTTATTAGTATTATAATAGTACTTCCCTTTTACATTGTAGATTAGACTTTATTTCAATACAGTAATAGTGCATATTATATGAAAAAAAATTAAATAAGTCATAATCAAATAGATCTTAAAGTGTTTTGGAGAATGAGAAATAACAATGGTCATTTTTTTTTTTTTAATTTTCGCCGTACTGTGGATCACACACAAATCTGCATATGGGCCTTATTTCTATTATTTTACTAAACATCAAAAGCATAAGTTACACACTTTATTTCCAGGGCGTCAAACACCGAGGCTTCGTCACAGCCGTCGGCATGTGATACCACTGCACAAGGCACCCGTTAGCACCAATATGAGACACATCGGGTGGTCCATTAGCTACAATATCAAGTCACTCGCAGCAACAATAAACGCTATAAAAAAGTACAGCAGGAGTGACTGTGCTGACGTAGTTTAAAGAGCAAAAAAGACACACTGAGGGTGGGCAGGAGGGTCGGTGTTTGTCCAACAAACACAGGGCTTTCATCCAGGAGACTGCCGTTTGTATCCTGTGCACTAAGTTTCATGTTACAGTCAGCTGTTTGTTTGCGTCCAGAGTTCTCAATGTTCAGTTTCATTTTCACCATTTTTGCAGTTTTAAGCCCAATCATGTAGTTTTTTTCCTAAACCCAACTACATGGTTTTGTTGCCTAAACCTAAAGTGGGATAACTATAGAGGTTTTGATGCCAAAACTAAAGTGACACCAAGCCATATGTAACGAGTTGGGATGACAATGTGTTGGTTTTCTGTTATTGCTGGAAAGTGCATGTAATAGATCCCCCCCACATACAAACATTCATCCATGCATCCTCATGCCGAGCCATTAAAGCTGTTTTTCACTAAAGCTGGAGCCGCTCATCTCAAGGACTCAGGAAGACATAATCGTAATGCTAGCTAGAGAATAATTACAATTCTGTCCCAGAGATGGCGAATAAATTAAATCTCCCAGCGGCTCTTTTTCCTCCAGTAGCTAAATGGGCAGCAGGACAGGGCAGCAATTTCCACAGTAAACACCTCCCTCCCATGTAAACACATATAATCACAACAAGATGGCCAGCGCAGCTCAGTTTGTAATTGTATCACTGAAGTGAGATGAGTGAGATTTAGTAGAGGGGGGGCATTATTGCAGCGGATTGAATTAAAATGTCTGCTTTGCTCCCAAGAGACCACCCCGATACAAAGGACAGTTTGTCTGCATGTAACTGGGGCCACGCAGCGACAAATAATCTTGTAAACCTTTAAAAAAACTCTCTTTGTAGGCTGACAGTACTTTTTTTGTCCATCCAACACTTTAACAGAGTAAGAGAGGAGAGTAGAAGAGTAGAAATGAAGAGTTAAGTTGGATGTGACAGGCTGAGCAGAGAAAACCTTTAACCACTGATGTTATTAGACAGCTCCAATGTGACACATCCATCAGCGCACTGATCACTTTTGTCCTCCCGCTCGTCCGGTTGTTACGTGGCTGTGTGTGTCACAGCTTTGACCAATCCAATTCACTCCATGACCACCGGTTTCAGACGGAGCAGCAGCGCGTTAACAGAGTGACCGCTGACACTCCTTAGTCTTGACATGCCCCGTCGAAATTCCTCGCACAGTGTACTGCTTTCTCTCAAGCTCTTATTAAAACAAACTAGGGCAAAATGGAAGCTATAGTGTAAATATCCTAGCTTGAGTTTCTCATGCCACTCGCCCCTCAAATTCAATCAATATGGAAATAACTGCCAACAAGAGAAATGGCAGTCAAAACCCAAACCAGGTTGCGCTGGTATCTGACGTTACACAGAAAAGCAACACAATAAGGCTCAGATTACCTCGACAAATTTCCCAAGAAATTGCAAGGGGGATGGAAAACGTGCATGTATGTAATGCTCAAAGCTGCCCGATCCTTACAACACATTGGTTTGTTCAACATTGTTGTATTTGTTTACCAGATTTTTGCCTCTTTTCCATGAACAAAAAGCCACACAAAGCAACCCAGAATAGCTGTGGGTTAATGTGCTTGGATCCTGGATGGATCTTAGCGTGTTCATCCTGTGGGTAAAAGCCATGCAGCTTAGGAGTGGCTATCTCTGTCTCATTTCACTCCTTGCCTCCACCTCCTACCCTCAGACTCTTCCTTTGGCCGGTATCATTGCTTTTGTTGGCGAGGTCTCAGGCTAGAGCAGGCTGCTAAATAAAACATTTGGCATGGAAAAATAGCGATAACAAAAAAGAAGTGGTTAGCAGAAAGCTAGTAAGCCTTTGCAGACTTGTAAAAACAAAAATACCATGATTTAGTAATGTGCAGCTTTCTAAATGCGACGAGCAAGGAATGTAGGATTTAAACAAGCAGCTACTGAAAGAGACTCATCAGGAGGCATGATTTACCAGTGCACAGCTCCTTCCTTTTACACAGCAAAGGTTACCCTGCGTTGCCCTCCCCCTCCACATCTCTCCAGAGTAACCCCCTCTCTGCTTTTACCTGGCAGATCAGCTTACCTCACGTCAGCCTAAAAACCATGGGAACCCCTATGCATGGTGTGTCACCACTGAATTATCGGTTTCCGCTGCACATGCTCGAGCATATCTGCAGCAAGCCATTATGGTGTATCGGTTTACAGTTGGTGTGCTGACTCCAGTGCAGCTGGTGTACTGTATGGGGTCATAGTTTATTGAGGTCTGGAATTAGAGAAACAAGCCTGTCATCTTACTAAGCTCGCTCATTTTTTCCAAGCTCAGATCTCATTTCTCCATTAACATGACCTGAGGGAGCGCTGTTCAACAAAACCTTACACTGTTACTCCCCAACTGATTGGGAGGTCGGCATAAACTCCCGATAGCACTAATAAAAATAATACAGCTGCTCAAATCATTTATTATGATCCCATATCCTGCAACATATCCTCATTCAACGGTGTTTTCCTGCAAATGTCCAGCAACATGTGACTTACAGTATGTGTCAATTTCAGCACAGGCAACAAAACTACTTATATCGCTTTCACTCCAAGGACTCAACAAGGGTTGAACCAGGGTTGATTGTGTGTATTAAAGGGTTAACCTGCATTTATCGGCTCGCCTTTGTGACCTAGGTCGAGAAGTGGGTCAGACCGGGGTTGTACCAGGGTCGATTTTTGGCACGGACCAGGGTCGCTATCAAACGGGGCGGGACAAATCTTTTTGGTTGCAAATAAAGGCGCACAGTCCATGACGCAACTGTCACAGGTCGCCATGGCTCATAAACAACCAGAAAGACGGCAGTGGGAACGTATTCAGACACACCGGAGGTGAATGACGAACGAGAACAGCATGGATAGGTGGCGAGACTTCGAGGTGCTGCTAGCCGAGGAAGAAACAAGTGCAAGATGACTGGGCGATAGGGGCTAACATAGTGTAATGTTAACAGAACATAACAAGGCTGCTGAATGAGCGAGGCATCTGCCGTTACGTTACACAGGAACACACATTTTTAATAATAAGCCACCACCTCACAGAACCGCCAGCAGTACATGCATCTGTTTTTAAAGCCTGTTTGCACATTTTCTATTTGTAACGTTTAACTTTTTATCTTTCTAAAAGATAAAAAGTTTAAGAAAAACAGAGCCTTTTGTTGCCTTTTCTGTTATAAAGCAACAAACCCAGTCCCAGTTAATTACATTATCAAGCAATTAGCGAAATAAATGAAATATATTACAATATTTGCCCACAAATCTTTGTTTGTAGCTATGTGCATTAAAAAAATATTGATTTGAAAAGGTATGTAAATGCAGAAACTGATCCTTCCTGTTGTGACAGTAGTACTGAGGGCTTCTAATCTGTAGGGAGCTCAGTGACGTTTGCCATGTTAAATGTATGTCCTAATATTTTGGGTTCCATGCCTGAACGGATTGGAGCATGTGGATGTTAAACAGCAAACAGGAGCTGTGTTTACTGTGGGAACTTTCGAGCGAGAACACTCATCCATATACAAAATAGGGCCAATTCAAACATTTGACCTGGTTTAGGGAAAAACTCCTGCATTTTTTTTTCTCTCTCTCTCTCTCTACATTTCAGAGCATTCATCACAACAACATCCATTATTCACCTTCTGCCTACTGTTTGGTTTGCTCCTTGAAAGGGGCAAATGCACAGCTGGAGGCTCTCCTCTGCTGCCAATCCCTTGCACAACCTGAAGATTTGCATTCATTGTACAGCTCCTATTAAAGTAGGCTCTCTTTCAGTCCAATGATGACATGCATGCAGACATTTTGTAAATGTGACTTGACTTTACTGAATCCTTTTATGTTGGAACATCATGTAGGACAAGCAGGGACCGACAGATTGGGCTCATTAATAATTCTGACATTTACAGCAGTGAACTTTGAGAGCTGCGCTGACTGCTTTCTGTCATTATCAACATCATCTCCGTAGCGTTCATTAACTGAAGAATGCATACAAATCAAAAAGCCACTTATTCTCCACGTGAAAGCCCCTAATTTGGCAGATTTTTAAATGTTTGGTTCGCTGACAAATTGTGGAAGAATACGGTACAGTTTGGCTTCTCTGGCAGAGCACACACTTTGTAGCAGCTTCGACAGTGTGCTTTACATATTAAGAGTCATAAAGTAACCCTTCACTGTGGGGCTTCTGTCTGGGCCCCATTTAAATGAGACCCATTGAGCCTGCCCCAGTTAAACACTGTCTGCCAGTACTTAGGTCACCAGGGACTGATCGTGGAGATACGGAACACACACACACACACACACACACACACACACACACACACACACACACACACACACACACACACACACACACACACACACACACACACACACACACACACGCTGTACAAACACAGGAAAGTGCTGACACCCAACAGCAATCTCCAGTTGCAAACCATTATCGGACTCGCAGTAACAAAGCCCAAAATGAAGAAAAGAGGTCACGCAGTAGGGTGTTCGGGTTGGGTGGTTAACTCGGAAACCCTTCTTTTGCTTTTCAGACCTGACGACGGAAAAAACAAAAATGTTTTCCACTATGCTGGTGATGAATTCCACCGTGTTTGTTGAGACTTGTACAGAGTAATTACACAAAAACACACACAAACAGCCATTCATCACATGCCCTCAACAGTCAAGCATGATTTCAATAGCATCATTTTTTAAAAACATCCCAACTCTTTAACACACATTTTGACTTTTCTCTGCTCTTGTCAACGGGAGTACACAGAGGGCTGGGGGAGGTGGGGTTTAATCATACAACAGTGCATACCAATTGTGAGGCTTTAATTTAGCACCTCATTTAACTCGGTAAAAACAACAACTTTACAGGCTGGCATTCTGACACACATTTAATTCTGCCCTCTGGTAATGGTCTGCTCTGTTTAAAAAGTCGGTTTGGCAGCTCTGTAGATAACAGATGGAAGAAAAATGAGGGGAATTATGAGAAAGATTGATTTCCTGGGGATGAATGGTCTGGTATTCACACAGATTTATCTGAAACAGACTTTCTCGGACTCTGTTATTATTGAATAAACACACATGCGAGCACGCACACACTGTGCTACCATATGCGGACAAACAAGAACACGCAGACACACAATGCTCATACAGAAAGCAAAGAAAACAGACTGAATTACGTGAGTCTGAAGGAAAATACTGTGTGCCGTGATAAGAGGTGAAAGGGTACAGACTGTTAAGGACACAAGTTTCTTTTCAAAACCAGATCTGAATGAATCCATAGGCGGAAATAATTATTTCTTACAAGAGTAAGCACAAATGTGGTGTAGTCGCCTCTTCTCATGCCCTTTCCCTAATGTCTTGTAAAAATGTATTCCTTCAGAAGAACAAGAACAAGCATTGTCCTTTTAGGCGTCTCAAGCCCATCTCAAAGGAACCGTAATGTAAACCAGAGGCTATAACTTCTCTTGTGGCATCTCAAAGCAGACACAGGAATGGAGCAAAAAAAGAGGGAAGGAGGGGCGGGGAGGGGGCAGGCGGATAAAGTCCCTCATTTGAGCCCCATAAAAAACAAGGAGGCACAAACATTTATCTGTGGCGAGGCTTTCATCGGATGCTTTAAGAGCGCAGAAGTAACAGAGAGCAAGATGCTGATAAAGCAGAGACAGGAAATGGGGAACGTGGGTCTCCTGCTCTCATGTTTCAGCCGGGACCAGTGGTCCCATACCTGCCCCCCCTCCCGCTCCCTGTTCTGCTGACATACATAGACCACAACCCTCCCCAGCCAGACATTAGCGCTGCGTCTGGAAACCACCACCGCACTCCACAATGCAGAGCTGTGACATATTCGACAACAAAATGAAGTAAACGTTTCAGTCTGCAGGTACATAAAATGCGTGTATGGATGTATCCACTCGAGGGTTTGACAAAACGCATGTCAGCTTGGCAAAATGACTTCTTACAGGATGAATACTGTTCCTATTCTTCATGAGGAGGGCTTTTATATATTTGCTTTAGTCCCATTCCACTCATGAGGCTCCGGCTCGGAGCACAAGACAGGGCAAAGCCAGGATTAAGGGTTTAGCTTTGTCAATCAGAGTCAGAACAGAGGGGAAGACAGCAGCTGGATTTCCAACGTGAAGCGCAGGCTGGATTTCCACAGAGACGTGGAAAATTCAGGTGAGTGCCGAAGCCTCTACGCAGCGTGTGACTCAGGTGTTATGAGTCACCGTTGATATCATCTCGCTCATTACCGGCTCAGTGGTACGTTGGACCCTTCTCATCAGACCTGAACATATAGCCTGGCTTTAACATCAAAAGGTGCCCCAGCCGACGGTGGCAGAGCAGAGGCATGAAAGAGCTCCGTAAGATGAAGATATTCGTCTGACTTCAGAACTGTCTTTGAATGAGCTCATCATCTATCAAAGTCACAATGTCTTTATTTCCAGTTGATTGTTTTATGTGGATTTTTTACCCAACAACAAATGGTTGCTGCCGTTTTCATGCCTGTGTGTGCAGTTTGAAGGTATTGACTTATGCACAGTAGGTGAGATTATCTTAATTTCACTCAATTACTGGACATCTGTGAGATCAACAGTAGCTCTGGGTGAAGGCAGGATAACATACATTCTCTAACACTTACAATAATTAATATTTTTTCATCATTGCACTAAGCACCTCTAAAAGCTCACTACTTCGTGGTTACCTTTGGACACAGCTAAGCTAAATGTTTCCTCATTTCTGGTTGTGTCTAGAAGGTAACCCACAAGTTGGGAACTCGCAAGATGGTTAAGGTTAGGCATTCCTATTGAATAGTTGACCCCAGGTAAACATAGGTCATCGGGCAGCGAGTCTCATGAGAGGTTTTGCATGTTTTTGCCAGATTTTGCGTTACCCTCTAAACATGACCCCGTTTTCCACTCTTGGTGCGAAGACAACTATTGCTGGAAGTAGCTTTACATTTAGCATACAGACGCGAGGATGGTATCAAGCTTTGTATCTAATTCTCAAGAAAATGAATAAGCAGATTTCCCAAAATGTCGAACTTTTCCTTAAAGACAGCCCTCAGTTTTTGACGAGTGCTGCTTTTTGGCCACGTAGACATGCAACAACTGAGACAAGATAGGATTATCTCACACCTTCAAACTGCATGCAGGTTATGCTTGGCCTAAATTTCCGGCCCGCTGTTTAGTTGAATCTTCTATTATCTTGCTGTGTCATGTTAGGACTGTACTTGCTATATGCTCCATGCTGGGAACCAAGACCACAGGGAACATTGTTAAAGGACATCAGGGAAATAACAGCATTCCCACTGACTCTGCCTTTTGCTGCTCATCAGCACTTTGAGCATTTTATAGTGTCTGTGTGCATAGTACCAGCATTCCAGCAGAATCTCAAATCCCCCCTTTTCTGTACCCTAATCCTCTTTGCGAGGTAGAATAGCATGTATGGCAACAGTACAGGACATTCGTTTTTGCAGCGTGTGCACAGATGATTACATCAGCTAAATTATGACGACGATTATCACACAATTATATAACAAACATGAAGAAAAGCAGATAAGAGACATTACTAAATGATCAGTAAAAGTAATTAAAAAAAAATTACAGCAGTAACTATCCAAATTAAAGTTTCCTTCAAGCTACTATCTTTTAGTAACTCCTACATACCTGCGTTTGTAATGACATGTCCTTGACTGATGACTGATTTCCCGTTAGGAACACAAAAATGCAAAAGGACATTAGTGGTTGAGCACCGGGGGGAGGCCATGATGCCAAATTAAAGGGCAGAAGTGGAGTGTGTACTTATACTCGCTCATGATGTGCTCTGTCAGCCCTGCTGCTTATAATGGCATGGGAAGGGCCACTTAACTCGTAATCACTTCTCTCTCCTCCTTTGGCTCTGGTCCTCCTCTCCATCCTGATTTTCTGACTGTCGGTTCTGATCTCTAATCATAAATGAACTGTAGATCAAGAGCAGGGACAGTGGTCCACACCCCCGTCCCCCTTGGCTGAGATCCTGTAATCACTGGGCTCTTGGCTCGGAGAGGCCAACAAGCCTTTGAATGAGAAATGACTGCACCTCTCTAATGCATCAGCCATCTCAACTTTGAAGAGCCATTTTCTGGCATGAGGGGATATCACAGGTAGGAAATCAGGTCACCACTACCACCACCATCATCATCTTTACAATCATTATCTCATCCAGTGGCGTAATTGAAAGCGGGACCTTTTTATACAATTATTTTCATTTGCTGTCCAAAGCCTAAAAAGCTAAACTTGCCACTATATGTCACAGTAATGTTAATGCCCTGTGGTGTACTTTGACTCACCCTACTCTCTCTCACTACACACACACACACACACACACACACACACACACACACACACACACACACACACACACACACTATCTAGGTGGTGCGGTATACGTTGTGTGGAGACACACAGGTCAGCCATTCTGGCACAGGCCTGCCTGTCAAGTGCTGCTACTTGTGCCGGGCTCTGCTAATGGACTGCTAATAGAAGTGAATGTTGCACTGTGAAGCTCCCCTGTAGTTGAGAGTGTCACACAGGGTGATTAATGACACACTCTCCTCTCCTCCCCTGTCCGTCCCTGTCCTCGCTCCATATCTCGCTTTCACCCTTCTCTTCTCTCTTCCTCTCCTCTCCACTCCTCCTCGCCACTAATCTTTCTGTCCCATTTGCCTCTTTTGTGTCCTTGCAATCACCCTTTTCTTCTCACTCTCACCATCGCAACTCTTTTTCCTGTCCATTCGTCTGCCTCCTCTGCTGGGAGGAGGGCAGATGATGGGAATCTGAAATCAGCATTACACTCCCCAACAAGTCAAGTTTATTTGCAAAGCTCTAGTTTCACAATGGCTACAATATGCGAGCAACAAATAAAAATGGCAAGGAAACCTCCAACAGAAACCTCATTAGGAAAAAAAGCTTTTAGGTTTACTTTACTGGAAGAGGCATTATTTCACCAGGCTGGTCAGAGAGCATAAATACACAATAAACTCGCTTGGGGGAACCACTCATATCTGGTGCATGACGGTCACGGTCACTGTAATGTTCCTGGGAGTTTGTTGGTTTGGACAACCTGAAGTGGAGTAAACATTTTGTTATCATACACAAATCAAACATACATACATACATACATATATATATACACACACACACACACACACACACACACACACACACACACACACACACACACACACACACACACACACACACAAGAATTTAGATGATTATAACGGAAGAAAAACCGTACAAATACTGTAAATGAAAAGTTATATGACTAGTATGGTAAAAATCTAAAATAAATAATAGTAATAATAATTAGAAATTATATCTAAATATTTATTTGTTATTTGTTTTTGTTTTTTTTGGTGGGAGGCATGTGGGGTTGCACCAGTTTGGCATTTTTGCTGTCGGCATCTTGGTTTTTGGAACCAGAAGTGACACAGGAGGGCAGAGCTAAGTACAACCAAACACTGAATAAGACATTTTTTAGGTGACCAAATGTTACAGTTAACTTTCATGAACTGAAAACACTGTGAAAGGGTTAAAGTTGTAAGACGAAAACTCAGACAACTCCCAGACCAGACAATGCTGTGGTAGTAACCTGTCAATCACAAGGTAGCCACGCCCTAAAGCATCGCCTACTTTCTGGTCTATTTGACTCTAAATGGAACCAAAATTTACTAAATGAACAAATGTTCGATTGAGACCATAAACTCATGTTTACAATGTTTACTGAGGTAATAAACCAAGTGAGATGTAGGCTCATTTTCTCATAGATTTCTATACAATCAGACAACTTTTTGCAACCAGAGGAGTCGCCCTCTGCTGGCTATTAGAAAGAATGCAAGTTTAAGGCACTTCTGCATTGGCTTCACTTTTCAGACCTGTGAGTTGCCGCCTGAGTTGCACTAAGCATTTGAACTCATGACCTCAGTATTTCTAAAGCTACAATGACAGCAACAGTATTTGCCTCCACCAGCACATCACAAGAACCACCAGCTGACTGCAGAACTGTTCCCAGCCCCAAAATAGCTCCATGTATATTTTCGGCCATCACAACAATAGCATATGACATCAAGTGGAGCAGGGAAGCGAACTCAGCAGCAGCCACTTTTCACAGTAATTATCGCTGTACTTCCACGCTCCGCCTGTGGCTCAGCTAGCAACTGCCATGCACCTCCGACCCCACTCAGCGCCGTCGGCCCATACTGTACACCCTGTTTACTCTGCCCTACTCCTTCACCTGAGCATAGGGGAGTGCCTTACTGAATCTTAATTTCCTCCAATTACACAAAATTGCTTGACAGTAAGTGTGTGTCATATTGCCAGCTCATGGGCGCTGGCAAAGGGCTATCATAGAGGGTAATTTATAAGTACCGCTCCTTGCACACAATGTGCTCATTGTGCATACAGGCCCTGTTTATAGAATGACCGCGATGGTTGTAAAGTTAGCGGCCCCCAAGGAGCCAGTTGTCAGGCCGCAGGGAAGCCTGTTAGAATAATAATGATAGAAATAACATTCACGTTTACCTGCGCTCTTAAAGCACATCAGTCTGGAAGGGAGTGTCGGAAAATAGCAGCGTCTGACTGTGCACCGAGTCACGATATTTTAGAAACCATATATAATAAGGAACCTTTAACTTTTCCCTCTGAAAACAATCCACAGAGGGCACATCATCAGAAAGTGGGGAGGTGGCAGAGACAGGAACATGGTAAAAGAGGAAGAGAGAGACACAAGAGCAGCATTGTGGAAAAACTGAACTAATCCCAGGAAGGCCATTACCCTGGGCTGGACTTTAGACTTTTATCCACTGGCTAGCACAGACATACAGCATAAACTACAGACAGTAGTACAAGGAGTACAAGTGGACACAGTCACCATGACATCACCCATTGTTTTGTGTACTGCCGTGCTGAAGCCTTCTGCATTTTTACCGTCACTATCTTCATCATGTTGTTTTTTGCAACCAGAAGTGACAGGAGTGGGTAGAGCTAAGAACAACCCAACGCTGAATAAGACATTTTTAGGTGATCAAAAAGGTTATAATTAACATTCATGAACTGAAGACACTGTGAAAGTTTCAAGACGAAAATGCGGACAACTCACAGAGCGGACAACGCCTTGGTAGCGACCCGACAATCACAAGGTAGCAACGCCCTGAATCATCCCCTGTTTAATGCTCTATTTGACTCTAAATGGGACCATAATTTACTAAATGAACATCATGCTGTACTGAAGAAGACTTGAAACTAGCCATTAAGACCATAAACTGTTTACAGTGTTCACTGAGGTAATAAATCAAGTGAGTAGTGGGCTCGTTTTCTCATAGACTTCAATACTGAATTTCCCCACTGTGGGACTAATAAAGGAATATCTACAATCAGACCCCCTGCTGGCTATGAGAAAGAAAGTAAGTTTAAGGCACTTCCATTCTGGCTTCACTTTTCAGGCCCAGAGGTTGCCCACTGGTTTAAATGTCAGTGCTAAGGCACATTATTGGTCAGAGTTCAATAAAGAAAGCATGATTCCCTCACACCATACAGTATGTATAACAGATAAAACTGTCTCAATTTCATTATTTAGAAATCCTCCTGAAGCAGATTTAACAGGAGAATATGTTTTCCCTGATTCATTGATCGGTCTGTTTCATGGATAACAAATTCTAATATTTCATCTTCACTTCCCCGGTAAAAGGAAAAAAAAACTTTTTAAAACACTTCTTGCAATCTTTTTCCTCCCACATATCATCATGATATTCCCATCACAACTTGACATCCTCCGTCAACTCTTTAAAACAACATGCACACAGATACGGACACTGCACACATACTGTACAGCTCTGCCAGGGCTGCATGTGCTGGAAATACCAGGAGTACATCTGTTCTTGCACCGAAGGGTTTCCAATCAAGCTACTGTCAGTGTCACAGAGCTCCCAGCAGCTAGCCTCTCTGGCAGCTCCCAGCTTATATCTGTCTCAACCTGTCTCCTTTGTCAAGAGTTCAGCAGGTTAATGAGCACTCTCATTTCCCAGCGCTCACTTCTGTGTGTAGATGGGGTGAGAGCAAGCCCTCTCAAAGGCAAAGTCAGGGAAGTAAAAATAAACTGCAACAACCAAATGAAATGTGCCTACAGTAAGTATACAAAAATATGTTCCAGTGACTCCAGAACTAAATATGCAGGAGCCGGGTGGTGGTTGTACAAGGAGCACCTGCATGGGTAAGCGAGCCACTTTAATCACCAGTAGTTTTACACTGAAGAAGTGACTCTCCAGTGATTTGGAAATGTGTAGAGCTCATCAGTGCCCAAAAATAGCAGGGCCCATTAATTAGTCTCAAACAATGTTCTCCTGCTGTATCGACTCCTTAATGGACAGAGAAGGACCTTGTTCGTATTCCCATCTAGTCAATGACACGGGCTCTCTGGGGTGTTGAGATGGGTATTATGTCATCTCACCCTTTACTTCAGAAACCGGACCTGTGGTGTTTTTTTATTCCTCCTCTCCGTCTTTTTGCTCATTAACTATGCAGGAGTGAGACGAAGGTCTGAAGCAGCTAGATAAGGTTGCTCGCAGACCCCCAGCCCCATCTACGACATGTGCTTGGACCTCCAATTTAAGCTTGCATTGCTCTTTCATAAGCAGCTTTAACTTCTCACCCCCTCCCCAAAAAAAACATGTTAGATCACTGGAAAAATCCGCAACTGTCTGCAAACCGACAATCTGCTCGTTTCTTCCCATCTCGTCAGCCGCTCCAGAAAGAGCAGGCAGACCACCTACCTCAGTTCCAGTGCATCTGACACACATGCACAAACACATAGTGAACGCTCGCCCTCACACAGATGGCTTCCTCCGAGCTCCCTTTGTTTGACAGACAATCCCACTCAGGAGTGAGCGGATTAAGTAAATGGCTTCAGGTGTTGTGGCATTATCTCAGTGCTCTCCATACCTGACAGCTACTACAGTTTACAGCAAATATCTCTCAACAAGATGACTCAAAAGGGAAAGGCACTGAAGGTTTAAAAATCCAAGTTGCTTAGTGGTTCAATGCAGTGAGGAATTAAAACTAATTGTATGTGAGGTGAAAATTAAAATTATATCTCAAAATATGGATTATTCAGTCATAATAAAGATCTGACTTCTGTGCAAAGGTCAAGACTATTTAATTGTTTCAACATCTTCACTGCACTTCAACACTAATAATTAAAGGATGGTCAAAACAAGATTACCCAAAAATAAATAATTTTGTGGATTATTGTTTAAACTCAGAAAAAAAACAAATGAATGAACATCAAGCCTATCATATAGAGGGTTTTCACAGTGTGAGCAGATGTCCACATGAAACTAAATTAATAGCAGTAAGAACTGGGTCATGAATCACAATTTAAATATAATTTAGTTTATAAAAAGTTAGTTTAGTTATTAATTATGGTAAATAATAGTCTACATATTAGAGTTTACCTCCTCTAATGTGATTCAGAATTTTTGTTGTAGTGAATCTATTTGTGCACAACAATCTTTAAATTAAGGATAAATTACGGGTTGGATGTAAAACCTAAATATAGGCTCCATTTCATTTTGATGGCATCTTGGAAGCTTCTTGGTTTATTTTCCAAGATAAACAGATGTCCCAGCGTGACTGTTGTGGTTTACACAACTAAAATAAGCAACACTCAATCTCTTGAATTAAAGTTTCACCCGTTTTGCGACATGGTTTTCCATACAAGAGTTAATCTGACCTTTATGATTTGTCATATATTCATATTTAGCCCAAATTATTGGGAGTTTATGATTTAGGCCTTCTTGCTTTTACACAGGCTGAATTTATGCCTTAATCTCAGTGCCAAAAGGTGGCTAACCTATTGTATTTTTTATGCTAAGAGTGTGAGTAAACCAACTTCAGGTGGGTCATCCTGTCCACTGCTCCCCTGCTGTAGCCTACAGGAGTTCACACAACTTTTACGCAGCGTAAAGCCAAGTTCACAGTTCAAGAATGGACTTTTAACTTTACCTTGAGCCCCTCCGATATCCACCAGGAGAACAAGCAAGAGCCAGGACACGGTCAGCATCTCAGGAGAGGATCTCGGCACTCTTCCTCCTTCTCTGTCAGTCTGTGCACCGAACCCCATGATGAGGAGTCAAACTCCGCTCTGAGGCAAGTCCGTCCGAGTCAATGGGAAATTGCGCTCAAACAAACACGCACTGTTTGTCGCTCGTTGTTGTGCGCTGCAGTCGAAATTTCACCCCTCAAAATAAAAACCCGAGCGCAAAAATAAAAACGGCTTTGCACAAAATATATCCAGCAGTGCTGTTTGTTGCAGTCGTGCAAAATAAAGTGTGACAGTTTATGGAACAAGAGGCGGGTGCATCGCCCTCCGTCAGGAAGGATGTAGCATTAAAATCTGCCCCCGTTCGCTTTTCCCTTGAAAGCTTCACTTGGTTTGTCTAGAGTAGTGGATCGATGTCTTGGTGGCAAATTCATGCTCCGGTTTAGTCCCACACACACGAAATCAAAGTCCTCCGGTGAGTCCGCTCTGTGTCGCACCTTTCACGCGTGCAGGCGAGAGTGTGTGATCGGTGGGTGCGTGCGCCGCGCCTCGCGCTCCACTGACGGGACTGAACCGGGGAAGGAAGGAGCAGTCTCTGCGGGCTACCTTGCTCCTTCAGCCAATCCAAGTGCTCCGGCAAGTGGCGGCGCTGTATCAAAACCTGGCCCGGACAGCGGCGGGGAATGGATGGCGTTCATCAAGTGCATGGTTAATGGAAGGCTTGGGTTTGATGTACATGTCAATTATTAAAGGTAGTGATGCCTATAAACCTCTAGAGCAGCATTTCAGAATACGTTTACATGTTATTTCATTTAGTCTCTCTATTAAAATGCATTTATGAAACCATTTATGAGCCACAGTTTCAACAAAATAATATTTTAAAGGGGAACACCAGCTAATTTAAGATTTCCAATATGTTATTTCCATGGCTGAGGAAAGTTCAATCAATATGTCTCAAACTTGTGATGTAATCTACAGCTGCAACTAACTATTTCATTGAACATTGCTCGATCGATTATCGATTATTTTCTCAATTAATCGATAAGTCGTTTGGTCTATAAAATGTAAGAAAATGGTGAAAAATATCGACCAGTGTTTCCCAAAACACAAGATCCTCAAATGTCTTGTTTTGTCCACAACTCAAAGATATTCACTTTACTGTCATAGAGGAGTAAAGAGACCAAAAAGTATCTGGCAGTCAGGGAATTTTAATTATTTTTACTGAAAAAAAATTACTCAAACCGATTAATTGAATATCAGAATACTTGGTGATTAATTTAATAGTTGACAATTAACTGATTCATCATTGTAGCTCTAATGTCATGGAGTATAACATCTGCAGCTGCTCCATAGACAATGAATGGGAGGCTGATTTTGTGGACACACAAACTGTATTTTTTTTGTACCCAAATGATCTTCACTCTGTTGTAGTGTTTTCAGCTGTGAAACAGAAATTGTTCACATATAGTCAGAACATCCCCCTGGGTGCAGCCAGCCCTGACCAATTTGGTGCCCGGGGCAAGATTTTAGCTGGTGGCCCTTTGCATCACAACCAATTCCACCAACAATCATTGTGTTCACACAGAAACTGCATAGTTTCATGTCTTTGAGATTAAGCTATGCCGATCATATTTAAAAGAAAAGGTATATTTCTCAAAATTATGTAGTAGGTTGTTCCCCAAACACCTGAAGAGTCTTTCTCTCCCTAATGAATTTAAGGTGGTAGTAACTGACATAATCTCTAGCTGTTTATAAGCAATTAGGGTGATGCTGCAGGCAACCTAGAAAAAAGGGCCTATTTAATAGGCTACATATACTGGATGTATTTGTTACCTTTTGGGTAATATTTCAAAATAATAGTATTTAAATAGTACCATTAAAAAATAGTTAACATTAAAACTTTTGATTTTTTTTTCTTTCCTCATTTGGGGTGCCGCTGTGGATGGATGGTGCCCCTCGCATTCACCTATAGGCTACCGCCTATGCCCAGGGCCGGCTCTGCCTGGGCACTCTCAGTGTTATCTGTAACATCTTTCCCTATTTACTGTCGACAGAGCAGCTCCATACATTAAACTCAATGAACTCACCAATTTGAGTTTTATCACTAGTTTTTGGATTTGGAGTTGTGCATGTTTACAAATATTGACCATCTTAGGACATAGGAATAACATTGAAAATGGACATAGTTCCCCTTTAATTAAGGTTTGTTAGAGGTCTATTGTATTGTTAGTGGTGGAAGAAGTACTCAGATACTTTACTAAAGTAAAGTACTATGCTACCACAATGTAGAAGGTGTGCTGGTATGTGCTGGTCCTGCAGTAAAATATCCCTTGTGACTGATATATAGCATTGTTATCTTGTAAATACTGATGTATCAATGCAATGCAATGCGATGCATTTAAAGCTAGTTTTGACTACAGTTAGCCCAGTGGTTCCCAACCTAGGGGTGGAGCCCCTCTAAAGGGTCACAAGACAATACTTCTGTATTAATTTTGGGGTTTCTCTCTCATCTCTCTATTCTTATTTTAATTTTTTTATGAAATATTGGATCATTTGACCTCTCTGGGACTCAAGCTGTTATTAAAATTAACAATCTGAGAATTTTAGAGGGGAAATGTCTCTTCTGTGGAACTGCTATGAACTCCTAGACATCTGAAATGTAACCAACTGCCTCAACCTGAAACTGATTTTTTTTAGGAGTCACAAGACAAAGTAACTAGTAACTATAGCTCCCAATTAAATGGAAAACACCAAAAATACTATATTTCCCACTGAAATGTTGTGCAGTATAAAGCAGCAGGAAATGGATATACAATTACCTTACAGGTGCTTCCGTTTCCTGGTCTCTCCATGTATTTTGAGAACATAAATCGTCATTAATTTAGCTGCATGCAGGCGCAGCAACAGGAAGGCACAATTTATCGGACTGGACCCTGCACTCACCAGTGTTTCTGTCACTCTAATTGTTATTTAGCAGTTGTAATGGCATGTCACAAAACCTGATCAATAATGATCTCAGCCTAACAGACATAGCTACTCTTGAACACACACAGAGCCCACACACACACACACACACACACACACACACACACACACACACACACAATGTTTTGCCTTGCAGAGGGAAATTTGTGTCAGTGATTCCGATAAAAGGCTGATGAGTAATTACATATGCATGACAGATGTCTGGGCAATGCCCCCGATACTTCATGATTAATGGGAAATTTGAGCTTGACACTATCTCTGCACCAAAATGAAACGTGATAAACTTTTAAAATATGAATCTAATTTGAAACGCGTGGTATTCTCCTCCCCTCCATCACCGCATTTTTTTTTTTTTTTTTTTTTATGTACAGTGATGCCAATGGCCAGCTGTCATCCTGCTGGCATTTCAATTTCAGGTAGGATGTGCAGAAAATTGCTTTTATTCTGAGCTCAAACACTTCCAGGATGGGAAGGATAGCTGTGGTTTGGGTCTCCAAAGTTATATTGTATGCTCTACATACTGCACAGTGTGTTTAAAGTGGAACTGTAGGAGCTTGCATTCAATAAGGTGCTGTAAATCATCAATAATCTTGCATTCTTTCTAATATCCAGCAGGGGGGCGACTCCTTGGGTGGCAAAATGAAGTCTGATTGTACAGAAGTCTATGAAAAAATGAGCCTCCTTCTCACTTGATTTATTACCTCAGTCAACATTGTGAACATGAGTTTATGGTCTCAATCACTAGTTTCAAGTTTTCTTTGATACAGCATGATGTTCATTTAGTAAACTATGGTCCTATTTAGAGTCAAATAGACCATAAAGTAGGGTATGCTTTAGGGCGTGGCTAGCCTGTGATTTTGTCGCTATCACGCCGTTGTCCGGTCTGGGAGTTGTCTGTGTTTTGGTCCTACAACTTTAACACTTTTACAGTATGTTTTCAGTTCATGAAAGTTAATTAAAACTCTTTTGGTCACCTGAAAATGTCTTATTCAGCATTTGGTTGTATTTAGCTCCACCCTCTAGAGTCACTTCTGGTTGCAAAAAGCCAAGATGGTGACAGCTAAAATTGCAAACTCAAGGCTTCAAAACAGCACTTTACAAACCAATGGGTGATAACATGGTGACTACATCCACCACAGTCTATGGTCTCCATAGTGATGTATTCATGCTGCTATCAGAGGTGCTCTATTTTAGATATGACAAGTACACGTGTAATATGGGAGAAAAACGGAGGCCATGTTCCTCAAACAATCCTGAAGCGATGTGTGTATGTGAAAGGGCATCTTATCTTGCTAGATGTATTCATTTGAGCAAATACAAAAAGAGCGCTCTGACCATGAAGGCCACATCCTCACCCTGCCGCCAGCATGTCACATTACAACCCCGGATTTCTTAGTTTGCGCTTTATTCTTCAGCTCCTCAGTCACCCAGCTCTGGCGATGCCTCACACATAGCCTCATTTTCTTGTTCTTTGCTGACTGGAGTGGAAAGCGGCGTAGCCCTCTGCGGCATGCAGCCCATCCAATTCAAGGTTAAATGATGTGTGCTTTCTGAAATGTCCTTCTGCACACTGCTGTTGTACCGAGCTGTCATTTATTTGTGGCCTGTTAACTTGGACAAGTTTTGCCAGTCTCCTCTCAAAGTGTCAGTCTGCTTTAATTATCACATCTCTTCCATTGTTTTTCTCTCAAGTTGAAACATGGTGGAATGATCTTTAAAGGTTAGTTATGAGTATTTATATGCACTTTTTCCAATTTGACCTCTCACTGATATTAGAACAAACAAAAATGAAGTGCAGTATGAAATTTAAAAACATAATCACATAGAACTCAATGAAAATACTCTATTAGGCAAAACAGTTTATAGTTTCCGTTGCTTCCCAGCAAATTGCACTGAATCAATAATGTTTCTGTTGTCTCTTGTTTGGCTCTAAAGCTGCTAGATCAAGGTTTAAAATTGTGTTTACATTCCTTATTAACTGCCTCAGTGCAGTCGAGCAGTACAGTATTTGGCAATTACTGTATCTTTCTGAAGGAGTGAAGCAAAAGAGAAAGAGGGACGATGTCTTCAGAAGAAAACACTGAGGCGTAAATGCCTCCCAGATTGTTAACATGCCCCTTTCAGCAAATAACCCCCCCCACACACACTCACATGCACACCTTCGTGAGGATAGAAGCATTTTTGCCCACAGCGCTGTTGCTAGATGGATGTTTTAGTCTCACAGGAAACTTGATACTGTAGTGTGCAACAACCCCAGGAGGTTCAGCCGTGTCTGAGATGTGGAAGTGGAGAGTCTAGAGTGAATGACCCCAGCAAGCTAAAAGTCCCTTGAATCAAACGCCCATTTTAGCTTTCAGTTTAAGAGCAACTGAACTCCTGAACTTTACATGCTTTATAACTATGCTTTATTTATGCATGACCCACTGTCTGAGTCACTTAGATGTTGGCTTAAATCTGAAGGTACCTCAGAAGATGGATACTGAGTGTGTGTGTGTATTTCATTTTTATTGCCTCCAAAAAGGGAAGTGTGAAAAGTTCACCCCATTTAGATTATATCATTCTGTGTCACGTTCTGTCTTTTTCAAGAACAGGTTAAACGTGTGGATTTTATGTTATCAGTGAGTTTGAAAGTTGCTGTGTTTATTGTGTTAGCTCTGTCCTTCTCTGAAGCCAGAAGGATAACACGTATCCTCTTGTGGTTTAAAACACTTAGTGACCTTCACTCGCATATTGAAGCAAGAGCTTCTCTGTTTTTAGCCACGCTAGCTGTATGATGATAACTATGGTATGATATCTCAACAAGTACTACATACATTACCATAAAATTGTGTTCAGACATCCATGCTGAAATAGCTCTACTTGATCGATCAGTACCAAATTTTGTTCTCACATTCCCAGATGATGAGTCCTAGTAACTTTTGCAATCCCCTGTAACGCCTCCACGAGGTTGACATTTCTGATCTTTAGTGAAATGTTTCAACACATACTGGATGGATTGCCATGGAATTTGATACAGGCATTCATGTCCCTCTCAGGATGAATTGTTGAAATGAACTGAAAGTTTTGAAGCCTCGAGTTTGACATTTTGGCCATCGCCATCTTGTTTTTTGGCCATTGCCATCTTAAAATTACTACATTTGTAAAGTGAAAATGTGACTTGACATTGTGAACACAGGACATGAACAATCAGCTGATTGCAAAGTGAAAGCGAAATGTGACACACGGGACATGAATAGTTGTCTCCTGTTGCTGCAGATGGGTTTACATCGTAGTTGACTGAAAGCCCGGTTCATCGCATGCTGGCACTAGAGTTCCTTGTGCAGCAATATCAAATGCCAACAGATGTGGCAAAGTGTTGGTATTTGATGCCCTAGGAATGAGAACGGGCTGAGCATATCCAGCTTTATCATCTATTTGTCTCTAAATGAGACAATAATTTACTAAATAAACATCATCTTGTTTTGAAGAAGACTTGAAACTAGAGATTGAGACCATAAACTCATGTTTACAATATTTACTGAGGTAAGAAATTAAGCAAGAAGTATGTTCATTTTCACTCAGACTTCTATACAATCAGACTTCCTTTTGCAACCAGAGGAGTCGCCCCCTGCTGGCTATTAGATAAAAATGCAAGATTAAGTCACTTCTGCACTGGCTTCACTTGTCAGACCTGGAGGTAGCCCACTGCTTAAAGCCCATATTAAATCTCATACCTGCTAAAAATCTGCATGTTATTGTTAGCATGCTGAAGTTAGCATTTACCTCAATGCACCGCTGTCTCAAGCATCGCTGTAGAGCTCTCAGTCTTGTTATACTCTTCATCCTTTGAGGGATATGTTTCCCAGAAACAAATGTCAGACATCCCATATTGCTGCCAAATGCTCACAGGACCTCTGTGTCTCCCGCCAGGCTGTTGATCAATTAGACAGACAGATTGATAGGCAGCCAAACAAGCAGAGAGATATGCAGGCAGACTGATGATGATGCAGGGAGGCAATGTAATGCAGTGGACCCATCCCCCTATCCACCACCACACACATGCACACAAATAGGCCTCCGCTTCTTTCTAATTTTAAAGATAAACATCAGTGAGTGAAAATGGAATTGGAAATTAATCACGGCTATAAATTAAGTCACCTTTAGGGGTATATCCTTCTTCCTCATCCACAGAGTCACAGGTAGATATAGCTGAAGTTAGTCTGTGCAAAGCTGCAGGAAAGAGAGGAATTTAAATGATGACAAATGGCATAATATGTTTTGCACACAAAGCAGTGGTTTGGGGCTGATTTTTTTACTACTGTGAGCCTGAGACACAGTGAATGGTGGCGATGGCAGTATGTGCCACACAATAAAGCTGCTTTCCATCGCTTTGGGCACACTTTACTGCTGCTCTTGATATCAGTATTAAAAGTGATTTGCGGCTCCGTATGTGGCAAGGAATCAAAACTTAATTTAGGCAGATAAAGATGCCATTTGGGAGGGAGATAAAGTGCTGCATCATGGGAGATGTGTTCCCCAGCCCTGCTCTCAGCTCCTCACCCTCACAGCGCCCTCAGATTTACTAGCTCTTTTTTCCTGCTCCATAAAACAGCAAATCTGCTCGCCAGGCGACACAGGCAAATGTTAATGGATTCATTTGTCAAGAACCTTCCACTTATTTACAGTCCTCTTCCATTACCGCTGCTCCTCCTGTGAGAGAAAAACCAGTGGCCAAAGTCAAAATATCGATTTGCCTGTCCATCACGACCATGAGTCATCCTGTAAAAACACAAAGCCAAAGACACTGCTGCCACCAGGAGTGTGTTTCAACATGACAGTTACACAATCACTGGCTTTTTTTGTGGATGGCAGATTTTCACCCAACACTGCAATTATGTGATGTAATAAGACTAAATAAAATATCAGTGCAAGTCATCATTTGTAATTTTTGAAATAAAAATAATTGAGATTAATTATCATTTCCCATCATCTGTAAGTGATGTGATGATCTGTTTTCATGTACATATTTTTTTTAGCTGATTAGACTGCTGTCAGGCTATTAAATAAGTGTTATCTGTCACTATAAGGACGGGGTTGATGGATGGATGAGTAGTTGTCTTTTACTTTTGGAACATAGCTATTTTAAGCCAAAACACAATGTTTTTCCCTAAACTTAACTAAGTAGTTTTGTGGCTTTAACCTAAAGCCCTTTTTTGTGTTCGAAATGTAATGCTTCATTCACTTGTACAACGTAGCAGGTGTGGTAGGCCCCCATTGATCCATATCTATGGTACCGATAACGCCTATTTACTGGCCTGATAACAGTCAAATCATGTTTTTTTTTTTGTGCGATGCACACTAAAAAACTTAATTTCTTGGTGTCGTAGAATATTTGTGACATAATTTGCTTGCCTTATAAAATGAATGAACTACACACAGCCAGTCAACATGTCAGCATGTTTTATTTATTATTTTTAGTAGCAGACAGTGTTCAGAGTGAAGCATTGGGTTTTAAATATTTCATATGGGGCATATCATACTCTGAGAGCAACCAGTTTTACCTGAAATTACATTTCTGTTGAGCTTCCCATAAGAGAAGTCTGAAGAAGCTTCATTAATGCTGTTAGTACTTAACTACATACAGTATACAGTACCAGGAGTACTGGGGTTGATTGTATTGGTGTGCTGCAGCTCCTTAGACCACCAGGGTTGTTCCACTGTGACTGCTGACGCAAGCCAGACCATGACCCCATGTGCACCAGCCACTGATAGTTCAGACTTCTCATTTGAACAGCCTGGAGGAAGGTGAGCGCCCCACTGCGCTGCAGACCAGATACCCCCCACCCCATCGCAAACACATCTTATATCTTCTCCACTACTCAGGTTTGGCTGAGCTGTGGCCATTGGATCAAAGCTTCAAGCTTCACTCGGTTTAGTGTCTGTCCAAGCCTTCCTAGATCAGATCAGAGCCAAGCAAATATGATAATCTGAGCAGAAATATGACCAAAAGATTCACAGCTACTGATGTGGTAGCAGTAGTTGTAGTAGTATCAGTAGTAGTGGCACTTCATTAATCCCCCGCGGGCATATTTCTTTATCACAGAGACATCAAAAGCATTGTAAGAGGCAGTACCAAAACATAAGCAGGTCACACACAAGCCAACTGCTCATACATATGCACCAATAGCAATTTACAGATTCCAGATAGCATCCTTTACATTATGCAAAAGATGCTAGTGCAAAGTTCATTCCTGGAGAAATAACATAAAATGAGCTGTTTATCATATTTTCCATGGAACTAAATGTTATTATATATAGTAGGATGTGATAATGTTTGTTCCTCTGTGCTTAGAGATTCTGATGCTATTGTTAGTTTTACTGTGAAACTGAAGATCATTACGGCTCTTTAGATCACAGTCACTCGAAGACGACAACACATTAGCAGCAGCCTGGACTGGTGGCATTTTAATAGGAAAGCAGCACAACAGCATCCACAAAGCAGCTACAGGATGTCTGTGATTCATTGTTTAATAAACACTGAGTACATCCTTGAAGAAAAGTATTTACTCTCTTTCCACGGCATGCTGTGACTCAAATCCTCAGAGGTTGCTGTGTGGCCTTTTGCTAACTGTATAAAAGCTTCTGATTATCTCCCGCTCACCTCGGCACAGAGGCCAGACTCTTACAGCACTGCGGCATGTCACAGTCTGCCATCCATACTGTTTCATCCCCCATCATTCCCTCTCTCCTGCTCCTTCTTTTTCCTTCTCCACAGTCCCCACCTCCCATCCGGGGAAATGGCTTGGCCTTTCTGAAGTAAACAGGCATTAATCACTCCTTGAGAGGGAATTGTCCGAGGGACAGCTCAAGGCATTTGAAGGGGGCCACACAGCAGCACATGGGACCAGGAGATAGATGCTGTAGGGTTGCAGGGTGTTATGGCCCCCTATGGGATGTGCACAGCACCAGCTGATGGGGTCAGTGTGTCCACCTTGGCTAAGTGTGTCAAGGACAGTGAGAGGAGGAGGTGGGTCTTTGGCTTGGGGTGAAATACACTGCTGTAAACTAGAGCAACGGGCTAACAAAAAAAAAAAATCTTTGTTTTTCTCCTTGTTCCCTTTTTTACAACAACACAAAGACTTCACACATGTAGATAGGCATAAATTAATGAGTGATCTGTCATGAAATATGAGAGAGAGTGAAAAAACACCACACACTTGCACTAAATGTCAGAAAAACATCCATTCTGCCTCCTACAAAATTAATCCGTGGATGCGGTATTATTGGATATTCTTTGACATTTTAAATGTCTGATATTAACCAAAAAAATCTGCTTAGAGCAGAATGTTTATGAACATAACCTCAACATAATGTAAACCGCCATGAAGAAAATGAGGACAAATATTTATGATGTCTTCATTTTTCATGTATTGTGCTCATCATTTGATCTATGACACATAAATAACACAATCTAACACAGTTTATCAACCATGAACTGCAAGTACAATGCCGTTTGAATCTTCTCAAGTGACCACATAAAAAGTGTCTTTTATCATGAATAATGTAAAATATTATGTTTCCAAGGGATAAATTATTGACCGCTAATTGGGATGATGTTTTTTGTTCTGTTTTACAGACTATTACATGAGCATAAAAACCAATATGTTGTTACTAACAACATAACTTTTCATTTAAAATGTATGACTGTATTATTCTTATACACATTTACATTATTGCATTGTACACACGTCATTGTCTCTCTATTGAAACCCAAAATATGGGTTAGGGTTAACAAAGTCAATTATATTATAACATTGACAATCCCAGCTAATTAGTTCTAGTGTACTTGTGACATGTTTTATGACACAATGTGGCATAAAGATGCCGCTCAATGACCACAGACTGTTGTCTTTCATTATGATCATCTGCTATTTAATTAAAAGCTCCAGTGTTTGCCAACCAAGATTTATTGTATGCAACTCAGTCCAATTACAGCTCTGTGAGACTTATTCATGAAGGTCTAGAGTGGCATTTATACCGGCAAGGAATTAACTTTTAACAACAGAAATTCAAGCGTAATTAACAGAAAAATCCCGTGAAACATGCATCACATATCGGTTGATTTTTTTCAGTGATCCTTGGGAAGTACCAAAAATACAGCCGCACTTTTCTTTCTTTCAATTTGTTATCATCAGTGATGTTGCCAAGGTTTACAGATGATTCTGAGGAAGATCATTTTGATAATGAAAAATAAGCACTGCCTCATCAACCCTGATGAAATTACATGAAATGAGGACTGCCCATAGAGTGGCTCTTTGCAAACCATTCTCTGTCTCAACAAATGATCTCATCTCTCAAGCCTAATAAACATACAGTCATGGGATATTGTTTAGTCCCACTTTTTCCCAAATGAAGATTTACGTAGGTGAGTTTTTAACCTTGTTAGTGCTGTGGCTCAATGTCAGCCAGTTGGTCCACTTTGGTCTCAACAACTATTGGATGGGTTGCCATGATTTTGTACTGACATTTATGGTCCTCAGAGGATGTATCTTACTGACTTTGGTGATCCCTTAACTTTACATCTAGCGCTACCATGAGGTTGAATTTTTCTGAAACGTCTCAACAACTAGTGGATGGATTGCTATGAAATCTGGTACAGACATTCACGTCTTTCTCACAATGAATAACTTTAGTGATGCATTCACTTTTTCTTTTACACTAGACTTACCGTATATTGTCATACAGTATACACAGTATAAAATATATATAATAGTCACTGGAATGTTTTTTCACATTTTTCATGTCAATCTTAAAACATCACCTAGATGTTTATCTGTACATTGCAACAGTTTTTGGCTGCTGCCATCATTCCTCCTGTCCATACAGGCCTTGAAGAGTTCCCTTTCTAGTAGGGGACAAAATCCACAGCCCTCGTTTTGTGCAAAAAAGCACTCAGCTGAAGCTTATATGTGGCTTCAGCAGTATGCAAATAAAGAGGGCATCTTACAAAATTATAGTCTTGTGTGATTCCTAAGGGATAATAACACAGAGAGGGAATTTTTGTGCTAGAAGAACTGTAACTTTGGAAGATACCCACTTAATTGTCTTGTCAGCTACACTTTAGATTACATTCAGATCTCTTACACTAGAGAAGCATTAGGAGGGGATAATTACAGACACAGTTTCATGGACATATGAGTACTGTTCTAAGACAGACTTGGAAAAAAAAACGTGAACCTCTCCTTTAAATGTCATTTACATGGCATGTATTTTGTTAAGTTTCTGTGAGTAAGTCTATTGCACGTCTTAAAGCCATTATAGCTTCTGCTGGTCTTCAGCTCGTTACAGCCACACAGAGCTCAGCCAGACAGCAGGGAGACAGATGTTCCTCATCTTAAGTGGTGCTTTAGAAGGTATTGATGGTTTAAAAGCAGCTAGTAAGTGATCAATGAGGAGACTTCTGTCTATTTAGTCACGATGGCAGCACAGTGGACAACTGTGCCGATGGAAACACAAGAGAACTGCTCCCAGACCTCCTCATTAAAGTGTTGGTGCACACATTTCAAACTGAGTCAAATGATCCAGCCTCAATAACACACTTAACTTGTGCTGCTATATACACAGTAGATCTTATTATAAGGTAGTGTGTTCATGTCATTACAAAATAACCATGGAAGCAAGCAGCATTAAAGGTCCTTTGCTTTTAGGTGAAGTGACAGTTGGGCAACAACTGGAGTCTTGGCAAAGCTGGAGCAATACTGATTACAATCATCCAGATGGCTGCCAAGCAATGTTTGGGTGTAATTGGGAAGGAGGGGAAAAGCAGATTTGATACTAAAATTTATCTTTCATGTCTTTAATAACTTAAAGCTCCATAAAGCTGTCAAACATTTTGAGCATTTTATGTTTCCTGTTTTTCAAATGATTCAAATGTTTATGCAGGACAAAAGCCACGCTGGATGTAAGCCACTGGAGTACACAGTCTGATAAACAGTATTCAACTACATACATCAATTAGAGGACCTATTATGCTTATTTTCACGTGCAAACTTGTATTTTGGGTTTCTGCTAGAACATGTTTAGATGCTTTAACATTCAAAAAAAACATTAGTTTTCTCAGACCGACTGTGCCAACACATTCTCATCCCAACTTACCACAAACTGATGCTTTGACAGACCCATAGGTGCTACTTTTCAGTCGTAAACACACACTTAATATTGTGAATTAAACAAAAGCACTTGTTTAGGTTTAGGCAACAAAACCTCTTAGTTAGAGTTAGGAAAAAAACAACATGATTGAAAACGAACAACATTTGTACAAAATGTGACTTGAAGTTGTGAACGAACAGCTGATTGTAAAGTGGAAGTGAAAGGTAACGAACGGGACACAAACAGCAGCCGACTGGATGGAAGCTTTACGTTGTTGTTTTCTAACTAGCTTTGTTTGAGGACATGCCAAACTAGTCATTATGCAAATGTGTTAATTGGTGACATCACTACATTACAGAAGAAAAGGTGTTTCAGGCAGGACAGGATCAGGGTTTCTGTGGGGGAGAGTAAGTCCTTTGTAACTTTGCAGACCTTTTACATGCACAAAAAACTATAAACTACACACTAAAGGAAAGGGGAAAAGCACAGAAGCATAAAGGTCCTCTTTGAGAAATGGTTTTCACCACCACAAGTTTAGGGTTGTTTTTTTATAATAATTCATACTCTGCTGTCCCTTCCTATTCAACAATCCTCTCATTAATGGTTTCCCAGAAGTCTGAATCACTTTCCTTTTGGCAAGATCATGCAAAAATCCAAATTCCTGGCAGGTGAGAGAAGAAAGGGCAACATAATGCTCTGAAGCATGAGAGCTCTCCACTTTCCTGACGATACTTTCATCTCGTTTGAATGTCGGGCCTGTTGTTCTTTGTTGGGGTGTGAGTTTCAGCTGTGTTTTGAGCCGACGCGACACAGCCAGGGATGTTTGTAGATCCAGTGTTAGAATTACAGAGGACTAAAGGCCTGCATGGTGATGTATGAGCAGGATGTCAGGTCTGTCTGTTAACAATGATTTATGAACGCTTGAGGGGGGGAGCGACGAAGGGCTGCGGTAATGCAGTCAGACTGAGAAAGGCTACTGTAAACACAGTGTATGACACCTAATGAAGGCTCACACAGGAATCCATTACTCCCTTTCACATTCCACTCTTATGAATGAGAAACTGTCTTATTCCAGGGCAACAAAGGGCCAAAGCACTTCATTTAAACATCTTAGAGATGCTCTGCTGACAAGTGAACTGCCTCAAGGTGGAAGAGCGAATCCAAGAAAAGAGTTATCTAGATGACCCAAAAAATGTTTCCATAGTAAAATAAAAAAACTACTCTCATGATTACTAGACAGATATCAGCTATTAAATAGGCATTATCAGTTGCTAGAAGCACCATAGGTGTGAGTTAAGAGGGGCCTACCACACCCAGGTTTTATTGTCTATTTATTTATTTATTTATTTATATGACAGGGACAATAAGTGTAGGCATTGTTACACTTAATTAAAGTGCAACTGATGCAATGTACTGTATATAGGACTAATTGACCCACATCTACGGTGCTTATAGTGAGCAATACTGTCTATTCAACGGCCTGATAACAGTCGAATCTGTGCATCATGACAGAGTCAGCTCAAATCTGCTGGGAGACTCAGATCGTGTTCCTCTTTGTATCTGTAATCCGAAACTCATCAAAGAAATTCCAATAAGCAGTAGAGACATTTCCCAGCGAGCATCCTGTGGGGTTCCTGGTGGCAAGCAGCACTGATGGGTGGGGTCAGTGTGTCAAACTCCAATCCTGCCCCATTACTCAGCACAGGTCCCATTAATGTATCGGCCATCTGATCTGCACAGCTGCAGAGCAAGGGTGGGGGGGACATGTAAACACAAAGAGCGAGGAATTCAGGGAGAAGGGGGAGGACATGGAGAGCTGGGTTTGACATCCTTGTTGTGTAAAGTAGAAGCTATTACTGCGCCTCGCTGCTGCAACGTATGCACGGACGCTAACCGTCAGCACAAGGTCAAATCAATCGAAGAACAGCTGATTTACTCTCTAGAGGTGACAAAGGAGAAGCACGGAGAGAAAGTTATGTGTGAGCGCCTGAGTGTGTGTGTGTGTGTGTGTGTGTGTGTGTGTGTGCCCTCGACACAAAAGAGGGCAAAAAGCATGTGTGTCAGTGTGTAGTCGCACGGTAAGCATCCTTTTCTGGGAATGACCTGCTTGTCTCATTAATAGGTTGCTGCCGGAGGGGAACAATATGCAAACCAAGCAGAAAAAAATGGAAATCAAAATATTTTCACCCCCCGCCCTCCACTGTCACACACACACACACACACACACACACACACACACACACACACACACACACACTCCCTGATATAACACACATAATCACACTCCCAAACACAGTGCATTAAATTATTCAGCTCATAAAGCACTTACACTCCTGATAGGTAAGGGTTTTAATTTGTAAATAAACATGTGCTACCCAACGGAGAGACAAGCCTCACTTAATCATATTTCTTCGGCGTATAAGCTGCTTGTGCCGCTCCATTCATGTAAAAGTAAGTCACCGTTAATGGAAGACTTTGTATGTTAGACAGGGGATTTAGTTATATTCCTTGTCCATACAGTATATTGTTCCACAAATCAGTTTAGTGGTAAGATTTAATGCACAGCAATGAGTAAACATTATGCTCACGCTCACTGGGATAATGAACAAATAAAAAAATGCCATAAAAGTGAAACGCAAATGTCCCCAAGTCCCATTTGCCTGAACAATTAGGCAGAATATTTCAGAGCAGCATTTAAAGCTGCTGCAGACAAACTGCACCTGGACAGAAAATAAAGGTATTAAAATGAATGGCTACGAGAAGATCAGGTTATCGAACCAAGTAAACCAGACACTGAGGGGGTGTTGATGAGAAAACAAAAGATGGCTTTAATTGCTTTTTTTTTTTGTTGTTTCTCTGCGGCAGATTGGAGCCCGGAGAGCTTTTCCACCAGACCCCTGCTGAGATGGGCTGTAGTGGGAGAGCCCAGACTTCACTTCAGGCTCAGAAACAGGGGAGACGGGATCTGGTGGGGTCCCTCCTGGGCAGGGGGCGATTGATATCCCAGGACCCCTGCTCTGTTTCTGCTCCGGGTTACACCAGTTCTAGCAGGGGGTCCTCCCCTCCCAGTCCCTGAAGGGTCTCCTCACCCTCTGGATGAACTTCAATTAAAAGGTTGAAATCAAGCACCTCATCAAGCAGCCCTGAAAAGGACTGCAAAGATGAACTGATGGAGGGGAGCTGGATTTCACTCAAATTATGTACTAAACTGAATCCTGAGAATTATATGTATTTATTCATTAATAGAAAGAACTATGACGTCTGTCAAACACAAAATATACCTGAAATACAGGGAGACCCCACGATACAATATTATCATCATACTTGAGTTAAAATATGATCGTATTGCAATTTTAATCATTTTGTGAATTGGGATAACACATATTGCAATTTATTACCCTATTCAACTGCACATTATGCAGTTTGTCAGTATCTCTTTCTCTAATAAGATGCAGTTTTCACTCAGTTAATCTCAGAGTTTTCATTCACATATCTTGAGGTCAGGGGTCAAGAGACCCCTTTGAAGATAGCTATGCCGGTGTTCACTTGCCAAAATTTAGCCCAACTTTTTAGCATTCTACCTGAAAAGCTAATGTGAGAGGATACCAGTGGATGCTTTGTGCTTTCTAGTTTCATATGATACCAGTATCTTCACACTGGTTTTAAGACTGAGCCTGTTACAACCTTTGAAAGACAGTGTACTTGACATGCATGTATTGATACAATATCCCACACAAAATATCGCAATATTACACAATATTATGCTGTATCGATTTTTTCACCCACCCGTAAGAAAGTACATTCTTAATCATGTTTTTGCCATACAACTCGAACACTATTGCACTGTATTTGCAATGTATCCTACTTATTTTCTGTATAATAGCAAAAAATGCCTTTGTACTTCAATGGCAGCATAGATAATAATAATAATAATAATAATAATGGTGGAAATGATCTCACAACTCCTTTATAACTGGAAATAGAGTTTTCCATTTGACAGTACTGATTCTGAAAATTGCTTGTGTGAGTATTGCAAATAAATAATTTGCATTCTGGAAGTCTAGCACAAAATAATGATTGTAATGAAGCAACAGCGAACATGTTGCAGTTATAACCTTTTTTTTCTTCCCACACCTCTTTCTGCTGTTGGGGTTATCTATCTTGTAGGTACAATGCAAACACTACTGGTCTCAATTTCATCGACATTGTTGCTACACTTAAGTGCAGTAACTTAATCCCCTCTGAAACAGAAGGGTTTCAACCTTAGCCGGCGGGCTGGGAGGGGAGGAGCGCTGAGTGGAAGTGGAGGAGGGTGTTGTCACCGCACTTTACAGCATTATGGCGTACTGTAGAAGTGGCAGGGGCCTCAGGGTCATTTAGATAGGGTTCCTCTACCCTGAGGTGTTAAATTCAAAACCACATTTATCATCACAAAAAAAAGCTTTTCTTTCAGCATCTGCTCACTTAACTTTAATTATAGCTTCCTTTCAGGGGAGGAAGGCCATTAAGCTGGGCTGGGTCCTTAACGCTCGCTCTTCTCTGTGTTGAGCACTATGTCATGGCTGGATACTGCACTGATATATGGAAAGGTAGAATTTATTCCTCTTCTTCTTCACTGAGCCAGTAAACACTCCACAAGGGTGAGTCTGTGATCTACAATCCCGGAGGATCGAGCATTTTGAGGTTGAAATTTCAAAAGAAAAAGTAGGCATCGATACAGTATGAAAGGCTTGGTCTGCACAGTGAACACGATTAAGAATTATACTGTACTTGTACTAGTCTGTGTATTTGAGCGTTTGGATATCACAAGTGTGCACTTTTGTTTGTGCACACGTGTTTATCCGTCTATAGGCCCTGTGCACTTGGCCCATTTTCCCTCATTGTGCTGTGAGTATCCCACTGGGGAGGAAGACGAGGGAGATTAACTATGTTTCCTGTTGGTGAGGCTTTGATGTTAAGTCCTGCGGGAAACGCTGCTCAGTCACATTTTCCCTTCATCTGCTGTATGTCATTCAACATGTACAACCACCTCCAAAGTCACCAAGCCCTTCATGCTGCTTGCCACCTGCATTTAGAGACATCCGTCATGTTATAAGTGCAGCCCGTAAGTTTGACCTCAACTTGGCTGTTTTGTTTTAGGTGAGAAAGCACAAGGAGCTTTACTGAAAAAGAAATAATTGTGGGTCTGCGTACATGCCTGTGCATGTGGCTGGTATACTATGGTTATAGCACTGACACACAGCACGCAGAACTGATCTTTTAACCTTGATGTTCCTTCTCAGAAAATGCACAAAACACGAACAATGATACACTAAAATTACCTTAAATTCAATGACAAGCACCAGATCATTCACACTGCCCTCTCTAAAAGATTAAACCTCCAGTTTAGCATTCCACTCCTACAACACTGTTGACTCATAATGGATAGTATTAAAACAAAGATTAAAAAAATCAATGCAGCAGAATCAGAGGTGTCGTCTTTTTTATTCCACGTGTTCTTGTCAAAACCTGGTGCATACATTCCCCACAATGCAACGTGTCTGCCGACAGTTCAGTTGGATGTGCTGGTGTGTTATGCTAGCAGCATTTAATGTAACCACGAACTGCTAGCCTCAAGCAGAGATAAGCAGCAGGCTACAGGGGTCTCTTAACCTCACTTTATTTCTTATTTGCAAACTTGTAGTCTTCAGCCCCAACCGACGCTTCCAGATACCTTCAAGTGACGACAGTGGGATCTGGCGGTATCTCGCAGTGAGGTTCCAGATTGCAACCAACTAAAGCCTCTCCCTTGTGAAGCATGTTGGAGAACGATGGTGGCCGACGCAAAAAATGGTCCTCTCTAGTAGAGCCAGTTGTTGTAAGAGAAGTTTAGGAGCAGAGGTGGGAAGTGAGTGGTGAGGCAAGAGAGAGGATGGCGGCAAAGGCAGTGAGTAACATTATCGACTCCGGCAAAAGCAGAAAAAAGTGTTTGGGGTTTGGTTTGTCCATTCTGGAAACATGGCGGACTCCTTGAAGAGGACCTGCTTCCTATGTAGGTATAAATGTGTCATTCTAAGGTAACAAAAACACAACAATTCTTGTTTTCAGATGATAATAAACTGAAGAAAACATACCTATTAATATTTCATTCCATTTCTGCCAATAGATCCCGCTAATTGTTACACACTGGTCCTTTAAGGCTATTTCAAGCCACAGAAGTTATTATACAACATATTCAGATATTCAGTAGTCCTCCCAAAGACCTATAAATAGGATTTGATGTGAAAGTCGGTGGAGTTCCCCTTTAAAATCTGTTTCAATGATCCATTTTGAGCTCTGTGAAAGAAGCTCCACACAATGATCCCGGAAACAGGAAAAAGACATCTGTCAAAAGGAGGATTTAGTTCCCCATAGATGCATCCCTTATGAGTCAATGCCCAGCCTGGTTATTTAGGCATGTATGCATGAGTTTAGACACAGCAAATTTAAAGGACTAGTGTGTAACAATTAGAGGGATCTGTTGGCAGAAATGGAATATAATATCAATAAGTATGTTGTCTTTAGTGTATAATCACCTGACAATAAGAACTGTGTTTTTGTTCCTTCAGGAATGAGCTATTTATATCTACATAGGGAGCAGGTCTTCTTCACGGAGTCCGCCATGTTTCTACAGTAGCCCAGAACAGACAAACCAAACTGTGTTAACTTTTTCTGTCTGGGGCCGGAGATTATAACGCTACTGGCTCCTGTCGCTGCCGCTCTCTCTCTCTCGCTTCACCACTCACCTCACACACTGGCTCTGCTCTAAATGGCCTACATTACTGATTCTCACTACTGACACTCGGGCTCTAGAGAAGGCCATTTGCTTTTTCGAGTCCACCACCGCACCTCTCCAACACACTCAGCACAAGTGAGAGGCTTCAGTCGGTTGCAGTCTCCTCACCTCACCGCTAGATGTCACCAGATCTTACACACTTGGACCTTTAATAAAATGATCAACAGTTATCATTATTAAGAATATAGCAGTGGTATGATATCATTGGCTCCCTGGCCAAAATTAGATTTAGGTGTGAATTTCTGAATTTGAGAATAGTTAAGTTTAGTCTTTGACCAAATGTATAAAAAAGAAATAAAATAAGTGAGTAAGTGCCCAATAACGGATTTAGTTATTGTCTTTTGCCTTAGTTTCATCACAGATGGAGTGCTTAACATAAAGCTGTGACTGATGCAGAACATCACCTAATGAACCATAACTCACCTCGCTTTTGTGGATTCACTACAGATCCTGATAATGATCATTACATGCAGAGCAGAGGGAAGAGGGAAGCACTGTGATGGCTGGGCCCAGTGCAACACAGACAAGATGGCAACTCTTCTTCTATGTTGAAGAAGCATATGGGTAATGTTGTTTTTTATTTTCAGCCCAGGCTACTATATATTTCATGCCACAGCATGTTGAGACTTAAGGTGATTTTGGGTGAGTCTGGGGACATCAAGGGACTCGGTGGCACAGCTACAAAGGTTTGGGATGGGTTGAGAAAACACTATTTTATGCATGTGTGTCTGTGAGTCTGTGTATGAAGGAAATCCTATCCTGTCCTGATGCGGTGAATAAAACTGAAATAATAGCATGTATGTTTATACAAAATACAGTTTTTTCTCTTCCTCTATTATTTTCTGCTATCCATTTTATTCAAACTTATCTTTATAAGTGTACTATTAATTACAATTTAAGCAATATTTAGAGCTATAACTATAAGGTATTTGGCCTCCATGGCAGCTGGAGCCCTATCTCGAGCTGTCAGTATGATTGACGATTTCGACAGTACATGAATTTCAAATCCCGGTAGAACATAAGGGGCTGGCAACATAAGCAGGTACAAAACTCCAGTAATAGGACTCGAAAGTGGGCAATTAAAAGCTCTAAATGTAAATCAGCTGCATCCGCCATACTCCCACTTTTTCCACACTGTGGATGCTGGTGAACTGAGAAGACCCCCTCCCTCCGTTTGTCCAGTCATCCTGCTCAGACTAGAGAAAAAAAAAAAAAAAAAAAAAAAAACAGGGCTCCTGCACCCCTTTGCATTCAATTATGGGTCATGTTTAAATCTCCCAACCCTAAAACAAGAACAGAGGAATCCAGGATGGTGGCCAGCTAATGCAGACAGACAGACACACACAGTGTTTGGATATCTGAGCACTGGAGAGAAGCCAAGCACGCCATTTCTCCTGCATGATACTGGTTTCATGTTCAGCAGCTATTTTCAGATATATTTTTGTTTACTTGGAGAGTATTTAATAGTGTGCTTTCCTTGTATTTCCACCATGAAATGGCAACAAAAGAAAACGAGAAGAAGCAATGAATCATTTTATCCTATCCTTCTATTTATTTATTTAACAATCTGTTCAATATCACTTTAAGATCTTACCCTCTGGTCAAAGAAGCTTATTGATGTCAATATTTTTTTTTTTTGAGGAACTCCAGATTGGCCAGAGTTGATGAGAGGACTACGATTTACCAGATGGCTCATTGTGTGTTCTTCTTTTTTGGCAGTCTGACCCTACTGAATATTGAGATGAGAGGCCAGCTTGGATTTTCTGGGGAGAAAAAAAAAAGTGTGAATTTTCTTGGAGTGAGTGTATTGCCTATCTGTCACCCTCTGTATTGGACTGGATGTGCAGCCACTGACGCTGTTACAGAGTTTGAAAGAGGCAATTTGATGGTTACATGGTCTAAAGAGAGCCAGGTCAACCACTCTTTGTTCACTGTGCACACAAGCATCAATCAAATATAAAAATCATGATTAAATACTGTGCTTAAAGGGACAATTTCCAGTTCCTAAACAGATGTATCACCAAGGCGATTCCTCATTACACAGCTTGAAGACCTGAATAATTAAGGTTATTCTATCTCAAATGCAGACGTCAGCACAGGTTGTATCTTTTCATCCTGAAGCTCTTACAACAGTGTGGGAGACAACAGGCAGCTGGACTGCACTTGGCCACAGACTGGGACATGTGTTTGGCCGCAAGTGTGGTGTTGAACAGAACTCGGATGTGGAGAAGGAAGTGTCCAAAAATAAAACACTTTGCCACTTAGCTTGATCCACTGATTCACAGCGTTGAGCATCAGAGAGGAGACTAACGGCTAATCTAGTTGATGCTGAAAGCTGCAGTGGGTAGAAACTTGCTTTTATAAAACAACCACAATGTCCTGACAGTACTGCATGAGACAGGTAATCTGCTAAAAATGTGCCTCTGTGTCCTCCGGCGGCTCCTAATGGCATCTGCAAGATTTCACAGATTGGAGGAAAACAACCAATCAGAGCTGAGCTGGAGTCTCTGAGCAGTTGTCAGTCACTCGCACACTGATCAAACTAGGCAGCACTGATTATATATGAATCAATATTCTGTTACTGTAATGACTATTTCTCACCTCAAAAGTTTGTTACCTGGCTTCTGTTGAATGAGCAGCCAACAGGAACCCTCTCTCTCTGTGATTACCTGTGATTGGATAAAGTCTCCCATCACAGGCTAGATTTTTTTAAGCCATAAGGCGGTGTAGTAGTCTAGTCTCTCTCAGAACACTTGAATTACAATATGCTGAAAGGCTATTATAGAAATTTTGCCCAATGATGCTAAAAACATCCTCCCTGCTGCAGGTTTAAGGACACTCTGCTGTTGCAAATCAAAATTTAGGACTGCGAAACATACATGTAAGGTCACCATTTCTGATGACCGTCATCAGAAAAAGTGACCTCACTGTACCTGTCTCTGAGTTTTGTGAACATATCTTTAACTTAAAAATATTAAAATACAATTATGATTTTTAACAATTTCGTTTTGTGTGTTTTCTGTCTATATGTCTCGTGTTGCTGGCTCTCTGTGGTCCGATTTCAGTGTAACACCAGAAAGCAAAAGAGACTTGGTAGGATATTACATGTACTCCCCTGTCTACTCAACTGTCTTGTTAAGAGCAGTGATGCAGAGATTTGACTGTTTATGAGATGTTCTCAGTGGGAAGTAAGGCAGTGGCTGGGCTGCCATCTGGAGGTTTACAGATGTATGAAAATTTATATTGTGAGAGGTCAGACAATGTTGAGATAACTGGGAAAGAGAAAACATCATTAGAAACTGAAATTAATCTTATATCTGAAATTTTTTGAGATATAATTTGTTATATTTCAAAAATCTTGCATTTGCACACATTTGGAGAGGGATCTGATAGATAAAAACAATGATGAACAAGTAGAACTGTTAAATACTAAAGTCTTTGGCGTATTATTCCCAACTTTAATAACTCAGTGACTTTGCTCATTATGGTTCTGGTCATAATGCACTTTAGATGTACTGCAGCAGACACAGGCTGATGGGAGAGGGCTAGTTGTATGTCACAGTTAGAGACAGTGGAAATGCATCGGCGGCTCAGCCTCCAACCGAATAGGACACATGCTGGTAAATTTATGGAAGTATTAAACATTAAATGCTCTGATGCAATTGCGATTTCATGACGGGAGGGAATGGGATAGTTAATAACTGTCTCAGTGAGCAGGTTTCTAGCTGGAGATGAGCTACAATTAGGTCAAACTGGCTGGTGCATTAGCAGAAGGACAAGAGGCAGTTTCAGGACTTTTCTTCTTTGGGATGGGTGAAACGCGGCATTAATCACAGTAATGTTGCTGCAGCGGCGATAGAGACAGCCCATGACGCCTTCTCTGCATAATATCCCAAAGTGAACACTGCGTTCTCTTGCTAATTTATGTACTGACACCAGCGCTGTACAGTAAAGCTTTCTGAAGATGCTTATTGGTCTATAGCTCACAGAAGGAGAATACATTTGGCTCGGCGCATAGAAACCTCACTGTATTGTTCCTGCAGTGCATCAGCTCGGGTATGTGGGACAATGAGGAGCTGGAAGTGTCCTGAGTTGATGTGGATCACCTGTCCACAAAAAATAAAATACTACTGCACAATAACTTCAGGATGGAGAACTGTCAACTACTCTGCAGCAACTTTCCTTCCTGCACATCAATCCATGTGCCATTTCTGTTTATCTGTTACTGCTTATCCTCCTCATTTGTGTTAGTACCATGCAGCAAACTAAATTAGATAATAACAATAATGGAGTATGTGCTTTTTTTTCCTACTTTATTATTATTATTTTGGCATTTTGGGCTTTATTTAATAGCGTAGAGACAGAGACAGGAAATGGGGGGAGCGAGGGGCATGACAAGCAACAAAGGTCCTGAGAATCGAATCTGATATGTTACGGTAATGTGGCTTGTGCTGTAACCACTCGGCTATGAAGGTGCTCCTGGGGTGCTTTTTAAAGGGAAAATGAACTGCAATTGATTTTTATGGTTTATGGCAGTTGTTTTTCCATGTTGACATATTTTATTATAATTAAATTAGAGTTAAAGGACCAGTGTGTAACAATTGGGGGATCTATTGGCATAAATGGAATATAATATTAATAATAATTTTTCTTTAGTGTAGAATCACCTGCTAATAAGAATCACTGTGTTTTTGTCACCTTAGAATGAGCCATCTATATGTACATAGGGAGCAGGTCATCTCCACGGAGCCGCCAGCCATGTTTCTACAGCAGAACATATAAACCACTGTGTTAACTTTTCCTGTTTGGGCCGGAGTCAAAAACATTACTGGCTCCAGAGTTAACCCCCGTCACTCAGCCACCCAGACAAGGGAAACCTCTGTTGGTCTTCAGGAGCTGCAGCATTTATTTCTGCTCAACCTACAACTTCCACTGTACATTCGCTTGATATTGTCAAAGCTAAACCAACTCTGTCTTCTGCTCCACTAGCTCACCTTTTTGCTTTTATCACACACATTCACCACTGCGCTCTCTCGTTTCACCACTCACTTCCTGCGTACACATACACTCTACACACTGGGTCTTCACTGAATGTCGTACGCTACTCTTACAACAGCTTTAGAGAGGGCCATTTGCGTTTTCACGTCGGCCACCATAGAGTTTCTACTTGCTTGGCAACCTCAATCTGCAAACTCACCACTAGATGCCAAATGGTGCCTTAAATCAGCTGCCTGAACATATAACAAAAAAACAAAAAAAAACAACAAAAAGTTCAGAAATGTACCAGCAAAAGACTATGTGATACACATGACAAAAAGTGCCTTTACAAAACTAAATTAGAGACAATATTGCGACCAGCCACAGCACTCACATCAGGCCAGGAGCCGACCCCCCTACTTCCAGCACCCTTGCTCGGACCACACCATCTTCAAAATCAGCTTTCATTTTGATCTCAACTACATACCTGTAAAGATTTGTGACTACATCTTGCACGATTGTGATGTTATCACAGTGATAAAATCTGTCCACAGAAATATAAACACCAGGTAAAGTGTTCAAAACCTCTTCGTGGTAGTTTCCACTAGAGTAGGTGTCTCCATGACCACATGGTGACCTGATGATCCGCCACATTCTCTAAATGCTTTATCAACACGATGCAGATTTACCATTTCCAGTAGACATCAACAGTACTAACAGTAACTATTCAAAATGCTCAGTAAAATGCAAACTTCACCTATTTTATTATGTTGCATAATGCACTGATGCTATTCACACATCAACTCATGAAACGCGTGACTGAATTTGAAATTAAAGTTTTAAAAAAAATAATCAAAATTAAGTAGCAACTGCTTAGATCATTTTATTTTCCTTCACAGTAATATGATCAGAGAAGTCATATACTATAGGCTGCACATAGAGCTGTGTGACTGATATTACAAAGATGCTCTCTCCTCTCCACAGTAAACACTGTGTGGGTCTTTATCAATATAGCAAGATGGCTTCAGTCGCAGGCTGCAGCGCAGATGGGACGACATGAACACAAGACAATGTAGATTGAAATACTGGATCCAATAAGCCATTCTCTGAGTAACACAATATTGCACAGTGCGAGGAACTAGTTCCTCCACTGCACATCTGCGTGAGAGACGATGATACAGTTTGTGCTATCCGTCAGATCTGCTGAAGCAGCAGTGTATCTCTCAATGCTTCCCATCTCCCAAACTGACAGTCAGCCTGATACGGAAACCAGCAAGCAACAGAGAATCAATTAGTGGCCCAAACGTTTGAATGGCAGCAGGGACGGAGTAGATTTAGAGAGGAGGGATGGGAGTACTCTCCGGAAATTGTCAGTGAAGCAAAAATAAAGGCAATCAGATGGATTTTTATCTCTATTTCCCAAAAAAATGAAAATTAACTCTGTGGTGATGAAGTGATTTGGTGGAGGTGACGCAGCAGAAACTGGAAACAGCAAAGTGACACCGAAGAAAGAAAGGCATTGAGGATAGGGTGATGTTTCTTTTATAATAAGTTGATTTAATGTTATGATGACAAACTATGACGGCTGTTTCTATTGATGTAATGTTGGTTTTACGAGGAAAAGGAGCTCAGGTTCAACAGACCAAGAACATGTCTCATTGCATGAGAAACACTTTTATGTAAAAGAAAAAAGAGGCCGAATTTTTTTAAAAAGGGACAGAAAGATTGATTCAACATAAAGCCAAATAATGTGGGTTGAAAACAAAAGAGGTGAATGTTGATGAAGTAAGACACATATAACTTATTTTATATCAAGAATCCTTTTGTGTTAAATCAACATATCATGTTCGGTTAAGATGTTTTTCTCCCTCTGCCAAATTAAATAGGTTGTTGAACAGGGCTGTCACAATATCAGATTTTCATTTCATGATTATCATGGCCAAATAATTCATAGTAACATTATTATCATGTCATGTCATGCATCATATTTATAGATTTTCACAAAAATATAATAATAATGCTATCAGTCAAATTTATCTTTAATTTTGTTTTTGTGTTTTGTCTCATTTTTGGTGAATAAATTGGACTCAAAATACAAGTGTAGGGAGGTGGAGAGAGACTCTATAGCCATAACTGTATATAGTATGATTTAAGAGGCACTGGATTGTTTTACACATTATCATATCTGTATTACTGACATGATAGCAATATTTCATTTTTTAAATATCATGGTTATCGTCAATACTGGTATACACCCCATATGCTGAGTGATCAGTATGGTGGTCAATATGAGTAAAAGATCCGGCCAAAAGCTAAATAGTAGACACAAACAAAAAATGTGTAAGACTTGTTATGTCTTCTTTAGTGTATAACCTGAAAATAATAATCTTTGTGTTTTTGTTAACTTAGATTAGACGTTTATATCCAAATAGGGTGCTGGTCCTCGCCATGTTGCACCGCCATGTTTCTACAGTAGCTGGACAAGCTAAATACTGTCAATAACATTTCCCGCTCTCATCGCCACTGCTCTCTCTCTCTCTCGCTTCACCACTCGCTTCCCACCTGCTCACACAATCGAAGTACTCTACCCTTAAAACAAGTGGCTCTAGAGAGAGCCATTCGCGTTTTCACGTCATTCACCACAACAATCCTACAAACTCGGCACACGGGAGAAGTTGTAATCTGCAACCTCGCCGCTACATACTGCCAGATCCTACGCACTGTTCCTTTAAACAAAGATTTATTTAATGAGATTCTGTTCTTTTAACCGCTGTAGATGTTACACAAGGGGTCCTGGGTAAGAGTACACTGTCAATGGATGTTCTACAATGAGTATTATATTCAGTCCTGGATTTACTGGCTGATTTGTGATCTGGAAAACCTCAATAAGTTTAACTTTGCACTGACAAATTAATGCCAATACTAATTTAACACTATGCAACAAAGCACGACATCTTGCACAAATTCAAGGGCGTGTCAATGCTGAAACACTCTCTGTGATTCACTCTGCATTACTGTTGGAAATAATTCACTCTGCTAACTGCATGTGAATATGAAAAAGTGCAAGTGTTTATTTCCAGTTGAAGAAGAAACGCTGAACGGCGGTCATATGATGCATTGTAATGCGCTGCCCACCGAGGCTCTATAAAAGCATTTACTGCTCAGTAAATCTCTTTAATAGATGAAAAAGTAGGAAAAAAATCAATACTAAAACAAATACAAATTAGCAAGTGCCTCCCAACCGCACACATATACATGTCACACTTAGTCCACAGTTCTCTTTATTTACTGAACTAAAGTGTAATTCATCAACATATAAAAGCATTAAAAGCTACAGGCCTGTTTATAACTTTATGGAGGGCAAATTGATAATAAAATGTTGTTTATATTTCTACAGTAGTAAAAATGATGTGGTTCTTTTGCACCAAAATGAAGCATTTTACACACAATTTAGGCTTCGAATAGACCTATTTCTTATTTTAATAGCATGCAGAGCATTTCTTACAATAACTTATTTTGCAAAACGTCAGTATGTCTCTTGGTATGATATAATATAAATTGCTATGTTGTCACTAGAGGAAGAGGAAGAGCATCAACAGCATCATTAGAATGCATCCTCAATACATCCGTAGTAAATTTCATGGCAATCTATCGAATAGTTGTCAAGATATTTCACTCTAAACCACAAATGTCAACCTCATGGTGGCATTAAAGGAAACATCACCAAGTTTCATCCTCTGGGCACCATGAATGTCCAAATAAAAAATCCTTATAATCAACTAAATATTATTTCCAAGATGAAGAATAAACTTTTATTCCTAACCAGGGTTACTAGGCTATACCACAAAAAAAAATACAATTATGGACCTGTATATATAATACAACCATTTCATATAAATCAACGTGAAGGGAAGTAATCTTTGTATCATGTCTTTTCATTAAAGGGTAACTCACCCTATTTTCTTGTGTTTTTGTGTCTAAGTGACAAATAGGGACAACACTTTCTGAAGTTTGTCCAGTATTGAGGGAAAGTGCTGTAGACGGCAACTGCTCACAGGCTGCAATATGGAGCGATTGGGGCAAGCTGGCACCATCATTAATGTCCAGAAAAAGGGTTTGTTTTTTCCATGACAGCTTCTGATTGTTACTGTAAGTGTCTGATGTTATGGGAACAGTCTCGCTCAAGTAGAAGTCTCGTTCTGAAATCTGCCAAGCTGACGGTGGAATAAGAAAGCATAGCTCAGTGTTATCTAAATTATTTTTAATGTCATGGCTGAATATTTAGATGGTTTCGATAACCTGGATGAGGTCTTCAAACCCGATGGCTGACCGTATTTATTTGAGCCACATTATGCAGATATTCAGATTTCACAACAAGACTTCTCCTTGAGCGGGACTTAGACACAATAACAAACAGTCCAGGTCTGCAAAAGATCAGAAAAATTGATTATTTCTCTGAAGGGCCCTTTCCATAATGTTGTCAGACACTTATAACAATGTGAGCTTGTCAGTGGCAAAAACAAGCACTTCTGGTGAACGTAACAATACATGGACGCTGCTCACTTGCTCTCACAGCTCGTTTCACAGCTGCTGGTTACAGCGTTCTCCCTCAATACTGGACCATAAGTCACTTCAACACTAAAACATGGGAAAATAGGATCCAGGTTGAAAAATACTGAAGTTACCCTTTAATGTGATTTCCCACTATGTTGTGACACCAGCAAAGTAGCCTCCTTTTCCCGGAGCAGGAGGAAGACAGACAGAGATATGACATGCAGATAAGTGGAGTTAAACCATAAGTGACGCTCACAAGATCCACTGAAGGTTTTGGCAGAAGAGTTGCGAACAGAAAGTGCCTTGCTGGGCACATCTGTCAGCCTGGTTGCCACACAAAAGGTGGGTATTTAGCTTGACGGCACAGGTGTATCTTTGGGAATAATATGCAAGATGCTAGCAAAAAATAATAATAATAATAATAAAAGCTATAAAAACGGCAGTTTGTGCAGAACAGTCAAGAAAATAAAAGACATTAAATGGAAATGATAACAGAAAAAGTAAAAACACAATGAGATCATGAAAGTGAGCTTTCCTTTTTTGATTTGACTGCTTACTAGAAAATGTAATGTCTATATGACTTTGACATCAGCACGGACAATAAGGTAAATACTCCCATTGCCTGTTTATGCAGATGAGTCAGGTCATTGCTGTCTGAATAGCTAATGTGTTTATTGCATTTATCAATTAAAGCCCCTCTTTGGGGAGCAGGAGCAGATGGGAATACAGCTGTGTAGTCAGAAAATATTTTTTTATTAATATTAAACTTTGCAGGGCAGATGCAGATCATGTGATGTACACAACACATGAGACCAAAAACAAACTCTAATCATGTATACAGCGTCATCACATACATGCATGAGAGAGCTGTGTATCGATCCATCTGTCATCTCTCTGAAATAGCACAATTTTCACTTTGGGTGTGCATTTCCACAATTGATTAGAGAGTCTCTGTTGTTTTGGCTATCATGGTCATGCAGAGAGACGCAGTGTGTTAGTCTGAGTCACAGCCCAGATAAGGCTGCTCTATTACAGACTATTAAGACTGTCTGCTTGGCCCATTAAAATTTAGAACAAGGACAGACCATTTAAGCACATAGATAATCAGTAATAAACAACTCGCAATTTCATTATAAGGTGGAATTACAATGCATGGGCAGAAACTGATGTAACAGTCTGAGTTGAGTTTGGAGCCATAAAGGTTTGTATATTCGGAGACTGATTAAAAATAGGCACAGGCTGTAAGATGCAAATCAACAGTGATTTTATGGCAGTGTTTTATGACCTCCATTCCACAAAGTTTACTAATGAATTACATAATTTCCTATTCCATTAGGTAAGTTAGTGCTGAGGTGCCAGTGGGGAGTTAAGCATGTGTGGTCAACACACTAATGATGAGGAAATGGCTCAGCAACTTAAAGACTATACTGCTGTTTTTGCATGATGTAGCCTATTTCATTTGAAGTGCACACTTTACATTATGCTGATCATTTCCCAAAGATACTGAAAGTGTGTTTGTTTTTTTTTTTTTTTTTGGTTTTGTTTTTCAAATGTATTTTCCTCCCTTGCAGGCAACAATTACTTTGCATTAATTTCCATGTGGTTTGTATTGGAATTTTAAAATCTGCTTCTAGAAACATGAAACTTCAGGAAATTCATCACAGGGAATATCGTATGCACATTTACTCAGTTAACTGTTGATTAATACAGTCAAAACTATATAGGCTACTGTGTTATTACACTGCAATAATTAATGGTGGGGGGAATACCGATACACAGACGTCAATTATATATTTTTTTTTATTATTTAACTTCAACAAATTGTTTGTGGAGTGAAAACTGTATCTTATTAGAGAAAACAGGTGTTGAAAAAATAAATAAATAAAAAAAAAGGTAAAAAAAAAAAAAGGTAGGTAATAAATCATATATCGTAATATATCTTATCGCAATACTCAGTGTATTAAAAAAATATTTATATATTATATATATATATTATATCGTATTGTAGGGCAACGTATTCTCATACAACAGTTTGTAAGATATCTTACAAAAAAAGTTATTCCTCTTTTTTTGTTTGTTTTCCTACAAATGTCCAGCAACACATGACAGTTTCTATCCATTACATGCATAAAGTCTTTTCATAATAAACCTCCGTTTTCAGAGGAAACAACTTCCTTAGGTTCAGGCAAGAAAGCTTGTTATTGTAAAAGATCAACTTCGTTAGGATTACGCAACAAAACTGCTTACTTTATGTAGGTTCATGAAAAGATCATGGTTTGACTTAAAATAACTCTGGAAGTGGTGAAACTTAAGTATGTAAGTTACGTGACAAATAAACCATTGTTGATTTCTAATTTCATACGGGGTACGAACACCGGTCGCCTGGGCGTTCTCCTCCCTATACGGCGTTTACAGCTATTTATATTTCCTGGCTCACAATTATGTTTATTACATATGAATTGATTACAGTGAATTACTTTTCATAAGTATAGCTACAAACGGTGTATGAGGCCAGTCTGCGTGGGGTAATTCCTTCCCCTGGCAATTATGTACCAACAGAGAAGGCAATTATGATGTTCACTGTGATGCTGAACTATTACAAACAAGCTTTAAGTCAGTAAATATTGTTTGTGATCGAATGTGTAGAGACACGTGGCTGCCTAATAGATTGTAAAAGAAAAATCAGAATAATGTTTTTAGAGAAATACTTAAAAATGATTAGGACCAGGGCCGGTGCTTATAGTGTATGTGCATGTGGGAAATGAGTGGTGAAGCAAGAGAGAGATGGCAGTGGCGACGGGAGCGAGTAACGTTATTGACTCCGGTCATTCTGGACTATATACAAACATGTTTGTATATAGATAAAAACGGCTCATTCTAAGGTAATGAAAACACAATAAGTCTTATTTTCAGGTGATTATACAACATACAGACTGTTGTTACAAGAGATCCCTCTAATTGTTACATATTTTACTGAATGAAACCATTTTTCAGTCGTGCGTTCAGTGTGAACACTTTGCAGGGCTGATACTTTGGGATGATTTGTTGTTTCTCCCGATTACTACACACAGAGTGCTGGGTCTTTGGATTCCTCCAGAAAGTTCTTCGGGGAGCAGGGCTAAGACAGCCACACTGTCCCTGCTCTACCAGACTGGGGTGAAATCCACTAATCGGCTTTTGTGGCCAAACGTGATAAAGCCTCAGCCAGGATCAGGCCAATTTACAGCGAGCCAGTTCTGTATGTCCCGTGTGAGCTGCATATCCACAGAGCAGCGGCTCAGTATCCTTCTCTTAAAAAAGATTTCATTACTATCAGGCCTGGATTGGCAGAATCATGTGGAATAACCCTATTGTGAAGAGCCTGCCTCGCTCATCTCTACAGCTGGTGGCTCAGCAGTGCTGATGGTGCTCTTCATACGCTGGCTCAGTGTGGGGTCGCTCCAGCAGCTCAGAGCCAAATGTGTGTCGCAACACATCTGTGCAGATGGTGGCTGGTGATCATACAGACGGCTGAGGGTGTGATGAGGTGTAAGGATCACTACTATAAAACTGCTTAGCATCCTTTCAACCATTATTCTGCCTTTGATAATCAATCTGAAAGCACCAGGAAAGTTGACTGTCAATTATAATATAGTGGGAGAAAAAAATCTCAAGAATGGATTTACGAGACTTGAAACTTGGATTTGGACTTAATCCAGGACTGTGTATATATATATCACTGTTCTACACTGAGTGACAGTCACAGATCATAAAATATGTTATGGGAAGAATGTTGAGATTACAAAGTCACTGGATGGTAGGGCATCCTCTCAGCGACATGTGAGCGCAAAAACATGATTTATTGGAGAAAAGATTCTTCTGTAAAGACCAGAGGCAGCACTGAGCTCTCTCACCAGTCGGGGAGTGGGGAAGAGTCCTGCGCCATCTTCGATTTTACATGATTGGAACTGACTTTAAGGAAGAGACGTTTCTCTATCAGAATAGATCTTTGCTGCTTAACAGACAGCTGGCGTGTTTCTTCTCAGCTTACAGGTTGCTAAAAAGATTTCCTGCCATTTGATAAGTTTGAAACTAATTTTAGTTCTGGGAGAAATTTGATCAAAGATCACAGTGTTTCAGTTCAACGGAGCAATAATAAAAAGTGTGTTCACCGTTCTACGGCCCACGAGAAAGACTAATGGACAGAGTCGTGTACACAGCTTCAAAAAGTACTGGCTTTGTACTCTCCATGTCTGAGCTATACCACCCACGCATCCAGTGGAAAGGATTGAACATTTTAAAGAACCGCTCACACCCTGCAAACACTCTATTCAGTCTTCTACCTTCGGGTTAAAGATTAGGCAGTACTAAGACTAAAACATCTCACGTCCACAGTAGCACTTATCCTTAAGCAATCCGCAATGCTTCATCAGCTATATAAACACGCCTTGAGATCTGACCAGTGATTGAGTCATCTGCAACTTAGAAAGATCTTAAAAACAAACCTCCAAACTGCCCAAAACAGAGCCACCAGATTAGCTCTCCATTGTTCAAAGCACACAAATGTTTTTTTAAACACACAGCAAACTGTCACTCTTACAATCCAGTCCTCTGAACTTCTTCAGGAATGTTTTATATGACAGGAAATCACAGTATTTTACTGACCAAGAAGTGTACATTAGTAGAGAACATGATTATCTGACAAGACAAGCCAGTTCAGGACATCTTTTACCACATAGACCGATCACATTACTAAAACAAATACCAGAGCCACTTTCAAGAGAGCATTAAAAGAGCATCAAATGCAATGAACTGCAACAGTTAATGATTCTTCGGGTGTATTTTGTTTGTTTGTTAATAATAATTTTATATGCATATAATTTACACAAGGTAATCTGAGTACAGTGATTTTTGTATGTGATGTTTGAATGTATATAAGGAAGATTAGATCTCAGCCTGTTCTCACTCCCAGCGTGTTAAATACCGAGGCTTGGTCACGGATGTCGGCATGCGATGGCGCCACATAAGGCACCCTTTAGCGGCGGCATGAAACACTCCGGGTGTTCCATTAACTATCATGTAAATCCAACTGCAGTAACTGTAATCACTTCGAGAAAATGCAGCGGTTATGTGTGGTAACGTAGTTTAAATAGCAACAAAACAAGACTTTCATCCAGGAGACCGCTGTTCATGTCACAATCAAGTCTCACTTTCACATTACAATCAGCTGTTTGTTCGTGTGCCGTGTTCACAACATTTGTGTCATTTTTACTGTACAAACATAGTAGTTTCAATCCAACCGTGTAGTTCTGTCCTAAACCTAACTAAGTGATTTTGTTGCCTGTTCCTTAAGTGACACCAAAGGCCCTGCCAAAGCAGCAGTATGTTGATGAGTATACAGTAGTATTTATTGTAAGGCTACTGTATTGTTGTTGTGGCAGTATGTGTTTGTTGTGTATATTATGTGATAATATGTTTTATTTTTGAGTTCATCGAAAAAAAAATCCTAATCAATTGCGGTTGATGTGGCAATAAATGATGGACTCTTGAATGAATCCATGCAGGACCATGATGATACACAGTCCTAGATCTGGGCTAAGAGCTGCTGTGAGACAAGACTCCCTAAAGACTGAAGAAAACAAACAATAAATAAGATAAATTAGACATCGATAAGCAGGCCTATAACCACACACCTTGCACATTTGATTAAGAAGCATCTCTCATTGACAGACCTTGGTCTCAGCTATATAAAAACACTATTAGCACAGAACATTTTAATCATCATAATTCAGATACCTGAAGGACTAGCAGGATAAAACAGGCAAGACTTTTCCTCCATATCAAGATGAGAAAATGCTCTCCCTCTGATTCTCTAACACTTCATTATCACGTCCAACACTTGACTTCTTTAAATACTTTCAGACAAGACAAGTTCCTTATCAAAGGCAATTATGTACCTGTGAACGTTTCTGTTACCCAGGGCAACGTGTTACATAACACTGTGAGCGTATAAGCCAGAGCAGGGATGTACCTACTACCTGGTATTTTAATCAAGACAGAAAAACCTCCAGCAACGGCATATTACAAAATATGAGAGAAACAAGAGGAAAGGACAACAAATTAGTTTATAACACTTTTGGGAACAGCAGCAGAAGGCGTAGATCAACAAGGTAGAGAAGCTCTTTATTTGGCTTTTAGACTGATTTATGGTCGCAGAATACTTCAAATCTTGACAGATTTTTTTAGGAGCGCAATTAATCACAGTTTTTATTATGGGTCCTAAATCAAGTGGGGCAATTCTGGGCTCAAGTCATTTTTAGGATATTGCTTTCATTATTTTTGAACAGTTCCTATTTTCCCCCAAAAGCCCGTTTATAGAGAGCAGTTATCTACTTACAGTGGCTGGAGTGCCTACTGGGACATCTCAGGTGTTTGGATCTAAAGGGCAAAGGGGGCCTGTTCTCTCTTAGATAAGGACATGATTCAGCCTCTAAGACAATAAACCTGTACTCCAACATAATTAGACTGGGTTATTATCATTGTATTTTGCTCTCTGGTGACATTAGCATCTGCAAAGTACATGATTGGTTTTGTATACATCATAAAACAGATAAACTGCAGGTCTTAGAGGAGTAAAATTACAATAAACTTCGTTGGATCTCTCCAAGATGAGCAGCTTTTTCAGCATAAAAGTCACAGGTTACCTATTTAAATCCTTCTGAAGGAAAAAAGGCTTTACTATTAGAAAGAAGGAAACAAAGAAAGGAAATAAAAGAGAAAGTATGGCTGTGTGATATGTGAACAGAAGGACAGCACCATGGCTTTGACATCATTTTCAGATGGTGTGCCAGCTCTGCTGCCGTGCACAGATTTCTGCCTGGCCCCGAAGCTCAGACATCACGTGTCGATGCAAGGACCCCATGCCCTGTGGGTAAATACACTGTAAGACCAGACTGCACGTTAATATCCACAACACATCCAGTAATATCCGCTGTCCTGTCTCCTGGGAAAATAAGGCTGTTGACTGTCTACTTTGGAGTTGGCTGTGTTTATGCCCCTCTTTACTGTATGAGGTTAAATGCTATGTGCTGTTAACTGTTATATAAACATTCCAACACAAAATGCCAATTTCATGATCTTGATGATTTATCACTAGTGGGCTAAAAGAACAGGTATCACTTTATAACTAGAATGGCACTCGGAGAGCACAGACCTCCACCAAAGTATGATTGCCCCCACTCTCTGTTCAGCTTGCGCCAGCATCCACATGTATTTTTGTTTATGTTGAGATCAGCTGTAAGTAGCACACTGTCGTAGTAAAACACTTCATTCAAACTGGACAGAAATAAAATAAAACACCTAAAGTGTCGTCGTTAATCTTTCCAACACTCACCAAGTCAAACTCTAATTTCAGTTTGGTGTGAAAATATTCAAACTCTACAGTTGCCTTTCTCTCTCTGCTCGCAGAGGGAAGGAGGCTGGGTTACACATTATCAACTTGTCATCAGTTACACCACGCATGTGTTATACCCTGTGGTCTTAATGTTATAGCAGATCAGGAAGCCTTTAAAAAAAAAAAAAACCTGAATCTGGATCATGATCTGGATCATCACCAAAATGTAATGGATTGCCACACATCCATCCTAAAAAATTAATTCAAAATTGCATTGCAAACTTTAGGAGTAATCCACAGACAGACAAACAAAAAACGCTGGTGAAAAATAATCTCTTTGGTACCAAGGTCCTTGACCTTGGTAAACTGATAGTCAATTAAACTTTAGTTAATAGTTATTTTACTGATAAATGGTACTGTATGTAAGTAAGGAGACTGCAGCCAGCTGAAGCTCTGCTGTGTGCCAGGCATGTTTGGAGAGCTTCGTGTCATACATAGTCCTGGATCTGGGCTTCATTTTGTCTGGGTTTATTTCACAGCAATGACCCACTAGCTCACATTATCCCACTTATTACATAGCTACTTACTTACGAAATCAATAAATTGACACAAAAACCGTCCACCGGTCTGAGATCAGAACTGTATCCTTGACAACAGTCTGTCATACATGGCAACAGTCTGCCACAAAGAAATAAGAGATTATAGAAAGTTGTGATTGACCAATCAGTATCAATTAATCAGCATTAATGTTATGTTATGTTATGTATAATCAAGCATTATATATACAGTATATACGACATGAAGCATTTGTTCATTATTACAAAATCATTTGTAAACCTTATAAAAATTTTGTAAACTTGTATAAACATTACATTGATAGATGGACCAGAAACCTTATTAACCATTAACAAAGTATTATCTATCTATTTATGTATCTATCTATCTATATAATAATCATCAGTTGCAACAAACAATGATTATAGATGGTTTACAAACCATTTACCTAAATGCTGCAATTTTGTGTTATGTGCTGAATAAAATAAATGGTGGATGAAGCACGAAGTAATGCTGCTTGGCGAGTGATTCTGCTTTCTGTGTTTATAATATGCTGGCAGCACACATTAACTACACAAAATAACCACAAATTTAAGACTCCCGGGACGTTGCAGTCAGCTGATGATAATAACAATCAAAAATCATGGTGCTCATAATAACTGGTCAAAACATCTCTCTTGCTCAGTTAGTTTTATGTAATCTCTCCATTCCCATTCCTGTTTTCCCCCAAATAACCACCACTCTTCCTGTTATCCTCACTAACTTTAATGACCCCTCAGTCTCATTGCCCTGTGTCCTCTTGTCTCCACCTCCCGTTCACAAAAACATCGCAGGTCCAGGTTCAGGGGCGTCCTTTTTGTCATTGGCAGCGATGACCTCCACGTTCCCCCCCTGGCACAGGGTCAATTATTCACTGCATGGGAACTACACCTGTGTCCCTCGTGAATCTCCCCGACAACTGGCCGCCAGAAAAAAATGAGTCTATTACCATGGTGGTGCCAGGTGATGGATTTCATGTTCGCTAGCGGTGTGCAGGTAAAAAAAACCTGGGGAAGCCGCTGAAGGTGACCTTCACAGCTAAGGCATCTTTACCGGTCGTGCGTGCAAACATGCACACTCCCATGAGGAAGTATCAAAGGCGGGAGAGGAGCTTTGGTTTCCATGTCAGACTTTGTTTGTTTGCTCTGGGTTATTGTTGTGTGTGCTATAAAGCTGAATGACCTTGAGCTGCGAATTTCTCCATAAGACGCTCCCTGGTGGACTATAATACCTGTGTAATATCTCAGTAAAAACACAGTTTGCTGGCTTTTTGCACGGGGCATATGAACTGTGACGTAATAAAACACCAATCACAGAATATTTGTATTGTCCAGTCTGTTTAACCTTAACTGTACATCACCATTCAGTCGTTACAATCATCATGAAAGGCTATTGTGAACAATTAAAATGCATTCTAAAGCAGTGGTGTATTATCACCTTTCACAACACATCTCCAGTACCCACTAGTGAGGTGGCATCTGCAGTGCTCAAGGCAGGATGGCAGCCATGCAGGACAGCGCCAAACCAAGCTGTTAGGCCTGCTGTCTGCTAATCCATTCCAGTGTGGCAGCACAGTCGGTGAACCCCATGCAAGCAGCACTTCAGGTCAATAGATATGGTCGATACATGTGGTCAGAACATGTGGTCAAGACAACAGTTCTGTTGGACCGTGACTAACAGACTTTGCAATAGGCTGTGGCATGTGCCACCCTGCCTGCTTCTCTGTAGCTATACCTCCTTGCGTGTACATTTGAGGCTCCTATATCCTTTTGTCTTTGTGCACTTATGCGTGTTCATGTGCGGCATGTTTGCCAGGAGTCTTGGCTGCACACACAGGAGACAGGTGAGACATGTAGGCATGTTTCTGGAGCAGCTTCACCTCTCTGTATCTTTGGACCGTTGATGTGTCTGTCTTACTACCAGCGTGCGTCAGCTGTCCTCAGCATGCAGAAGCACTGGAGTGTACAGCTCCAGTCTGCCGATCCTCGGCCTCACTCGTTTCCCTGTCGCTCCCGGGCCCGCCAACCAGGCCAGACATGGCACAAGACAGAAGACAAGCGCCACACGACTCGGGCTTGGTCACCCGACTCCTGCTTTTTGTTCAAAAACTAAACCTATTCTTGCTTTTACTCAAAAATTAAGCTGTTTACTCTGGATGATTTCATCATATTCAGATATTTATGTGTAAAGCTTGCATGGGGAAATAAAATCATTGAGGAGTTTGTTTTATGCTTTCGGGTCAAAACACAAATTATTCCATAAACTGGTCAGTTTGGAGCTTCCTGTGGAAATGAGACCACCAAGTTATGAACTATGCATACTGTGGGTTAAGAAACACAACTGTGAAACATTTATAGTAACCGTAGTGTTTTATGGGAGCTTTTATTGCCAATCTGCCATGGGCTCAGTTGTAAGTGCTTGGATTTACTGATATGCATGAAACTCTCATTGAAATAGAAATTAATTACTCCATCTATACACTTGAATTATTTGCTCATCTTTTATATTTAATTGTCATGAAGATCAAATACAATTATTTTCAAAAATATGCACGCTGCAGTCATCTATCAACTAACAATCTCTCTCCCTCACGCAGGTTGTTTTATACATGTTAATAAATGCACTATTACAAAAGCCTCTTTATCCTCTAATCTTGTCACAGTTAATGATGTCTAATTTGAGCATGTGACTTATGACTAATGGTTGTATCCATTAACGAGACAATAAGCATAGGCAGAAATCCCTCAGTGCCTGTCATCAATCACAAAGACCAATGTCATGTGATTTGGATTTATTCTGCCACGGCATGCACTGCTGTTGTATTATTGTACCAGACTGAAGCTTTCTCTTAGGAGGGAACTTAAGGCAAAAACATGCACTGGTCAATTTTGAGATATGGGGCTATTTTACTTCCATAACGTGTCTTTTTTCAGACTAGTGGAAGGAAAACATCCAAAATACACATTTAGGACTTTCTCTACACTTTGTCTATTTGCATCTGAAAATTTCTCCTAAATTCATTAAAGTTAGCATTAGATAATGCCTTATTTGCATATTTAAATACACAATTTAAGAAAACTTGAAATACAAAATTGTCTTAATGTAAGTTATCAACTGGGAAGTTTCATAGTGATATTTATTAGTAAGCATGTTTACCCTATTCACCTGTAGTGCAAAACGTATGGATCTTTAAAATTCATACCTTTGAAGGTCGTTATCTCAAAATGAGGTTTTTCTCAAACTGCGAGCAACAAAGTTTCCTCTTCAGTGGCCGTGACACACACCAAACTTCTCACTTTCATTTCAATCTACGTTCTGAAAGTTTTTACAGACGGGTTTATTCAAATATCATTCATTCATTCATCATTCATCATCATTCATAGCCTGATTTCTAGAACATTTTATTCTTAAAAAGATGGTGGAAATGATTTTTGTTTATGGTTGTTAGCAGTAATTTCTGATTTATCTAGTGATTAAAAGAGACTCTGTGAGCTTTGGCACTAATATGTCACTAATGAAACAATAATGAACCTGGCTTCATCCAACATTCATATTTTGGTTCTGGAAATTTATGCAAATTAGCACATATTAGATAAGATAATGCCTCTTTGCACATTTTCAGAAAACTTGTAATACAAAAAATAATTGCCTTACTGTAAGTAATCAATAGAGGATATTTCATGGTTACTTTAAAAATACACCTGGGGTGTCCCCCCTTAATGTACAGTAACATTTTCATTGTGAGGAATAGTTTGGAAAAAATGATACTTGTGTCTGACTGAGGAGGGGGCATATTTTTGAGCCTAACTATACAGTGCTTGGTAAAACAGCACCCCCTAAAGGCACAAAGATGAATCGTGAATTTAAATCAGAAAGACAAAGCATTTCTCCACACAAAGCCACAGAACAGCACACCCACTCTGAGTGTTAGGAGCTCAAATAGCGGTGTGCTCTTTTATTTGGTGCCAAAATTACACTGCGATTAAGTGTGATAAAATGTTCGTTGTGATCCTTTAACAACAAATATTGTTGTTGTCAATTTATTTGGTTATGATAGTAGATTCCAGTCCTGTGTTCTGAATGTCAATGGGAAGGGGTTACCCTTTTATTTATATGTGGATCACAGATTGGGCCCTTAAGCCTCGCCCCCGGAGGCCTGATGATGAACTTATGTGTTACGACATTTAAACAGGCAGGCCTGGGCAGCATCTCATAACTCAGAAAGGTTATTCTCCGGCAGCAGATATAGATAAATGTCAGCAACGTGGCTGAGGCTTTACTGAAACAGAGCAGACATGATGCTTGGTGCTGATATTTACACAGCAGAGCCAAGTCTGAAGGATGGGGGAGGCATGGCCCGCTGACAAAAACAAAACTCACAGTAATTCTTGTCCAGCGATGAGTTTGATATCAGTAACAAACAGAAATTTCCTCAGTTGTCAGTGAGGATGATCTGAATCCAAAGTGTTATAACATTAAAATATTTCATTCTTATTATTATACAATAAGTGATAAAAATGAACCATATACAGGATTTAATTCACTCATCTTTTGCACTCGGTTGCACTTTTTCGCCTCTATTCGAGTGCTACTGACGGGGGTTGTAGACCAAAGCTCACCTCAGTCTGCCGTCATTAATCCAGAGAGAACCTGAGGCATGTCTCTGCGAGAGGTTACCCCCAGATCTCAAATGAGGGATGAGAGGAGGAGGAAAAAAGGGAGGAGAGAACAGAAGAAGGCCAATTTGTGCGTTAGCCCCAGAAGCAGGACAGGCAGGCACTTAATTCTGTGGAAGCGCATCATTATATGCACCATTTACCAGATGCCCATTTAACATGCAATAATTAGATCACTCAGTTTAGAGGGGGAAAAAAAGCGAAGACGTGGGCTACTTATATAGGGTCCCTTGCCATAACATTAGCAGTCCCCCACAGGGTCACTTGTCAAAACAGTTTGAGAGATTAATTCTTGGAGTGTTGAGGAGAAAAATGTATAAGCAGACTCTTCTTTTGTTTCTCCCCTTTGTTCTTTGTTCTCCAGTTTTACACTAAAATGAAACATGAAGTGCAATATTGCATTTTTTTACCATAAAGTACCACATATTCTTACAAATACTGGATGCATATAGAAGACACTAAGGCCCGATTTTTTTTTTTTTCAGATTATCTGTCTCATGCACTACTGTCAGGATGTAATAATGGTTTCATAAGAATAACTATTTGAAAAAATATTTGCTCAATTTCAGCCCACTGAAGCTTTAAAATATGAGTAATAAGAGTATCTTTATGTTTTCTTATTCATAATTTGTGAGTCAAACAAATCCCATAACTAGATAATATTTACTCCACTCACATCTTTGTCTTGTATACTGATAATCACATTCTTCTTCACCTCTAAAAATTTCATCTCACTTTGAACATCAATAAATCACTTCTACATAAGTGCAGTGTGAGACTTTTGCGGCGCAAACCAGACAAAATCCCTCTCTGTTGAGCTCAGGTCTATTTGGCTTGTGTTAATAATGTCCATCCATTTCAGATGGAGAATTGTTTCATTTCATCACTCACAGATCTACCACACACTCTCTCAACCATGGAAGCAGATACTAAAATGAAGAGAGAGAGAGAGAGTATACGCAGAGGTGGACCCAGTCGCTGTGTGATGGGCCATAACCTGCACGCTCGCTCAGTCCTGAGAAGTAGATGTTGAATCCTCTGCCTTTACTGGTGCTGTTACAGAGATGTTAATGGGGTAATTTATGGAAGATATAAAGTGAAATAGGTCATCATCAGCTCTCAGCCCTCACTGTGTGTGCGACAGTATGCTCCTTTCAGCCGAGGGCAGCCGAGGGCAGCCATGGAGCGCTGGTACGTCCCTGAGGCCGAGCAGAGCGAGTGGTACCTGAGGAGTTAAATGGCCTGAGGAGGACACGGTCCGCTATGCCTGTGTTCTGTAAAGCTCTACAGAACAGCCTAATACAATGGTAGAGGGAAGAGTTCGCTTCATTTAGGGCCTGCACTGAGGTGTACTGCAGTATATATGGTAAAGTAGATTCAAATGCATCAAAAAGCTTTGAGATGAACAAAATGAGATGTTTAAAAGAATCAGCCAACCGCAACTTTATTCCCTTCTTTACTGCCTCTTGTTGCTCTTTTACATCCTCTTAGTGCTGCAGGTCTGATCAGCTAACGATGAATCAGACTCAGAGAATAATACTATGACAAAAAACCATGCACAGCTTAGTTACTAAAGCCGACCAACTTCCATTCTAAAAACACCACAAAGCTCCATCACTGTTGGTGACAGTGAGCAACTCGTCTTCACTTAGAAATTAAAGGTGTGTTGTGAGTGATGCAGCCATTGTCATCTAAACTGTCAGTGTCGGCGGCCAGAAATGATATACTCATTTAATAATAGAAAGAGCTTTTATACGACTGTGTCCCTGGGATTGGCAGACTTTGATTGGCCAGCGAGACCATTTCGCTTTGCAGATAAAATGGAACTACCTTCAACATAATTTATAGATGCAATTTTGCAGGGAGGTCCTGGGCTCATATTTGATATGATAATTTGAAGGTGGATGTGTGTGTGCATGCACATGTTCACATGTATAAAGCATAATAAATACAGCCAGTTATAGTTTGTATGATATTGTGTAATAGTGTGCTCCAGGAATGATGTATTTTTGTCGGCCAACCAGGAAGTTAGCATCATCCTGCTTCCCACAACAAAAAAAAACAGTGAGATTGTTCCACTGGGTTTTGGATTAATGCAGAAAATAAGATCTGTGGCAAACAAATGTTTATGATGCTTACAGCACATGTTTTGTTCAGCAAGATAATCTTCACAAATGAACACCACTTTTATGATTTCTGAGTGTGAATGCAATTGCCAAGTCAAGTCAGCATGATGATGTTCAGTAGTCTCATTTGGCCACTTGTTAACTATCAGCCCTTTTAAACACACATTAAGGCTTCAAAATTCACAAGTGGGGTATTTATTGATTTATGTTGTAAACAAAATGTTAAAATGTCTTAAGACTGACTTCCAGGCGAGGGAATCGGAAGTACTAAAATGCTAACTCATTTCCGGGTTTAGGACCCATTCCTGTAGCACTCCATACGTCCGATGGTTTCAATCTCACCAGGCTGAACCTCGTACAACCTTTCTGAACACAGACAATAATGATGTTTTCACACTACACTCACAGTCAGTCTGAATCAACTTGTTGAGTTGCTGCAGGTAGTTTTTGCTATTGGTCTCCTACTGTGTCGTTATAGGTTAACCATCAGTCACCAGCACACATTAGTGTGACCCTTCCACAAGGCCAAAGACACATGTAACCTCACCACAAATGTCAATTTTATAACATCAAAGTTACAGATTTCAAGAAGAATGCATGAGATCTTGGCAGGGATGACGAAAAGGGAAAACAGCACCCTAACTTCCAACAAGCATGCAAGCACCTACTTAAGTCAAGAGAGCTATATGTGCCGCAGATTTCATGCTCAAGTATTAAAATGTCAAAGACTGAGATTGTCACATAACAGCCTCACATCAGAATGAACCAGTAATGAAAATAGAAACTAATGCAGCTCTGTCGGCAGGTGGCGGAGAAGCCTCCAGGCGATGACTGACACCTCTTACGTGATCCATTAGAGTTCAGGAAAAGCCTGCATCGGGTCTCAAGTCAAAGCCAAAGGAAACTGATCAAAATATCTGTGAGGCAGAGGCGCTCAGCACAAGATGATTTAAGGTGTTCTCTTAATATTTTACGGCCACATGCACAGTCTGGTTTGAAGCAACATGGTTGTAACATCCGCTTGGCAGGGAGTGATTAGGATGTGATCTCTCACTGATGTCATCCATTTTTATACGGTCACAATGTTGGTCTGCACTTTGAGATGCACTGCGGTGGCTTTTAGTAATGTACTGACATGCAGAGTCCTTGCAATGGGTCTATTATGTGAGCATTAAATGCCAAATAACATGAATTTTACACTAGCATGCAGGCCTTGAATGTAATGTGACAGTATGTTTGGTGCAGGGTTCTCTTTGGAGACTTTGCCCTGTGGACCAAAGGGCCCTATTACTTAAATGAGCTCGATTAGCGTCTCCGTGGGGACCGCTGTGTCGGCCAAACTCAAAAACCTGCTCGCAGACTCAAAAAACAGCTTTTGTTACGCCACCCCTCTATTGCCCTCCAGTTTCTCACTGATTTACATACAAATTGATCTTGAGGTAAATCAGATGTCACTTTTCTGCGGGTCACGGAGAACACGCTGAGATAATGAAATCAGGGTCCGCTGAGTGCTACACTCGCTCGGGCTACCAGATGGGTCTCTCTCTCCCTTAATGCAATGCCTCAGTCTGCATGTGTGTGTGAACGGCTGGATGCACACACATGTTGGTGTGAATGCGTGAACACACGTGCGTGTTTGCGTACGTTAAATGATTTAACATCTTCTATTTATTTTGCCAATAAAAAAGTAAATGTGTGTGCTCATGTGTGATCATTCATTTGACACCTCTGTATAGAAACATGCTTCCCCTGTGACTTTGGGGATTGCTCTGATTTGCATTACATTTCTGGGTGGTGGCAAACTTGGCTTTCTGTCTACTCTTGCTTGAGAGGGGGAAAAAAAAGTATTTTTGCTGTTTGGTGGTTTCTTTTCACTGTGAATTCATATCAGTCTAGCATATAAAGTTCTTTACCTAGACCAATTAATCACTTCTTGAATGGATTCCTCCAGGTAGAAGAGTAAGTGACAGCGCTTGAAAGAGGGACCAGAGAGGTGACAATTAGAAGGACAAGAGCTCGATGGACCATCGCATCCCATTAATGTTGTCTGGGGAGAAATTAAAGAGCACAGCATAATGTGCCATGTTTCCGTCATGGGGCGGACCGACTTTGGGGAGAGCGTAGGTGTGACTGATGATAAGTCTCGATAAAAGGCAGAGATTAAATGCATAGCATTACTTGAAGGATAAGAAAAAAAATATGAGGGAGCGCGTTAACATTTTTAAAGAAATTAAAAGGACCATGCTAGTGTTTTAGTTTTTTTTTATAATAAATTACATATGCAATATTCAATTCCCTATGACATGACACAATATTTTTGATATATTAATGCATTTTTCCAATTTTCCAGGTAGCCCTTGGCAGCAGTTAATTTCTTTACAGTTACAAAATTCACTTGCTGAAACTAGTCTGAGTTTGGAAATCCATCATGGTGGACAACATGCTCAGTTTTATTGTTGCAAAAGTTGTCTTTTCGTTGGAAGTGTTGATGAAAGATTTTTGTGAAAGGTGTGTCGTCATCATGCATCACCTTTACAATGTTTATTAAATAGGCATATTATTTACAGTGTATCATAACGTTAATGTTGTCTTTAAAGACACCAAACTGATTTTTTTGGAGGGGGACACCACACTGTACAGAAATACAATGCTGGTCTGCAAATAACTCTGAGATGTCAAAACTTGTAGGAATGTGATTGCAACACACTGGCAAACTGGTTATTTCCAGCAAGTTTCAAGTCTTTGCTTTTCATGCCGTATGTTTACTGAAATGCATAAAAATGCATAACTAGCTGCCTGAAGGGTGGGAACAGATCTAAAACACTGTGATATGCTTTGAAACGTTTGGCAGTTATATAAAGTATATGCAAATACAAAAATTGATTAAAACGCACACGTTCCTTTATGTGTTATTGTATTTGTTTAAATGCATTCGTCCTTCAGAGGGGAAAAAGGAGCTACCTGCAGCTGACAGTGAAAGGAGGATTTTAAATAAATGCAGGAGATTCCACAGACCTTCAGTGTTGTAATTCCTCTACTTCAAATCATAAATACAATGAAAAGAAAGAGAGGGATGATGTGAGGCCCAGAAGTCATCAGTCAGACTGACAGGCTTGAAATGAAACAATGCCACAGTCTCCTCCCCTCCTGGGCTGCAGACTGTTTTAGTATTTGTTAAATAACTCTTGTATTCATGAGATTGCTTCAGAGCACTGCCTCCAAAGCTTTCCTATGGCAATCACAGGGAATGTGAAAAAAATACTGTTAATGTGTTCATTTCAGACCAAAACACTGGCCCATTACATGTGAAGTTTACAGTAAAATAAATGCATATACTGTACATGAAGTGTGATTAAAGTATACTTTGTGGAAAGTCATGGTAAAGGTATAATGGGATGAATATTTAATGGCTGATATATTAATGACAGTACTTATTTTATAGTAACTGAGGTAAAAATTTATCGCGTATCTTGTGTCGTCTTCCACTGGCTTTTAAATTTTGTTATCAGATGAGCAGAGACCAAGTTTCTACAGTCGGATAAGTCAGTATATCTTCCTCCTTCATAATACTGTCATCAGAGGATAAGAGAGCTCATAATGGAGCAGTACTTTATTTTACTCTCAGTGGGCAGTGGGGGCAGTCTCTGGCCACTTTCTGAACTATGAGGGAAATAAATCAAAAGGAACAATAACAAAAATGACCAGAGACCTCTCAGGGACCAGGCTGCACTACTACAGGTGATAAAGGTGAGGCCTGACGAGCTCTGAGCCAATGGCAGCGCAGCCCTGGCATAATAAATTTAACACAAATTGCTTGCTTTAATTGGGTTCATGATCTGTGGACTGGAGCATCAGGAGCCTCTGGTAAAAAAGGCCTGACAAATGGGACACACAGGTTTCCAGCACCATTTAATGCCGTTATAAAGACTGAAAAAATATTGGAGATGTCTAGAGACAGACGTTGAGTTGGTGCCAGGCTTTGCATCACCTGGATGGAGAAGACCAGACAGTCCTTAAGGGGACTACTGTTACACAATTAGCGTGAAAATGCTGCTACATATTCTATTTATTATAACTAATTTATTCCAGCCATGTCCTTAAAATTTGGTTGTCTACTCAACATAAAGCAAGTATAGATGCTGTGGTGTCATGTACGAATTTACAAGCATTTCGATTAAACTAAATATAACGATTGCCTTTTGTGTATGCAGACAGCACCTTTTACTCTCATGAAGACATGGGCAGTTTTCTCACCAGTGTCACCAGCGATCTCAAACATCCTTTACATGGTTGTTGAGGTAGTAGTGTTTGTCGTACATTATTGGGGGTTGCGAGGGGGATGGTCCATTGTTATTGTGAAACATCTACAATCAGAAAAATGTCCCACTGGACCAAAAAAAGCCCATTTCTCTGACAGCCTGTTACCCCGAAAATACAAACTCTCTGTTCAAGAAACAGAAGCACATGGCTAATTATTACGCAGAATGACGACGGCGATCAGTTGAAACAAAGGGTTTCATTGATCAAACATATATTTCTGCAGGCAGAAATCCCCTGAAACCAACACAGGTGTGTGCAAGCATTCATAAGGACCCACAAAATCAGTTTTCAGAAATTTCCAAGCAAATTTTTTGGACAAAAATCTGTGCTTGGTGTGAAACAGCTAGGGGTGCAATAAAGCAATGCGCACAAACAAACACAGGTAATTTGGTGCACATTCCTGCCAATGGTTTCACACTACTCCACTGATGTACAAGATGCAGTAATGAAGAAACATAGCAATGTGCCAGCAAAGGCAGTGAAAAAGAAGACTGCTAGCGAGTAAACATGGATGTACAGGATTCAGGTTTCAACATTTTGAAAGTGTTCCAGATGTTTTTATGAGGAAAGAAACGCATTCAACAGATTTTTTAGGCCTACAGGATAAATATAGTGCATGTTGGTGACACTGAATGTAAACAGAAACTTTTTACCTGAAAACTCTGCCAGGTACCTTCAAGCATCTTCATCCCTCTCAGAGTATTTGTAGTTTCATCAAGCATAGCTGGAATAAGAAGGAGTCTGATGTTAAATCATGCTCATCATGTTTATTTTTTGACTATTGAAGGTAAGACGCTGGCTCAGAGACTGGTCTATTGAGAACTTAAGGGTAGATAAAGTGTTCTCATCAGCATACGACTTCACGCAATGTTGTTTATGAAGGTAAAAGTTGGGTAACTAGAATGGTATTTTGACCCTTTGGAAATATATAAGAAATGTAATTTGACACAGTGAGAAACAACACAGTGTGCTATGTTAATTTAGGGTCAAATGACATATTTGATTTAATGGTATAAGTAGTAATTCATAAAATAGCAAGTTGAAACCAAATGAGCCTACAGCGAGATATTTATTTATTATTTCTTGCTTATGATGCATAAAATGTTCACACACTAATGATAGGCTTACCTTTGGGCAGAATATAGATTATATGTAAAAAAAAAAAAATACTACCATCAAAACCATTGTGAATTTCCCCACTGTGGGACCAATAAAGGAATATGTTATCTTATCTTATCTTATCTTATCATAGCCTTGACTAGTGCTTTTCTTTGAAAAAAAAAAAAAGTATATTTTTTTAATGTTGGCTTGTATGAAAGTGCTCTGACATTCTCGGAGAAGAAAGAGGAATGAAAACATTTTTTGAAAAAGTCAGACTGCTTGGACTGGCTATAGCAGGTGATGACACACAACATCTGGAGTCAGGAGGGAAACAGCATGCACTGCTAAGCCAAGAACCAGCAGGGTCGCCATGCGACAGACTGACACACAAAGTTTCTGTCCAAGAAGACACCAGCAGCCTGAACATGGCGCCAGTTACACACAGTTGGTGGTACAATTAAAAAAAAAAAGGTCAGATGTAGAAAAAGTTATGTGAAGAACTTTGATATTTTAACTAGACATGTAAGATATACAGAGAGTGGTACATTATATATGGTCCTGCAGTGAATGGAAGTGGATGCACAGACCTCCATTTCAACAGACTGTCACTTCAAGGTCTGTGGATTTTTCTGAATAGAAATGCTCATAGATTTTGGATGCAGTTTCTGATGCTTTGAGTTCCACATACCATTCAATTTCATTCCCATTGTGTTGGGGTTGTGGCAAAAAATCTCCAGACAGCTCAACGTTTTAGCAGATAAAATTATCTATATACATACCAACAGTTACAGCGAGAATAGAAATTTGTGATTTGGGTGAAATGATCCTTTAATTAATGGGATTCTGTACAACATGATTGAGAACAAGTCAAAACTTTGCTCTGTTAGCGAGCAGACCGTGTGATAATGATTCGATTGGTCACTATGATTATAGACTTCTACATCACGCTGGCTATGCAGACTCTTCTCTGTAGTTGTAACAACATAAACACTTGGTCTGGCATTCCCACAAAGACAGACTCGAACACATGGAAAGCAACCAGCAGTGCTTCTCTGCCCCGAGGACCAGCTCAATGTCAGTTTTAGTCGACAACACACACACAGGTACATATCTACACACAGACAAACACACAGAGCCTGGACCTGGAGTCCTGGGGGCAAAGAGGGATGTGATACAGAAATCCCTGTCCACTGATATCTTCCTCTGATAACTATGTGTGAAGGTCATTTGTCCCCTGCTTTGGCAGGACTCCCCATAAATCACTGTGGAACTGAAATGATGGGTATTCATGGAGGCAGCTACAGTACTGCCTCCCGGTCTTTCCCACTCACCCATCTTCTCCTTGCTGCCTGTAACCCGAGCAGATGTGTACAATAAATGACACATCTGGGCAATTTCATCTGTTACAGTACACTAACAGCAGACAAACCACAGCCACCATCCTACCTGAGGTCTTCATTTTTTCTGCCTTCCAGGATCTTGACATTTCAGTGTATTGAGAAATAAAAGTCTGCATCCATTGTTCCTGTTGAAATAGAGATGGGCTGAAAAAGGCTTTAACAATTATCTAATAGCAAGTCCTTCAAAATAGTTTAACACCAAGAGATTGACAGCAGCTTTACTGTGTTGAACGCAAGCGCTGCAACAAGCATGTAGCAACATATTCGTCCTGTGCATCCACATAACGAGAAGAAGTTCGGCTAAAAGCTTATGATAACCATTTTTTTACAAAAACAAAACTCAACCAACACCAAGCAAGTAAATGAGCACACAGCAAAAACACGCTAACAGCACCTTCACGCAGTGAGATGCCAGCAATTATGCTGCCTCATGCTACCTGCACATATAATCAATTTGCATTACCATTGTGAAAGCTGAGAATCCACAAATTACAACTGCACATTTGTCACTATTCAACTGAATCTCACTAAACCAGCAGCCGAAGAAGAGAAAGAATAAGCTTCACTTTATACATAATTTCTGAGTCGATCCCAGCTATCTGTATTCATTTGAACAGCATGGAGAAGCATTTAACTCTGCCTTCCTCCAGCACTGAACAGCCTATCCTCAGATTTCCAAGTGAAAACCTGATTTATCTCCATCTAGTGGATGAATCATGGTACTGCACCCATCCTTAGGGAATTGACCTTATTGTTATGGTATGATCTGGTCAAATAGACCAGTGGGTTATGGTTTTCTTTGAATGGGAACATGTCTAGAGGTCTGATGATTGGCACAAATGATTTGAAGATTCTGCCTTAACAAGCCTCTACTAAAACCTCTCCAACTTCACTCTGCTTTGTTTTACAAGCATCAGGCTGTGCACAGGTAAAGTTCAGGTGGGTCCAGACGTTTTAGGCTGCAACAGCATCACTCCAAAGAAATATTCACTCCAAAATTGTACAGTTTTGTTAGGCGTAAATCTTTTTTTTTTTTAATTTATGCTGTTTTTAATCTTCATTTACATATACCCACTGAGATATATACTGATGCTTACACCTCTGCAGAAATCTCACCAGTGTTACCTTTATTGTGATACCAAGATTATTCAAATAGACCTTGTTGTTGCACAGATACACTCTATTCATTTCGCCAGAGGCCTATGTTTCAAATTAACAAAGACCAAAAATGGCACTATTCATCAGCTGATGCTTACTCCTTAGTAACATTACAATAAAATCTACAATAAATCTAAAAAAAATGTTTTATATTAGAGATAAACACATTATTCCACACATTTTATTCTTATTTTTGACTTCATCATGTAGAACAGATGTCATATATTTTAAAAGGTAAAACAGGTAAGACGTGACATCAAATTATTCCTTTAACAGCTGAAGCCAGACTCCCACTAGATAAATTGAATAGATAATATAATATATAATAGAACTGGGTTTTTTTTCAAGTTTTCTGTCATATGTGACATCTGTTATCTCTGGTTGGTCATTAGATGATGTTAAAATTTACATTGCAAGTAAATGGCTTGTTTCACTGTCAACAATTGCCTAAAACAATGAAGCATTTCATAAAATAAATTGATCATTGGAGGTAATCTATGTACTTAATCATCTTAAATCTTCAATGAGTCCTTTATTTAACCTCTGCGTCATGATGCTTTTGCCTTGTTTCACACACAACACAAAGACACATCAAAGGCATGCAACCAGGAAACGTTTCCTCACATTCTCATGCAGATGGCAGTTGTAATGTGTGTGTGTGTGTGTGTGTGTGTGTGTGTGTGTGTGTGTGTGTGTGTGTGTGCGCGTGTGTGTGAGTGTGTTGTACATGCACACGTGCACACGTCTGCGTGTACACGTCTTTGTGTGTGTGTGAGAGCGGCAGGTTTGGCCCCCGAGGCGATGACAAAGCGATCAAACTCTATGTGTCACATATAAATTGCTTTGACCTTTTTTTCCTCTCAGACTCATGGCTCGATGGCAACAAGGGACATTTTACCCAACTGGAAAGAGTGCTCAAGTCCGCAAAACACGAGGAAATGGCAAGCAAGGAAATTAACAGTGGTAAGTGTTTGTCCTCTACGGGGTCAAAACACGCCACTTTGTTCCCTTGTGTTTATGCTTTGCCAATTTCCCAAAAGACATCTGGAAAACCTTGAGCATTTATTTCAACACTGTGCTCTGAAAGAGAACTGAATTTACTTCATAATAACAGGCCGTGTGATTGTGGAAACACAATGTTGCTCTGTATCACAAATTCCTGCTATAACAAGCAGACAGATCGGCAGTTTTAATTCAGGCGCAACAGAGCTGCCCGCTCATGTAGTGTTTACCATTATACCTCTTAACCCTATTAAGCAGAGTGGCCATTTTGTTTTGGAGCTCTTGGTTGTCACACTCTTGACCACCTTAATACATTTCAATTCTTGATAGCTGCATAAGTAGACTTCATAAATGAACCTGTTGTCTGTGGTGGCCATCTGCCCAGGAGTCATGTATATAAATGGACCTCGAGACACTTGACTTCTGTAGCTATCGGCCATCATTACTCTCTTGGCCTAATACAATATTCATGCATTAGGGTAGGCATGCATTACTTTCTTTCTCCTCCTCATGCTGCCATTGGTAATTGAAATTTCTGAAGTGCAGCATGTTTAATAATGGAATTAATTTCCCATGCAAAGTGTATGTGATTGACCATGCAGCGGGAGCAGAGGCAGCAGGCTCCATTTCCAGAGAGGAGGAGAAAATAGCAGGCTGTTAGCCATATTGGTAGATTCATGAATTTGTGACATAAATTATGATTAGAGCATTATTTAAGATTATTTATTGTTACACTGTGCATAATATATTATATTTAATTGCTTGCTTGAAGATACAACAGGAGAAGATACAAAAGGATTTTTCTTATAGATAAAATCTACATTTTTGGTCAATCATAGTGAAGATATTTTCCTCCTCACAATAAACAATTATTATAGCAAAAACAGCTGTGTGACCATTTTTTTCATCTGGGGATTTTCCACAGTACGTGAGGAGGAAAATGAAAAAGAAACAAAAGAAAAAAGGAAGAAAAGGCACCGAAATATGAAAATCACTTGAGTGTAAAAGACGTGGGTGGGAGACTGAGCTCCATGCGAAGGCTAATGATCAAGCTGGTTTGACCTCTCAAGCAGTTAATGCAGAACAGTCTGTACCTGGCAAAGTCGAGTCTAAATGACAGGCCATCACGGGAAAAGAACAAAGGAGCAGCTCTCAACGCCATTCATCGCCGCATGGTCGTGTTTTATGAAGGCAGGGAATAAAAGGCAGCAAACAGAGCAGGGAAGCGCATGTCCAGCTTTAAACGCTTATTTCTGAGGCAGACAGGAAGTGGGTCCCATTCTGTTTTCAGGACTCCTCGCATGGCTTTGTTTCCCACCCACATCTTGATTACAAACTACTCTCCTATAACCATGTTCCATTGCTTCTTTTCATCCAAATTAAACTGCAAAAGATAACTTCCCTTCAGTAGGGAAGTACATCGATACCCACCATACAAGAAAAAGGGCTACTACACAATGTGTTCTTTGTTTAAACACAAAATGCACACAATGCAAAAACTGATGCTACGTGGAGCAAATCCATAGCGGTGCCATCCTTAGTGGCCACACAAGGTAACTCTCATAAGTTAATTTGTGAAGAAGACATCGGACAAACACACAATTAATTTTGCTGCTTTTCAGTTGACAGCCTGGGGAGAGGTTAGCAAGAGGGGAGGGGTTAGTGCAATGAGAGTGTGATGAAAACAGTAGGCTCAGCACAATAATGCTGTATAACCCAGCCAAGACATATTAGGTTAATGAAATGTTCACAGGCTGTAATTGTTGTAATGAGTGAACAGACTGTGATGAAGGACGAGAGAGATGCAGCCGCAGTGAAGGACTGTAAAGAAAAGAAGTAAATGAACACCATAAAAGACAACTGTGATCTAAGATGAACATTTCCAAAAAAACATTTTCAAAACCCGTGGAGCACCATTTTGTGCAGTAAACTGAAGTTCAAACATGAAGCTCACTCGAATCAGATGGCAGTGACATTATGAGCACATCTGATGATAGGATTTTGCCTCAAAATGCAGGGATTTTGTTCCACTTGTTTATTTTTTTTCTATTCATCTGCAATTTCAGAACATGCCCTTGGTATCTCATGAAAGCAAGAAATAAGCTTGCTTTGAGCACAAAAACGTCCCATATTTCTGCTCATAAAATAGAAAAATAGCCACATTTAGTGAGAAGCAGCTACAGTCTGGTCATTTCCAATAAACAACCTCGAACTATAAAAGACGCCACCATCACATCCTCTGACCGCGGTTCAGAAATGAATGCAGATCAAGAACAACACTAACAGATCATAAAATGCAAGGATGCGGTGGAAAACACAAAACAGGAAATGAGTGGGTGGTGAGACAGAGAGAAATAAGGTGAACAGGGAAGAAGCAGAAAGCATCAGTGAATGACAAGAGTGGGAGATAGGGAGTTACAGAGAGACATTTAGGGGAGAACTGAGTCAAATTCAAATACCCAATGATTACATCTCTTAATGTGTCAAGTACATTTCCATCTAAAGTGCTTGCTTAAACACCCATGAAGAGGTATTATCCGGCTGCTATGCACACGGTAATGACTGGGGAGTCTCCTAAGACCCTCAAGCCGTGCGATTGTCACTTTCTTCCTCACCACACTGCCTCATCTGCCTCAGCTTTAAAACAACATACCGTGTCCATAAAACACCTGAGTACAACTTGAAAATTTACAACCACACTGTGGTGGACACCAAAGCACCCACTACCTGAGGACACTGAGATGAATGACTACACCAACTTCCACCAGGATTACAAAATCCTACGATATCAGAATAATTTGTAAGATGCTATAATCACATAAAACTCTGTATATAAAGACTATATAGCAGCTTTTTGCCACTTGAGGGAAGCAGAACTAGTTGTAAACATGAGCAGTGTTTCTACTAAATTGACTTTTGAAATGTCGCCAAAAAAAAAAACTAAAAAGAGAGAGAATTAGGCACATTTCCATCAACTGGTTTGGAGCAAATACACTCGGCTACCTCATAGTCTGGTCAGAAGGTGATGTTATAGCCTGTAAGTAGAGATTGCAAACTAGAAATAAAACAAGTTAGCTTAGCTTAGGTCTTCAGGAATTTGTTGAATTGGGCAAGTTGGAATTGTTCTTTCATATCAGCGAGTATCAGCCATGTTTCATGTTGTTTGGGAGGGAAGACAAGCATTTAGATGTTATGTGAATATCTGGGAAGACGCCAACAGCAGAAAGCCGATCAGTCATGTGACGTAAATGTTTGCTACGGCAGAATTTATTCAGCAAAGACGTTTCCACAACCAATTTAGCGCATCAAGTCTTTTTCAACAAAAACACCTAAAGTGGGCCTCAGTTGAGGAAGTTTTTTTTCCATACAGCTTTTCTAATGTTCAAAGAATGTGAGTGGAAATGCAACTGTTGACATATTATTGCCTTAATAAATAAGTAATAAAGTTGTCCAACATGTTGAGGATGGTAGAATCACTTCATTTTGAGTTATAACTGATCGATCAGAGAGACTCATCACTAGCATGACACGGGACATTCTGCACAAACCCATGATTTTTCAATAGCCAAGCTGCCATCAACAGCAACTGAATTTATAATTCACTCATCCCAGATTTTTAAAAAAGCAAGTCAACTCCAATCGAGCAGAGCCATACCAGTCAGTGGAAACACGGTTATAGTAGACAGTAGCCACCATTACAAGTGACAATTATGGGATAATGGTAATAATAATAGTGTTACAGAAGAGAAGAGTCATCAAGTCACTGAACTGACTCAGCAATGTCAGTTACAAAGCAAAATCTATGTAAACATTAGCTAACCATTGCCACCATAAGCTACTGGTCATACCAGACCAAGTAAGGTTGGTAGCTGCAACTAGCAGCGTGTATGGATTTCTTCAACTTTTCATTTGTAAAAGGAAGAATATCTTATTTTATTTTTCAAAAATCAAACAGTCACTTTGAGGCAAAAATACTCAAATACCAACAATAGCCAAATTCACATTAACATGTCATCAAAATACTTGTAGCGCAGACTGAGTGAAACTGAGAAACTTCCTGTTTTTGAACCACATTCACCACAACATTCCTGCTGACTGCATTCAGCATCAGGTCCATGTATTAAAATTCAGGGCTGATGTTTGCCTTTGTGAGAGGCCTTTATTATTAAAGTGCCCTCACCTGCTAACACACTACAGCCTGTAAACAACATGAATGATGTGCTGAGCACTGCAGCCCCAACACACATTTATTAAATTACACTTTTCAGCCACACATAACCTTGCTCCTTTGATTCATTTCCTTTAATGAGTTTGCTGATGTAGACTGGCATGCTGTAATGAAAAGGAAAAGACAAGCAAGCAGGAGAGCCATAAATAAGTCTCTGAGCATGAGGAATAATGACAGGAGTTTAATGTCCAATTAGATTAAAAGGCTCTCTGACACAAAAGCAGGATGCTGAGTGCACTGCTCAATGAGCCTGTGAGCGACATTGATTAACACTAAACGGATCTATTACTCTCATCCAAGGTACTGATCAACAGCTCTACCTGCCACTTCTCTAACACCGGAAATGTGTGTTTGTGTTTGCACCTATATCTATGCATGCTAATTTTTTCACCCATTAGGTGGGTTATAGATTAAGCTGGTAATGTAAAAAAAAAAAAATCATCGTTTTGTGTAATTCTCAAGGACATCCAGATAGGATTTTGTCTTGTTTTTTTAATAATGTCATAGTGTAAAGAAAGGACAAGCTAACCCATGCAGACGGATTTTGCAATCTATTACCTCCGATATACAAGTTTCATTAAGCACAGGGGAGTTTTCTCCTTGTGAAGCCTCGCTGAGACCTGATAGCGCTCCACATTATTGGCTTTAGCAGAAAAAAAAACATGATAGTGGGATTGGTTGTCTATCTATCATCATATTTGTTTTCAGACACTTGTCATAGGCTTCAGCTTCCATTTGAGCTGAACATTAGAGACGGGCTGCGGAGGTGTTTAAATCTGCTTTGCTGCAGGGAAAAGGAAACTACCTGTGGCACCTCATTATTCTGCTGACAAAGCTTTGTGGGTCTTTTCCTCAGTTGAGGAGAGATAGATGGAGTGATGAGAGATCTCCTCCTGTGGAGGAGTATGTCAACACCTTTGACATATAACGCATTAACATTCACAGTTCACAGGATCTGCTGTGCCCCACCGAGATCAAAGAGGCAATATTACGTAACAGACTGTATTGTATGTGAATAATGTGTAGCTCCCTTTGAAACTTGAGGTCCAGGGTAGCTCTGTGGGATCTGTGCAGTATTTATTATAGGCCAGAATCCATGTGTGATTCATTAATAACATAAGCGAGAAAATGTTAGCAGTCCGCTGTCAGACTTTTCAATTCAAAATGTGCTCTAAATCTTTTAAGAATGACACAATCATCATTGTTGCAAGGCTCATTTTCTAATAAATACAGTGTGTGGCAGGTTTCATTTCCACAATTCATGCATTGAGGGAATATGTTTTTCCTCAGCCTACTGTTAAACTAAACAGCAAGAAGGAAAACCTGCTTCTTGTTTCTGCTAATGCAAAAGACAATGGCTTAAACTAGGGTAGCACAGTGATTCATGATGGGAGAAAGTGAACTGGAGGTCACTGTTGGTACAGTCTAGCCTTTTCCAACCAAGACAGTAGAAAGCACCGCATGGTCCTATAGGCCATAGTTGTATTGTATAAGGTAAGCAATCTTAGGTAGACCTCCAGCCTCATTTACAAAACAGGATGCAGATTTCACACTAAATTGATATTGCAATATTTATATGCTTAAGAATATAACTTTTCTGTTACTTGTCAAAGAATTGGACCAGAAATTCAAAAGGGGTATATTTTATTGAGGCATTTGCAGAAGTTGAGGCTAAACAGGCTCTATAATTATTTTGTCATCGGTCTGGGGTGACTAGAAGTCTTTCATTATGTCAGAAGAAACAGTCTGATATTCAAGTGAACACTATAAGGAGTGTGCTGCTGCACAATAGCAAGATATGGGTGTAATTTGTGGAGGTCAAGAGTGTCTTCTACAGTAAGTGGAAACCTCCTCATCTGTGATTTTAAGCAGAGAAAAGAAGACAATGGAGCTAATGTGGTTGAACCAGGTAAGTCAGACGGTGCTACTGTATGTCCAGTTACACACTTTATAGGCTACTCGCTTTGGAGACAAGCCAGTTTTTTCCTGATGTGTCTCATGGCAAGTTATTAGACAATTATTAGACAAGATAAATCTGTTAAAAGTGTTGTGAGAACATTTACGTATAATAGGTGTAAATAGGGCCACATTACAGAGAATAGCATGGTAAACAGTCCACATTCACAGTCAGACCGTGTACACACATTTACGTGGTAGCATGTATTATTGCTTAATTACAGCATGCCAGTCACATAATGTTTGGATTACATATTCACATCAGAAATTGCTGCAGCCACACTTTCACACTCAACAACAGCCTGAAGCCATATCCACATCAAACCACAAAAAATGATTGGTGCAAAATACAGTGTGGCTTGTGGTTTGGAGCGTACTGTAGATAGTCAGTCACGTCTTTTACTGATATTTGTGATCTAGTCTGATGTCTAAAATGTCTCAAGGATGTGAGATACTGTTGAATTGATAGAAAATATATATTTTACAGTATACAGCTTTGTTTTGTGCAGTTTTAAATCTGGCATCAGATGTGAACTGTGTCTCTCTTTTTAATAGCCAGCAGGGGGCGACTCCTCTGGTTGCAAAAAGAAGCCTGATTGTTCAGAAGTCTATGAGAAAATGATCCTACTTCTCACTTAATTTATTACCTCAGTAAACACTGTAAAAATAAGTTTATGGTCTCAATCAATAGTTTTAAGTCTTCAATACAGCATGATGTTCATTGATTAAATTATGGTCCCATTTAGTGTCAAATTGACCATAAAGCAGGGGATGCTTCAGGGCGTGGTTACCCTGTGATTGACAGGTCGCTACCACAGTGTTGTCCGGTCTGGGAGTTGTCTGTGATTTCGTCTTACAACTGTAATCCTTTCACAGTGTTTTTTCAGTTCATGAAAGTTAATTTGAACCTTTTTGGTTGCTAAAAATGTCTTATTCAGCATTCGGTTGTACTTATCCTCCACCTTCTTCCGTCACGTCTGGTTGAAAATAAGATGGTGACATCCAAAATGCCGAACTCAAGGTTTCAAAACAGCAGACCACAAATCAATAGGTGACATTACGGTGACTACACCCACTTCTTATATATAGTCTCTGCCCCAAAAACACTGCTTTGACTCTTGACTGTTGACTGTTGGACTGGAGAGTTGTGTGGAGTTAAAAGGATAGTTTGGGTGTTATGAGGTGGTTTGTATGTGATACTTATCCATAGTCAGTGTATTACCTACAGTAGATGACAGTCAGTAAGCCCCCAGTGTGGAGAAGCAGACAGCCACATGGAACCTAAGTAATGTACTGCTGTGGACGGGACCGGCAACACAATGTATTTTAGCCACCTAAAAGAAAGGCCCACCGAAAAAAAAAAAATTCAATATCCGTTCAAGTGAAGGCTGTATTTAGAATATTGTCACTGGTTTACCTCGGCATGAGACAACAGCTACAGTTTATGTTTCCGACAGGTACCTGAAGCCATTATCCATGTTCTCGCCAAAGTAATCAGTAATTTTACCTCCCTGAACACAGGAGTTACTGGTCTACCGCTGCCTTGATCGGTTAGTTTGTGTGCGTTATTGGAGTCAGGTGGCTTTGGCAAGAGCATAGATGAATACAAGAACTTCAGTTTCCTGTCAGAAAGGGTTGTCTGACAGCTGGAGATGTACTTATCTACTTTAGCTAACTGCCTACAGTGGCTATGGATTAGTACTTCATACAACCTAACTTTAAAACACCCAAACTATCCCTTTAATATCTGGGTCTTAAGATGTTTGGATGTTCAACTTCCCTCATTTTGTGTGTCTGCTGTTAGCTGCTCTGCAGGTAGCATACAGAGCTTTTATCAGAGCTTATTATCCAAAAACAGCTGCTGCCGGAAAATGGGTTGATGAGAGTGGTAAAACTTCATAGAGCTGCAGAGGTTAATGATTGTTCTGTAAGGAAATGTATCCATGTTTCTGGATGCCAGTGTTTTAACCGAGCATGCACCCTGTTGATGTCAGTGTGGTTTTATCTTGACAAATAGCCAAGAAAACCTGTGAATTTGCCGTACTACTTTCATGAAATGATGGTGAATATACTTGTGGTTCACCCACATTCTATGAATGCATTTCACACAAGAAAAACACAAGCAATTGCAGGTTCATGACTTCTAACCTTGGTTAAAAAATCCCAAATGATTTTGCTCAGGAGTGCAGAAATAGTGCAGCATTATCACTATTGCAGCAGAAAACCTTCAGCTCCATTTTTCCACTTAGGTTTGTATCAATTAGCCTTTTCAGTCTTTATAAGTGCCTCACCTAGCAAATGTTATCGCTTAATTTATTTCTTTGCAGTGGATGAAGACACTTACACACACCCACACTTTTCTATATCTGGATCTTCCCTTCCACCTCTTCATAGCGTTCAAACTTAATATCACCAAGACAACTAGTTTGTGTGCTCAGCAAAGTTTCTGTAGACACTTTTTCTTCACTTTACTAATTTCCAGTTCAAAGACCAGTTACTATTCCTGGCATGTATCTACAAATCACCTCATCATTTCAAGTCATGTCATAATATTAATGATGTATCAGGTCATAATATAAACTACATTTGTTTGTGATGTATGCCATATAACCGAGGCTTCGTACAGAGGAGAAGTAACGTCTGTCAACTCCTCAGTGGTGGTAGAGAACTGGCTTTTTAGAGCTGTAAAATCACAAGTTACATCGTTCTAATAGCAGAAAAACTTAATTAACTAGGTGAGCCTTGGGGGCTCTTACAAAATGCCTCCCCAAGCAACAGAAGAGAGCAAGAATGACCCCCAGCTACCGCAGACCTGCTTACTGATACAGAAAATGTGATTGCTTTTCATATTCCAGTGAATTTTCAACATTTCCCATTTTACCCCAGGACACACAGTCGCTCAGAACACATTAGAATAGGTGCGTCGCAGGAAAAAGGGGCAGTGCATGTGGGCGTTATTAGCTAAATGAATTTTAATAAATAACACTGAAACATAATGAAACATAAGACAATATGGAAGAAGAAAATTAAATGCTTGTTGAAGTATGCAAGGCAGATAATGGGATACAGTAGTGAAACAGATGAGTTTAAGGAGGTGTGTAACACGGCATGTTCAATTTATATGTAAATCAATCCACCTAATAGAATGACCTCGACCAGGTGCCAGAGGATAGGAAAACGATCCCGCCCAAAAGCATTTTTTGAATTTCGAAATCTCATGAGCTTTTACAGGAACAGGGTGTCAGCCTGGTGCTACAATAACCCATTAGAGAACAGGCTAATGAGGTGATTTATTTGAGTAACGCTGAGAGTTTCACACAGACTACACAATACAGTATATATTCAGGGCTTTAGTCTGCACAGGGTGCCCACATACACAGGTACCTCCAGCAGGGAGCAAGCTGCCCTTTTCACCCATGTCTGTGTCGGTATAAGTTGGATGGATGGGTGACAAACACCGTTCCATGTCCTTTTTGTCCTTAAACAGTGATCCTATATGTGTCACACTGACCCTCCTTGTTAGAGGAGACAGCAGAGGGAACAAATGATGTGCTTCGAACCCCCTGCTGTGACCTTTGACCCTGCATGTACTGTAGACATTGCGCCTTGTGTACATGATGTCTGCAACATGCAACAACTACTAAATTAATTAAGGAGATAGCGTACAATCAGAAAATGATATGCATAGTTGAACAACTTGTTTAAATTACGTTTTTTTCTGTAGGTGTGTGTTCTGTGGAGTAAAGGCACTACAGTCCCCCTGTCTATCAGTCACTAATGGTGTGGAGCAGTGGGAGGCCAGGACACCTGCGTCTGCTGCCTGATAATGAATATGATGAAGATGGATAATACTTTACCCTGTCGGAAACCGTGCTCTGCAGCTAGGGAGTGATTACTGCTATAATTGGGATCCATGGTGGCTGCCGCTGGAGGTACTGATGATGAGCCTGTCTCGACTAAAATGTAGATAGCATTGACATTACTCACATCGGACCCAAGAGTTGCAACTTCACAAATCACAGCTGACAACCTGTGACCTCTTCCTCTGTTTGACCAGAGTTTCACTGGATATTTGCAGCGGTGTACGACATAGACATTAGTGAATACACAAAGGAGTGTTAAGCCCTCCCTCACAGAGCTCAGCTGTAATCAGAATAGGTGACCACAGTGAAGCAACAGGACCAGAGTCACTTTGACATCCTGCGTTTATCAACCTGCAGCGTTCCCCAAGAACCTGACCATGTCCTCATGTATCCCCTGCCTCACAACACTGATATGCCAGTCACATAATAGACAGCGGGACAAAAACACTTCACTGGAAAAGGATGCAGAGAGCAGGAAAGCACGGATGATATTACTCACTTATTTGGGGGCCATTTGTTTCAGTTGTGTCACTATGACCACCTCTATCTTGTGCCTTGACATATTGATTATACTGCTGCATACTTCATGCTGTTATTTTGAAAGATTTCAAAAGGAGATTTATGAAGACCCTCGGAGTGATCATTACCAGGTGGCCTTGTCAGGCACCACTTCTTCTTCTTAGGTTTTCTGGGATTCCTGAGGGACGATGGGTGTCCTCTAGGTAGTGTCCTAGTGCATAGATGGTGCCGGGAATAAAGAGTGGGGGTGCTCTTAATGACCATCTGCTCAGAGAGCAACCTTTTTAATGAAGACGGATGTTGGGAGGATCTGACCAGGGGCCTCCAGACAGGGGTCTAATGACACACCCTCCTATGTCTGAACCTTCTAGGTTGCCTTACGCGCCCTGTCTGCCCTCACCCCCACACTGGCACCAACAGGCCTCCTGAAGCTGCAATTAAAGCCCTCACACACACCCACAAGCATGTGTTGTACCACATAACTACGATAACTGCAGTTGAAGCTATAAACTAAAACCACACTGATATGAGTGTGGTTTTAGTTATGCATGAGGTGCATTCAAGAGCATAATGCAATACAATAGGTGAGTTAATCCATATTTTCATTTTCAACCACAAATAAGGGATGTGTCATGCATCTTGAAAACTTGTTCTATTAGTCTAAAGCTGGGGAACAAGCCAACGTCGAAGAACTAGCGGCGACGAAGGCCACCAGTTGGACCACCTCACATCGCCTTTGTCTTGGCCAAAAAGTTGCACTCAAACACACCGCAAAGACTACAGCTGACGGTCACCTACCACGTATGTTCGGCTTCTGCATGAGATGAAATAAGTCTCCACACCAGCAGTTGGCGCTGGTCTGTATTTGTCGTTCAAAAAGGGAAACCAAAGACCAAGGACGGCGGATATACAAGCCATTGTTCGATCACCACTTAGCTTCATTCCAGATGGCCATGTCATTATGAAAACATCTGTGTATTGGAATGATCAGATGAGATGAAAATGAAAAATGAGAAGAGCCTTCTGTGTATTTTGGCTGGACTTTACACGCGAGCTTGCTTTCCTCACCTCCGTTCCTTTTCTCATGTACTGATTTGTTAAAGCTGAAAAGCCAATAAAAGTGATTTCCCTCACCGACGGGTGCCGCTGCCAATTCAACACACTGAAATCGGACACGGACAGAGTAGAGCCAAGGGTGTGGGACACACCCCAAAAACAAGGGCGACGGCCGCTCACTGATGACCCCAAACTGTCCAACAGCCAACCAGCTGGTGTACGATTGTGTAAGATTTAGTGGCAACTAATGGTTGCAGATTGTAACCGACTATGTGCCCCTCCGCTCACTCCTCCCTTTCCAACACTGTAACATGAGCCGTTGAGTGCAAAACCATGATAACGGCATTCGCCTCACTCAGAGGCCATCCTTGATATAACACTGCTCTAGGAGCAAGACGGTGGCTGGCGATACTATTGTTTTCGGGGAACTACGGTGGCTTTCTGCTAACGTAAAAACACAACCCTCTCTAGAGCCAGTTGATTTGTCCCTTCTAGGCTACTGTAGACACATGGTGGACCCGCTCCCTGTATAGATATGACAGGCTCATTCTAAGCTAACAAAAACACAAAGATTCTTAGTTTCAGTGATTATACACTAATGAAAGTGTTGTTATGAATATTATATTCCATTTCTGCTAATAGGTCGCCAAAATGTTACACACTGATCCTTTAATTTCACATTTTGAGATAATCAGTAGGGTCAGTTCTTATGTGGCTATGTGAAAAGGTACCAGGTCTTGTGCATAAAGGTTTTAAATGTGGATAAAACCTCTACTCTGCAAGCATTACATGAAGCTGGATCATTATTCTTGCCTTAGCCTACGCTTTGTCATCGAGCCACATCATGTTACGCTTGAGTAACCCAGATTTAATTGGATTTCAGTTACTTAAATGAAATTCCCTTTCATTCTTGATCCACGTCTTTTGTTGTCCAAGCTTCTTTTCACCCCTTTATATTGAAGTCTTGGGAAATGTTTCTGTTGATTTGGCAGAGTCCTGCAATCATGCTCCGGCGCTCAGGCCTCATCATCCATAGATGTGATTCCAAAGCCGCAGTGTTAATAATATCCAAAAAAAGGAGGAGAGAGGGAGCTTACAGCACCCACACACCCTTAGGCTTCACCCTGAATGTGCGCTCAAATTAAAAACAAGCCCATGGCCTTACAGCGTTTCTAAACATGGGGGCTGTTGTGTCAGCAGTCTTTTATTAGAGTCATCCTGTTCAAAAAACACAGCGAGGAGAGGGGAAAAGACTGCTGGCAAAGACATGGGCGCCTGCTGTCCTCCCTTTTTTCCATCAAACATCACTTCTCTGTAAAGGTTATTAGAGAAGTCAGCTAAGATTGATGGATGGAGATGGAAGATGCTCAGAAGCCCATCTTCCTCACACTCATCTTCATCTTAGGTGTTACTAGTGACAGTAGAGGAGCAGCAGAGGAGATGGATGGACCCGCTCTCTACTGTACTTCATGTACAGTGGATCTTGAATAGCATGCTATTTATAGTCTTTTAGTTTAGGCGTCTTGCAAAATATTCCTTTAACACTATTGGCTACAAAACAATATTATGATGATGGGAAACTTTTAACGCAATCTCAGATACCTGGTGTTTTTGTCTATTAATATGCTGTGAGTAAGTACTCGAGGGGCCGCAGGCTAATAGAAGCCGTTATAATGAGGGATGATGCCAATAAATTGATATCTCCTACACTCACTGCACTCCTCTCTGCAGCTGCATTTAAAAGGATTGACTCAGCCTTCAATAACCTTGTATTTGACTTGAACTGTCATTAGCAAATCAAAAGCAGATTAATTAATCACAGGTCCACCAGGGTGTGCATTACCTTAAGTGACTATTGTAATATAACTTAAAGAGAAATCACCCATGATTTCTCATCCTGACACCAGAATGAATGCTTTGCTACTTCCAGGAGTGCTGATGCTGTCATCAGAGGGGAGGAAATGGATTCTGTAAGTGGTGGAGAGTCTATTAGGGCATTAATTCTGCTACAAATGGAGCTCTTCAACACTTATATCTCATCTGGTCTTCTTCGAGGCTTTCTTTTCCCACTCTGCTGCACCTATTATTTTACCTTCCATCCCTCTTTTCCTCAAATTTTTCCTTAAAACCTACTCTCTGTTCAGAGGATGCAGAGGACTACAGAGGAAACAGTGCTGTTCCAGTTTGACCGAGCGGGTTGTAAACTGTACAACATACATGAAAGCAGCGCTCCAAGTGTCAGTGTTCGTCGTTGAGAAGAGGCGAGTGGATACATGGGTGTTGTTGTTCTGCCTCCTCCATCCTGTGTTACTTACACTTTGGACTCAGAAGAGGACAAATCACAGTGGGACTGCTGGATCACAGCTTGAAGCAAGCAAGACCCCCAAAATGTGTAGAGTACTTTTTATAATCATGTAAACAAGGAGCAGTTTTATCTTTGTGACCTCCACAAGCATCACACTTTGTCCTGTCTTACATCTTTACAAGTCCCTTTCTCTTAGTGTTTTTTTGGTATCTGAAAATGTGTGCTGCTATTACTGCAACCCGGTTTCAGCCACCCCATTGGTGTACTAATAGTATCCCCTGCTGGCAAAAGAGGGAACACTTCTCACAAAAACAGATGGGTATATAGTCCTCCTTTCTGTGGTGTATCACTGTTTGTCAAAAAGACAACAGTGAAATGTTTTCAAACATGTCAGATTAGGAACATAAGAGTATTATAGTGAAATTAAGCTGAAAGACACATGAATGTACGTCCACTAAGTTGCTTTCACAGGCAGGGAGTGTAGTCATTAAATACTACCCCACCAGAGGTCACTACTACTTTATATTTCTAATTTATTTTATCTGAAATCTCAAGTGATCCAGCTAATGCATCATCCCCATATTAAAATGCATAGGCTAATCAGTGGTTTTCCTCTCACAAAAATAAAGTTCAACAAATATATCCTCTTTTATAATCATCCTAATTGACTTCCACTTTAAGACAATCCACTGAAAAGCCCATAATAAAGCTAGAGCGGTCACTGCACCTTATGCCACTACAATACACCATTCTGATCAATGCAAATTAGCACTCCTTATGACATTATGATAGCAGAGTCATCCACCACTCAAGACATAGCAGTCAGCACATACTGTATATACACATTTAGCAGAAACTGTCTGTCAAACTATAGTCTAGGTCCATCATTATTATAGATTGTGGAGCAGAGTCTCTCTTTCATGTGTGTCCCTAAAGCTACCATCCCTCCTATAAACATGCTGGTTTCCATAGCAACCTGGAGCAGGATCTACAGAGCAAACACTCCAGCAGCAGCTAGGAGAAAAGTGCCCTAACAATGGAGGAGGCTTCAGAGCAGGCAGCAGGTTCATGCAACACAAAGTCACAAGGTTCAACGACCATTTGTCCTGTGAAAACTTCATCAGAACAGAAATACAAATGAGAAATTAAAATTTAAATAAAAAAGAGGTCTGTTATGAGCTGAGATAATTGCATTTAAAATAATTTTGACAGCATTTCTCCTTTTACTTAATGTAACGTACATCACATTACAGCCTATAAACAACAGATATGCATGCATGTCATTTTATGCAATATGTAATTTTACACCATTTGCTACAACAGATATCCTGAAACCTTTAAATCGTGACTGAAATTAGTTTTTTAAAACTGCACAATAGAGGGTATTTTAATGGAAAAAATTAAAAAATAAAAGTAAAAATAAAAAGGGGGTGATTTGTTTTCATTTATTTCCAGAAATTTAAATGAACAAGCCTAATGCTATCCTTAGTCTGTATCAATATGCAGCTGAGGATGAAAATACATAATTTCATGGTGGCATCATGGAACACGCGCTCACATATCTGCGCAAATGCGCACGCGCCAACGCATAAACTCCAGTAGGAGACCCGCTCCTAACTAACTTACTAACTAACTAAGAAAAAATCTTTAATTATTTACAGTTATCTGAGTTTGTAAATGACGTCGCTCCAAGCAGGCGAGTGAAGGGCAAAGGGGCAACCTAACCGGAGAGAGAAAAGAAGTGTCTGGACCGGGAGAGGTGAGGAGGGACTGAGACACTCCTCAGACTGAGGCTTGACTTCCCTGCTCAGCGCGCAGACATCACAAACTGAGAGAAACGCGCCGGTTGACGTGCTGTCACCCGGATTACAGCCACAGCTCGGCGGACTGAAGGAGCCATTCATCCTCACGTCACTGCGACAGTGACAGCGCGAGGTGAGTGAACGCGACGATGACAACTGAGATAACTTGACGGTAAAGGTCATATCTTTTTACTGCTTTTTAGGACACACTTGTAAACACTTTTTAGATTCAATTCCAGATAGAGTAGCTGCTGTTTGTATGGATAAAAGTGAGAAAAAAGTGAGTTTTATAGTCTAAACTTTAACTTTAAAAGTGGCCTATGTTTAAGATGCTGTTTACTCTCAGATATCGTGCTGATATTTAATAAAATATCAGCTTTTATGTCAGCCAATATTTATGTTTTGAATAAAATACATGGTGCACAGTTGTTTGTGGTTGAGTGGTTTTCTACAGGTTTGAGGTTCAAAGTACAAAGACTGTAAGACTTTAATATTATATTTGCTGTTTTAATTGCATATTTAACCCTATATTTGGGGACCATATATTTTTTATGTTTTGTTGTTTTTGAATCATTTCCTAGGTATGAGCTGCGGATTAACATATCCTGTGTAAAGCAAATTTTAGCAAACTGCAGCTACTCGAATCAGCTTCCTTATGAGCTTGTGATGACTTCAGCCATGAGTGGAAAGGGCTGTCAGCTCCTGGTGTCTCCCTGCAGCATGTCCCCATCACTAAGCATGATCAGAGGACGCCAGCCCCACCAGTCCATCAGGATACCTGTGTCTTCCCCACAGCAGGCCGATCCCAGTCCCTCCTCGGGCATGGAGAAAGTGAAAAGAGGATCCGTCCACTCTTTTGCTTCTTCTGGGAAAGAGAGCGGAGGCCACGTCGTCCTGCCGGCCCTGAGCCTCCGCAGGCAGGTGTTGACCAACGGGAAACATCTAAACGTTTCAACTGTGTCCCCAACCCAGCAAGTGCCTGCTCATCATCCTACAACCAAAACAGTGACAATGCAGACGGGACGCTGCTCCTCCAACAACAGCTTCAAAGGTAAAAACAAAGGCTGTGTGAACAGTATTTTAATACTGCATGTAGGATCTACAACGTTGCATTTCAACTGAGACATCGGGGCACACACCCCATAACATAATAAGTCTGATAGAGTGATGTTGTGACCCTATAGATCACAAAACTACAACTGATTTACGATTTGCATCTTTAGTGGGGCTAAGCAATATGGCCAAAATCTATCCTGATATAGGTCATTTCATATCAGGATAAGGATATACTGTATATCATAATAGCATGTTTTCTCATAATTCAATAAATAAGTAATCTATAGGAAATAAACTGAAATAAAATGGTAAAGCCTGATTTTTGTATACTCCTGTGTGACTTAAACACTTGACAAATAAAAAGTACTGAATATTTTTCTCATTTTAAGAGTACAAAATGAAGTTTTAAGTGACATATATAGAAAAATGAAAGAAACGTAGGCCAAACCTTTATCATGATAGAAACAATACAGAAAGAAATATACGATTATATTGTTTTGATGATATATCATCAAATTGCCCTGCCCTAATCTTCATACTTCACTTACTCTCAGCATGCTCTTCACAACCTGACTGTCTTATTGCTTTGGCGTCTTGTTCTTATTTATTGATAATTAACCAAGCATAAAGCTTGTCCTGAAATTTTCTACAGAGGAAAAGTGGAAGGAGGTGAAAAGCTCATTAGTGATTAACAGAGCAGAAAGCGTCAGGTTGGAAAGGGAAACTCTGCAATCTGCTGTATAAACCTTAGTTAAAGCAGAGTTAATGTGATGCATTTGAGTCTTATTTGCATGTGTTAATGTCTTTTCCAGATAGTTGTGTAATATTATGTTAACACTTTAGATAAAAGTTGTTCTCCTGAAACCTATATACTTTAGTAATGTATCTCCCATATTGTGGTTACTGAATGTTGTGTCCAGCAGGTCGCTCTGCGTCGGGGCCTACCATGGAAGTGTTTGGTCAGCCAGTTGCTGCTGCTAACCTGACAGTGACCAGCAGTCCCATGACTGTGGTCACAGGCCAACGCTACACTGCAGGGCCTGCAGCACAACATCCTCCATCACATCCACAAAGCGTGCAGATTCCCCACACTGATGCCAGGTGGGCAATATCAATAACAGTATGTGATGATGAGCTCATTAAAGCTTAAGAGTGATACTAAAGTGGATAACAACAATCTGTTTCAGATCCTTGCAGTCCAGAGAATCACTGGCATCTACTACGCTTAGTCTGTTTGAAACGCAGTCAGTGTTCAGTGGCAGACATGACTGGTCGTATGGCTACCGTGTGCTTCCTCCGCTGGGTCTGCCTCAGTGCTCCGAGGGAGGCGAGCATCTCAGCCTTCCCCCTGGCACAGCCATGTCCGGTACGACCGTATCGGGTGGCACTAGCACTTCCGCCTCCTTGCCCTCGTACCTCTTTGCAGGTGATGGCGGAAGCCCCAGACAGTCTCGTGCAAAGAAGAGAGCTCTCTCCATGTCGCCCTTGTCAGATGTCATGGGTATTGATTTCAACTCCATCATACGCACCTCGCCTACCTCCCTTGTGGCTTATATCAACGGCTCTCGCAGCTCTCCAGCCTCCCACCCCACGCTCTCGCCTGTCCAGTCTGAAGGTTACGGTCATTTTCTGGGTGTGAGAGGCTGCTCCATCCCCCACCCCCACCCCTACAGCACGCCAGGATCTTCGCAGGCCCTGGCCCCACACACAGATTACGGTCGTATGCAGATGCTTGAAGAGGGAGGGGGTCTGGAGAGCCAGATGGCTAACATGGTGGTGGACCAGCAGTGCCTCCCAGAGGAAGGAGGGTCACTGGAGAAGGCCTCAGAGAGCTGCAGCCAAACCACCAACAATCTGCTGTCACCGCCACAGTTACAGTCAGCCCTGCTGATCACTATCCAAGAGGCTGCTACTCCACAGGGGCCTCCACCACCCTACCACTCACACCAGCACATCCACCTTGCTAGACATCACTGTAAAATAAAGCCCCCTTCTCAGGACCACATGGTTCATCCCAGGCATGGGGTGAGCTTTCTACCCCAGGTGCCCATGCTAGAGGAAGAAGAAGGGGAGCTGGAGGACTATGGGGCCCACTGCTGCAGGTGGTTGGACTGTAGTGCAGTCTATGACCAAAGGGAGGAGCTGGTAAGGCACATAGAAAAGCTTCACGTGGACCAGCGGAAGGCAGAGGACTTCACATGCCACTGGGTGGGCTGTCCACGCAACTTCAAGCCATTCAACGCTCGATACAAGCTTCTCATCCACATGAGGGTCCATTCAGGAGAGAAACCCAACAAGTGCACGGTACATCATGCAGTAATGTATTTCATATGTCATTTCTCTGCCTCCTTAAAAGAAGATTCCTTATGCTATCTCCCCTCCCAACATTACATCGATAGCACAGCTCTTTTGTGAGAGGAATGAGTGAATGCAGTCCAAGCAGGAGCATGATGAATGTCAGGGGCTCACTGAGTTCAGTTCTCAATGTTCCATTCAAAGCCACAGTATCCAGTTTCAGGCTGCAGAAAAAAAAGTCTTTTTTAAAGGCAAATGCCTTCATGTGCTCTGTGTTCATGGCCAAAGTTTAGATAAAAAATAAGGCCTCTCTCTCTCTTCTCTTAACTATAGCCATGGGGTAATTAGCGGAGCTCTGTGATAATTGACATGGGTATTAACTCAATTATGTAGTTATTAAACCAGCACAAAGGATGCCTAGCACTTTAGATCTGGCATGGCACCGTGGCTTTCTAGTAGCCACTGGGCCTGTCAGCAGCAGGGGGCTCGCCAGGCCACCGTCTGACAAACTTGGCCGTCGTTCTGGGAAGGTGATGCCCTGTGGTCTAGCTCTCTGCAGGTCTGCAGGTCTGTGGCCAAAGAGTTGGCGTTTATCCACAGGCCAGATTATTGATGAACTGGTAGCTTTGTTTGTCCAAGATAAATGTTCTAGCGCTTTCAGATGTGTTACAATTCAATGATGCCTCTTTAGTTTGGTTATTAATTTTTCTGGGAGAATTTTAGAAACAAATCTAGAGTCTACAACTGTGCTGGGGCACACCAGCACTTTGAGCTAAATGCGAATTTCAGCATACAAACATGCTCACATAGCAACGTATCCTGAGGAAACGGTTCGTATGATATCCGACAAAAAGTTATTCCTCAAGTTTCATGCATTTTGAGTGTCCAGCAACATGTGTTAATTTCCATTCATTACATGTACACAGTCTGTTAAAAATAAACTTCAGTCTTAAGGGGAAACAACTTTTTTAGGTTAAGGCAACAAAACTACTTGGTTAGGTATAGGATTGATTGATTTGGTTTGGGTTTAAATAACTACACTCTAGGATTGAGCAACAAAACTACTGAAGTTAGGTTTAGGAAAAGAATAGTAATACCTAATAGAGGCGTCATATGAAAAGTCAGGGGATCACCAAATTAATTACAATTCATCCAGATGGGGCCATGAATGTCTCCACCAAATTTCACAGCAATCCGTCTAATAGCTGTTGAGATAGTTCACCAAAAGTTAAAATTGTCAACCTGCTGGTGGTGTCAGAAGAAATGTCAGAGGATCAATAGGATTCATCCTGTGGGAACTATAAATGTCTGTAACAAATTTCATGATAATCCTACCAGGAGTTGTTTAGATATTTCAGTCTAGAACAAAGCGGTGGGACGACCAAGCAACCAGACCGACAGACAGACCGACATTGCAATTCCATGGAGCCATTCAGCTGTGGCTAAAAACTATGTCTGGATTGTAGACCACTCTTTACTCCTTCCTTTGTTTATTTCTCACTCCCACTGGAAAATACTGGAGACTTGAGTAATTGACAAACCACTCGCCAAACATGCTTCATGTCGCCGCTTTCAACAAGTCAATTATTAACAGCATGCATACCTGCAGTCGACCTTTTGTTCCAAAATACTCACTTATTAGTTGTGGCTCGCTCTGTTACCATGGGGCTGCAAACGTTGGATGGGTCTGCGCTCTGTGTAATCATCCAATAATGAAGAAAGTATTCATGGTCACAACCTATTTCCAAAAACAGAAATTATACAAATTGGCACTTGTGTTTGTGGTACAGTAATTACAGTACAAGATAATGCTGGTCCAGGGAGAAAAGGTCAGCACTCGAGACTTATCTTTCCTGCGCTTTAATGAGACAATCTGATTCTGCATGGATTTTCTTCAGGTCAAGTCTGAACATTATGTCAAGAGTGCAGGCTGTTTCTATACCTTACATCTTTACAGGAGTATGTGCATGTGATTACATCTACTCCAGAGAAGATGGAAATGCCAAATATGGAAACTCTGAATCTCACACAACAGTTAGAAAAGCTAAAAGCACTTATCGTCCAAGATGCAGCGCCCAGTTTTTCTTAGTAAATAACTGGCAGGTGAATAAACTGATGCATGACAAATAGAGGTGCGAGCCCACAGCAGAACAATGATGTAGCTCTTGTTACACCGTGAAGATCTCGGGCAGGCCCAGACTTGTACCTGTCATCTCACAATCTGTTTAATGATGATGCAGCTGTTTGTTAACATATCCTTGACTCGCCAGTCTGTTTGCATCTGTCACTGTGATTTAAACACATGAGGTTTTAAAAACACAGTGTGAACTTAAAACCCAGACAAGGGATTTCTACAGTCATTGTGAATCAGTTATGATTTTTAGACTACTCTCTGCTATCACAAATAGCTTGCTTTTTTGAATTATTAGCTTGTGCATTGTGGCTGCCATGTTATCTACTACTTCTCCAACACTAGAAATACAAAAAATAAAATATAATACATACAATAATAAATAAATAATTCCTCAATTAATTTAATTTTCAATGAGTTGATTTTAATGAATTCAAAATATACTGAATATTGTCCAGTAAAGCAATAATTGCTACCAGTGAGCATCAGTTAGTGTCAAAGTTGGCCAAAACTGGCTTCATCTTCTTCCAGTACTATGCTTAATTCATGCTGCGATCAATCAGCGCATGTGTGAAAATATAACCTTAGTTCCTTGCTAAAACACAACATTTCTCTACATGAGCAGCTTGTAATTTCAGCCTTGCTATGAAAGCTGACCTGATTAGATTTCAGGTTTGACAACATTTTAAGCGCCATCCTTACAATTGTTTGGAGGGAACTAACTTGGTTTTTAGCACCAGGAAATAATGCTTCAATATCTGGAATACAGTTTCACATTACAGCTTTTGTCATTATTTTTACAATTTTTTTTATTGATTTGTAAACAAATCTGTTTATTGATCCAGAACTCTCAACGCCCTCCTCAGTTACATAAAAAGTCCTACATAATGCCAAATTTTGGTTCCAATTACTGACAGTTTACTACTTATGTTGTTTTAAAGGAGCAGTGTGTGACATTCTGAGGGATCTAGCAGAAATGGAAAATATAATAAGGAGATAATCACAACCATGTTTCCATAAGCTTAGATTGAGCCCTTCATATCTACATAGGATCCTCTTCACGGGGTTCACCATGTTGCTCCGCCATGTTTCTACAGTAGCCCAGAACAGTCAAACAAACACTGGCTCTGGAGAGACTTCACATTTTTACGTTACCCGAAGGTCGCCGTAGTTCTCCGACACGCTTGTGAAACTGCGTGTACCATGAGCTGCTGTGTGTTGTGAAGGTAGGGATAGCCTCCGAGTGAGGCGAACAACAGATGGTTGCAATGTGCAACCACACCGCTAAATTCTAAACACTGTACCTTTAAAGTAACAATCTCAAATATTTGCACCATTTGCTGTATGGCAAACTTGGTGTCTATGGTGACATTCCCAGGAGAGGCGATACTGTTTGGATCCCTGGGAAGAGAGATCTAAAAACACAAAGCAATTATTGCTTATCGTCATAGATGCCACCAAAGAGAACGAAGCGGAGATCTCCTCGATTGAAAATGTGTCTGAAATCACATACTCAATATATGTGCTATCGTTCAACATACTTTTATATGAATAAACACTAGAATGTATATTTTTAGATGCACTGAGCTGTAATTTATGTCCTCACTTTCTGAGAGCCTCCTTGCCGGTTGGAGATGCGTAACCATGGTAACCCTTGCGAACCTCATGTGACCCAAAGAATGATTTGTGCGAAAGTCTGAACTAATTTAAAAACATATTATACCGAACAAAGTGAAATCTTATACTTAAATTATAAAACTGTCTGGCAACGTCTGTTATGAATGTTGTCTTCACAACCACATTGCATTGTGGGATATTTATGCCACTGTAGCATCCAGTGTTCAAATACTGTAATATTTCACCAGAAACAGTAACAATTTGTGGACTTTTGGTTTCATTCCAAGGTTTCTGACCTACTAAAAATACCTCACATACTGTTTTAGCGTTTGTCCCACACTTTGAGTAGTTGTGGCAAAACTATTATTCCTCATGGTGACACCTCTCCAGGAATGCACAAGCCACTGGATACAGGGGCTGACATGTTAAAAATATACAGTATAAGGAAACAAGTGAAACAAAGAGAGCAGAGAGGGTAGAAATATCTCTTGTGAAACAGGGAAGAGTGGAGTCCAGAGTGAACTGACCTCAGGCTAAGACTGGGCATTGGACAGACTCTGTTGGCACAGAGTGCTGTTGTCATTGTTCAGCCAGGGCATGAGTACCTGCCAGGACCTGTCAGGAGCTGGCTGTAACACTGATCTACACCGAGGAGCCATGCTGCTTTCTTTTCAGCTCAAACGTCCCTCGCGACAAACTAAAAAGCCCTCCACGCTTTATGAGCGCTTTATGAGACAGAGAGAGAGAGTTACACAGTTACCCACCCCTGGCTAGACCTGGAGACTTGGCAGTATTTTAGCTGTATGCTGGTTCTCACTTGTCTGACCACTTTGCTTCTGAGAGACTTATTTATCTCTGTCAGCTGTGTTTTTCTTGAGGTATTCTAGCTGCTGTTAATTATTTTCTTTAAGCTATATTTAGGATTGGTCCCCTTATGAAGGAGAATTTATTGTAGCAGAGCAGAATTGAAAGAGTGAAATGTGTGGGAAGGGGTTTTGAGAAGCATTTCTCATTTTGTGCTACTCTACCGTTTCTAAGCTTTCCAATTTATTTGCTTTGACAAATGTTAGTAATTCTTCATATTCACTGCTGGTCAATCTTATACATCCACCATCCATTTAACATTCAAAACATAACTGTCATAACATTAAAATAGTGACAAATGCTCAAATTTGAGAACAGAGAAGAAATAGTTGTATTGTGGTGATGAAGAAAGGCAAGTATTTCTATGTGGAATGCAGAGGAATGTTATTAGTGAACTATTAATGGGCAGATTTGGCTATGTGAGTGATGACTGAGAGGTATCAGTATGTCAGGAATCCAGTCTTGGAGAAAAAATAACAAAAGTGGACATGGTCTGTGTGTTTTCTCCATAAATCTTAGTAAGGACATTCCTGCCCCCCTGTGAACAGGAAGAGGGAGAGTAAAGTCCTGCAGACACATATTTTAGCTGTGAAGTCACTGCGATGACATGATACTGCAAAAGAAGGAGCTGTTTGTTGGTTTGGATTACTGGAATTAGTATTTTCCTGAAGCCCAAGAAGTTGTACAAGTGCAAGGCCAGTCTGATCAGTTACTTATATATAATGTAGTCACTCTTCAGTCTGCTGTTCATGTATTACGAATAGTCTACTACAAGTGACTTGTTCTGTAATTGATAGCTACCAGCCGCTGTCAAGGTGATGCAAGATGAAGGATTCAAAACACAAATGACAACACAGTGTTGTGTGTATGAACACTGACCCCTGCTGGTGGCACACACAACTATCAGAAAGGTCTTACTTCAAACAGGATATTGGTGCCAAGTATGAAGGAAAAAAAATCACATTTGAAACAGTGAGTGAGAAAAATAACTATTTTTTAAAGTTTTAAATGCAATTTGCAACCCCGTACTCCTACGTAGTTTGAAAGCATAAAGCCCCATGATTCGATGCGTGTAAACAATGTTACTGTGACAGCTGTTCCTTCTTTAAGAACAGGAGCGCGGAGGTCTGGAGAAAACAAGACAACAGAGAACAAACCATGTATTTATGCCATGCTTGTGCCTCTGTAAATGTGGTTGATTATCATATAATTCGGACTTATTGATGGTAAACTCTAAATAATATTACATGTCAGAAGACGGCTGGATTATGACTGTAATCAAAACAGTTCAAAAGCAGTAACCATTCAATTTTGAGTATGTTATTTTCAGGCTGGTGCAGAGAGAGAGTGTACTTGGGAGTTATGCATAACTCATTATTTCAAAATAGAGTGCATCAGACTCATTAAGCTACAGCTTGAATCGTCAGCGTTAGATTTGTCAGTTAGATATCTGTTCCTCATAGTGTGATGTGTTCTGTATCCTGCATGTCCTACTACATACATGCACGCAATATTCTCCAGTTAACTGCATCTAAACCAACTCCAAATATGTAAAATAAGTAAATAAATAATGGCACAGGCAATTAAATTGTAACGATTAATTCAAAAAAGCAATTGCAGAGTAGTAGGATTTGGCTAATGTGGTAATATAATCAAGCATATAGAGATGAGCAAACAATAGAATCTGCTACCGTTACTATTGATAGCCAGGAGTTGTGCCGGACTGTCTTTCCCAAAAGTTTACCCTTCTCCGACTGCTTCATAGCTGCAGTGAGCAGCTCAGACTTACCGAGTGTCAGCTGAGACTAAGTGGCAGTCATTTTTTCTATACTTCCTCTTTCACTCCCTCCCACACATTGAGGTCAGCAGGCCTTTGTCTGCATCGTCTTCCAGCTAATCAGCTTATAGCTCCAGGTATGTGTGTAACATCAGGTTGGAGATGCTTGTATACTGAATATTGCACTGACTGGAGCCAACAGCCAAAAGCAGGAATGACTTTAAATGAGCCTTGGGCCTGTTCTTAAATGTAGTAGAAATCCATCTGTTGCAACCCAATGGACAACTTTTACTGTGTTTATATGTGTTTACAGTTCGAGGGCTGCAAGAAGGCTTTCTCTCGGCTAGAAAACCTGAAGATCCACCTCCGCAGCCACACAGGCGAGAAACCCTACCTGTGTCAGCACCCAGGTTGCCTCAAGGCCTTCAGCAACTCAAGTGACAGAGCGAAGCACCAGCGTACACACCTGGACACAGTGAGTGGCGACCTTGCACTAACGTACATAACTTCAAAGCTTGTGTATGTTTTTGCGTCTGTGACGTCTTACATTATGTCTGTGGTTGTACAGAAACCATATACGTGCCAGGTGCCTGGCTGTGCAAAGCGTTATACTGACCCCAGCTCCTTGAGGAAACATGTGAAATCCCACTCTACTAAAGAAAGGCAGCTACGGAAGAAGGTACAGACTACACGATGCTGTGAACACAGGTCACATTTTTTCCAAGCACTATTGTTCATTAGAATATAACCCTACACCGAGTATGCAAATCAATGACCGTGTATGCTGAAAATAAACTGGATTTGTAAAAGCCAAATCTCATTAGTGACGGCTGCATGTAGACAGCATCACTTCAACATTAACCATAAACAAAAGAAAAGCTACATACACACATACACGTCATGCCGATCCACTTCTCCTGGTTAGCTGACAGTACTGAGCATCATTCACTCTGTGATGTGCTTTCCCTACCACTCTGTTAAACTCTGCAGTTTTACTGTTCCTAGAAAAAAAAAATGTTTAATTTACATCTCTGTGCACACAGTCAGGTGAAAATACATCCACTTACACTGACACTGACAGAGCTGCACTAAACACACATAATGACATTAGTTTGTCACATATTTATCCTGTTCTCACCTCCTTTATTTTCCACTCAGGTCGACTCCATTTCAAAGTTTCACATTGTGGCACTGCAGCGTTGCAGTTCAGATTGTTGCATGTGTGAGAGATCTATGCTCTTTAGCTCTTACCGAGGGTGATGTCACCATAGATACAAAGAATGTGGGTAGTTACTAAAAAAAAAAGTGACATCGTACGAAGTCTCCCACATGCTCAACTTCTTTCATCTAAAACTCAAATAAATGTTTGTAGTAACTCATTTCACAGATGCTTCTCAAGATGTTATATTTATTTCTTACCAAGACAACAGCAAACTCCTCACTTACATAGTGCATTACAACCCTCAAAAGCATCCATTTCTTGTCTTTTCTGCAAATAGATCTGATGGTAGCAAACATGCTTCTAAGCTATTCTAAGATTTTCATGTTTGATGCTATTAATGACTGCAAACCATTATATACATCTAAAAATATACAGTGCACAACATCAAAGTTAATAGGCACAAGAGGCGCTCTATTCATTGTAAATGAGGAACAGAAGTAATATTGTAAATTACTGTTACAGTATTACTACAGTTCAAATTATGAAACAACCATGTTATGCTTCATGTGCCATGTCTCTAGATGAAATCCGCTGCTGATGGCACGCAGGACACGCTGACAAACTGTTTAACCATCCATCCTCTACAACCAAGCCTTTCTCCTCTGGCAAAGATAGACTTGAACTCTTCCCCTTGTGCATCCCACAAGTCATATTCTGGTATGTCTTAGACCTGCCTGTTTGCATTAAGGCTGAAGTCAGGAACTTTGAGCAAATATGATAAAAAGTTATTTTTATAAAACTCACTATATCCTGACAATAGTGTGTGACACAGTTAATCATGTTCCTCTACCTCCTCCAAGTGCTCCTCCTGGCATTTGCAAGATTTCACCACACCCGAAGAAAAAACAACCAATCACAGCTGAGCTGGAGCCGAGCAGTCTCTGGGCAGCTGTCAATCACTCACAAAGCTGCGATCAAACTGTCAAACTAGGCATCGCTGATCAAATATGAATCAGGTTTCTTTTAATGGCTATTTATCGCCTCAAATCTTTTCAGAAACGTCTTGAAAGAAGTTGAAGAGATGAGAAAGTTTGTGACCTAGACGCCATGTTCAAGACGCCACAGTCAAGCCAAACCCAAGCACCGGCGCCCACCGACCAGAGCAACCTTTCCAATTTTACAGCTAAATAGCACACTAAAATATGTTTCTGAAAACATTTGAGGCAAGAAATATTTATTACAGTAACAGAATCTTGATTCATATTTGATCGGCGCTGCCTAGTCTGGCAGTTTAATCGGCATTCACAAGCTTTGGCACAGTGATTGACAGCTGCTGTAGAGAGTCCTCGGCTCTGACAGGTTGTTTTCCTTCTGCGCTGTGAAATCTTGCAAATGCCATTAAGAGCACTAGGAGGACAGAGGAACATGATTTTTTCCACATCATCTGTCATGATATAGTGACAGTTTTATAAAAATAACTTTTTCTATCATATTTGCTAAAAGTTACTGACTTCAGGTTTGATGTGAAAGTTAGATACCTAAGCATATTATCCCCCTGCAAGCTTGTGCACATAATAGGTTTATCCGTTATGGACAGCCCTGAAGTGTCTGTCATCCCTGTTCCTCAGCTACTCCGCTGGGACCAGACTCCTCCAGCGATCCTCACCTGGCTCTGTTGTGCTCCATACAAGATAATTACAGGTACTGGGGGTGGGGTCGGGGATGGGGATGAGGGGTTGTGCCATTAAGTCAGGTTTGATGATTTTATATTTAAAAGCGATAGTTGGGGTGTTTTGAACTTGTGTTGTATGAAGTACTTCATACAACACAACTCATCCATAGTCAGCGTGTTTTATCTACAGATGACAGTCAGCATGCCCCCAGTTTGGAGTTATGGCATGGAACCAAAGTACTGTACCACAGCAGTGCCCAAAAGAAAGGCCCGACTAATAAAAAAAAAAAAAAAAAATGTAAGTGTACGCTATATATATAGAATATTTTCACTGGTTTACCTTGCCATGTGACAGCTATACAGTCTGTGCTCTCACCAAAGCCACCAGACTCCATTGAAAAATAACTGTAATTATACCTGTAGAACATGAGTTGCAGGTCTGTTGCTGCCTCGATCGATTAGAAACAGTAGACCAGCAACCCCCCAGTGTTCTGCAAGGTAAAATTACAGTTTTTTTCAGTGGAGTCTGGTGGCTTTGGTGAGCACATAGATGGGTACAACAGCTTCAGTTCCTTGTCAGAAACAGCTGTCTGGCAGCAAGGTAAAGAGCTGAAAATATCCTCAATATAGCATTCACTTAAAACGATATTGATTTTGTTAGGTGAGCCTTTGTTTTAGGTGGCTAAAATACATTTGCTGCTGCTCCCGTCCACAGCAGTATGTTGCTTTGCTCCTGTATAGTCCCTCCTGTCTGTTTCTCCAAACTGGGGCCATGCTGACCGTCATCTACTGCATGTAATACACTGACTAGAATCTCATACAATCTCACTTCAAAACACCCGAACGATCCCTTTAAGTTCAAAGATTTATGCATACATGATAATAATGGAACAGTAATTCCAACTGCATTTGAAGGGGAAAAGGTCACTAAAAACATGCACATACCCATTTATAATAAAAAAAAAAGAAAAGACAAAGGCGTTTCACATGAATCTTTTTGAAATGCTGTGGAATATAACCATATGCAGCAACAGCATTCAGAGCCGTTAGCCGACTGGTATTTTCTTTTTTCTTAGATTTTGTATTCCCATTGGCACAGTTAGGACTTTAAACATAACTGATTTAAATGCTTCACACATCTTTTTTCCTCCCTTTTGATGATCTGAAACAATCAACCTAAACATTGGTTGCTATGGCTTCAAGACTATAAGCTCATAATTAGAATAATCAGTTTAACAGAAAGCACTATTTTGTAGCCTGATAAAAGCATCTAAAGAGTTGGGGTTTTGTTGGTGCTGTGGCTGGCGGAGGAGCTTTACAGGTGGTGGATGGCCAGCAACACATTTCCCGGGTCAATCCATAGGAAAATGTCCCTCCATCGACAAACTTCAAAGCATGTGATAAAGTATTTCTGTCGCTCTGGGCAGCCAGATGCTCATGGCTCCTCACTGGTTGGGATTGTTCTGGTATCAGCAGTAGGCCGAAGCATTCACCGCAGGGTTCTGGGCAGACAATTGGCCAGCGAAAGCAGACCTTGCCTTGGCTCTTTGGTCTTGACCGCTGGTATTAATGGATGCTATAGCCACCGACAAGAGCGGCTAAGGAATTCAATAAGTGAAACATAAAATGTAAAAAATACCATTTAAAGTCCAGTAGGAGAAGAGAGATGCTGTAATTACTTTTTTTAAAATGTTAAATTGATTGTAAAATCCTTGTTGCCATTTTCTGTACACTTTTCTGGGATTCCTTTCGGTTCCCATTCAGTCCTTGCATATTGTTAGCTCCTTTAGTAGTCTTTTTATTGGCAAGTAGACATGCAAATGTGTTACTGAGCCAAACCTAACAGCAGGGGTGTCAGCTCCCATGGCCACTGAACAATATTTACATTTACTAGTTTAATCCCCTCTATTTAACAATAGGTTACATGGATCTGAAAGTAATGTCCTTGCTTTTCTTAATGTTCTAACAATAAACTCCTATACAACCCTTTTAAACACAAACTTCAATAAAGTTAAACAAATGTTCCTATTTTAGCCGATTACATGAAAGACAGAAGGTCCAGTATTGATCCATTATCCATTATATTTATTATATAAAAGAGAGAATGCACAAATAGACTTTGTTGTTGTAGAAAATGCTATGGATGAGCTAGTGTTGCACAGGGCATAGCGTATAGAGTACAAACTCTAATACATCATAAAGTGCCTCTAGACTGCCTCTTATATCAGTTGCCAAGAACAGAGAATCAATGTTGTGGTCATAAACTCGATGAGTGAAACACCTTAGACGGTGCATTTTTTCAGCACCGTGTAGAAAATGTAGATTTTATTTCAAATAGCAAAATTACGGCAGCGTACTGCTGCCACGTCAGAAAAAGAAAAATGGATCAATGTCATGTTATAATGTGAAAAGTTTGTTTTTCACATTACAACATCAAATGTTCATGTGATTACAACATTTATCACGTTATAACAATAAACCTTTCTTGTTATAACAATATACTATTTATCTTATCTTGTTGTAAAAGGTTTCACGTTATAATGAGATAATGATATGTACTCCAGGGGCAACTGTGCATCAGTGAATAGAGCAGGTTGTCCTTTAATTAAAAGGTTGGTGGTTCAGTCCCTGGTTCCTACTGTCCACATGTCCTTGAGCAAGACACTGAACCCCAAGTTGCTTCACAGCAGCTCACTGCTCCTAAAAATGCTTAGCCTAAATGCAGAGGTCAAATTTCTTGCACCTATGTCCTGTATATACGTAATGTACGTATAATGTTTAACCGGCACTTGGCCAATAATGTGATGAGTTTGTATGTTGTTAAAATGTGAAAATATCTTGTTATAACAGTAAGCTTTTCATATTATATTATGATCTTTTATTTCTTTTCTGGCATGGCAGCAATACACTGCACCATACATGAGCAAAAAAAAAAAGTCCTACATGGATTGTATACGGTGCAGAAAACTAAGGGTTAAATCAGCTGTGCATCATGGTGAGGAAGTGAGGCCGAGGAATCTACGAACGCTGTGATTCGTACCTCATCACATACTGTAGATATAGAAAAGAGTAAAAAGTGGTAATTTCAAATGCATGTCATGCATCTCATCTGCATCATTCAAGCGAGTAAAGGACAGCCTGTGAAAAATCACAGGTGATGACAGGTGTATCTCACGCGAATGTCAAATTAATGCAGACGGTGTGACACTGCCACCTTGTCATTACGACATGATGGACTCATTAATGCTTTATTGCTTTGTGTGAAACTGGGGCAAATATGGAAGTGGACAAATACAAGTGTTTAGTAAAGTGCCGTTTTCCTCATAATTCTTACTGAAGTATGTTTAAACGACAATGCAGCTTGTGATGTTGGATGTTTTTCATTTCTTTAGTGCTTAACATCTACAGGAAGTGGTTTTATAAATATAAGATGATAGCCTGTGATAGTGATGTTTTTACATAAGTTAATGTCTTACATCTTTATATAAACTGCATAATATTGTCTGACTTATTTTTAAAGGAAAACACCATACACTGAATCATACGGTATAGAGGATGGGCACAACTAAATCAACACCTGTAGCCCATGCAAAAACTGTGATACTGAAAAAATTATATACCAATATCATGTTAATGATAATACACATTGTGTAAATAATCCAGCATGTCTTAAATTATTTCATATATACAGACAGACTCTCTCTCCACCTCCCTAAACTCATGCTTTTGTTTTATCAATGTTCAGTAGATATTGCATTAGTATTGTTATTGTGAATTCTTTTGGTCACGATAATGGTGTGGGGAAAACCTGATATCGTCACAGGCCAGAACACTAATCCTGAGTCAGTTCAGTGGATAATCATTTTTTTTTTGTGAGAAATATTTAGAAATCTTTTTAGATCCAAAATATTTCATATATCGTACAGGTTAATGGAATCCAGCCTCAAATGCACCATAAATGTGAATCAAAACAAAATTATCTACATTCTTCACTGCATTGTTTTGGAAATCATTACTGTACATGGGTGTTTCTGCACAGTCCACATAATGCAAATAAGTAGTAATACTTTTGTTCTTTTAAATAATAGAAACATATGTATATATATATTGATATTTTTTTCTTAATTCCATAAGAAGGTATTAAATTCAGTCTGAAATATTTCAGGTTTGTTGATCCCTCCCCTCACCAGCTCCTCCCCGGGGAACAGTGCTCTCCCACCTGCCTCCCACATCCTCCCCACGGGACATCCCTGCAGAACAACGGAGATCTGAAGCAGCCCAGCCAGCCGCCTGATCTGGCAGATCACAATCCAGGTACTCAGAGGTGCATCGGGTGTGTGTGTGTGTGTGTGTGTGTGTGTGTGTGTGTGTGTGTGTGTGTGTGTGTGTGTGTGTGTGTGTGTGTGTGTGTGTTTAAGGCTTGTCAAATAGATGTCAATACAGTTGTGCATAAGGGGAGCTTCTTCTGAGAAGGGGTTTATAGTTCAAGTCTCACGTGTGAGGAGCCTATTAGCAAATGTCTGGGTGCTTTGACAATCTGTTTGAGCAGATTTTCTCACATGCACATTAACCATGTCGTATATCTTAATGATATGTAGCAGGTGGCTGGTGAATTTTCATGTTAAGAAAGGCAGCTCCACTCTATGTGTCTTTAAATAGATATCACTTCTTTTCCCCGTGGACTTGACAGCCACCGTGATGTTGACACGATGTTCAGAAACGCACAGTTTAGGTTTAACTGCTGAGATAAAGACATGGTTTGAAACGACCGATTTCACCTAAGAGGCCTAGTGTTACCTTTCTACTGGAATGTATAATTTAAAGAGAAAACTCGACTTAAATTGAGTTACTCTTTGCAATGTGGATAAAAGACTGCTGCTGTCTCATTTTCCTCCGTAGAGCTCTCAGGGCAGATATATTCTCCTCCACAATACGGTGGGATCACAGAACAGACCAGCTCGCGTCACCTGATGCAAGGCGATGCCTTTGGTGACAGCCTCGCTCCGGCAGTCAATAATCCCAATGGGGTGGCCACCTCACAAACAGCTCTTTCCTGCGTTACAGGTAATGAAAATTCAGTCTAAACTAAATTAACTAAAGATGAGCACTTTATTGCCAGCGGATTTCACGACTCTCGCTGTGCATACAGTACATGCATCTGTGTGTGTGTGTATCCGCAGGATTTGATGTCCACAGTCAAGCGCAGGATGTGGATCATAATCAAGAACTGCAGGGAGGGGATTTCTTCAGCGTGGTGGACCACTGCACAAGCCAGATCTCCTGCATCTATACAGAGGGATGATGTTAGTCGGGTTTTGTTCCTTTGCACTATTTTCATTCCATTTAAGTCAAATGGTCAATAGGAAGACTTTAGATGGCGCCACAACTTTAGCAAAATAAAAGGATATTTGATTGATTGATTGACTGATTGCTTGATAAAACAATCTAAGATGCTGCTCCCTGAGTCTTGAAGGAATCGACTCTGACATTCTCCGCACAAGCTCTTGTCTCTCTTCGACCTAATCTCTATAAATGTACTATTTGGCTCAAGACTCTGCCTCTATAATCAGTGTATACTAACGACTGAGCCAACGGGATTTTAATGTTTACTCTCTCAGTTTCTATGTATAACAATGTTTATATAGTAAATACTTAGTCTTCTGGTGACATTTTTGCACAATATGCAACACTGCAATCAAAGCCAAGTATGTAAAGGGAGGTTTTTCTTAGAAACATGCCTTTGTAACTATAGTAACAAGACAGCCTCACCGTTTCACTGTAATAGACATAACCTGTTGTTTGAATATACTGTAGTAATGTGCTATGATCGCTCCTGTTCTTATAGATCAATAGGCAGATTTTTGTTGGTGGCCATACCAGTGATTTTGCATGTTTTAGTTTATTTACTGCAAATCAATTATACTTGGCTTTGGAGTTGGCCCTTTCAGAGAGAATGGCATGCAATGCTGTACATCTTTTAACCTGCTTTCCTGCAGCCATTCATTTCAGTTCATTTCCATATGTTATGAAAATGAACTTGTGGAGACTTTAGAAGTGGCTTGAGATATGTAAACTGTTAGTGAGTAGCTGCTTTTATGTTACAGTTACATTATTATTATTATTATTATTATTATAGACTTTTCAATCCAGTTTGCACTTTAGCTGCATAACCATGCAACCACTAATTCAACTAAAAGTAAAAAGGCAGACATGATGATCACCATAGACTAGCCTACCCTACACAAAAGCAAATTTGAAGTCCCAGCTAATTTTGGATTTTTATAGTGTAGTGAAATTAGGTTAAAAATAACTCTTCAAAATGCATCATGATCAGCAGCAATGTCAAGTATACACGATTTGTAGTAAATGGGCTAAAATGTGCAAAAACTTTGCCATGGTGTTTGAACTTTTGAACATAGTTGGATCAATAAAAAGAAGAAGTACATCATTTATGTCCTTGTTTGTCATCTGTCATACCCTGTGTCTGAGTGATATGATAAGCTGCACCAAACTCACTTGGTGGTGGCTAATTTAATATGTTCTCGTTTGAAACTGAAAGGACAAACTATTTTAGTTGAAAAATAATTCTTTAAGCAAAAGAGTGTCATGCTTCAGATGGGGGTTTCAGTAGTTGCTTAGCAACAACAACAGCGTTTCCAAAAAGCATCTGTTTAGTACTGCTAACCAAAAAAAGTGCTGCACAGTGGACACAAGTGGTTGGTTAAGCTCAGTATGCAGTAGGAATACATTTAACTAAGTATATTATAATTGTTCAGGTAGAAAAGATGCGTTCATTAGGCAGGGTTAACTTTTCAATAACAGTAGTCGTAGGACAGTGGTAGTCTCCCTTGGCCTACCCAGCCATCTGGTACGGTGAATGCCAGGGGCTGCCTGTGCACACGTGGTTACAAATTCACACAAAACATCTGATGTAGCATGTTAATATGATAGACAATCATTCAGTCAGCATTCATTTTAAGTGAGTTTTACTATATTCCTACACACAAGGTGGGAAAAGAAATAAATAAGTCTGGTTTTCATAAAGGTAAACTTTTGTGCAATGTGATCAGCTCTCAAATCTGAGAAATAAGAAATGTTTAGACAAATGAGGATTTAGGAGGATTATGTCAGAATGAAGGCAAATGGATTATGGCCCACTTCTTCTGTAAACACTGGAGGTGGGTATGTGTGAGTATTAGGCTAATGTGGTGACTTGCTTCTAAATCTAATAGCCATGGTCGACATGTACAGACAGGGAATGAAATCAGCACCTGCCAAATACAGGTTAAATGTCACCTGCCACCATGGCAGATCCATGTCAATGGTCAAAGTCAACTTTATTGTGAATTCTGCGATATGTACAGGACACATAGAGGATCGAAATGCTGATTCTCTCAGACCCACGGTGTAAACATAAAGGGTTAAATAACACAAGTAGGAACTGCGAATTTTAAATATTTTCAAGATAGTAAACAAGAACACAAGGACCACAAGGTACAGATAAAAACAAGAACTGTAATGATAATATCACAGGGGATGACTATAGTGCAAAAGTAAAGCAGAATGAATAGTTATAATGGAAACATAATTATAGTGCAAACAACAGGTGTGTATATAATATTTAATCCACAGGATGAGTAACGTGTGATTTTCCTTATATTTAGAAATGCTATTTTTAAAAAGCAATTCCTAAATTAAAAAATAGTCAGGGATTAAGGTTACGTGATCCATATTTCACGTAGTCTATTGCCACTGGCTCAGTGTTTACTAAGGGTGCAAAAAATCAAAATAATAGAGAGTGCTGAAACATTATGTTTTGTGATACTGTACTGATTTCTAATTAATAGTTTACAAACAAAGATGAACTCGGTCAATACTTTATCTTATTTGCAAAGATATGTGTCCTCTATGATAAAAGCAAACACATTTCCACTATTCTGATTGCATGAAAAATTATGCAGATTTTATGCATATGGTAGCATGTTCTTTATAATGAGTTTTCTCCCCAAAGAAACTTAAAATCACAACATATTGCCATGCTACAGTACCACAGTATATTGAATTGTAAGCCCCGTATCACGATACACATCATATCGTCATATCATATGTCATTTTAGACCGTGCCTACAGATAAACAGCAACACTGGGTTACTAGTTTTACTCACGTTTGGTGGCTTGATGGACTTGTAGACTGTGTAAGTGTTGATGGGTCAGGTGATTGAAAGCAAACAAACTAAACTCAAAATAAACAAGAGAAAGCAAACAAGCTCCCCCACAAAACAAACTAAACTAATATAACAAAATAAATCAATATGTCTTATGTTTGAGAAACCGTGAACACCTACTGGCGTCTTCCGGTTTCCACACACACACCTGGCTGAGTTTGACTAATCAGGCCAGAAGAGGTCACGTGTTCCTCCCTGTAGTCCCTTTATTCAAATGCAACCACCAGGTGGTATCAATAAACTATTTTACTCCTTTTTATCAAACATATAAAATATCCCCTACAGAGGTAACTCCTTGTTTTTATCAGTTGCGCCTAATTTTGTCAAATTCAAAAATGAATAGCAAGAAAAACACACCTGATTTCTTAATTTCTGGATAATGACAAACGAAAAGACACCACCCAGATGTTGCTGAGGCTGAGACAAAGACCAGAATGGGTCAACACAGCTGTTTTATTGCGCTCTTTGTGGTGCCATATTAAACCATATATCTTGCCCTCCCTTTGGAAATAACTTAGATAAACTTGGCATCCTCAGACTCCCACAATACATCCATATAGCACTGGATCAGAGTTAACTGTGTTATTCTTTTATTTGACATGGCAGTATGGGTGTGAGATACATTTGAATAAATAAATAAATAGATATAAAACTTAATCAGCTTGCATTGTTTGAGACTAAGCAGACATCTTTGCACCCAAACGAATCACAGCTGTGGAAAAAAACTGACTTTATTTCTATAACATTTTATTCATTTATTAAAAGTCTCCAAATAAATGAGAGTGAGCTGCCGTCCTTATATCATATCCCCATTATGCTCTCGTATATTTGGGTGTGATTTGGTTCCCGTTAAGACTATATTAAGTGCGCTTTAATCTCCTCCCACCTGCCTGGTAAGGTTGCGCGCTCCCGGTGAGTTTTATAGCAACTGTTGCCCAGTGAGGCAGCGCCATAGTCACCGTAGTCCTGGCGACTGTAACCCACCAACAACAACCTCTCGCTCCATCATTACCACCTCCTCCACCATCCTCATCTTCATCAACCAGTCCACAGCTCAGGTTTGAATACGGGCTTTTTTTTTTAACTGTGTTTAGCTTGAATTCAAGTCCTCTGTCGCTTCAAGGGATGTTTGTGTGAAGGAGATGTCAGTGCTGTGGTTAATGTTTTGTCTGCTGCTGAATGAAGGCTCGGTGAATAGCTGGGGTAGTTTGCTAGCGAGGGTGTTTCTTTGTGACGTGTAGCCTGCTTGCTAACGTTGCCTGTAGATACCCACAGCTGTGAGGGGTCCCGATCGCTAGCAAGCAGCTAGCTACACTCCAATAAAGGGTGCTTTGTGGCGAAAACTCACCTAAACATCCGCCAGTGTGGCTGAAAACGGCTTTCCGTGTAACTTATTTGCGTAAACTCACCATGCTGTGTGGTAGCATAGGTCTGAGCTAGCCACGGATGCTAGCTGGTCAGCTGGAGCAGGAGCAGGTGTCTGTTGTTGCTAGGTTGCTAACGCCAGCGTTGCCCCTCTTACAATGCCTGTTGGTATCCTATTTTTGGGGGGGTTAATGTGACGGCGATATTGCAAGTTTATGTGTTCAAATCGTGTCGGTCACACAAAATCAATAACGTCGATCAGCAGTGGAAAGTGCTGTGAGCTAGCTCTCCATACACACTAACTGCTATTGACAATAGCTAAGCCATTACTTTCCCTTTTGTCTTAGGGAGCAAGATAGCTTCGCTAGCTCTCCATCTGCCCTCTTTGTGGCATCAGATGGCTGTGATAAGCTGTGTAGATAAGACAAGGAGAAGTTTTACAGAGGAAAAACACCTGCTTCGATTTAACATTTAAATACATCAGTGTTACTACCCGATTTTCCCCGAATCATTTCATTATTCTGCATTGCACGGTCTGTAACAGGGCTGGTAACGCCAAGGTATAGCCATCCCTTCTGTAATACACGTATTATTATTATTATTATTATTATTGAAAAAGGTTTTGTATTTTTCATGTGTGTGTGCATGTTTTTCTCTGGCTACACAAGAAAACCCAGCATGACACTGTCCAGAAGGAAGATGCTTTTAATATTACGCCAGATTGAGTTTAGGTTCACTTAAATTTAATAAGTCACATCTGTTTCAATCAAATATGCCCTTTCACCACAATAGAATCGTAAACTTGCATTTTAGGATCCCGTAATCCCGTGGGTGGTTCATGCTCTTAGTAAGTCGTGGTTTCTTAATGTTGCATCACAATCATTCTTGGGTCCACTGGGTCTCCTGTGCAGCTGCGACCTCTGACTCCCTTCAGTGGGGAGATCAGGTGTGACTGTGGAGGGGTGAGTGGAGGACAGGTGCACCTCTAACAGTGATGGGACTCTTGACCATCTAGGCCTGTCTGTGTCCACCACACACCACAAATACAATGTACCAGTAGTAGTTTTTTCCGTGTACGTTAGCTGTGAACTATAAATCACAGACGGTACTTCTCATGTGGCAAGTGGGCCTTTGCAGAGCCAGAGCAATTAGATCAAAATACCAGTGGTACATTTTTTATGCATTGCATACTGTAGGTAAAGCCTAAAATAAGTTAAATATATTGATCTATTGGCACATACGACCCAAAATAGGTCATGCACTCACACAGAGACAACAGGATGTTGGGAACTGCTAGTTATGAGATCGTGTTACCACTTACCTGTAGTCCGCTAGTGCAGAAATAGTACCATGCCACCTGCTGCCTGGATCCTGTTACATTTCCAATCACTTAAAGAGGGGCTGATTAATTCAGTTATTCGTTCATCCATTTTCATGGCTTAGGAGAATACAGCATGTTTGGTTTGTTATTTTCCCCCAGCCTGCCTGCAATAATGTATATTGTTGATGAAAGAGGAGACTTAAAGGTGCTTGTTTTTATTTCTTCCCTAACCCCACATCTGGCAACAACAGGGTACAGTTAGGGTCATTGTTCATTTTGGCACATTTGACATTTTTTTTTCCCCACAGTCATGTCGTGGAATAAAATCAGATTAAACACACTTCACTTTTTTGGCACAACTAACAGTATCCCATCAGTACAATCCTTAAAAGTATATGTCAATCCCAGCTTTCTTCATAGTCTGACTCTAAACAAACACTTTGCATACCTCCCCCTCACTTCAGCTCCCAATTACACCTCCCTCCACCTGTTTTCCTGCTGTACCAGCACCTGATCGTGCTCCGGTCTCGCCTGAGGTTGCATGTACTGTATGTATGCGTGTGTGTGTGAGAGGGAGAGATTTCACATATACTTTTCAAAATCTTTCACCAGCTCCTATTTTCTTTTCCATCAGTCTCCACGTTTATCATACAAGATCATCAGAGAGGCAAATATTGCACCGTGTATTTTCCGGTAGCTGTGTGCAACCTGTGAACCTTGCACTCTTTCTTATTTTGTCGCTTGTAATGTTAGCAAGGAGAAATCGAGGGGAGAAAGCGCAGGGCAAAATGTTGCCCTCCTTGGTGGCTTTTGTTCCTCTGTGTCTTTGTAGGGCTTGCACTTGCTCAGTGGAGCACAGCGTTTAAGTGGGCCACAAGGGAGTGCCTGAATGGTGAGGCAGGAGGTGTGTTAGTGTGTGTGTGTGTGTGTGTGTGTGTGTGTGTGTGTGTGTGTGTGTGTGTGTGTGTGTGTGTGTGTGTGTGTGTGTTTGTGGAGGGGGTTGGGGGTGAGGCAACAAGAGTGTGTTGTGATGCAGGGGCTCTTTTCCTCGATTAGGTGGGCTCAGTTGGGGCTGTGTACTTTAGCTTTCAAACTGAACCGCTGAATATAAGCCTACATTCTCCTCTATTCACAGGTCCTTTTTTTAGCATTGGGATATAGTAAGCTGAAGGCTACAGTTTTACTGTGTGGTTTGACATTTTTAACAATTTTGGTAGCTTGCATCCAATCACTTTCTCACTTCAGGGTTAAGAAGTTGTGTTTTTGTGAACTGTATTTTGTCGAAATCACAGAATATGAATATTTGAGCTGGAAAGTAGTTTATTTTTCCACGAGCCAGACTGCAGCCTGTCTAGCAACAGCCTGCTGCTGACATGTCTGACAGTGATAGTATATACTCGTATCCCCCTCCCCAAGGTGTTGAAAATAGCCATGCTGGAAGCAGACGGCGTTGCCTTAATGAATCTCCTGTATGTTTAAAGAAAATGAGGATTTACTGCTCCGCACGCTCTCAGTGTACCAGCAGAGACTGACTCAGCTTTGCAGTCCAACTTTGAGGTTAGTCACCCCGACACGAATAAAGTGTCTTCTCCCCAAGAAAAAGGCCAGTGTGATATTGAAGGGAAGGGGCAGGCGGTCCCCCGGAGAGGTTAGAGGCTGTCAGGAGGCCCAGCTTAATTAACCAAGAGAGGCTTGTTGGTGGAAACTGTGATGGGGAGGAGGTGGCCTTGCCCTGGAAGGAATGGGTGATGGGAGCCATGCTATTATTAACTCATAAACACAGGTTCACCATCACACTCTTTTCCTTATCTTCAAAATAGTTTACTTTACTTAGACAGTACTGTAGACATGGTCTTACAGCTCTAATACACAATATGTTTTTTTTATTACCAGTAATGATGCTATCTGGTAAAATACTTCAAAATGAGAGGATTTCCAGTGGTTCTTAGTTCCTTTTCTCGATCCAGGACTTCCCATCTCAAGTAACCTGTAAAAATGGGAACTGACAGAGCAACAAGGAGCAGCATCTATTTGGAGTTTGTTAAATATTAACTTGTTTTATGGCTGCGAACATGGAGACAAGACCATGTGTCACTGATGCATGAGGCTCTCGGTACATTAAGTACCACAAGGCAGAAACAGGTGCTTGGGTGGAATTGCTCTCAAGCAGCGTTGGTAGCATTGATTTGGGTGAAATTTGAGTGATTTGTGGTTGAAAAGATGAGTTTTCTATTATCTCATTTAGGGATATTTTATGTACCTAATCTTGAGGATAATTCTTGGATTTTTTTTCCTCGTTAAAATGTTTTTTTTCATGTAGTACGGTAATACGGTAATAATAATTCAATTATTCAAAAACAAAGTTACAAAGTTACAATAAAAGCTTTATAAAAGTAATTAACATCCAGAACTTAAGATCTAAACAAGATTAAAAAATATATATATATAAATATTTCAACAATATACCATTAGTTATGAAAAAAAAGCCATAAGATAAAGAAGAGATTTAATAGTTTCTTTAATATGATAGATTTGTGTTTTTGTTATTAAATGAAATATATATTCTGGACAAGTTAAGGTTCGTACTTGTTGAGTTATTTGAGGTCGATGTCACTGACTTTATGAATATTTCACCACTTGTAATAAATCTGTGTGGTCCTCTGCTTTTTGTTAATTATACGTATCAATTAAGTATTATTAGTATAAGTATTAATTATAAGTCTGTTTTTCAACAACAACCAGAAGAATACAACCTCATGTTTGTAAATCTACTGCGTTTAAGTAAGTTATCAGTGTTCGATGCCCCATGTGAACTTTGGCTCAGATTAAGATTATTATGTTGCTGTTACTAACTTGTAGAGTTGCTTTGCCAGTTAGACCGGTAGGTTTAGACTGGTGTGTTCTTGGTTTTAAGTGATTGTGACCATTATCTGTCTACAATAACACTGTGTTTCCTCTGACTTATTTAGGCGCCATGCAGACCCCTGAAGCAGGCGCTGACTCCACCTCCACTGTCCCTCTTCAGACCACCGTGCCTGTTCAGCCTACCGGCTCCACCCAGCAGGTGCCTGTCCAGCAACAGGTACATCCAGCCGTGTGTGTGTGTGTGTGTGTGTGTGTGTGTGTGTGTGTGTGTGTGTGTGTGTGTGTGTGTGTGTGTGTGTGTGTGTGTGTGTGTGTGTGTGTGTGTGTGCATGAATGTGTATGTCTGTATTTGTCAGAGCAATATGTGACTTTTGTCAATTAAATAACTCATTTGCAACAATTTTTGTTGCCAGGCCCAGACTGTTCAACAGGTTCAGCATGTTTACCCAGCACAGGTGCAGTATGTGGAGGAGAACAGTGGCGTCTACACCAATGGAAACATGTGAGTCAGTCTGTTAGCCAGCTCAGCTCTTAACACCACTCCACAAATATTAGCACTACATCTCTGCAGCCTGTTCTTTCTCCTCTTAAGGCTTCTCAAACCATCATTCATGTCACAAGCACATGACTTTGGTGGTCGTGTGTTTTCTTTTATGAGGGGTCCGTAGTCGCGCGTTTTGATTGTGCTCAGTCACCTGAACATGAGCAGAAGTAGGCCTGTGTTTTAAGTGCTGATGCTACACCAGGCAGGGTCCCCTGGGTCCGAGGAATAGACACTCGACTAACAAGCCCAAGCTGTGTTTGTCCTGCTATTATGAACACACACACACACACACACACACACACACACACTGTGTGACCTCGGCTGCTGGTGGAAACACTCATGTAAGGGGGCATCGCCACACTAAGTGCTTAGAAATACAAAATCAAACATACACCAAACAGCTGAATATATGAGCTGAGCTGTTTGTGTCAACACAATATGTGAAAGTTTTATTTATAAGGACCCAAACACATTTAAATGTGTAAATGAAATATTTCAAGTTATAAATCAATTAAAAATGAGAACACCCTTTGGATTGTCCCTATAATGAAGATAGTCTGACTGCTAACCTCTCCTCTGAACAGAAGAACCTACTCGTACTCAGAGCCACAGCTGTATAGCCAGAACAGTGGTGGGAGCTACTTCGACACACAGGGCAGCTCATCACAAGTGTCCACTGTGGTGACATCTCATGGCATGACCAACAACGGAGGAGGGGGCAGTGGAGGAATGAGCATGAATCTGGCGGGGGGTCAGGTGATCAGCACTAGTCCTGGAGCTTACATCATGGACAACGCTGGACCCCACCCCGCCACCCAGACGGCACGAGCTTCCCCGGCCACTGTAAGTCCACAGCACCCACCTACCTTTGCCTGCCTGCTTTTGTGTGTCTTTTGTGACGTCTATCTCGTCCCTGTTGAGATCCACACAGCTATTAGTCTGCTCAGACTCTCCCTATTAACATAGTTGCTCTGTTTATGTCACATTTTATTGATCCATGCACTAGTGTGATATAAAAAGTAGGACGCCAGTAGCAGAGTTCCAAACTCAATATTTGGGTCATGTTTTCAAAATTTCAGTGTGTACATACAGTACATTATGTCACATTATAGAGAAGCAACTTTTGTGTGCACCTCCTCCATGATTGGTGTGTTGATGAGCCTTTGCTGATGTATGCGATGCGCTGCGTAGGCTGTGTCTCCGCAGTGATCGAACTACTGCCAGCAATGTTCGCATTGGTAACCCATAATATTAATGTTCAAGTAATGCAGACAGGGCTTTGTTTCCATCCATGATTTCATCAGCCTGTTATTCCCATGCTTTGGTGTAGAAGAAAGAAGGGGCTAAACCCTGAGACAGGTGTATTAAGGAGGGGAGGACTCACCCACTCCTCCTCTCAAGAGTCCCGGATTGGACAAAGTGCTATAATTTGAGCGCCCCATTAGGTATTTTCGTATATTTCTCCATAATGACGCTCCCTGGCAGTAATGTAACAATGATGCTTGATGACCGACGTTACAGTATGAGGATATCAGTCATGGCGGAGTGTTTACAACATCCAGTGTGCAAGGGCATTTCAACTGCTTCTGCAAAACACCAGCTCGTCCTTGTCTAGCCTAAGTGATGTTCTTGACAAGATAAGCAGGCAGTATTTACAGCTGAGGGATGACCATGGTATTCAACCCCAGTTATCTGCTTGTTAATTTCACGAGTATGACATCAAGCCGCAAAAAGTAATCTCTAGAGCAGGAGATATATCAAAAGCTATAAAAAACTGATCACTACTATGCAACAACAATGAAATCACCCTGAAACACAATGCTAATGTGCCAGAAAAAAAAGGTATTACAGTAGTTAAAGCTGAATGATTATGGCCAAAATGATAATCCTGATTATTCTGATCAATATTGATATCACGATTATTCAGTTATTTCAGTGACAACATATGTTATTGCACATTCACAGTAAAATAAGCAGAGCACTCTTTTCACTTCCATGCTGTGCTACATTCCTGCTAATGTTCTATATATATATATATATATATATATATATATATATATATATATATATATATATATATTGCAGTATGAGAATATACAGGAATATTCACCCTACCCCTTTGTTAGCTACATTTTAAAGTTAAATACTTTGGCACGACTAACAGTATCCCAGTATAGAGCAAAATTAACAACAGTAAGAGCCAAATAATCATTTTTCTGCCCTTAATTTAATCATAAACACATTGGTTTTATAGATAATAACTTGATTTGATATGCAGCGGAATACACATTTTAAACCGCAATATCTCAGGTGATTATGTTCATTTAATTGTGGGAAGCCAAAATTATGATCGCAATTAATATTCAGTTAATTGTGCAGTATGTCTCTTTCACATCACGCTTGGTTAGCCTGTGTTATTGTATATTTTTGTTAGACATTAGGCTGTTTGTAAAAATGCCAATACCCAATTAGACCTCCGCCCGTGAAGCATGAGCAAGCGTTTCATAACTCTTGAGGTTGTCGTGCAGGTGTTCCTAAATCATCTTGGCGCTCTGCCCCAGTCCTCTGTTTTTGTAATGGAGTCTGGCATTTTCTCTGTCCATGATAGTTGTTATGATTGGATCTGTGCTGGTGCAGTCTGGAAGGGTTGCGTGTCTGCCAGCTATCCTCGATTGATGCACTTTTCCTTAAATGCCAGGTTGTCCCGCTCTGCTTGGGTTTAGTGGTGCTTGCTTTGGGGTCCTTTCCTAGATTCTCTTTATTTTTGCTTGTGGATACTAACGCGTCCACATCAACTCTTTATTTTCCTCGCTTTCATTTTTATTTCCCCCTCTCTTACATTCTGTTGTCCTGTGCTTCGTGGTTTATCAGATTGAAATGGCGATTGAGACGCTCCAAAAATCTGAGGGTTTATCCAGTCAGAGAAGCTCGCTGCTCAACAGCCATGTAAGTTGCTTTTTACGAATGCTTGCCCTCACCTTACTTTGACTTCTTCTGCCTCTCTCAACTCTGTATATATTTTTAGTTTGATGTGGTGCTTTGCTGTTTTTGTTGCTGGTTTTAACCGTTAGTATTGTTGGCTGCTATAGAAATGCTTTCGCAGAGATGTGATGCTTCAACATCAGGATTACAGACTGTCAGCCTGAGGTCTCTCCACACAGTTTGTGTGAACCTCTTGAGTAAAGAAGCTTGTGTTCCTTTGCAGCTCCAGTGGCTGTTGGACAATTACGAGACAGCAGAGGGCGTAAGTCTACCACGCTCCACCCTCTACAATCATTATCTGCGCCACTGCCAGGAGCAGAAACTGGACCCTGTAAATGCAGCCTCCTTTGGCAAACTCATCCGCTCCATCTTCATGGGACTCCGTACAAGGCGCCTTGGGACAAGGTTTGCTTTTTTTCAGATTTTCTTTTTCTTAAATAAGGAAAAGTTTGGCAATTTCAGATTTTCATCTAATGGCTGTCTGCTTACTGCCAACATTCATCTGAAGTCTGCTATTCTAAAAGCTTCATCTGTTTTTCCATCCGTGTGACCTTTTCTTGCAGAGGGAACTCCAAATATCACTACTACGGTATACGTGTGAAACCAGACTCACCACTCAATAGACTCCAAGAAGACATGCAGTACATGGCCCTCAGACAGCAGCCTGTTCAGCAGAAACAGAGGTACACATGTAACGAGGCATGCATGCAGACACGCAACACTTGTTGGGACACAATTTTTGTTTTTTATACGTACTGGTGTGATGTGTGATTTCAGGTTCAAGCCAGTGCAGAAGTTTGATGGCTGCTCTGGGGAGAATTACTCAGGTGGAGGGCAGCACCATCCCGGTGCAGAGGAGCAGACGGTCATTGCACAGAGTCAACACCACCAGCAGTTCCTAGGTCAGCCGCTTTCTCTTTATCTAAAAAAAAAAAAAAAAAAAACACATGGGATGAGCTGAATAAACTGATATATTATGTATATATTATGATAATATTATGTTTTACAGATGCATCGCGGGCACTCCCTGACTTTGTCGACCTGGACGTGGGACAGAGCAATACAGAGAACATCAGCCCAGAGGATGTGAAAGCTCTCCAGTCCCTTTACAGAGAGCACTGTGAGGTTAGATGAAATGAACTCTTCATATTCACTGCAGTGTCACCGCAGCTCACACAGGGGGGATAGGGGGCTTGTTCGGGTTTTCAGTGCTCAAAGACCGCTGTTATTACTGCAGCATTTGTTGATCCCACATTATCAATATGACTACGCAGGCACTTAGACTGTATATTCATCTATCGATCTGCCTGGACTAGCTGCAACTCACCACCCTCTTAATGTATTATTTTCTATTAAGATTCTCAATCTCTCAGAATCGAGTCCACATTTTCCCCCCGTTTATGTGCCAATATCTATTATTACTGCAATTTGCTAGTTTAATCTTATTTAAGCTGTGTTTAATGAAAAAAAGCAGGTGAGATGGAAAATACTGAGCTAAAGTTTTTTTTTTTTTTACAAATTTTGAAAAAGAATGTGCATTTCAACTTTGGCTGGATTCAGTGTGTGGAAACTTTGGGAAAGGTCATGTGTGTTTGTAGTGACAGATTTGTAAATGCCAGCTGCTGGCATTTCAGAGCAGAACTTTCTCTTTGTCTTCTGAAGTTTTCAATCACACCTCTCCTAATGTCTGGAAAAGTAGGGATCAGGTCATCCACAGCTGATGGCCTTATGATCCGACACAGAGCTGTCTATCGTCTAATGATTAAAGGGTCAGTTCACCCAAATTACAAAAAAACAACATATTACCTGACATGCCCCAAGTGGTGGCAGCCGTGCAGCTGGATTTCTGCTACCACATAAACACAGTGGGGTTTAACAGGATTTCATGTGTGCTCCTCGGAGCTCTGCAGAAAGACCTTGACAACTGTGGGTAATCCATAGACCTCGCTGTTCTCTGCTTTTGTCTCAGGCTATCCTGGATGTGGTTGTCAACCTCCAGTTCAGTCTAATTGAGAAGTTGTGGCAGACGTTCTGGCGTTATTCACCCCCCGACTCTGTAGAGGGTGTCACTGTAACAGAAAACAGGTGAGGTCAAGCCCATGGTGATATACAATGTTTGATGAAGTCTGACAGTGTTTTTCTAAAGAACGTAATTTTCTAAGTCTGTTTTTTTTTTGTTCCTCAGCAGCTTAAGTGAGATCGAAGCACGGCTGCCCCGTTCGCAGCTACTGGAGCTGTGTAGAAACGAGGCTGTGCTCAAATGGATGAGCACCTGTGACCATCTAATGTACCAGGCCCTTGTGGAGATCCTCATACCTGATGTCCTGAGACCCATTCCCAGTGAGTCCCTCTCGTCTTTACTTGTTTGCTGTGTTAATGTTTGTAACATCACAGTCATTAACTCTCTGTTGGTTTTGTTTTCCAGGTGCCTTGACTCAAGCCATTCGCAACTTTGCCAAAAGCCTGGAAGGTTGGCTCAATAATGCCATGAATGCCATTCCACAGAGAATGATCCAGACCAAGGTAGACCTGCAGTATTCGTAGTTTAACTATGTGAAAATGCTACACGTAAAGTCACCTGTTACTGTCTCTAAAGCACATTTTTACCATCAGTTTTGAGAGGTATGTATATGTTACAGAAGGTAACACCTGGGCTGTGTGTGTGTGCTCTTTCCACAGATTGCCGCTGTTAGTGCCTTTGCGCAAACACTGCGCAGATACACATCTCTGAACCACCTGGCTCAGGCGGCACGTGCTGTTTTGCAAAACACATCCCAGATCAACCAGATGCTGAGTGATCTCAACCGTGTTGACTTTGCCAACGTACAGGTCAGAACAGCTCTTTGTGTTTAGATAATATTCAGCGGCGGTGCTTTTGTTATGTGTACTAAACCACTCCCTCTCTGTAGTCAGAAGAATAAAGGTTTTTTTTTTTTTTTACCTTTACTTTCACTGTTCAAGTGTGAACCTCTGGTTCTTTCTCCGTGTTGCTGTACAGGAGCAGGCATCATGGGTGTGCCAGTGTGAGGAGGGAGTCGTTCAGCACTTGGAGCAGGACTTCAAGGCCACACTACAGCAGCAGAGCTCCCTGGAGCAATGGGCAGCCTGGCTGGAGAATGTGGTCACTCAGGTGCTCAAGCCTTACGAGCACCGGCCCAGCTTCCCCAGGGCAGCTCGGCAGTTCCTGCTCAAGTGGTCCTTCTACAGGTCTGCAAAACAGAAAAAAATAAACATACTGAGACACATCTGGGAGTGTGCAGCTGCAGTTTTGAAGAGACATTTTTTGTTTTTTCAATGTCTCTGCAGTTCTATGGTGATCAGGGACCTGACCCTGCGCAGTGCTGCCAGCTTCGGTTCCTTCCACCTGATCCGCCTGCTGTACGATGAGTACATGTTTTACCTGGTGGAGCATCGTGTGGCGCAAGCTACTGGAGAGACACCCATCGGTGTCATGGGGGAGGTATATGACTGATACACTATAACTATCAGATGTGAAATCACCTGTTTGGTCATTTTTTTATCTGTTGATAAAATCACCCCAGAAGAGACGTTTTCATTGATGGTAGCCACATTTCCTCAAGCACTGTAATTAAGTACAATATGAGGTACTTGAATATTTCCATTCTCTACTACATAAAACTTCTACTCCACTCAGATGGAACTGTACTTTTTACTGCACTACATTTATCTGACCACATTAGTTACTTTACAGATTTATATTTTGTACTAATAACCAGTATCAACTAATACATTAGGATGTTATTGTAGATTAAACTGCCCAGCAGTTAAGTATTTAAAATTTGCAACACCATAACCAGCTGCAGTATTTATGTGATGTACTGTAATGCATGATATGCAATGATACTACATTGACTCTAATACTTTTGTACTTTTACAAGTAAGATTCAAGTAAGATTTTGAATGCAGGACTTTTACTTGTAACAGGGTATTTAAATAAGTAAAGGTTCTGAGTACTTCTACAACTGGATGTTTTACATGATTACATTCTGATATCTCTTTAAGATTAGAAACACATTAAACTATGTGAACCACTAATTAGGACGTTTGTCTCTGTTTTCAGTTCGACAGCCTCAACACCCTATCCCTCACTAACATTGATAAAGGTATGTGACAAAATGTTTAAATCACAATAGCCAGAGAACACGACCAGTATTCTAGAAAACCTTTAGGTGAGCTCTCGAGTCCTCGCCGGTGTTTTACACATCTGATGCTTCCTCTAGATGAAACGAGCGGGATGGACAGCGACTTAGAAGATGACGCTGAGGAGTCCGGGGAACCTCTCGCCAAGCGCGAGAAGTCTGAGCACGAGGTGATCCAGGTGATCCAGGTCGGGGCACTAGAGGACGGGTCCCACCCTGTGGTGGGGGTCGTCCAGCCCGGCGTCCTCCACTCACTGCCCCAGCCCCCGCAGGACCACACTGAGCACATCCTAACCCCCTCGGCCGGCACTCCCACCATCCGCCACTGCAGCGCCACGGGCAACACCTACGCCTCCGTTTGAGGGTCCGAGGGCACGGCCGACCCCGTCTGGCCTGCTTTTTGCTGTCTCGCTCTCCACATATCTTTCTGTCTGTAAGTCTAGATGTTTCCGTCTTCTTCATGCATTGTCTCTGTCTGCACTGGTGTGGACACGCTCTCGTCTCCCCTCTCTGGCCCGGTCGGTGGGGGGGCGCTGAAATGTTGATACTCTGGCCAAGACGTGCTGTCCGTGTCTGACTGCTGTAGATTCTGGGTGTGGTTTCATCCCATAAGTCTGTGCTCTATCGCAATGCGGCAGCCGGAGGAGGACTAATTTGACCCGTTAAATGTTTCCTGCCAAGGCATGACGCCTCTGTCTGTCTACACAGACGGGTTTTGCCTTGAAGGAAAATCCAACTCCTTTCAAACTACTGATGTCTCAGAGCTCAAATCCATGTCACTAGTCCCAGTGGAGCAAAGTCATCGATTAACTCAAGACCTTCATCTTTTGTAAATAGTTTTGCTGTACTTTTCAATTGGTGTTACCCAAAACTCATGGTGCTATCATTGTGTTTTGTTTTAATTTCCATTTCTTCCTCCTAATTTTAGCATAATTTATTCCACATGCATTCCAACTGCTGATAAATGTTTGGCTGAACAAAATATTTTGAGTATTGTATGTAGCTAAAAAACAAAGGGAGGACTTTCTATGTATGTATGGCATTTGAAAAAAAGATCATGGGGTAGTTTTGTCTGTTCTGTTTGATGGTAGCCACCCACTGATAACCACTTCTAGATTTTAGCCACAGAAAAAGAAACCCTAAAGAACTATCTGTGCTGCTACTTGTGTACATAAATGAGATTGAGAAGACCAGCTGTACAAAACCACTTCCTCGACGCTAGCTTTTCTATGCACCCTGTGCATATCACTTGCCTTTGTTCATTTTAGATGCTCTGTAGTGTGGTTTACAGTTGTAATCAAATTTACTGGACACGTTACCCTATTTTTTCTATTTATTTTTTTGCAGTTTCTGTCTTAATGACATTTAAGTTCACAAAGGACCAAAAACAAACCAACAAGAGGAAGCTGAGAGGCAGCCACTTGGGCCGCCCAAGAGCTGTTTCCTGTCCCACAGTGCCATGTTTGCAGAGCAGAAGGAATGTCAGGGATTTAATGTACCTCGGCTTTATCATAGTGCCTTATCCTTAAATGCAGCTGTCCTTGTAGTCCCGACTGTGTGCTGTAGAGAGCCCACAGCCCCTCTGCATTGTCCCAGCCACAAACTTTGGCTTTCATGGTGACTCGTGGCTGGATTTGGGCTGGCTCATCGGTGTTGAGACCAAGGAATACAGGCACAGACACACCTGTTGTTGTTTTCTCTGGATCAGCTCTACTAAGCTCATTACTTATCTGAATCACGGTCTTTAGCCTTGCTCCTGCCCTCACTCTGCCCTCTTGAGGCCTACTCTCGCATTAGCCTTTGTTACCGGGTGAAGTGTGTACGTGTGAACATGGATGCATAGGTGTGCACTGTGTGTTTTTATGTGCATGTGTATATAAAGCCTGTGTGTCTGCGTGCTTGTATGTGTGTGTGTGTGTATGTGTGTGTGTGTGTTGGAACACATCCATCAGTCACCCTACCTCAAACCAGTGGTGCCAGCCCTTTTTGACGCGTGCAGCACAGTCACCAAACCTTATTGCACACACACACCACTGTACTGCACAAATCTCAACGCGACGGAGAAAAACATGCATTGCTTTTTCTCTCACCTCTGATACATTTTCCATTTCAGTTTTTAGCCCATAAAATGCTTTCACCCTTTGTTCCCTGTTTAAAGATCATCTTTGTACAGCGGACCAAAAGTAGATATTTTGTGATATTCAAAGAGATATATAGATATATAGATATATATTATGTATAGTATATATAATAATGATACACTACATATATTTGTTGCTTTATATGTGATTGTTTCTTTTCGTAGCTCCTCTGTAATTAATTCATAGACTGTGAAATGGGGAAAGGCATGGGGGACTAACTTCTGATTCATTAGACTACATCTATACTTGAACTGTTATTGCATTCTATGTTGTGGAGATTATTGAGATTAATCCTCTAAATAGGAACATTATGTTACTAAAATGATTTTTGTTGAGGTTTTTTTTGTTGTTGAAATGGTCTGCACGATTCCTCTGCAGAGATGTTTATTTATTGATATTTATTGTGTTTTTGGTTTAGATGCTTACCCCATTACAACACATTATAATGGGTACTGATAATGAATTGTACCACTACAAATGGCAGACCTACTGTACAGGAGGACCATGAGGTTTTTTGTTTCTTTGTTTTTTCTTTGTTATTCATGTATGTAGGTTGATTGAGGTAAAAAGAAAAGGTTGGAACTGTATTTGCTGTAATCACTTCCTTTACGCTCCATCACTAGTCCAACGATTTCTTCAGATACTAAAAGTACACAGCATGTTTGCTAATTTTTCTTTGTGCCTGTGTAGAAAACCTGCTTAGCAGTAAAGGAGCAAATGCTGCACCTCATTTAGGTTACTGGGTCATCTCACAGATGTTTTGTTAAATCATTTTCCTTGACAAATCTGAACAGTACACATCTCTACTATACTGTAGCCTTACAGCGAGTCCGCTGGCTTGAAGTTTCGCTCACCAGATCTACAAAATTGAGCGCACACAAATCTGGCTTCTTGTTATACTGCTTAAGAACAGTTTGAGAAGTCTGCAAGAAAAAGGTCAGTGAACTTTTAAGTAGCTAAAAGTTGAAGGCCGGAGGCATTTTGTTTGCGTCAGCCTGTGACCATAATTAACTTGCTCCCTGACTTTTGGTTAAACTGTCCAATGCAAGTTGGAGGGAAGTCCAATACAAAAATGGATGCATGCAGAAGCTTCAGCACTAGATCATCTTGTATACTTTCTCCAGAGCTGCATGGAAATCTGCGCTCTCATAATAAATGCACTCCATTCCCAAGAGCTCACTTCAACAACTCCAACATGCACTGAATTTTTGAGAGTGACGTTATAAAACGTGATGGGGTTTTGTCTGAGCCTTCAAATGTTAAATTATGTTATAAATCTGTGTACCGTTAGGAATGAAGGTTTTGCAGGATACTTTTTTTTCCACGTTCCTCTCACTAATTTTTTTTTCTTCAAATATAAATCTCAGCTCCCTTGTCATATGAATTAAGTACAACATTGTAGATGTAAACTTGTATTATTTGTGCCTGAAGTGAAAATGGCTTATAAAATGTTTTCTTTAATTGTGTGCTTTAGGATCATAAGTGCTTTCTGGTCTTGCACGTCTACCATGTGCTGCTAGAAATTGTTTTTGTTTTTTTTTTGTTTGTTTTTTGTCAATTTTGATTGTTCCCCCATTTTATTATACATAGACTTAATGTGCCAGACGGTGATTTCTGCATCTAAAAGTCTGCCTGGTTAACACTGGACTGATGCTAATGCTGCCAACACAATTGTACTTTATTTCTCTCTGAAACTGAGATTGTTTTTGTAACAGCTGTTTCCAACCAGAAAAAAAAAGACATAAGCTATTCCTTAACTTGTCATAGGAGCGAAAGCTAAGAGATGCCTCTTCACCTGGATGAAACGGCAGCTTCACTGACCCATAGCAGACTCCAGTGCCTTTCGTGTCGCCCCGGCCAGAGCAGATGGCCTGGGTGACTATTGGGTCTCTGGTGGGCGACAGATTGAGGCATCAGAGCAGACATTTCGTTGCACAGGTGCTGCCACTGAGAAGACACCAGGGAAGCATAAAGACCTGTCCTCAGACTGGACTATTTATTTACTGGATGTGACCGACCACACACACACACACACAAACACACACTAAGTAGTTTACACATGGTAGATTACCTGCAGATGGCTTTTTATTGTACAGAACTGGTTATTGAACAAGGAGAGTCACTGTAAGTAAAATGCTCTCTTATCAATTGTTTTCTCATGATCGTGATTTCTTTTGTCAAACGATATTTTCTGAATGCTGTGACCTGTTTGAGATTTGTATTTGGATGTTTTCAAGTGCCATTTGACAGTCTAGTGAGTCGTGGCCATCTGTAGCACGCTCTAATGCAAGCACAAGCATTTGGCAGTGGCATTTGGGGAAGGTTTTTATTTTGATTCACCCTAGACAAAAATATGTATATATCAAAAACTGAAAAAAGGTATATTTATTTGTGTCTTATTTGATTTGTTCTTTTGGTGAACATTTTATCAGATATGTTGGCTAAAGTGCTTTTGTGATTTCTTTTTCCTCTTTTTTTTGGATAATGTATAGTATCTGATATAATATATACATACAAATTTCATGTGACTTTCTTTTTGTGTGCCATTAAGTTTTCTTCTCAAATTGGCAAGCGAACCAATGCGTGTAGGGTGATTTGTATTGTGTATTTTACATAAAAAAACAAGGACAATTGGGGGACTTTTATATTTATAAAGACATTATCATTTAGTGTGTCGTATTGATGAATATAGAAACTATTAAAGACACATGTAGTTTGGTTTTCTGAATATTTCAGATCTCAGCTCAGGCTAGCTTCTTAGTGTTGTTTTCTTAAAATTTGTGACTCGTCTTTGCAGTAATAAACGTTTTCTTGTTCAAAGTCAAGTGTCCTCTCATAGTTTTGGCTCTACACACTAATCACATCACAAAACAGTAGTGTTAGCCCATTGACTTTTATTCAACCGTACTCGTACATATAAACAACAATAGCATTCAAACTCAGTACGTATGACACAACGGTAAAGATTAAGATAAGCATGAAGTTGCATTTCCTGAAAATTGTACAGCATTCTTTTCTATTTTTCGTGGTTGATCACTGTAAAGGTAGCAAAAGAGTATAAAATACTGCAACAGCTGTAGGTAAACAGAGCCCCAAATACCAAAATACTGATTTGTACTGAGCAAAAACTGAATTCATTCAGTTTATAATTAAAACCAAGCTTTTACAAGCGACATAACACTGAAATGACTGCGATCTGATAACCTTTTCATGTTTTGTAGGGTATATTTGGCATCAATATGGCTTACACTTCCTCTCACAGTTCATTATTTTACTCAGCTGTTGTCTAGAATACGTTACCGTGTCATCCGCAAATTTAAATGGGTGGCCGTGAGCTATTTTAAAGTGATTCTCCACCCAAAAAGCATATTTTAAATATCAAAGATTCACTGACTGTAGATCTGAAAGGTGGTTGTTTACCGGTAGTTTTATCCTACACCCACAAGTGTAGAGCGCAACTCAATATGTTCCAAGCTGTCGGAGTTAAATACACCTTTCAAACCTGCTGTGGGTGAGTGTTTGACACTGAAAATATAGCTTTTAGGCAGACAATCTGAAGCGCATTTTTTAATGGATCTCATCAAGGTCATTAGCAAGAAAAACTTTTCAACTATACTAAGAAATTATATGGATACAAGTGACCACGCATGAGACTACGAAACAAGACAAAATACTTATTCAAATTAATAAAGTGCTAAAGGAAACTATGTGGACATCTAATTAAAAATATATATATATATAAATAATAGTACGATGTATTAACCTTTTTGTTGAAAATATTCAATAATTTCAATGTGAGTTTTGTCACTGAAAAAAATTCAGTAGAAAACAATTTCTCAATGGTACAACAGCCTTGACTGGTGGGAGAATAATGGAGACTTTATGGTGTTAAAAGAAGCGGAGGTCAGCTAAATGGGCTTTTCAAATGCTCGTCAGTAAAAACGACTATTCAAAAGGGTAATATAAATCAAAAAACGTCAAACGAGGACAGACAGCATTGAAAAATATTTAAGATTACATCTTATAAGGTCATAAGTAATGAATAAGATATTACATAAATGTCCTGATTTGTGAGGTGAAAAACACCACTTACATGAAGCCATATAAGCGCTGGAGAGCCAATGAAGAAGGACTGGATCGGCAGTATACTCCAACTGAAATGACATTTAGTGTGTTCAGACAGGGTATAGAACAAGTTTTCATCCAATACAAGGCATCACAATGTGCTGAGCTCTACTGGTTTTAAGCCAAGTCATTTGCCCTCTTATTAACTAGTTAACTAGTCCAAATGAGAAATTTTGCCAGTTACGGAGGTTCTATAAATCTTAAATGCAGATGTGTTCACACTGAACACTGACTGCAGCTGGGTATGAATCATTGTGTTTGACACCCTACACTCTTGCGGTTATGCATTTCTTTTGTATAGCACCAAGGCTAATCAATAACTGATGTCATCTTTTCATCTCGTATCAATGTGCGAGTATTTCTGTATCAATTCCAGACACACTCAGCCTTGTTTACTTCAGCTGTTATGAATTTGTTGTGAATCGATGAACAATGTCAGAATACTGGCTTGCTTTTCATCCTCTTGGCAGCGTGTTTCGGAGTACTACGACTCCTCCCAGCGTACTTCACGTTCCTCCAGCTGTTATTTGGAGGTCACTGACGCTTACAGAGTCTTACTCAGTATACTAACAACTGCTCGCAGTGCTGGATTTCAAAGCAGTGTGTTTGGAGTATACTGCCGGCCTTTATGTCATTGTTCATATTCCTACAACCTACTCAGCATCACTGTGTGGTTGCAGTCCTCCTTCGGCACACCGGGCCTATAGGTGGAGTGCTCTGTTAAAAAGTCCAGTCTGATTGTTTTCTCTTTTTTTGTACAGCCCGTTTTAACTCAGTCGAGGGGCTGAGGGTCAGCGATGGGCATGGTGTGCAGAACTTCATCCAGCAGCTGCAGAGCTCGGTGTAAATGGATCTCGATCCAGCAGGGTGTCTCTTTGATGCTTTGCCGTGGGTAGTCGGGCCCCCAGCCCTTCACGAAGCTCATCCGCAGGATGCACAGCCTGCGCAGGTCATCAACCCCAATGCCTGCAGCTGCAGACAGACCTACAGAGGAAAGCAACTTTTAGATCGATGTGCCACTCTAAGGCCAAAGCTCGCAGAGACGTGTTAGCTAAGTTACTCTTGCAGTAAAAGTTTTTACATATAACGGGTACACAGACAGCCACGTAGAAAAGTACTACTGTCATATGCATGTCTCCCACTCTGATCAGGCCACACATGATTTACTGCATTCTAGCTAAAGCCCAGAAAACATATTCATTGTGTAAATGTTAGCCTGCGATGATGTTAGCTATGTGGAATTTTATTTCATCATCTACAACATAAACTGTCATTACCACGCCATTTTGTAAAGCCATTGAAAGTACAATGACAGTTTAAGTAAAGCAAACCGCTTGGTATGAACTCACTGTTAATGCGCTCATTCAATCAAAGTTGTTCTAAAGTAAAAGTCTCTACAGCAGCAGTCAATCACTGCTCACGAAACTGATCAAACTGTATGCGTTTCTGTAATGCCTATTATTCTCCTCAAATGTTTTCAGAAACATCTTGTAGTTACTGTTACTGTAAAATGAGAGAGTTTGTGATACGGCCGCCATCTTGAAAACAGTCGAGCCAAAACCAAGCACTGCCCACCAGTTGGAGCAAACCTTATTTTACAGCTAAATAGTACACAAAAATATGTTTCTGTAAACATTTGAGGAGAGAAATGGGCATTACAGCAATAGCATGTTGATTCATATCAGTGCTGCTTGGTCTGGCCAAGTTTCGCGAGAAGGAATCGACAGCTGCTGTAGAGACTGCACAGTTCTGAGTGGTAGTTTTTGTTTGAGTGTGTGGTAGAAATTTGCAAATGCCATTGGGATCACTAGGAGGCAGAGATTGTTTTCACAGATTATCTGTCTCAGGCAATACTGTCAGGATATAGTAGCTTTGACCTAGACATGCAGCTTTGAATGAGAAAATGTGAATAGAGGCGTAGTGCATAGTACAGTCACAATTCTCAATAAATACATTTTAATATCAACAAATTATGAACACTTTAAGATGTGTGCACTTCCTTGTTCTAAAACTCAAAGGCCCACTGCCAATCCAACATATCCTTGGTCTCTTCATATTGAATATATGATTTCACAACCCGACCAAATATTTACATTTTCCTAATACAGTTGCAGGCCACACTGCAGTATGAATACTCACTGATGGCCGGGGCGATGCCTCCCACAGAGCCGGGCCCGGGTATGTTCCCGGCCACAGCTGCTGCCTGAGCTGCAGCTGCTGCTTGAGCTGTCGCTGCCTGCTGCTGCATCTGCCTGTGGCACTGACGCAAGTCAAACACCTGGCAGGGGACAAGACAAACACTAGAATCTGATGACAAGATTTCGAATGGACGCTCAAGCATTTTGACTGTCGAACCGCATCAGAGTTGGATTAACATATATGGTATGAATAATACAACTAAAAGGAGATGCTCCCCATAGTTTGCTGTGATTATGGCTATGCCAACTCTGAGCATATTATTTTACAATGACCCAATCTTACTCACATTAGCGCATTAATCACATTATGGCTGAAATACTGGTAAGCATGTAAGTGTAGCCAGTGTCAAATGCAATCAGGGACCTACAAATATGAATAACACCTACACTCCTTTGTCTCTGACAACTGTACTGCAGTCTCACCTTGATGTAAGCACTAGGATAGATCTTGTGAACTGCATCTCCAGGGGCACGCCCAGCCTCTCGATCCAGGTAATAGCTCTGCACAAACACTGCGTGATCACTCAAACAGCGCACCCAGACGTCTCCTTCACCTTTACACTCCAGCTGCATGCCTTTGCCAATGTGGAGCCTAAGGACAGAAAAGTAGGGGGGACAGGCAGAAAAGTGAGACATTATAGACACTTATTACTGTCAGTCACTCATCATTAGGGGTGGGATGGTTCATAAAATTCACGGTTCGATTCACGGTTTTCGGTTCGGTACAGCCGTTATTTACAGTACAGCAAGGAGGCCAATTTCAATTTGAAAAGCTTTTTATTAATTTGACGAAATAAGTCAACTGTTTGCCTGAACAACAGTAGACTAGGCTAACATAAGGAACTAATGCCACAGTATTATTTAAAAATAATTAATAAAAAACAAATTATAGGCTCAGGCCATCAATTAAAAGTGCATCAGTGCAGCCAGCACTAGACCTTTTTTAAACAAGTGACATACGTCTCTCTATTCCCTGATATTTAAATAATAATAAAACAGCATGACCCAAACACACACCATTTCCAAACAACTCTGCTCTGTTCGTTCTGTTTTCATGTTCTTCTGCTAGAAGATGAGTTTGTCCACATTCAGCCCGGGATGTCCATCCCTCTGTAGTCAGAGCTACATGGTCTGTGTTGGACGGTTCTTTCACAATTCCTCGTCGTGTCTGTTCATACAGTTTGGGAATTACTTTAGTTGTGTTTTTTGCCCTGTCTGAGTCTGCATGTAGAGGCTGTTTAAATGCTGCTGGGATCATCTTTTTGGACGTATTGCCACACGTGTTGCACAGCACTTGCACACAGTTGACATTTTATCCACCACTTTTTTCCCCTCACTGCCATACGTAACACCAAATCCGTAATGCTCCCCACACAGCACAGCGAAACAACACTGGTGGTCTTTATCATGTCCACTCGCTATTTCCTATCACGTCATTTTAGAATGACAGCCGTAGTCTGCGCTTCATCCACGTCTCTGCCAACTGAGAAGTTTAAGAAGGAAGGACACTGGGTCACACGTCAACGCGTCTTAACACATACGCAGTAAAATCTGGTCCACACTCGCTGAAATCGAGCCAATAACACACGACTGCAGCTTCAGTTACACTGCGCATGCATTATACCTCATTTCTGTCTGCATGTGTCCCAGCCTCTTTCCATAGACTTTGATTTCTAGTGTGACAATAAACAGGATGAAAAAAATACACAAATCGGCCTCATAACCTCTTTCAAATGAACCAAACCATACATACACAAACTGAACTGTGACTAGAGAACCGATTGGTTCGTTTTTTTTACCCGAACCATGCCGACCCCTACTCATCATACAGTAAATATTAATTGCTTGAATGAACTATATGATAATGTTTCCAAGTATGTGAAGGGAGTACCTGGCTCTCTCTATGTTCTCTGTCCTGTGGACATTGCTCAGCTGGCCCAAGCAAAAGCGGTCCCCTCCTGACGGATCCACATAACCATCCACAGTCACTATCGGACATGTGGATGGCACCTTAAACGTCTCCCCAACTTGGACATCCATCTCAAAGTACGCAATGGAGCACCAGTATTCTGGAGCTGGAACAAACCAACAAACAGCCTCAGGTAAAACGGGTTATACCGATTATGCAAAATATGTGCAACCAATCGATTAGTTAGAACAATTACACCAACTGTTCTGATAATTGATTAATCAGTTTGGTACATTTTATAGACCAAACACCTAATTGATTAATTGAGGAAAATAATCAACAGATTAATGGACAAAGGAAATAATCACTAGCTGCAGCCCTAGTGGATAGTCTTCTATCTGCAGCCCAATACTCACCAGGGTGATTGGATATGGGGGGTTGGAATGCAATTTCATTGGTAACTGGCCCTGCAAGAACATGTCAATATTAATTTTGAACAAGCAATTCTGAAACCACAGCTAGTCTTTAGATGTGACATCATTATCTTGCAGCAGAGATCATGCAGTAATGGTGCTGAAAATGACCAGATTTCATAAAATGACTGGGGTGGAGGCTGATCTTTAACATCCATGGCTAGTCACATATTCATAAATGTATAATGCTTTAATATATACTGTATATATAAACATGAAAAAGTCTGTTGGGGAAAAGAGTTTTGATCTACACCACCTAAATCATTTTACACCTTTTTCCAAATCAACTACAAATCAGCGTTGCATCAATTAAAAGAAAGGATATGGACTATTTTTAAGGCTTCATGTGAGTTTTGCAGAGAAGTTTTGTTTCCTGTCCACTCACAGTAATGCCCTGTATGAGGCATGGGTGGATGATGCTGTAGATGCCCGTTCTGATGTTGAGGCACTGCAGGGGTGAAGCTGCTGTTTCTGCTCCAATTAGGGGTGGGATCTGTAAATAGAAATTATTAAAAGATAGGTTGCCTTATTTGTGCCAACTTGAGGTCTGTGCAGTAGATCAGATCATAAAGCTAAATACTAAAAATGGATGTTTATTGCATTCCAAGTCACTTTTCCCAACTAAAATTACCTAAACACACAGAATTAAAACTTTTATGGCATTTTTAATTGATCACATCATTTTATTTCTAACTGGCAAAAAGAAGTACAGAGTGTATCTATGATGTTTTGCATGTGTAGTCCCTGTGTAGTGTCTCACTTGAGGGTCCAGCACTGATGGTAGAAAAAGCAGAGGTTGAAGCTGAATTGCTGCCCTCCGCTGGGGGGAGTAGAGCAGGGTTGATGAAGGTCTCCTGTGGACCGGGTCTTGACGGGGGATGCTGGATAGTCTGCAGGTGGCTTTCAGAGCTTGAGTGAGATTGCTGGTTGTCGTAATCATATTCATCCTTTACCAACAGTCGATCTACGTGACGACAACAGAAATTATTTAAAACTGATGGACATCCACAAAATCTTCAACAAGCAAACAGTAAACCTTTGGCATCTCCTTACCTGAACTTGAAAGGGTCAGACCTGATAAGTCTGCAAAAACATGAAAGAGAAATATCACTCAATTGGTTTATGTAGGTCAATATTCTGAGTAGGAATTAAAGCACGGGCTGTACTATTCTCAACCAGATCACTGCATCATGTTATCACTAAAAATGTGGGGTATCAGGGGCACAACTGTTGCTCTAAATAATTATTAAAAGTGCTGTCTAATAAAGAGTGATAAAATGATAAATAAAAGTGTATATACCCGAACAATGTATTTACAGTTCCAAGTCTAGGTAATTACTTAAACTGTGGTTAAAAAAAAAAAAAAAAAACACCAACTTGTATCAACCTTCACAATCTTTCAGTGTCTAACCTAAAACAATTATATCTAGTCAAGACTAATAAACCTGTGATGCGTACTTACCAATGCCAGGAGAGACGACCCTCTCGTAGTGGTATGGGTTGACACAAACATTGTCACATTTCAAGTCAAAGGCATACTGGCAATATTTCACATGTTTTAATTCGTTCTTGTGCAGATCAGGCCATCGCCACAGTCGGGCATAGACAACATGGGGGAAACCTTTGCGCCCTGCAACCTAAAGCACAGAAAGGATCTAATGAGATAGGCTGTACAATTTCAAGGAGCATAATAATAAAACCAAGCTGGTACAGTATATCCACTACTGTACCTGTAGGCGTCCATCCAGAGTTCGTTGTATGGTTACACACTTGCTAGGATGAGCTCCATTTGTAGTGATGGCTGTGATGAGGGAATCCAGCTCATCTTTCTTCTCCTTCAGCTTCTTGACAAGACTCTCAATAGCTCGCTTAGCAAAGCTTTCACTCTCCCCTCCCTGTCGGTGGCACATCAGGCTGTGCACAATGCTCAGACAGGCATCATTACTTGTGGGAGTGTTCGTGATTGACATCTTGCTCCTTAGGTTTCAACCTTGGGGAGACTTCCAAGTTGTGTCCTCTATGCCTTTACCAGTTTAAGTGTCAAGGTGGACGCACAGTTGATCCAATGCTGCCCAAGCGTAGCAACCTAAAACAGAAAGAGCAGCATCTTATTACTACTGGGAGTTCAGATGGGAATGACAACCTAAATTCACATTGCATCGCCACTCAGTGTACAATATGTGTAACACTCTGATTTAATGTCAATAAGAGGAGGGATTACCATGTTCAACCTTCTTTAAAGTCATTCAAATAAACCTTTAAATGACAATAAAATAGCACTTCGTCCACTGGCCACAAATGAGCAGCTTTCAAAACCTCTACAGATACATTTATTAGGTTGTTTGAGCATCTTCCATTTGATATTCTGGGAACACACCCATCTGAAACGTGTTTACAACTACGCTAACTACTGCTTTCCGCATAATTGACTACCACTGCATTACAGCTCATGTTCACTCATGCAGAAACTCTCACTGGTCGTCCTCTGCAAATATGGTCAACGAATCCAAGCTGAACCCACTTATGGCACCGAAATCTGCGTTTTCTCATTTTCTATAGTGAGTCTATCATATTAAGATAAAATGAGCATGTTTTACGTTAGGTTTGTATTAGCATTTTCACAGCAAACGTAGCTAACGTTAGCCTAGAGCTAACTAGCTAATCAACACAGGTAGCTTCTTCTTCCTAACAATGCCTCAGTAGTGTGCAACCCAACCTGACCTAAAATATAGCGCTCAGTTATTATTTACGACTACTTGAATACACGCATATGTTTAATAAACACACAATTACTAATGCCGAGTGGCTCTGTTGTTGTTAAATATCACTGAACTTGCCGTATAATACTGTTAGCGATGGTAAGCTAACGCTACTTTGGAAAGCAATCGTCCCCTAGCTAACATTAGCTAAGTTAGCATTACTTGAATGAAAGACAAACAGATTTGTGTACTTACTGTGATTTCTCCGCGCTGTAGCGTTAGTCCCAGTGGTGCAAGATGATACGTGAGTGGCTTTCGCGACCTAAATGCCGATATGCCGTCTAGCGTTGACTAGCATATATGCTAACAGCTAACTAACGCTAAAAACGCACACGCAGGCTAGCTAACGTTCCTCTGTGATGGCCCAAATCCGCTAGCTACCTCATGAAATGTTACAACGGCATTTTAAATGAACTCGTACCTGTTTATCTGTTGCCCGTATCACACTAAAACTGCAAAAGAAAAAAATAAATACATTATAATACTATAACAACACGTTTATGGTTAACTGGCCATGAAAATAAACAAGAAAATCCTCTCCACCCACTGCGCTCCGACTGCGCATGCACCCGTAAAATGTGCCAGGCGTGGCGCTGCTGTTAGTTGGCGTATTTGTTGAAAAAAAAAAATCAAATTAACACCTCTGTTAGCGAGCACTTGTGTATATACTACATGGTGGAAATGCATTTAGAGCAAACATTAATACCCATCATCTTGCAAAGACAGTATTTCACCGCAGGTTGGTTTCTGGCGTGAATAGTGAGCAGCAGGTCTACCTTGTGGGTGCATAGCGATGACAGGATACATGTGCAATACTGGAAAGGGTTGGAGAAAATAGGAAGGCAATAAGAGCCTACAGCTGGACCTAAATCTGTAAAATCTGGATACAATGGTGCATCAGATGCCTATGGTTACCAGCATGCACAGTACCAGGGCGCTTGAACACCTAAATACAACAGGGCCATAATTAATTTTATTAATTACACCTGTGTTTACCCTGCAATGACATGTCAAAATGGCGGCTGTGACAAAGGCCTATACATACAGTATACAGTATTCAACAAGACACTTAATGCCATGTAATCACATTTGTATCTCCTGTCATTCCCAACTGATAACATGTTTACTGTAATAGACCTAAACACTGAAATTATAGAGGACCTGTAGTAGAGTCAGAAGAGATGCATTGCATGGTGTCACAGAAACCCACCTGGAAGTAAAGTGACTGATAAGCTTTATGCACAATTATAAATCACCCATGAAGTAGCAGTTTTGAACATTCAATCACCTTTTTGTTTCTACATGTGTGGGTTGGCACCGTAGAAATGATTTGGTTGTAATATTGTTTTATATTTCTTGGTTGCATACCAGTAATGTCTTATTATTTATCTATTTTAAATTTTTTTCTCATTTGCTTCGGCTCAACTCTTGAATGAGAATTATTTGTTCCAAAACAATAAATCTCTGAACAGTCTGTTTGTTGTTCACAACTGGTTTGATTTTCTCATTCATCCAAGTAAATTGTATGCATTTTGCCATATGTGCAATGGAGTCAGTGCACAATAACCACTTACACATACACTGCCGATCAAAACCGATGAGTTGATTCTCAATGAAACTGTCAAACTCTTCACCACTTTTTCTTTAATCGTTTGAGCCATCACATGAAAAATCCAATAAGCAAAATATGTCAGACATATGTGCATATTGTTGTTTCTGAACTGAACTACTGCATTTTTTTTTCATGTTTCTTTTTTAGCATAGATGTCATTTTGTGCCAAAATTTCTGTTCGCTATACATGACTATATGAGATATCAGAGGTAAATTTTCTGTTTACAGTACATGTAACACATTGCTACACAATTAAACTGACTGTATACAAACAAATATGCAGACCCCTTTTCTGTGGAGATCATTCAGGTGTAGCTCTTGTGGTGTGAGGGTTTTTTTCTGTAGTCTCCCCCTTGAGGTTGTAATATATTGTGATATTACAGTAATGGAAACAGTCCCCTGTTCAAATCTCTCTCATGCTCTCTCTTCAGTATCTCCCAGTGAGATTAACCATGTGTTTATCACTTATAGTTTACCTCCCATGAACAACAATAGCTTTGTTGCTTAAGAGTAATGAACAACGCTGCCATCACATAAACCAGTTTAACTTGTGTTGCTCACATAGTTGTGGATCCCATTCCCAGACCATGCGAGAGTTAGGTAAAGGGAAAGACTTGTTATGAAAATCAGCTTTTATATAATTTAAATGTACCTTTTCAGCAACAGTAAAATATTTCTCATTATAGGGAGCTTGGCCTGAAACAGTAACTTAAATATTAAATATTAAAAATGCGATGGTTTGTGGTGGTTTGGTTGGATGATTGGATTTTGAATTAAAAAAAAACAGTGAACAGTTTAATACAGACAATAAAGACAAATAAAATGAAAGAAAAGATTTGAATAAAACTGTGTGAAATGCTCACATATGAAATGAGATTTCTATGACTGCAAGTCTAATTTTTGTTCATGTATTTCATGAAACAAACAAATGTATTATTAATATAGTAAGATAAATGAATAGGATTGTATATTTATATTTCATTATTTTGAAGGAATTTGTTTATTTTGCGTAATTTTTATTTTTTTTATATTTTTATTGAAGCTGTGGTAAACTATGCTTCTGTTTTCCATAAAATAAAGCCAGTACAATGGCAGTATGGTGAATATAACGAAGACTGTTAAAGCTGGCAAAACAAACAGAAAATGTTATGTTATGATTGCCTTAGATATATTGAGATATTGAGGTGACAGTGTTGTAGTTTTTCTTTAAGTCAAAAGGAGAATCAGAAGAAAATATTAATAACATGGGGTGACATTTTATGAAATTAAATATAAGATTAAGCTCCTTCTCCTCACTGCAATATTTTCTATTGAAAGTGTATTCAAGTTTTCAGTAAGTTCCTCTGTGGGATATCAATGTGTCCACTGCCGGTGGGTATCTCTGCCCTGCACACTTTGCCTGTGTAAATCTGCGTTCTGAGTGAGGATCCTATAAGTTCAACGGTGTTATTCCATTATTGTTATCTGCTTCCAACTGTTAACAGCACAAGCTAGGTGATGATGTGACATGTATCTTTTTTCCATTTGTACTGTTGCTGTGGCCTTGATAAGGGCATCAGCATGCCCCTGTCAGAAACAGGAAGTGGGAGGGTTCAGGGGGCAGCGAGCGACCTGATGGCAGGATTGTCAATAGAGCATGCTGGCGTAGGAGAGCAGGAATCTGACACCACCTTCTCACAAATGCTGCCACTTGGAGTGGCGTCTCATCCTGAGTGACGGTCTACGAGACTCCAGGCTCTGACACCTCCTTATCACCGTGGCATGGACGCGGGCAGAGAGAGGCCCGCCAGGCATGTGACGCTAGAGGGATGGGGATTAAGGCTGTTAGGTAGGGAATGTTGTGATTACCTGACAATGAATCAGGGTGCACAAGAGATCAGAACTTGCTCAGTGACTACATTTGTTTACAGATATTTTATTTTTACAAACCATAATAAAATTGGAGTGAAGCAGGATATGAATGGCTGGGGTGTGAGGAAAGATTTCACAGCAGCTGACAGCAATGGTTAGGTAAGAGAGAACTTGTTCATTTTTCAGACAAGAAGCCCTGAAGAGCTCCAAAACACCGTGAAAATCCTCTCCTGGTCAAAAGCCAGAGAAAATATATTTTGTGCAAGTTTGGCAAGCAAATAAAAGGAAATATGTCACAAAGCATTTCAACAGCTCCAACACGCCACAGGGTGCAGAAACAAATGATACCATATACAAATCCACAGTATGTATATCTATTTATTAAGCATTTTGGCAAGACTATGACTCGGTTACAATAGAATTTAAGAGACTTTTCATATTTAAAAAAACATACAGCATCCTATATAAGTAGTGCAAGTCACTGTAATCTGGTGGCTATCCTAGAAATGTAGATTTTTCAATTCAGTTTGAATTCAGCTGATGTTTCTCAGCTTCTGCATTAGGAATGAGATGTGCCAGGACAAAATGTATCTGGAAAAAAAGAAAGTTTTGAGAAAGGTCTGTGATGAAAAGTCAGCGATAATACATTTAGATTTTAACAATATAAAAAGAAAATTCAGTCTGTGACTGTGAGTTTATTCTGTTCCAGCACCTGCACTGAAAGCGCAAACTTGACTTTTTTTTGTCAGATTGAAACTTTGCACTCAGAGTACTTCTTTTGTATTCAGATCTCACACACATATTTCAGTATATTTAGTTATTCAGAAGGTTGTTTTTGTAACTGATATCAGTGCTGCAGTATTGAACCTTTTGACATGGAGCTCGCTTCATCTGAAACAGGTTGAAGTAAATTTTTTAACCAAAATCTGCTATCAGAACTTTGTTTTTGTCTGCCACTGTTTTCTGATAGAACTTACACCATATTTGCATCGTAATTTACAATGAATTGTGTCCAAAAACATTCTAAAATACAAAAAAATCAGCAAATAATTAAAATAAATCATGATAGACAGCTTTATATTCTACAGTAATATAATAAAAAACAATTTACCTTTATACAATTACAAATGTACATCATGTAGCACAGATTTGTGTCCATCCCTAATTTACAGCTATAAGTCTAGACTTGTGTTCTTACACACCACTGTATGAGATGTTAGATACTGTGGAAACAAGATAGATAGATAGATAGATAGATAGATAGATAGATAGATAAATAGATAGATAGAAGATAGATAGATAGATAGATAGATAGATAGATGATTGAAACATCAGTGCACAGTCTCTATCTCTGTGAAACAGTTTCCAGGACTATCTACAGCCACACTCCGCCACCACCATCCCCTCATACTTGTGGTTGAAGGTGATCACCCCGTTATCGTGATAAAGGAGCGAGATGGGCTCCAGCTTAGTGGGTACACAGCAGGCACGCGATGCCCTTTCTGGATTCTTCACACTCAGCAGTGTCTGCACTATGGCGTGTTTGGTGGGCGAGACCTCGGCGGTCATAGGTGGGTTGCACACGCCGTTGCATTCGTATGCCTCGTAGCCCACCGGCTGGATGATCCACGTATCCCAGCCGATGTCTTTAAAATCCACAAAGAGCGGGGTCCTCTTGCATGGCTCGCTCTTAACATTGCGACGGATTCGGGGAGGTGTGTCATAGATAAGGTTGGACTGCGGTTGCACGAGGGACTGTGTGTCAAGTTCGTCCTGGTTCGCGTTGTGATCAACGTGCCCGAAGAAAGCCTGTTGGCGTCGGCCCACATTTTCCGGAAGGTCATTCTCATGTTCGATCATCTGGTCGAGCTCTTGTTTATCCTGTTTGTGATCATCTGAGAATACAATCATCACAGCATTGTGTTTCCCCTCCAAGCTCCTGTCGATGTCAATCTCAGCCGATCTCTCGACCTCTTGTGTGGCCCCTTCCACCTCCTCTGACCCCGGACTTGCAATGTGAACCTCCAGTCTGTGAGTTGCACACCCTGACTTCCGCCAGAGTGCAACCACATGAGTCAGGTCAAACGACACCCAGCTGTTATCTTTGGCATGGATATGCTTTGTCACCAGTTCCTCCAAATCCTCCATCTCCACCACCTCCTCTTTATCCCTCCTTCTCCCTTCTCTCTCCACCTCTGTTGTCCAAACAACGCCCTCGTGTATTTTGTAGATGGTCACCTTGCAGTCAATGCCAGCGTATGGTCTTCGGGCCTTCTGGAACAGGGTGAAAAGGCGAAGCTCGGCCATTGCTATGTGCTCATGATGGCGCATTGAGATGTTGAACAGCAGGGGATATATCCTTATACCCCTGGGTGTTATACGGTAGGGGGAGGAATCTGAAAACAAAATATTAAAAAGTGTGTCTGAAAGTGGTCAAAACTCAAGTTAAACTATGTTAAACATTAAAATGTACACTGGTGTCAAATCCACGTTTTTGGTTTGTTTGAACTATATTACTCACAAATTGTCAAGACTTAGTTCAAGTACAGCTTCCTTGTTTCAGTTTAAACAATTAACACTTCTGTCTCTGTAGCACTTTGATTTCCATAAATCAAAGTAATCCATTTTTTAAATTATTAGAATGTCAAACATGATCCCATTGATTTAAATGCTAATCCTTTGAGGGGTTACTTTAAAAGAATGCAACACCAAGGTTAAATTTGTCATGCAGTATATATGTTTCCCAAGATTTTTTTGTAGTGTTTAACAAAAATAAGTTTGTACCTTCATTCTTGAAACTGCGCACAACATTGGCCGAGGGCACAGCAGTGCGGTCGTTGGCAAATCGGTCATACAGCTCCAGCATGTACTCTGGTGGCTCCTTGCGGGCGGCGAGGGGCCTGGGCTGGGGCCTCAGCTCTGTGAGGTTCATTGTGGACAGGAACTGGCTGAGAAAGTCCCGTGCATCAAGTAGCGGATTAACACCCGCATCCCTACCGACTGATACCCTGTGATGGTTCTCGGGAGGCCTGATGGGACTGCTCAAGCTCAAAGCGGTCAACGTCAGAAGTAGGACAATCAGAGAGCAGATCAACCCAAGGTTGGAGAAGACTGAAACGGTCATGGTTGAGTGGAGGAAAGGTTTAAATCCAAGGACTGAGTATCAGATGAGAAGACGTGAGGGATCCTTTGGTGCAAACAGTTCAACCTTTGCTAAAGGACAACAGGTTGCTGTTGAGGGCAAAGAGAAAACAGCTTTGCCCTTGCTGATCATGAGGTTTGGTTCTGAGGGCAGGGCTGTGCTGTGCTGACATGTTTGGAGATGTCACTATGGCCCTGCTCTGCCCTCCTCTCTCTCTCCCCGCCAGCAACTTATGACTATCCATAATGTCCACTGAGAGATTCAGATATTGACAGTGAAGTAGTCTGTCTCATTGTGATGTATGCTTTTGTTTTGATTGACTACAAACTTGTCTTACAATGACTCTTACATGATGGTTGATTTATGAACTATTATATGTGGCACCGTGATGAAGTCAAAAGATTTACCGATAAATCTTTATTTATAAAGAATACTGATAGATTTAGAGATAAGGAAGTGATTGCAACTGGGACCAATTAAATATAGACACTGTGTTTTTCCCTGTCTAATACAGGAAATCAATTACCAATTAACAATATTGTTAATTTATGCTTTGCAATCTCCACAAGAGGCCAGTGTAGACTCTTTATCTGCCCTTCTGCCTTGTCATTCTAAACTGAATTAAACACTTTCATTAGGTGGGGAAGGAGGCTGATTTGATCATCTGCATAAGCTTTTAGCTAATTACTGGCTTTGATTTCTAATAGTGGCTGTCTGACAGCTCACATATGTAATCACTGCCATCATTTCTGTGTACACCCACTTAAACAAATGACAACAAATAAAAAGTAATGAGAACTCATTTTTTTAAAAACAAATTTCAAATGATTGTGATTAAAACAAACGTCACTACAACATAAGGCATTTCAGTCATAGTGCTTTGTTAATGTATATTCATGACCTGACCTGAAGATACAGATATAGGAACCCACAGTGCATGCGTGTATCTAAAATGCCAGCACTTATGCAAGTGAGCCCTGCAGCCTGCAGGAGCAAACATGACTGATGCCAGCACATGTCAGCCCTCTCAGCGGCATTGTGCAATGTACAAGTTCATAAGTTCATCACCTCTCCTCACGGCTACTGCAGATATGAAGGTGTACATAGAAATGTACTAAATATATTAAATATTAAAATATATTATTTTAATATATATATATAAATACATTTATTTGGCCTAAAATAGAGAGAAAATGTGATCAAAGCATGATGTAAGTATAAGATGCCTTATGAGAGTGTTTACTTCTGCCCATCCCTTTTAAGCATATATTTACATATTTATTTAGAATTTGCTGCATGTTTACTGTTCATTTTTTTACATGTTCAACTAATCTAATGCAACTGATTATGTATGTGTAAACCAAATATAGTTTTATCACTTTTTTTCCAAATGTGATTTATCACCTGATTCAACTGTTATCAGGCCAATAGGCGTCATCTGTCACTATAAGTACTATGTTCTTTTTTATACCTTCTTTCGGTGATCTACCATGTGAATCGATGATAAAACCTACCACTGAGGGTAGTAGGACCCTTTTGACCCACATATATGGTGCTTATAGCGACTGATAACGGCTATTTAATGGCCTGATAGCAGTCTAGCTGGAATTATGATATATTCAATTGATTCAGTCATCATCAGTTCATCAGTTTTATGTCAGTATATTGATATTTCTTCAAAGAACTGGCATATACTGGGGTAGACTATGAAATCTGAACACCATTACAATAACTGCAGTAGAGTTTGGTGATAGTAGAGTAGGTCGCATGCCAAATTCAGTATTACTACATATTTGTTAAACCTCTCTTACTGTACAAAGTCAGTTATTTACAGCTTGAAACTGCTGGGAGTTGAACGTATTTTCCAGACTGTTCTCCTTGAATGATTAAATACATTTGTCTGTTTTAATGCACCTGCACTTTGGCACAGATATGGCCTTTTTGGAGCCCTGTGAGACTAGTAGTTTGAAAATGTGCATATCATTGTAGTGAGTGCCAGCAATCTTTTACAGCTGATAAATGCTGCAAACTGTCATTCAGCATAACATGCCTCACCTTTACGGTTGTGCTTGTAATTGTGGTTAAGCCACTATATTGTATCCTGTGGTGTGACTAGTAGTAAAATTAGCCCTGGCTGTGAATGCATATTCATCAGACACCAATGTTTAACATTTAACGCTGCCAATAAGAACAGCTAATACGGATTATTTTACGCTTAATTGTTTTATCTATTAATACAGGCCTGTTCAGAGCAAGCTCATATAAGTGGGGTTGTTTAACTGACCAGTGGGTGCTGTTTAATGCGACACATACCCACTGATAAAATGGAAGAGGGCATCAAATCCAGTCTGTAATACAAAAAGAGAATACAGATAAAAATGAGAAATTACGTACATCATTTATTTTAATTTGTCATTCAACATCGCAATGCAAAAAGGACCACTGCAAAGCAGAGTTGTATAGAATGTAGGATCACTTACCGGTATTAGCTAATGCACATCAATAACCTTTAATTAATAACATGGGTATTACAATAAATATTACAATATAAATACCTTCATTTAGAATATTAACAGTCCTTTGTTACACATTTACAATCCCATTTTGCCGATCATGAAATAATGGAATAGGGAGGATTTGCTAATGACCGCACAGTCTAGTCTGATGGCAGGTTTATCAATAATAAACTGATTAATCCAAATGTTTTTAATGACTAGGCCAACAATAGCCCTAATCCTAATTATCTCAAACACTGACCAAAAATATTTTTAAAATGATTTTATATCAGAATCTTCTTTAGCCCAGAACCCACAGGGATGGACGATAACAGATCCACATCACTTTAGGCTTTAAGCTTGACAAACTAGAAGTATTATAAATCTCATACTTGTGTAGCAGTAAAATTCAAATTGTACATGTCATATATTCTTTGGAGTCATGATTCACCACAGTTTGCATATTTAGGCTATTTCAGATGTCATACATAATCCATCATGAGTTTCAGTCATACAGTCCTAAATGACAAAATGTATTAAATCTTTTGCCAAATAACCTTCATAATAAATACATGTAAATGTTTGGCACACTATTTCCTGTAAACAAAGGAAGTTATTTTTAATTGAACGTGTTTCGCTGTCTGTACAAGGATGAGCGAATGGCACAAATCCGTATTTCACCAATGGAAAGTGTCTCTGCAGGATTTAACTGGCTGTGTTGTCATGTTTACACCCAGGAGTCCAGTGGTGGAGGTTTGTTATCCATGAGGCCCACCGCAGGCCTGCCAGCTCTGATGAAGTGTTTCCTCTCACTTATCGCCTAGGTAAAGAAACATGCAAACAGACGGTGTTAGTCAATTTGCATGAAAAACACTGGCAGTTACAAAGTCACAGGAAAGTAATCCTTTTTAACAAAATCCTGTAAAACAACTGCTACCATTTCTGCTCATCCTCTATAGGAATGAAGTCCGTAAACAAAAAATGTACAAAAATAATGTAAACAAACTCATTGCAGACTACCTGGAGAGTGTCTCTTTCCACAACAGGCCCTTTTCCATCTCCAACTCTATCATTTGGCTCTAAAGTGGAATATACATCTGCAAGGGAGAATTATAATCATAGACACAGTAGACAATATGTAAAGATGAGTCTTGCAAATAAAAAAAAAAGAGAGGAAAAAGAACAGATGTAAATCAGTTTGTACTCATTACGGCATGCTGCAGTACGTTTTTCACTTTCTGTCTGAAACACTCCATTTGAGCTCTTGACCCTCCTCGCCTGAAAAGGCCTCTCTCTGATTGGTCAGCTGACCCTCTCAGGTGGGATTTGTCAACCAAACCAAGCTATTTGGACTCTGCTACAGTTCAGCTCCGCTCCAACTAGCTTTGTTTGAGAGCGTGCCAGACTAGCTACTTGGCAGCTATTATGTAAATGCTTTACTTGGTGACATCACCATGTTACAAGAGAAAAATCAGGACTACGAGCACAGCAATTAGCAGTGTTACTGTGGGGGAGAGTTAACTCCCTTTGGCCTGGACTTTGGGCTTTGTAACTTTACAGACCTTTTAAATGTACAAAAAACTATATAACTCACTAAAGAAAATGAAAAAAGCACAAACAATAATAGGTCCTCTTTAAAGCAATATGATATGCCAATCAGCTAACCTTACAAGGAGCTAACGTTAACGAAACCCACGCAAACACAGGGAGGACATAAAAACTTCATACAGAAAGGCCCCGTCCAGACCAGAAATCAAACCTGGGACCCTGTATAACTCAAATGAACTTGGTGAGTAGGTAAGCAGCTATATGGCTAGGAAGATACTTCATTTCAAGAAAGTAGTTTGGCTAACATTAATGCTAGTTAACTTTAGCCATACCAGTAAGCTCATGAAGCTAAATGCTATGTGCCTTATCCCTCATTCTACTAATGTTAAATGGGTCATTTTACTCAGAATTAAAATAAGTTGTATTCTGCTAATGCTGCTTAAAACCACATATTTTTTAAATGTTAAGAACAACCAAGCTTCACAGCTTTCAGTCAGAGGCTGACAAAACTACTTTTCATTCAATAAATGTGGCTCAACTTTAGACTGTACTATGTAAATGAGGACTATTTGACCAATTTCTGAAACATTTCACAGTAAAACAATAAAATTAAAACCAGGCTATTTCTTTTACAGCTGTCTGCAGGAGCCCATCTACCCGACACCAACGGTGTCACCAAAGAGCAGCAAAGCCTCACATTTAGACTGAAGAGAAACAGGCAAATGCAATGAAATAATTCACTGAAAGTAGTTAAGTCTATTGCCTCAAATTCATATTTCATATATTTGGTTGAAGTTATGTTCATAAGGCATTAAAAAAAAGCATTAATACAAGATCCCTGTTGTGGTGGGAAGCTAGAGGTCGCTCTTGACGTGGGAAAGTGCCCTTTTGGAGCAGCGTTTAAATGAAATGTGACTGGTGATGCGTGAGCCTGCCCTGCCTCTGGGAGAGCCTGCTCAGGCTAATAAGCCAAGTCTCTGCACTGATAACCTTGGCAGCACATCATTGGTTTCAGGCTATGCTTCAGAAGAGTATGGTCTGGGACTGCAAATGCCCATTTCATTGTCCCTGACATGACAAGAACCACAGCATGTTTAAAAGCAGTTTTTCCTTCCCTGAGCTAGAGGACACTTTTGTCATTTAGATGATGGTTTAATAACATTTTGTTGAAGGAATACAAGCAGTGATTTGCTGACCTTGGTTTTTGTCCATGAGAGGCAAGGTGATGTCATCGCTGCCTTGCTTTCCACTCTTGGATTTTTTAGTCACTCCGGTAGTTGTTGGCTTTGAAAGACAAAAAACGATTACACTACTGGATGACAACCAGAATTTTATGCTTTCCAGCTGTTCTAATTTCATAAAAGGGTATTACATTGGTTTTGATTAGAATGGCTTGTACTGAGTATTGGATTTTTTTTCATGTTTTGAATGCAACAGGAGACTGTAAGCTTAAATTTATTGATCCTTTATACAACTTGTATAAAAAGATGTCTTGTGTCCTGGTGTTCAGTAGCCTAATGTGTACAAAATGTTCTGAGTTCAGATCAAACACAGATGACATGTTTTTTCCTTACCAATGTTTGACAACTGCATCATTTCTCGACTCACATTACTACTACCAGGTATAAAGGTGTTTGTACAGCCATGCTACGTCCAGGAAATAGTAATAAATACCTTAAAGTGGCTCTTGTTCCAACCAGCCTTGTTCAGAGCGTTTCGCAGGTCCTTGTAGGCCCATATTGTCTGGAGCACATGGGAAGCTGCCTTGGTCTCACGTGCTGATTGGCTGACAACAAATCATTAGACATTGTGGTAAACAACAGAGGACAGCTCTCAGACAGTACTGTCCCAATGATTAACATCCATTTCTGATTGCCCTGGGATATGATGCTTATAATATCATGAGCCCTTGCATCAAGGTTGTGTCTGATGTTACGGATATTAAGCAGCTGTAGCAACAAATACTATAATCCCAAAGCAGTTTCTTTTCTGTTTTTTTTTTTATTATTTTATTTTGAAAAAAGTACTTCTGTTTAGCAAGCTGTACCATTATTATTTGATAAATTCAGCTTTTTATTGTTTAGTTTGGAATCCAGTACATATCTGGAAATTTGTGTAAAGGTATTAAGTTTGCAATTTAAGTACCTTGACTTGTTGATGGCCACCAGTTTCTGCACCGCGTGACCCTGTATGAGTGCTCGGGCGTTCTCTGGGCTATCTGTGATGATCTCATGGATGGTGTTGAGAATAGACACCACCGTATCACCCTCAAGATTCTTTGCTGGGTGCTGCTGCCCACATGGCAGATTACCGACAAGGTCCCTCAAAGCGTAGCTCCCTGTATGACAGAGAGACAAAGTTAGCGTGCAGGCGTAGAGCCATGTGTGTATGCAGATAAAAGTTATAAGCCTGTACCTATTAGGTCTTTGTTCCTTCTGTCCATCGCCAGGTTGCGAAGAGCAATAGCCACAGCTCGCACCACTTTGTCGGCCTCTGAGCGCAGCAGCTCCACCAGAATAGGCAGCCCTTTCTCTTTTCTCACTGTGGCCCGGATGTAGCTGGACCACTACAAGAGCAAAAACAAAATACAGCTGTATCTCTAAAATATCTCAACTACTGTACCCACTCGTTTCTCCACCTTTACAAAACCACCAGGCTGTTCTCACTCCCAGGGCGTCAAATACTGACGCTTTGTTACAGCCGTCGGCGGCAGTAGGAGACACAACATGCGTTCCACTAATTACAATGTGAATCTATCTGCAGCAACACTAAACACTCAGGGAAAGTGCTGTGGTGACATAGTTTAAAGAGCAAAAGAGACACAGGGCGGAGGAGAGGTGGACGGGTCCAACGAACACAAGGCTTTCATCTAGACTACTGTTCGTATGACGTGTTTTACGTTTCACTTTCACTTTCCAATCAGCTAATCCTTTGTGTCCTGTGTTCACAATGTCAAGTCACATTTTCACAGTAAATACGTAGTAATTTTAAGCCCCACCATGTTGTTCTTTCTGAAACCTAACTAGTGGTTTTGTTTCCTAAACCTAAGCAAGTGTTTAATTCACAACATTAAGCATGTGCTTACTGCGACCAAAATGTGACACAGAGGGGTCTGACTCTGACTCCACTCATATCAACACAAGTACACCGCACTGTAAATAAATACCATAAGTAAGAACAACTTGTTCTTGTGTATGATGCAACCTGATGTCAAAATCTGAGGATTTTAAAACTCCTTTAATCTGAGTGCGGCCTTAGCGTTGATCTTAAATTACAGTGACATTCATGGCGCAGTATATTTTGGCAAAGCACATTATTTGACAGGCCTATGGATCCACTTACTACATAGCAGTGAAAGTGATTGTTGATCGCGGTGTCAAGTCAATCTAGAGAGTCGAGTTGGATTAAGATGATCAACATCACATCTCCCTCCTTCTGCAGACTTGAAAACTGATGCAGCTTCATAAATATTTATCTGTTTATTTATGGTACAGCTCATTTTAAGTCTCTCCTTAAACTGTACAGCGGAGAGAGTGATAGTGATGATGTCATCTCGAGACAAATCCTGGACCGGCTCCACTGACGATGTATAAGGACAAGGACATTATGACAGCAGCTATGGCAATTTAACTTGTATATAGAATGGGCCAACAAAGTGTCACTTGATAACTACACCCATTTAAAGTTTAATGCTCAATTTCCAGCCTTATGGAGGACATTTTTTATGTTTGGAGAACACGCCACAATCATAACCCCTGTGTAAAGAGTGTAAGAACTAGAACTAATCCATGTACTCACAGCCCAGTGTCCTGCAGCGAGGTTCTGCAGAGCCCCTGCGGCCGCCTCCAGGGTATTGTGGTTGTGGCTGCAAGTGAGAAGAGAGAGGTAGAGCCTCACCACCTCTGGCTGGTACAGCAGCTCCAAGCCTTCAACAGAAAGGGGCAAAGAATGTCAGGAATGACACTGAAGCAGTGGCAAAGCGACTCAATGATGGTGTTCTTATCATAACAACATTGTTCTACAATTGCCTCTATCTAGGTTAGTTTAGGCTGGTAGGTGGGCAGGAAAGTACAAATACATGTTGATGAATTTAATTAATAACTCTGTCAGACCCCTGCAGGGTTTTTTTTTTTTTTCGCACTGAGCCACCAGAGACTGCAACCCCGAGACCATAACATGCTTTGTCATACTAACTGATTTGCATTCACTGGCTAGAGTGTGGGAGGAATGAGTCTAGCTTTGATCTGTGTTCAAACGGCAGCTAGATCCACATATACAGTATTCAGCACCACAGTACTGTAAAAAAAAAAAAAAAAGAATGCATTCATGGCTTAAGCAGCCATACAGCTATACAAAAAGGTAAAGAGGGTTTAGCAGTAGCAAATAAAGATGTATCAGTGTCAGGCAGTATCTTGAGCGAATTCCAGTGCCTGCCAGAGGAAATGTTCCTCTCCTAGATGTTGCCAGATAAAAATGTCTTTCAGTTGGAGGGTCATTTTGTTTTAGCAATGAAACTCTCCTCAAGTGGAGCAGGTGCAGCAGTGTGGCTTTGCATTTAAATTAATTCCCTTTCAGGCCATGCCAACGTCATGCATACAAAGCCAATAACGTAACACAGAAAGCAGGTACTGATGCTTGATTATAGTGCTATAAGATGATGATATATGATAATGTCTCTGCCTTTAATCTATTAGTAATAAGCTTAATGTATATTTCCAAATGTTGCTGTGAGTCAAACCACAATCAGTATTTGTGTTAGATTTCAAATGTTTTATGTGAGGTTGATATTACTTTTTTTAAGTATGTACCTTTCATTTGTTCTGTACGTTTTGGTAAATCCAATGTACCGTATTTTCTGTCCATTAATCCATTTTTCCAACCTGTACATCACAGACACATACATGCACACAACACCGGTTTTCATTATGTCAGCAACATCAATGTGGTATTGAATCACAGTTTTTACTAGCATGAAAGCATTTAGCAGTAAGAAGCAGACTGACCTTGATTGAACCACTCTTCTGATGAATACGGTTCAAAGGGAAAAAGCAGAACAATATCAAAGATTAGATCATGCAGCAGCAGAAAACGCAGAGCTCCCTCTGTGTGGTGAGACACTGGGGGAACTGTCAGTATCAGCTTGATATTTGGCTCAGAGAGACATTTGTCAATTTTGTGCAATTAGCTGAAAGGTTAGCGGTGGTGAAAAGCCATAAAACTTTAAATCACAATTAACTCTAACCCGATTGGTTCGCCATTAAGCTGTGTCCCACAGCAGCAAACTGCCGCAGTCTATTATTTACTGTATATCAGCTGTAAGCTATCTTGGGCTATGCATCACTACCAAACATTTTTCGCAGTAAATATTGTTGCTTGTTACATCAGTTACATGGTGTGAAAATCACATAACTGATGTAACAAAGTATAAGCAAGCTTTTTCAATTTTGGAACAGGGCACTCCTCCTGCAGAGCAACATCAGCTCTTGCCTGCGAAGGGTTATGAAATATTCAGGTTCTCATTGGCATAAAAAGGGCAAGAAATGTGAAACCTATGCTCCAGGCGAACACACGCTGAAAGTAAATGAAAAGATTGTATTGAAAAATAAAACATATGTGTGGAGTGCTGTGGGAGGAGAGGAAGAAGATAAACAAAGAATAAAACAATATATAGAAGTCTGAGCTTCAGAAAATGCTATTTTAAGACCCTATCAGACTTGAATCTTAAATTAGAGCAGATTAAAGTCTTAATTTGGGATGTCTGTTATCTTCTGTATTTCGAGAAACAAAGATACAGTAGGGCTGTGTCTGAAACCACATACAATGGGCCGCATACTCAAAATGTGTACTATCGTTTGACATACTTTCGTGTGAATAAACAGAAGAATGTATCATTTCGGGCGCGCTGAACTGTAATTTACATGGTCACTTCCTGAGAGCCTCCTTGCCGGTTGGAGACGTGTAACCATGGTAGCCAGCCTTGTGACCAAACAATGATTTGTGAGAATCATTAAGTCTGAACGAATATAAACACTACATTACGCCTAGCAAAGTGAAATCTTATACTTACACTGAACGTTGCCGTCTCTACCACATTGCACTGTGGGGTATTTATGCCTCTGTGGTTTCCAGCATTTGCATATTGTAATATTTCAATGGAAACAGTATTACATTCGCGTATTAAAAATTCACACATACTGTTTTAGCGTACTAAATAGCATGTTATGGAATTTCGGACACAACCAAGATTTGTCAGTGAGCAAATCCCGAATTTCCCTCCGGGGATTAATAAAGGTTCATCTTATCTTATCTTAAATGAATCAGCCTGAGAAATGGAATGATATGATGATATGATCTGTTTTCAGTCTGAAACTGAAATAATACAATCAGTAAGGATTATATTATGTCATATTATATTATGATGTCCTCATGTATGATGGCCAACCAACCTTTGGGTTTTTTCCCTCCAAAACAGTCCGGCTCATTCTTCTTCTTCTGGTGCCCCACTGATCTCATCAGATGATTAGCATGAGGCTCCTGAAATCGCTCCGCTCCTGGTATCTCTTTGTGAATGTGGTATGACAGGTTTCGCAGGATGCACACGCAGTTCTCCACTGACTGAATAGAGGACAATGACACAAGATTTCAATGAGAACAATGCCGAACACAGCATCCTTCATCTGTAACACAACAGCAGTAAAATGTATTGATGATTTTATATCAAAATTTAGATGGAAGAAGAAATGTCACAGACTTTGGAGTGCCTTATTCTTACTTTGATTTCTTTGCTGACTTGCATTAAATGCAGTTGTGTACAAGCTATTAAGTTAAATTTGATGCGAAATCAATGAAGTATGAGCAACAAGTCTCAGTGAATTCAGTCAGAAGAGGATACATAATAGAGAGTAATTGACTGTTTCAGAAAATGAACTCACTTGACTGTGCCTTTGAGAAAAAACCTTCTAATACAACACAGCATTTCATTACCAAAACGACTAACAGCCATTAACGAGCAATTTTGTATATTTTGCCTAAAGGGTACAAGGGTTGGGGCTGCACTGCATTGTTATCCCTGTTGTGTCACAGCAAGAGGGTCGAGGTCGAATCCGGATTGGGGCCCTTCTGTGTGGAGTTTGCATGTTCTCCCCATGTTAGTGTGGGTTTTCTCTGGGTTCTCCGGTTTCCATGCAGGTTAATTGTTGACTCTAAACTGCCCATAGGTGTGAATGTGAGTTTGAATGGTTGTCTATCTCTATGTGTCAGCCCTGCCAGCCCGGCTCCAGCCCCCAGCGACTCAGAATGGGATAAGCGGTTACAGATTATAGATGGTATAAGGTTTGGTATAATCTTAATTTATAATACATTTTTCAGCGACCTTATTGTCAGTGTCCTTGTTGACAACAGCTGAGTGAAGGGCATGAAGGAGGGCATCCACCAGTCCCTCACACTCCCTCAGCCTCTGTCGAGCCTCTGCCCCATCCGAGCTGACGTTCCTGCAGAAACAACTTTGTGAGCAAAGCTCAGAGAACGCTCTCTGTCACAAGTTAGCTTTTGTTGTCATTTGTTCCATGACAGAAGCAATGGGTTACCTCAGACATCCAGAGGTGTTCTTGAAGACTGTGGTCCACTCAGCACTCAGCAGTTTGGAGGGATCGGCTGAATCTCTCCTCCAGCCTGAGTGAGGGATGATGATCTCATCAGTCAGTGTTTGAAGTCCGTTGTTGATTACCATCATCTTCAGTGGCTCATGTGAGGAGAGGTTCCACAGAGTGCCTGCAAAGGAAAGAATATAAATGCTGTAGAGATAAAGTGACGAACTGTAGGTTATGGCTCCAGGAAGAGTGATGAATTGCGCTGTACCTGTGACTAACTCTTTGACCTCCATGCTGCTTGACTTCCTCATTAGTCGGACTAAAGCTTGGATGCCATCACAGTTCTTGATGGCCATTTTGTTGTTGTGGTCTTTTCCGTAGGATATGTTGCGCAGAGCGCCACAGGCCTTGCGGTGGACCTCAGGCTTAGGGTGGTCCAATAGCTCCACCAAGATCGGCACCCCATTAAGCTGACGCACCTCCTGCTTGATGCGGTCGTTCTCATAGCACAAGTGCTGCAAATAGGCGGCAGCGTTGGACTTTACCGGGTCCATTGGGTGGCTGAGCATGGAGATGACCTCGTGCAGGTTGGGGTCTCTCCAGCGCGGGTCTCTGCGGATGCTGTCCAGGCTGACCATGCTGCTGCGCTTGTGGGGGAACTGCAGGGTCTGTGCTCGGCACATGGCCTGAAAGAAAGGATTCAGGTTCCCCTCCAGCTGGGCCATAAAGGCATCGTCATAACCACCTCTGAAGAGACAGAGAAAAGCCATGCATGCATGTTGGGATCAGGACAAAAAATACATAAATATCAGTCTTGAATTTTAAAGCATGGGTGTTTTCAGTTATTCTGCTTGATTAGACCTCTGCCCAGGTTGAACGTGGGTCAGGGCTTTCATTGTAATGTATTAATGCCGCAAATCTTCATCTACCAATAAGAATTATACAGGTGTAGTTTGTCCCGCCCTAACAGGTGCACCAACGCTAACAAGAGACTCAGGAAAATGTCAGTCAATTACAATCTATACATCAGCCAGATTAACTGAAAACATCTGTGTGGGTGTTCAGAGCCTTCTAGATTTGAGTGTTAATCAACATTTTGGGAAAATTACTAATTTATTTTCTTGCTGAGAGTTAGAGAAGATTGATTCTACTATGTGTGCACTACAGCCAACAGCTAGCTTAGCTTTACCTAAAGACTGGACATAATGGGGAAACAGCTTGGCTGGCTCAGTACAATGGTTAAACAAAACACCTTCCAGCACCTCTAAAGCTCACTTATTGACATATTATATCTTGTTTGTTTATTTCATACCATAACCGGAGTGTAATAACAACAAATTAAGGTATTATGGGGGCATTATATGCTGCATTATTTCTTGGCAGGACAGAGTCTCCTCACAGTAACAGCTGAGCTACGCTAGTTGTTTCCCTCTGCTTCCAGTCTTACTACTAAGCTAAGCTAACAGTCTCCCAGTTGCAGCCATGTATTTAAAAGACAAATATGAGATTGTGTATATATCTTCTCATCTAATTATTGGCAAGACAGTGAAAGAGGGTATTTCCTATATACACCTAAACTATTTCTTTCACCATATCTCCAACATTTTGAGTGAAACAGGTTTAATGGCACCTCTTATCCTAATAGACTGGGCTTCAGGGAGTTTAACAGCATAAGTGAGTTGCTTGTATCTTTTGTGAGCAGCCCTCTCACTTTATATGGGATAAGGAAAAGCTTCTGGCAGGCAATAACAGGTGAAACCTCCTTATTCATCGACTTTGCAGCTGGCTGCCATTTCTGATTGATACCAGCTGCTACTTAACTGCTGTCCATACGTCTTTCTATTGTCCAGGCTGACTCCCTCCTGGTCCACAATAGAAAGCATCTTAACTGGATGCATACTGGTATGGTTTGGCAACATTTCATCATATGACCATGAGCTCCCGATGAAGATGGTGAAAACAGCATCTAAAATTACTGGATCACCATTACCACAGTCACAGGACTTCCCATCGTTTGGTGCAGGAAGATAGCACTTTCTATCATGCAGGACACAAGTCATCCAGCATACAGTCTTTTCTCTTATCTCCCTTCAGGGAAGCGCCTACTGAGCATTAGAGCTCGGACCTCTCGCCTCAGAGACAGTTTTTACCCTCCGGTGGTCAGACAACAGAAGCCCTAAATGAATGCAGAGCTTGTTTTTATGGATGTTTTAACTACTACTAATGTTGCTATGTTTTAAGTTGCTTTTGTATTTTTATTCTCAGGTATTGTCTTATTTATTGTATTATTTATTTAGTGTGCTATTTATAGATTTTAAGTGCAGAGGGAGCCAGGGTAAAATGCAGTCCACTGATGATAAATAAACTTGAAACTTGATAGAGGTGATAGACTACCTGGTCACTAAGTCTTGATTTGTACAACGTTACGGTAATATTGTACAGTTTGTGGCACATTTAACATATTTCTGGTTTCATTTGTGATAAGCCTGGTGCCAGACCTCTGAGTCTCTGTCCACATCTCAGATTTTAAAACAAAATGGCAAATCAGTTTGATTATTAGACACATTTGGGACCACATATGGAAAAACATTGATGTTTAGATGTTTATGCATTTTAGTTTTTCATAGATTATACATCTTTTCATTCAAGGCTTTGAAAAGCCAAAGTTATTTTGTGTAAAATATAATTAACTCTTTTAGGTGGAGACAGGTGTGAAACAAGGAGATTCGCTGCCTTCCATCCTTTTCACACTGTACTGGGGGCGGCAGTAGCTCAGTCTGTAGGGAGTTGGCTTGGGAACCGGAGGGTCACCGGTTCAAGTCCCGACATGGACCAAAAACTGAGTGTGAACTGGTAGCTGGAGAGGTGCCAGTTTACCTCTTGGGCACTGCCGAGGTGCCCCTGAGCAAGGCACCAAACCCCCAACTGCTCGGGGCGCTTGTCAGGAGCAGCCCCCTCACTCTGACATCTCTCCATTGTTGCATGTTTGTGCATGTGTGTGTTCAGGTCTGCATGTACCGTGTATAAGTTAATTACAGAGTGAAAAAATTGAATTTCCCCTCGTGGGACTAATAAAGGACTATCTTCTTCTTCTTCTTCTTCTACTGAACCCTTAGCAGAGGCCATATGCCAAAATGAAGAGATCAAGACTAGCAGATGAAAGAGGGTCAACTCATAAAACAGCCCCTTTTTGCAGATGACATTTTGCTTTTTATAAAACACCCACTTACTTCTATCCCAGCTCTTTTACACTGCCTGCATAAATATGTGGAAATCTCAGGACACAACATTAATGAAAACAAATCAGAAGCAGTGATGATATTGGGGAATTGGCCTAAACAATTAAATAAAGATGGAGCTTTTCGCTGGCCTAAACAGGGATTTAGGAATTATTATCACACCCCACCCCAATTATTTAATGCTAATTAAAATAAATTAATAGCACAGATAAAAACTGATATGGCACGCTGGGAGATCCTTCCTCTCTCTCTATTTGGTAGGGTTGAGACAATAAAAATGAACTTACTCCCTCGACTTCTCGTCCTATTCCAGTCCCTGCCTATAGGAGTTCCTGCCACCATCTTCAATATGTTGAACAAATTAATTTCCATGTTTATTTGGCAGAGACCCAGGATAAGACTTAAAATCCTTCACATGTCAAAAGACAACGGAGGCTTGGACTTTAAAATTTAAAAAATTACTATTGGGCGGCTCAATTAACTGCAATAGTGTCATGATAACAAAGGATGAGGAAACAGGGTGGATGATGACAGAACAGAGTACAAGTAAGGGCATGATGTTGGCAGCATTGCCTTTTATAAATATCAAGTCTATCAATAAATTTAAAATTGATAATGAATGGATAAAACATACTCTGAAAGTGTGGACTGCAGTTAAAAAAATCGTTTAGGGGTCCTGAGTAAATCTCAAGCGCTGTGCCGATTCTGGGTAACCCAGAGTTTCCCCCTTCTGTATGGGACAGTGGATTTCGAAGATGGGTGCAAGCCTTCAAATGAAGATGGACATTTTTAGCCGAAGATGGAAATGTGTTACAATATACTTGGGTGAAGAATAAGAAGATCCAAAATATATATCTATATAACTAACTAGGACTAGAGGTTTGCAACAGTTAAAGTGGGTTGTGTCAAGGCATTTGGTCACATTTACTTTAGATAATATTTGTTGTAACAGTGTTTTCCTGTAATAAAAACTAAACCACTGACTCTATTAATGTCAAAGGTGACTGACTTTCTAGCCTTTGAAAAAGGTGATCTCATTATCAGGGACATTATTGATATTTCAGTGACACAGACTATATCCTTTACCTGCTTTCTGCCTTAAAATGCTTAATGGGATCAAAGATTGGCCTTAAATAGACAGACAGACTTTTTAATGTGCTTTAGAGACAAAGCAACACACACTTTACCGATTCATTTTCCCATGGTCCTTTCAAAGTGTCTGAATGCATGTGGGGACTGATCTATATTTGACCCTACATCTAGGTACCATGGAAACCTCAAACATACTTGAAACCCATTTACACAGTCTCTCCTGCGGGATCAATAAAGCTTGATCTAATGTACCATACTCTCACCTGGTTCTTGAGGGCTCCCTGAGGAGCTCCATGGTGGTGATTGGCCTGAACTGGTGGATTCCCCCCAGTGTTGGGTAGCTGGCCGCTGGGTGCTCAGTCTTCATGTCCAGAGGGTTCTCACCCCGTTCGCTGAGGCCATCCTCCTCTGCCTGGCTGCTGAGGCCCGCCGGAGCGTAGCTGTCCCTAAGGAAGGGTAAGGTGTAGTGAGCCCCGGGCTGGAAGTTCTTGGCAGGCCAGTAGCCGTGGAGGGTGGTGCGGGACAGGCTTCCATACCCTGCACATAAGTCACCCCCAATACCTCTGTAGTTGTCAGGGAGGGTGTACACTCTGCTCTGCCTGTCTGGGTTCACTGGCCGAGCCTCCTCAGACTGCTGCACCATCTGAGGTTGTGAGGGCGCTGTGGTGGTGCTGCTGGTCGGTGTGGTCGGTGTAACAGACTCAATGGGTTCAACGTTTGCTTCAGGTGTAGATTGCTCAATAGAAGTGTTATCTGGAACCTCTGGAGTTGATGTGAGATCAGTTGTGTCTGGTGTCTCCTGCTGTGTCTCTGAGCCTTCTTGGGTCTCACTGGGGGCCTGGTCGCCCTCTTGTTCCACGGCCTTGGACTCCTACAAGGATTGGTGCATCACAACTATTATATCTACAAAAATATAATCAAAATCTCTCTTTAAAATCCCATTTGGCTGAAAGCTCTCAGGTTTCCCCTCTTCCATTAAATGCCACCAAATTGGTGTTTTTACAGTTGGAGCAGGAACTATTTGTTCTTAATTTACTTGAAATAGACCAAAAATGTGTGTCTTACCTACAGTGTGTGTTTAATTATCATTTAAACTGTGCAGCCCACCCCAGTTTTCTCATACAGCGGCAAGTAATCGCCATCATTCCAGCACTTCCCTGGCTTTTTGAACCACCAGTAAATAATGAATTCTTCTTTCCTGCCAAACAATAATGAATTCCTCTTGTTGAAAATGAGTTTAGATTGGACTCTGATGAAACAACTTGAGGTCTAGCCACTGTTTAGAAGCAAGCTAAATTGCAGGAAATTTAATTGCCTGGTTTGGATTTGGTTTTCACTCTTTCCTAGCAGAGAGTGAGCAAAATTATTTGAAACACAAAAACATCTAAATATGCAGCAACTCAATGAAACAGAACATAATTGCATTAAGTTTCACATTATCATTGTACCAGAGGGCAAATTCTTTCTCTGTCTGTCAGTGTAACTGGAACTCAGTGTTATAGCCCGTCTGAGACCAGACTTATATGAGGTACCTCAGGTCAAAGGGATTGTTTTCTGTGTAAGTGTTGTGAATTTTTGGAATATTTTCTTTGGGATGCAAACTGTACATTTCTATATTTCTTAAAAGGCCAGTGTGTAGGATTTGGCGACATCTAGCGGTAAGGTTGCAAATTGCAGCCAGCTAAAACTTCTCCCGTGTGCCAAGCATCTAAAATTGCCAAATCATGAACTAGTTTGTCCATTCTGGGCTACTGTAGAAACATGGCGGTGCAACATGGCTAATTCCATAAAGAGGACCCGCTCCATATGTAGATATTAACAACTTATCCTCCATCTCATTCTCAGCTAATGAAAACACAATGATTATTATTTTAAGGTGATCATACACTAAAGAAAACATACTTATTAATATCATATTCCATGTCTACCAAGAGAGCCTAAATGCTACACACTGTTCACATTTTGGTGATAATGAATAAAAGTAACGACGAAATGTTGGAAGTTTCAGGAATATTTATGGTGTCACAGAGGAGACAAATGGCTCATTTAGGATGACGATTCAAATATATCCAAATAAAGAAATAAATAATCCATTGAGTAACAAAACAATTTTTTAAAAATCATGCCAAAAAGTTTAAAATAAATATTTTTAAATTTTATCATGGCCAGAAAATTTTTCTTTGGTGGCCTTCAAACTTTTTGACTTTGCCAACTGAAAGAAGCCAGTAGGTGGTGATAAAAACAAAAACACAAGAGAGACAAAACGTAAAGTCATGTACCTCAGTGTCTGTCTGCTGCGGGGTGTCTGTCTCCGTGGAGCTCTCATTGGTCGAGGTTATCACAGAGGCGATGGAGGTGGGCGTGTCCAGTTCGTCATTGGCGGACGGGTTCTCCGGAGTCGCCTCTTTAGACTCCTGGGACAAAGACAGTGGAGGAGGCCCCTCTGAACTCTGCTCCTGAAGCCCACAGACAGAAATGAGTACAGCAGGCGCTGTCGCTGATCAGCATCATATAGTATGTGTGTATTATGTACATAATGTTTACATCATACCCAAGAAAATGATTACGGGGTAGACAACACCATGTCATTAAAGCTGTCTTCGCATGATAAGGGAGCCGCGGTGTTGATGAAGGGTTGTGAGCAAAGACAGCACATCTCATTTCCCATCCATTACCATATAATTTGTATAATTTGAAACATGATCTGTTGAATTCACACTGAAAAATGCCACTATGCACAGTCATTTTTAAATTACACTAATATATGTCTGGAACATCAGAAACATTTTCTGTGTTTAAGTTGTTTGTTGAGCTGTAATCCAATTTAGCAATCTGTCCATAGGACAACAATACTCAAGCTGGTGCAGAGCCAAGGATCCAGAGACACATAACAAAGGATGCCATTTACCACTTATTTAATTAAGTGGTGTTTCTCTGGTGTCACATCCTTGTGTGCAGATGAGGACGCACAATATCAGTTAGCCTATCTCTATCAGGTAATAATTCCAGTTATTGGCATAACAACAACTTGAAGTCCCTGATATATCTGAATCACTGATGTGTGCATGCATGATTGGTTTGTTAATTACATGTGCACTGGAGTGTTCTTTCTTTATTTTAGCCATAATAGGCAATTCCTGATCAGTCAGGCTTAATTCCTGTTTGAATTTGCCACAAGCCAATTCAGGGAGTACATTTACTTCTTTTGATGTGTACAAATACTGACAGACGGGGAGGCTTTCCCAGATCAGACGAAAGAAGAAGTAACAACAAACTGACACAGACAATGCAGTGTCTGGTTATAATAAAAAAGTGAATTACGCATCTTCACTGGGCTTCTCAGTTACTTTAGTAGGTCAACTCGACTGGTGGGAACATCATACATGAGATAAAACAATAGAAGCATTTTTGCAAACTACAGAAGCATTTTTATCTGTATCTGTATTTGCCATAATGTCCCAAAACCTAAGAGCAGGCCTTCCACTTAGACATATTTTATACTTAAATCCTTCTAAAAAGATGTTGACGTTCCCCATTGTGTTATGTGAGCATAGATTGTAATGGGATTGAATGTGAGCATTAAGTTATTATCATTTAAGTAACTTGGTGTTACCAACGCTGACGCTTGAATCAATAACCCAGCTGTTGTACAACGTAGATATTTCTGTAATTTCTAGTTGTTTATTTCAAGTAGAACTTAAATTCTTTTCAACAAAATAGGTTTCATCAACCAGAGTGGATTAATTATTCAGCATCTTGGTCTGGGAAAGAACTGGAGGCAGTATTTGACTGTAAACACACTTTATGCTGATTTTCTAACAAACTTCACACTAATTTCGGCGTGTCTACAAAAATTTGCTTCGCTGCTCTAATGATCTCAATCAATAGCCGATTATCTGATATAGCTTGAGGGCCTTGTGATTGCAGCAGCTGAATTTCTATAAAATCTACGGCAAACAATAACACAAACAACTCATCAAAATATTAGAGTATAATTAAATGAATATTAATTCCACTGCATCATTTATAACCCATTTTGAACTGCTTATCCCCTCTCTAAATCAATATTCTTTTTAAGAAATATGACACAAATCTCACCTGATATTTATCAATCAAAAGCATAGACACAATATGCTGAATGATGCACTGAGATAAAAACAAATAAGCTGTTAATTTCCCCAAACTCTTCTTTCTGAGGCTGCGGCATTAAAGCGAACAAGTGCTGAGAACTCAACTCCACTGCATTAAATCAGGCTGCAGTGAACAGCTGAGTGAATGTGGAGAGAGAGGGCTTGATTCGCTTTTCAAACACCTCACCAACCACAAGAGCGCCTCAGATCCGTGAACAAAATGTGTCGGAGGGACAAGGAGATGAAAGGGTCACAACAGGAAAAATTGGCAGCGGGGAGATGATCCTGGCTTGAACACCTCCGGGGTAGGTTGATTGGCTATTGTTAGGCAGCACTAAATGAAATGGCAGGCCAAAAGAGAGATGGGGTACTACTGTTGTCCACAGACAGCTTGATTAAGGGTTTGGAGAACGATAATAGGCTGGACAGAGGCCTGTGTGCTGTCCCCGTCTGATTCAAGCTCCAGGGAAGGCCAGGCCGCTGTGAGTCAAAGCTCATTTAAATAACTCACTGCACCATCACTAGGTGTGCTCACAGAGCCAAATAGGTCGAGATGACGACTCTGAATCTGACTTGCAGCTTAGAAAAAAAAAACAAAGTATGGTATATATGTTTAGTGCAGTGATGCAGGAGACAGAAGGACATGATTAGCATCTTGTTCCCGTCAACTCTCAGTATCGAGGCCAGCTGCAGCCGGGGTATTATTTTGGGAGACACACAGTCTGATCTAATGCTGAGTGAGTTCACATTTTGGTGACCAGCTCAAGGGCACGACAGGCACAAACCATGATTCAAACTTGTCATTACAGAAAAAAAGATGATTTGAGAAATGAGCACTCTCAATTGTGATTGAATCAGTGTGGCAGAGTCATTTTATAATGATCAAACTTAGAATAAATCAGCTATAACAGGCAGTTTGTCTTTATCAATCTGTAAGATTGAACAAGTAATGCTTCCGCTGGATAATAAAGCATGACATCAGCCCACTGATGTCAGAAGACATTAGTCACAACTTTGTCAGAACTCATCTGCCCTTCACTATCTGTTGAATCAGTGATGCTAATATTGGTTGCTATAAGTCTACAGAATGAGAATCTATGAATCAAAATGACACTGAAATGACCCATGCATTAAAATGATTCTTCTTATTTCCTGTCCATTATGCAATACATCTTGTTTAGTCATAATTCAACCAGACTGGTCTATTTAGAGAAAACACTGATAGCTCAAAAAAAAAAAAAAAAGAAAGAAAGGATATTCATTCTCAAAGTTTACATTTGGAGCCTCTTTTCACTGCTCTGATCCACAAATAGTTAAATGCTGCATGGTCAGATTTAATGTCTCTCTGATACATCACGGCAACACACTTACCAGAGTGTGTGCAGCATTTCCCCCCTCTGGAGGGACACCCTCCCCTCATAATGCAATCAAACATAATAAGCTTGCCTATGCATTTGCACACATGCGTGTACACACACACACACACACACACACACACACACACACACACACACACACACACACACACACACACACACACACACTTGATGAAGATGTTAGCATCATGTCCCCCATGCACACAAGCAGACTGCACCGAACAGCAGTGAGAGGCAAGGAGGTGAAGCGACCTCCTTCATTCATCATGACAGAGGCAGAGGGCTACAGTTCTCTGCAGGAAGAAAAAAAAAAACCTGAGAGGCAAAAAAGAGGGAGGGTACAGAGCAAATAGAGCCATTCCAGCACACTCTTACCTCTTTCACTTCAGCAGGCATCTCCAAATCTTCTCTGCTTCCCCACAAATGATGAACAAGACGCGTCCCCCAGTGAGACGTCTGTTTCTCTGCTGAATTTCTGTCTTGACTCTCCCTTTGAGCATCTGAGGCAGTTCAAACATGAGCAGCCATCCTTCCTCCCAGCTCTCACTAACACACGTCCGCTTTCTCTCTCTGCCTTCCTCTCTCTGTCCCTCCCTCTATTTCTCTTTCTCTCGCAAATACACACTAGACGCACCGTGCACACATTTGCTCAACACAGACACACACACTGAGAAGCAATAAACACCAGGCTCTCTCTCATTACTGCACTCCTCCTCTGATCTGTGCTGCAGTTAATGTGTGCGCTATTAGCAAGGTGCTGAATCAACTGTGTGATGCTGAGCCTGTGAATGGCTTAGGTAAGTGCAGAGCCCTGCAATCATGTGCTCTACCCATATTTTCTGGCAGCCTTGGTGCGCAGGCAGAGTATGCACACACATGCACATACAAGCACAACACACACACACCATTCCCCGTGGGCTCACAAGCAGATGCAGCTGGAGCAGCCCGCACTAGTTCGGTCCTATGTCACCCATGTGCAGCATAATAAAGGGCGAGGGATGGGAAGGTGCATAAACACTGTATGCAGCAGCAGACTGAGAGACACACTCCATACTGAACCAGCTTTGTTCTGCAAACTGTACCAAAGCAATCAAACCCCTTTTCACCACCCATCCCCGTCTGCCCACGAATTTTCTTACACCACCTCCTCAGTGCATTGTTATTTGGTTCAAGCATAAAAATAAAACTAAAGAAGGATTGATAGGCACTCCACCTGCTTTTTCTTTTTTACATGTCACCATAAAATTTCAAATTTTCAATGTAGCACTTATTACATAATTTTTAAAGGAGTCTATCAGCTGAAATGATCTGAAATAATCCCATGAACTGGGACAAAATCCACTGCTCCACTCAGCTAAAGAAATACTAGATCATGATGAAAGTCCTTGCTTTATCAATTTAAAAAATCCAGTAAATCTTCCAATTTGCCATCAGACCACTATCATACACAGACCAGTGCACTCCATCAGCTGTCTTTTGTATTGATTTAAGAGCAATACCATTGATCCTGGAGATTTTAGAAATCTCACTGGCCTCTACAGTATTTCTTTCATCTCGGTTTGTCTCTAAACTTTGCTAATATATTGCAGTTTGTCATTTTTGAAGCTAACATCATTGCATTTTCAAGGTCTGTTTCATTAAACCCCCTTGGCTCAGTCAGCTTTTTCTCATTTTCATTTCATGTAATCCCTTGTTGGTGATGCTGTTCACTTTAGATATCCTAAAGTGAACAATATCCTTGGTAATATAATTCAGAACATACACATCAGTACAGTGGCAACAGAAACCGGTGAAGTGACACATAAAAAGAGCTTTGAATTCCTTGAAATAAGTGAAACAGTTCATTAGTAAATCGATTAAAAAGCTCCCTCAAAGTAAAGAGCTAACATTTGAGACAACTCTGTCAATATAAAACAAATCTTTGATCCTTCCATAGTGAAATCAAAGCAACATCTATGAAACAGCATGTTTTCACATTAGAAAGATTAACTGACATGCAAACACGGATCCATTTGTTCCAGAAGTTATTACTGCTGTTCGCTGTTCTCCCACCGCTCCATCTCCACACTCGAATTTCCATCAAATGGAAAATATGAACAGTAAGTGTCTTAATGGTTTTGGGTCACTGACAGATACCGGAGCAGCTTCATCACACTTTTTTTAAACTGCTTGATATTCTGATGAAGGATTTCTTTCACTTGACAACTAGAAACACAGGGCAAACAAAGCTATTCAGCGCAGCTTTGGATGCATTTTTTAAAAATCTATTTTTCAAAAATGTATGAAAATTATATTTTTTAAAAAGACAGGTCTTCGAAAAGGATGTCTGGTCCCTCTGTAGTTGGTTTTATCCTCAACACAAACTCTTTCAAAAATATATATTTAAAACAGCAACATCATGAGCATCTTTATCACAAATACAAGAGTTATTACTAGCCAGCTAGCAGATGACACAAACTTGTCTGTCTGTCCGTCTGTATGTCCAGTAGGAAATCTAAGGGGGGATGATATCTCCCTTGTTTGCAAAATGACCAGAATCCCCTTGTTATCCTGCCATCCCCCAATCCCCTAGTAGCAGAGAGATTGCAGGGGCAGAGGGAGGGGTTGTTTATTTGAATATGTTAGTCTAGTCTGCCTGACTCATTGATGCTTTAGGATATGCATGTGTCCATATAGTTTTCCTCTCTGCAGGAAATTGCTGGCAGGGCGCTGGAAAGAGTGTCATCCCAGTGCTTCATCAAAAAAAGTGTAGCCTCTCCATCTAATATAAGAAAAGGAGTGATAGTTAACAATACCAGACTATTTCTGAAAAGTTCAGAGATTTTCAACGCTTTTCAAACTCATGCCGAAGCCAGTCGGGAGAAAAGCGAAAACATATTTTCCATCGGAAAGCTTTCAGTGAAGAATGAAGTAATACACTCCAGTTGTGATATTACTGAGCTGCCACTGTTGTTTAGAACAGCCACCTCTCCTTGTCACCTCATGCACGCCTAACAGACGACAAGATGGATTTTCATGTGATGCGAGATCCCACAATTTTCGCACGATCTCATGACATCACAAGAATCCAGCTGCCGTGCAAGGTAAAGGGTGAATCTGATCATCAACCGACCGACCGGCCACAGCGGCGGGTAAACAAAGGGGGCACTTAACAAACAATTGAATCATTATATGAAAGAGTTGACTCAATCATTTTCCCTCAATATCATCGATCTGTGGAGCTGGTGAGTCCAGTAACAACTTCCATGTCGGTCAACTAATGCCACTGGGCGCTACAAGACTTTTCCCCATAGACATACACTGAGAAAGAGAGGTCTGGAAATGAATGCATCTAAAAGTTAAAGGTAAAATGCACTAATAGCCAGATCCAGTTATCTTCCTCTGCATGATGAACCAAAGACCCACGGGACTGCTTCGCCGCCCTGCACGCTCATATGACATAGAATAATAAGGTAAAATAGGTAACATAATATGGGGCCGTAACTAACAATTATATTCATTGTTGTCTAATCTGTCGATTATATTATTGATTAATCGATTAGTTGTTTGGTCTATACAATGCCAGAAAATGGTGAAAAATGTCAATCGGTGCTCCCCAGAGCCCAAGATGACGTCCTCAAAGGTCTTGTTTTGTCCACAACTCAATACAGTACTGTGTTTACTGTCATAGAGGAGTAAAGAAAATTACTTAAACTGCTTAATCAATTATCAAATAGGTGAAAATTAATCGATTAATCGTTGCAGCCAATATATTGGCTATAATTTATCACATCCATGGGCTGTATGATGCTGTACAGTGGATTTACTAATGTCTCTGTTCCCAGACAACCACCTATTCTTCCACAAGAAATTACATCATTTGGTGTTTTAATGACTGTGATGTAAAATGAGCACATGTACACTATGAGCTATAACCTCAGGCTTTTCCTCCATATCATCCATATGTACAGTGTGCACAGTAAATTCAGTCAGTCACTGTGAAAACTGCATGTGAGTTCAAGTTTGATCAAGCAAGCTCCACCATTTATCTAAAATTGTAAAAATTTACATAACCAGATTTAATATCTGAGTGTCCTTTCCCCATAGCTTTGCATGAGTCCAGCAAAACAAGCAAGAAAACGTATTTAAAAACTAAAAAGAAACCCACACAGGTGATTAAGAGTCAGTGTGAGATAGCGGGGAAAGACACCTTAGCGTGAGAGCTGAAAATGCCACTCATGATGGATGAAACCTTTTTATACTTAAAATGATTTATACTGAATTTATTGACATTTCCTCAGCGTGTAAATTTTCGGAAATTACTTTGAGTTGATGGCACTTAATGTTACAAAATGTCAGCTGTATAGATCTGTGAGCCAAAAATTAATGTCTGTTCATTATGAGCCTCTTTCTACAGTTGAGCTGGCAAATTTTACCTGATACCACCTCGCATGCATGCTCTCCTTTTGCAACAGTGCACACGGACATGCCAAACAGGTTTAAATCACAACATGCTCCTCAGATACTTCCTTCTGCATCATGTCTACAGGCTGAATAGAGAAACTGCTTCATTGTTAAAACGACAGCGAGAGCTGCTGTGACACCAAGAGTCTACATCCACCTGATACATATCATTTCTTCCAGCTTTTTTTCCTGCTTTTAACTTCTGGGCATTTGCATGGGCCTACAGTAAACCCCCACAGCAAACTCATTACTCAGCTCATCCGGTTAAGTGGGCCTTCTGGATTTAAGCCCCAAACGACAGTTTACCCTTCCCGACACACCACCTGCGTTCATGGACACCCTGCTTGAATGCTCATCACGTTCTTTTGGACCCATTTATGTTGGATCTGCCATATGTATAATCACCAACTAAACTTCAACCATTTCCCTCAGTAACATCATGCATTAGCTATACACACCTTAACACCCCACTGCCTTCTGCCTTTATTTCAGTTGCAATACCGTCAGCCCAGCATCCCTAGGAATTACTTCTATAATGGACAATTCCACACCTCATGACACCCCATCTAAACATTCAGCGTAAACATTTTTTTATATTGCTGCTCATTCATTGCACAATTCAAGTCTTATTTCAAGTGACATTTGCCTGTGCATCAATTGTACTTTGTGAATCAAAGTATTTTGAGCAAGCCTGTTTTTTTTATTTTCAAATAACAGCATGTAATCTTCTGTGGCCATGGTATTACTCTCTCTCCCTCCTTTCCCCCTTTATTTTGATTTTCTGTAACTTCTGTAGTGTTCGAAAACAACTGCACAGACTTTCTTGAAGAAATTGTAATTGCCTTGTTTGTGTCTATGCGCTGAAATGTACTAAGAAACTTTCTTTACTGGAGAAACACAATACAGTACATGGAAGATTTAAGTTAAGATAACTAATGTGACCCTGCAGCAAAAGCTGGACCATAGAGGCCAGACACACAGCCACCCGAGAGTAAAGATCAAAGTAAGCGTGCTATATATATTGAGTGTCATCTTTTCTTGTAAAATGTCAAGTGTAAAATGGTAACAGAGCTGTTGTCACGAATTTATTAACTGAGAGAAACATCCCTACTGACAATAAGCGGTGAGACTGCCTCTCAGTAAACCATTGCATGTTCATTGGCTCAGGTAGTCAGAAAGACTGCAGGGAGTGTGATACTAGAGCTGTCCCAAAAAACATTTTTGGGCTTCGAAACGTCGATGAAAAGTATTCAAAGGTATTTGAAGCTTCACTGCTCAGTTCTTCTGTCTGTCTATCTCCATCTCCCCCGTTTCAGTGCTGGCGACAGTGCAGCTACCTGGCTACTGTACGAACCTCTACACTCAACAAACAGTGAGATACAGCTGAGAACTCATAATGGTTAATATTAAATATGAATAATAAATAATGTTATAGAATTATTCCTTATTTCATGGGCTATTTGGGGATTTATACATTAATATTATTATCTATGACAAATAAACAACGACAAAGCATTTGAATATTGATTTAAAGGTTGATTACCATGCAGTGGTCAAAACTTTGAAGCATTCGGGTCAGCCCTAGAGCATGACAATGTCAGCCATAGGGTTGTTAATAATTAACTGTTCAACCAATAGCCAAAATTAAGGATTTTAACCGATTAACACTCTCGGCTAAGCGGCTCATCACTTTAAGGAGAAAAGCTGGTCCACCTTAAAAGAGAGCCGGTCAGTTAACAGTTAATAATCGATTAACAAGGGTCAATTATCGGTTAAATTTTTTCAAAATTAGCATCCATAGACAGCCAGGTTAAGAACCTTGTTTAAAGTCCAGTAAGAGAAGCTCCATGTGTTTCCATGTGTGTGACCTGGCCCTCGAGATGGAGATAAGTGCTGGAGAGGAGACAGCTCATTATTCTCTGTACACCAGAACTACCACTGCACAGTGCCTCATCAGAATATTTTAAATTATATAAAGGCTAAAGACCAAAAAGATCTTGTTGTAGGAGTAAGTAAGAGTTAAAATACAAAGTTAGAATACAAAGTTAAAATATTTTTCTTCTATGTCCAATTATAGCAGGGTATAAAAGGCTAAACCAGAGCAGTTAATTCATGAAAAAAGCCAAGTATTCATCCCTTTAATCCTGTTCAAACTGCAGTACTTTCTTGGTTGGAAACCACATAGTGTATAAGGTGCATACTGTGTGTTTTGTATGCATATGCATGCAACATCCTGTGCTGGGGACCATTTGGGAATGTTATCATCCTCTCTCTCTCCCCCTACATTTCATAGCACTCTCCAGTGTTTACTACCTGTTTACTAACTAATAAAAGAGACAGCAAAAATGCCTTAAAGGAATCCACAGCAGTGACTACCCTGCATACCACCACCAAGGACATTCTGTGTTGGGATTCAAATGTTATAACTCCAACCACGTTTTTCTTTATTACTGAAGGACATGTTCACCTACCTGGACAACTATTATACCAGAAAATGTTTTCATTTTGTTGCTTTTCTACAGTCTGTGATTTATTCTTGGCTCCTGGCCTGATGCTATCCACACATTCACATACAAAGGAAAGCATTTTCTCTATGTAAACAGCAAGAATAAATCCTGTTCTACTGGGTGTACTGACGAATTTGAAAGAGCAAATAACTATGCACATTTCTGCAACCATGCAGCTCAGCTTTATGTGTAAATGCTGTTTAGTTGCAGCTGTCATCGCCACCATAACTGGATTGCAAATTGGCTCTACCATGTGACAGAGATGAATGTAATTACCGCTGCCCATTATCTAAACACACTGAGATGAACAGAGGGGGCACAGTAAAGTGCAATACACAGGATTTGTCAACAAACGCCCACATAGAAAGAGACATATTGCATTACAGTGTGTATGGTGCTACATTAATTGCACTGAAATGCCCACACAGTCTTTGGTGCTCAGCGGGGCATTTCACATCCTTTTCCTGTGGACTCTGGCACACAGAGGCACAGTCGGTGCACATTTTTGTCCTAATTAAACCTCCACACTTCCCACCTCTGCTCTGTTCAGGCTGGCATCTGGAGCCAAGGCTAATTCAATTTAACACAGAGACAAAACATCTATCAAGAGTTTACAAAAAAATAGGAAATCGGTGCCAGCAGCGTGATGAATGTTGCATGTATTTCAGCTGGCGCCGTCACACAGAGTGCATAATAACACTGGAAATACCAGAAAAAGGTCACCAAATTCGACTTCAGGAGAGAAAGGTCACATCCCATTTTCATATTCAAATATTCAGGGGATCTAAACATATACGTAACATCAATTTGCAGAAAGTTAACCTGAAATCTGTGTAAATTCTGCCACTTTTTGAAAGGATCCAGTCAGATTGAGAGCTTGCCCTCAGACTATAAATGACAAAGCAACACCTGACTTTAACATCAACTTCCTGCTGCACCCCCTTGGCAAGCTACAGGAACAGCAATAGCTACCAGCCAAGATCATCCATACAGAAGAACAACTTCTCCTGAAGCAGCACTACAATACATCCCTTCCCAGTGATTTGATAAATAATGTAAATATTGTAAAATATGCCCCCCCTCTGAGGAAGAAGACCAGGGTGCTATTAATCCAACTCCTCTGTCTCGAGTGTGGCTGCAGCAAGTGCTTAATCACACCAAGAGAGAGCCCAGGGAGGAAATGAAATGCATCAGTGGCACTGCAGCTGAAAATGACAATCAGCCAGTTCAGCGATGCCTCTGATGATCAGGCATATCAATGAGCTGAGAGAAAGAGACAGAGAGAGAGAGAAAGAGAGACACCCACTACTACAGAGAGTCAGTAGCACAAATGTAGGTCAGTCTGCAGCTTCTCTGCAAGTATCATAAAAGATTTAGGTGACTTGGAGATTGATCAAAATGAAATTAACTCAAGTCAAGAGGTTAATATGAGTCTCAGATGAAGCCTCACATTATTATTATTTGCTCTTTTTTATTGCACTGTTCATCATGATGTCATGCAGCTACATGCACGACATCATGATAACCATACTAATGCAAAAAAACAGTAGTCTAGAGGCAGCGAAAAAATATTATGTTATGATTATTATTATTATTAGGGCTGTCACAATATCTGATTGTCACAACACAATTATCATCAAACTACTTGTTGTTTTTGTTACAGCATATTCTTCTGTTCTAAAAATCCAGTGTCCTCCTTTAAGCAATAACAAAACCAAAAAGGAGAAATGTACATTTTATCATATACATTTATACATTGTATTTTTTTGGTTTCATGATTGCTCCACCAGATTTCTCAGTAATTCGCTGGAGTATAGATAGGTATTCATCCATGAGGTACAGCTAATCAATGGTCACACTGAGCAAGACAGCAGCCTGCTACACAACACAAGAGCCACAACCTGCAAACAACAACCCACATTAGTGTTCCTGCTAAACTCTCTTTACTATCTAACTTACAGACATGAACACACATCTTGTCCTGCACCTTAGCTTGTAGAGATAGCCACCAAATAAACATTCACTGGGGAAAAATGCACAGCTAAAGTTAGTTTTGCAGAGTAGTTAGTCAAGTAACAGACTGTTGCAGCTAATGAAACACATTACAAACTTACTTATTTTGGTCCAGTTACAAGTGCCATCCTTTCCTTTCTTCATTGTCATTGCAGAAACTGTTCACAAATGTAAAAAAAAAAAAAAAAAAAAAAAAAAAAAGTTTGCCTTATTTTTGACTGCAAAAAAGGGAAATGATGTGATTCCAAATACAGGTTACACGCTATGCTAACGGCTCTCAACATGGCGACTAGAAGCCGGCGGCTAGCAGCTAGCGGTGCTAACTGTGCAAACAAAGGCAGTGTTGACATAGATAACAGTATTTACCTGAGGGGAGAACCGGAGGCGGGTGCTACGCTTCTCTGCGATGGTGCTGTCGATGGTCGTGATGGTTTATCAGCTGTAACCGCCGTATGAGAGCAGTGTTTGCCTCTTTATGCTAATGTATGCTAACGCCGACATGATAGCGAGCCAGCCAGCGGCTAGCAGCTAACGGGGCTAGAAGTGCACAACTGTGAAAGTGGCGACAGAGCTAACAGTGTTTACCTGAGGGAGTAACCCTGAGGGTGGGTGCTAGCTATGTTATCAGCTCTAATCATCATATGAGAGCAGTGCAATGACTGCAGTGACCTAGCCAGTCGGGCACGATCACATGCACGAGCATGCACTGTAAGCTCAGGCGCAGGCCCGGATAGGTCAACAAAGCACAGAGAAGCCGGGACTACAACTCCTCTATATCTTTACGTAGCAACGTATAGGTTGTTGCTATAATGATGGTCTGCATAATTTAGCACATTGAAGTAATGTCTAATGTTTACATATTCTCATCCTTCTGTTTAATTACAATGTCCAAGATTTCTGATTTTCTGATTTCTGATCCATTTTATTTTATCTTATTCTATTTCATTTTTTATAGGTATCTTATTCCTGTATATTTGTTTATATTCCTGTATATTTGTTTATGTTCCTGTATATTTGTTTACACTCTTGTATATTTGTTTACATTCCTGTATATTTGTTTACACTCTTGTATATTTGTTTATATTCCGGTATATTTGTCTATATTTTTCATATATTTTTATGTACACTACAGTCTGTTCTATTCTATTCTATTCTATTACTATGCAAACTTATCAAATATATTGCTGTTTATAGATCAGCATTATATCATCTTACTTCCAGCTTGAGACAAATGTAGAGTATATGGAAACAAATTGTAAAAATAGCATGATGTAAGACGGAGGGCTTCTCAGACACCATTCTGCACTGAATACTTTTGATCCACTCTAAGTCAACGACCTGCAATATCCCTCTTTGCACAGCAGCCTAGTCATTACCGTCATTACCATTTTACCCCCGGCTACTGAATCTAGGATGGGTGAGAGGGAGGGGAACAACAGGGAAGACAGCAAGGAAGAAAAACAACAGAAGAACGACCAAATGTCTATCATGACATACAACAGTGATCATTATGGATGTGAACACTGAATCGTAAAAGGTTTGACTGTGTTGGGATTTGAAATAGGAGAGTAATTTTAATATTTCAACACCATTACATCCCTGAGATAAACAACAACTTACTTCAACACTGCAAGATAATAATAGAGACTACAGGACAAGAAAAATAACAGGCATGTGTCAGGAAATAGATTTACAAGCTGCGAAGGAGAGCACAGGTTTAATGTGTTCTTTTCTGTAACTGTGGGATTTGGATGTTTCTGTTCATGATGTACATTTTGACCAAAAGGAAAGTCATTAGTACTTTCCTGACTGAAACTACCAACCTTAGACAAGCTGGGTAGGAGCCCTATGGGTAATGATGCTTTTTTTGGGTCATTGATTTGTTGCTTTGTTTTTGGCACAGACATTGGAGATAGAAAAGTTTTCTGTCTCCCTTAAATGACTTTCGCTTGTGGCAAAAGTCTACATGTAGTCTATAAGTATTCTGTGTATACTTTACAACCACAAATTTTGCAAATACGCCTTTTGCAAACCCTAAGCCAGCATTATGAGATTTCGACACTGTTATGATCGTTTTGGTGAAGCCACTTTTTGAGAGGAGAGGAAGAGACATTTGCAGGGACCAAAATGTGTTTAATGTATGTGTGGGCACGTGAAAACTGGTAATTCTCCTTTATTAAAACAGGATATGCTGTAGCTTAGACCAGTGGTTTTCAAAGTCCTTTCCAGGGGTCCGTGAGGGGCTTCCAAGCACAAAGGGGAATCATTTGTTTTCACCATAATTCTATCCATTGGTAACAGTGACAAATATGACTATCTGGTCATACACTTTCCGTAATAAAACATATAAAAGCAACAGTTGTATAAGATGGGGGACTCTGGGACAAAATCTTATTAAATGGGGGTCTAATTTAAGCCAGTTTAGGGGTCCTTGGCATGAAATAGTTTGGGTAACACTGTCTTACATTACAACTGTTGTAGGAAGGGATCTCTTCACAGCCGGTATGATGGGAGGAATATTTCAGGCCCCAAAATCTGTTTCAGAGTACATGTGGGTATGTGAAAAACTGTGAATCTATCCTTTACTAAAACAGAAGGTCCACATGGTCCGGGGACCTCCAGGGGTCCTGGAGGGGGTTTCAGGGGTCCCCAGCAAAAAGGGGAATAATGTCTTTTCACTATAATGACATCGATAAGTAACACAGAATCTATGACTATTTTGGTCATGGGTTTCATACACTTTCTGTAACAAAACATCTAAAAGTAAACACCCCTGGGACAAAATCTGGTCGTGTCAGTTTGGGCGTCCTTGACGTGAAAATGTTTGAGGGCCAAAATCTTTTTCAATGTACATGTGCCTATATAAAAAAAACTGGGAATCTATCCTTTAATAAAAAATGATATGCTGCAGCTACAACCATGCTGCATACGTTCCATTGTAGAAAGAAAATAATAAATTACAAATAAAACAACTCTTTAGAAAATCTGTTGAGCTCTGGCACTTGAGGAGAGGGCATCAATGACTCATAAATTACAGCTTGTTCACAACCCTCTTGGGTTCTAATGATGCTTTAAAGGCCCTGATATTGTCCTCATCTCTCTCCTTTCTCCTTACTGTCGTCTGCACAGTCTCTTGAGTGAAAGGACTGTGTAATATAATCTGCAATCTTGTTAGACATTTTTGGCAAGAAGAGCTGCTCCGATGTGTCCCGAACAATGTTGTTTACACTCCACTTGTTGCTCTGTGGGACTGGCAGTCTAACTGAGAGGCTTTTATTGTGCATGCTCCACATCTTTTGTGGTTGTCAGGTCTTTAACTAAGCTTGTGTGAGTGAATCGTGGTTCTGTCTGAATTTACCGGTCTGGTGTGAGATCTGTCAGTTATTCAGCTGCGTTGTAAATTCCTGCCAACAGTTTCAATCAGTCATTCCTTTAAAGCTTTCTTGTTGTCAAATCTGCACTCTCCATCTGCTATATAAGGTCATGCGCAACAATAACTCACATGAAAAGCTCCAACCTCAAAGTGTCAAGCCATGTCGTTTATTGCCTAAACAAAAGCGTGTGATTGTCGATCACGGCTCAAGGTAATAAAAGTTGCTGTTATTAGAAATATTTCCGTCACAAAGCCCCTGAATGACTCACAAGCCTGTCCTCAGACTGGAGGCCAAGCAGCCAGAGGAGGAGACGTGTGGAGCTGTCTGAAAAATTAAAATGCAAAACTGGATTCCTCATCTGACCCCAATAAAAAATGAAAAAAAACATGCTTTCCCCCTCTAGATTAAATGAAAAATGGTAGAATGTGATTTCTGCTGCATGAAGTTTATAAATTATCCTTGTTTTTTTTACTATTTTAAAGTCAACTACCTGTAGAGATAATAAACTGCTGTGCGAAATGGACCTTTTGGAATATGGGGCACACTAGCCTCCTCTGGTCTTTTCTATTAGCCTGTAACATCAACGACATGCTGTTTTCTGGCATTTTCCACACAATAGCATCATCTACTGGATCTGACTGCCTCACCAACATCACACCACCTTCTGAAACTGTTCACTAGAGGGTGCCATACACAAATACAATATAATGTAGAAACTGGGACTGCAGACCCAGTGAATTATTCCTCTACACATCAAATTCCCCATTACATATCATAATTAATTTTTTTTCCCCAGCAATACTATCATCACTACTATACACATTTATGCATTGTAGTAGTGTTAAATGGATATGACTATAAGTGCATTATGGCTCCATAAAGCAAGTCATCTGTTGAGTTATGAGCTAAAATTATCTTGTGATTTGGTAGAAAAAAGTATAGTGTGGCATAAGTATAATATCTTTGAAGCATGAATGATAACCAACAGGAAAATACTTTCTTCACGTTGCTGCTTAGCAGCAGGTGGTTTAAATATGTAAAGTCTCATTCACAGTTTCTATTGTAGCCCCGTGCAGATGCTGTCATTGACAACCATTAACACGAGAAAATAGACACAAATGAAAATTACAAAATAAGTTTATTCATATAAACAACTACAAAATTCTATTAAAATGGGTATTTTGCAACAGGAGACATAGATGATACTGTATGGTATTACATTGTTTCACAAAAGCAATATCAAAACACATACAAACAGTACAATAACTTAATATGCATTCTTCACATAGCTCTTCTGCTGAGTTTATAGAGCTCGCTCTGTTTGCAAGAGGAGGCACGACTATCCTGAGATTCACTGTTTGTTTTTGTTTTTTTTTGGATTGGGACAAACTTGCGTGACATTTCAAGAATATGTCTAAGTTAATCCTTTGTTGTGTATTCTCACACACTCTCCCATGCAGGAAAGTCCCATATGGCCTCTTATTTACAAAGTATTTTGGAGCTGTGAAGACTGAGACTAACACTGCATAGATGATTCATTCACACCATCAGAAACGTGGAGTATGTTTTTATTTCAGGGCTCCCAGGGTGCCTGACTCCTTCCCCTCAGAGGAGTATGTGAGCGAGGATCGTTTAGCGGTGGCATAGGAGGCATATGAGGGAGCGGAGGAGGGTAAACGGGGCAGAGTGGCTGTAGAGGAAGGGAGGGGTTGAGTCTGTCTGTCAGGAGGGCAATAAGCTGGAGAGGAAGACCTGCCCTTGCTTTGCAGGCTACTGCTGCTGCTGCTCTGCAGAGGAGAGCTGGACGTTTTCGGGCCTCGAGTCAGAGACGATGTGGAGGAGCTGGAGAGAGGTGAGGCTCTCATGCCATAGCCGAGGATGCCTGTACTCATCAGAAACTCCCTGGAGCCGTAGGCTGGAGGAGTTGGTCCACGGGAGCCCGCAGGTCGGATGTTGTCTGGTGGTAGACTCCTCCTGCTGGGGATGTCATAGATCCCCACATCCGGGCCATAGAGGGCCTGGGATCTGGCTTGGAGACGCAGCATCCTCTCCCTCTCCTCCAACTCTCGTCTCTCGTGGATTGATGCCATGATGGTTTTTGCAAAGCTGTCATAGCGTGCGGCGGCAGACTTCGGAGGTGTCAAACCTGGCGGGCCGAGTTCGCGAAGACCTTGAGAGGTCATATCTCGTATCGCCAGACCTGGAGGGGTGAGGTCTCGTGACGTTTGGGACGTGAGGTCTCTCGGCATCAGCCCTTGAAAAGATGGAGAAATGTCTCTTTGAATGAAACCTTGGAAGGAAGGTGAGGGATCCCTTGATGTGAGGCCCTGCAAAGAAGGTGAGGTGTCTCGAGGCTGAGGAGACTGTCTGGCAACGCCCATAAACACAGGACTGTAGCCATGAGAAGAGGGCCGCTGCACCACAGTCCCATCTGTGCCCAGAGCCATGAAGTGAGGGTGGTAGCCGACCGGAGGAGCCCCTCTCTGAGCCAGGAACTGAGGGTCTGCAGGATTAATGAGGTTATCATAGGAGAGGCTGCTGCTGCTGCTGCTGTGGTTGGCCAGCAGGCTGGAAGAGCTGATGATCCCCGGTGGGGGGTTGGATCCCAGACCGTCACTGTGCATTGCAGGTAGCTGGGACTTGCTGCCGTGGCGACTGCTGTGTTTGAGGGTGAGAGAGCGGGAGTTGAGCGTCAAAGAGTTGTGATGCAGTGAGCTGGAGATGGTGTTGGTCTGGACAGGAAGGCCAGCCTGCTGGCTGCCTCTCCCGGGGCTTTCTTTAGACTCTTTGTTGTTCCCTTGCTGCTCTGATGTCTTCAGCAACTAAACAACACAACAAAAACCAGACAGCAATGTCTGTCAGACAAGGAACAAAACCAGGACTTTGATATTGAGGCTCCAACAACATAACAAATTCATATTAAACTAAAGGCACCTGCTCTGGAGGAATGGGTGACGATCCTCTGGATATGGCTTCCAGGACAGGCCGTAGCTGCGGCACAGTGGGAATGGATACAGGAATGATAGATTTGGTGTGGTGTCCAATCTCTGGAAAAGAAAACACTATGTGATTAACTATAAGATACGGATTACAAATATTCTGTATTTTTATTATGTTAAACAACTTCCATGAAAACACCAAAACCAGCGTTGAGGTAGTTGGTGCCATTGGTTCCTACTGAAACTGTAAATCTTTAAAAAGCAAATCACAAATATAAAGTATATTTTACTTTTTAAAAAAGGCTAAATAATTTCCTAAAACAGCTAGGCACTATAGTTTTTAGGAAACAATCAGAAAGGAGGAAATGGTGCATTTGTTGAGGACTACTTTCAGCTGTGGATTAAAGCACATTTGGTGCACGAGTCGGCATGAAGTTATGGCACCAGAATGGTGTATGTGGGATCAACATACACTCAGCCCAAGTGTGTGGCCCAGAGATGAATTTTAGTAGATTTGGGACAAAAATGGCACAGATGAATATCAGGCTTTGGTTAGAGAACACTTTGTTGGATCATTCTTTAATTGACTCTGCAGGCTTATAAAGTAGATGTATCCTTGATGTTTTGGCATTTTTGTCACTATACAAGTATGTATGCTGAAAAAATATGTCTGGTTATCACAGCATATATGTGTCATCCTACAGTACCATCCATGGCAGCTAGGTGGCTTTTCAGCAGCCCGTGGTCTGGTTTTGGTGGCAGCGGTGGTGGAGTTTTCATTTGTTTGATGTCAGGCAGCTCGACAGCTCCGGCTGAGGTTTGCTGGCAGAAAAAAAAATCCTTGAGAGATCTGATCCCTTGACAACTGAGGTTACAATCCTTAGATGGTGTGTGAGTAGTTATTTAACTTTGCCTGTGATTTGCTCATACATACTTTATTTTGGAGATCCTGACTCTGGATCCCGTTGTCCCTGACTTTCACCGGCCTCTGCCTGTCGATCTCTGGTCTCAGGAACGGAGGCTGAATGTGGATCACCGTTTTCTTGCAGGGCTTCGCTGTGTAGCTGGTGTCACATGACAGACGAAAGGGTGTCAGCCAGTGAGTTGTAAGACTTCCTGATTAACTCAAGGTGCAGTAGAAGAAATGGCTCTTACTTTGGGGAGATGGGGCTGCAAACCAGATACTCCAGGTTGTTGCAACAACCTCGCGTGAAAGGATTTACACCTCCTTGAAACTTCCCAGTTACCTGTGAGATCATTCATTATTGTACAGATGTAAATAAATCATGTTAGAGATGATAATAGATAAAAGATCAAAGTAGCAGAGAGTAACAGTGTGTAGCATGTCACAGGATCTATTAGCAGATATGGAATACAATCTTCATAACTGTTTTTATTAGTGTATAATCACCTGAAACTAAGAATCATGTTTTCATTAGTTTAGAATTAGCCCTTCACATAGGGAACGGGTCCTCTTCATGAGGTCCACCATGTTGCTCCACCATGTTTCTACACTGGCCCAGAACGGACAAACCAAACACTGGCTCTAGAGGGAGACTTTATGTGTATATACGTTACCTGAAGGCCATCATAGTTCTCTGACATGCTTGTGAAAATGTGGTAACATGAGCCGCAGAATGCAAAACTGTGGTACCGCCAGCCACTATCTGACTTCTGTTGCTCCTAAAGTAGTGTTATTATGGTATGGATGGCCTCTCAGCGAGGCAAACAGCGTCACAACAGGTTTGCACTTGGCGGCTCATGTTACTGCAGTCTTTGAAAATGAGGAGCGAGCGGAGAGGTACTCAGGTGGTTGCAATCTGCAACCACACCACTAGATACAGCCAAATCCTACACACTGTACCTTTAAGTCAAAGATGTACTTTATTGATATACTTCGCTTTTTAGTCAATCAAACTGACTTGTTCATTGGTGGTGCGTCCTCTGGACACCAGGTAGAAGTGGAATCCAGTGAGACCCAGCACGGGGATGAGAAACAGCCCTGAAATACTGATCACTACCAAACTGTGCACGCTGTTAAGGAAAACTGCCTCACATTCATCTCAATTAGACAAAAGTTTGATATGATTTTACACAAATAAATGTACACATATTGAGCACATAAGGATACGTGACAGTGCAGTGCAGCTTCCATAACTGGTCCATGTGGTGCAGGACGTATATGAGGCCAAAGGTGAAGACGCCGACCATGTGGACTGTCAGCGACAACAGAAACAGGAAGAAGTAGCGGTAGTTTCGCCTTCCGATGCAGTTGTTCACCCAGGGACAGTGATGGTCAAAGTCCTGAGAGGAGATTGTGGGAAAAGAGAGATCAAATTAAAGAAAAACATACATGACACACTGAGTCCACATCGCATCATTTGCAGCACTGAAAATCTTGCATTCGTTGAAATATCCACTGTGCTTTCTAAATACGCTTTGTTTAATGCAGGCTGTCTGAACCCTTTTTCAAATTGCATTTCTACTGAGACTACAAGGGATCTGAGAAAAGGATTAACCTGATTAATGAGATCCCTCTCCCTCCATCATTCACTCTGCAGAAATCCCCTTTATTGACTTTCCCCACACACACTGCTACTATAAGCACTACTCACTTTTCTCCGCTCATCTGTCCATCTACACTTTCATCACTCATTTTCCCCATTTAAACTGCTTTGTTTTCTCCCCCGTATGTAATTTTTCCCTCGTCTTTACACCTGTCCATACACTAACCTCCACACAGTGATCACAAACGCTGCAGTGTGAGCAGCGCGGCGGTCTGTAGAAATGACAGGAAGCACACCACTTCATCCGCACCTGGACGCCCTTCACATCCACGTTCTTATACAGCGGAGCGCGGAACTCATCATCCTTGTCCTCGTCCTCGTTTGCTGGAAAGTAAAACTGGTAAAATAACACTTCAACAAATTTACAGGCTTCTTCTGTAAGTATGACATTACTTTGATTACTAACCCATTGGGAGCACACCAGCATCCATAAAGGTTGCCATGGTGAAGTTGGCCAGCACAAAAAGGAAGAGGATGGCACAGCATAGTGGCACAGCGGGGCAGATGGTTGCAGCCAGCCACGGGCATCTGGATATACAAACAAACATTTCCTACACTTGAGTGTTCATTCAAAGCAGAACTTGTGCGTTTTTCAACCTTGCAAATATCCATTCCTTAGGTCGAGGTTTTTTACAAATCAAGGCCACAACAAAGATTTTAAGGGTTAATCATCATCCCATTTATTCTGATGGGAGCAGTGGATCCAAAAAAGTAATTGTTTACAGTGGCAGATAAGCATGTATTAGTGTGTTGAACTGTGCCTACAACAAGGGATTAAAGGATGGGGTCTCTCCTGGCAAAGACTTTCTGCAGCCTGAAGTGAAGGCCTGCAACTTGCTGTATCTGTGTTACACAATGACACAGGTCTGGACACTTGAAGGGCTGCAACTAACCATTTTTCCCATTATCTTTTATTTACTCTAAAAAATGTCAGACAATAGTGAAAGTCACCTACCAGTTCCTCATTCCCAGTCGGATGTTCTCAATTTGCTTGTTCTACCTGACAAACTGTACAAAATCCAAATCTACTGAAATTACAGAAATATACAAATGATGCATCTTGAATCAGCAAATGTCTGGAGTTTTTACTTAATAAATGACTTAAATAATTACTTAATTGGGGGCGGCAGTAGCTCAGTCTGTAGGGAGTTGGCTTGGGAACCGGAGGGTCACCGGTTCAAGTCCCGACATGGGCCAAAAACTGAGTGTGAACTGGTAGCTGGAGAGGTGCCAGTTTACCTCTTGGGCACTGCCGAGGTGCCCCTGAGCAAGGCACCAAACCCCCAACCGCTCGGGGCGCTTGTCAGGAGCAGCCCCCTCACTCTGACATCTCTCCAATTGTTGCATGTATATGGACCTGTTTGTGCATGTGTGTGTATAAGTTAACAGAGTGAAAAAATTGAATTTCCCCTAGCGGGACTAATAAAGGAATATCTTCTTCTTCTTCTTATTTCAAAAGCTGATGATTAATTTCTAACTTCATATAGCATTCGAAAAACTGAAAAAAGGTAAAAGAGTGTCCAGTTGGGATTTTTATTATTATTATTATTATTACAGGTACTACAGAGTCTCAACTGTAAACTGAATATCTTTGGGATAATACATTTTAAGATGTCAGATTGCACTCTGCGAAACTGTGATGGGCAATTCTTGTTATTTTCTGACATTTATAGATAACTAATCCATTAATTGCGAAAGTAATCAGCAGATTAGACAATAATGAAAATAATTGTTAGTTGCAGCCCAAAGTTCACAAAAATTGCATCGCACTGAACAGTCAGATAGTCATAAATTAAAGCAAATGTTAAATAACTGAATGAGCAAGAGGATGAAAGCAAGAGGATAAATTCAAATAAGTGAAATATGTGTTAAATTAAATCTACATGGTTCTAAATTAATTAAATAATGTCAAGCTATCATGTTTTTATTACAGTACTGAGAGTGTCCTGTCAGGATTTTAATCAATAAAACATCTTTCTGTGTGCCCTAAAATCTTAGAAAACCATCAGTTGTGTGTGTGTGTGTGTGTGTATACATGCTGAATTACACTGAATGGGAGTATGATTATATCTGTGTGAGATTAGAGGGAGGGGCAGTGTAATCAGGTTACAGAGGAAAAGATTCACTGGATTATATTAACAGTGTTTGATTGAACATCACATTTTTAATCTACATATACTGTATACTGCATGTATGGGAATCTTTTATTTCAGTGGTCAAAAGTTACAGTTTTTCTTATCAGTAAAGGTGCAGAAAAACACTAATCATTTATAGGAGTGTTGAATGGAACCAGTATAACCAGTATAACCACTGTCTGGTTCTATTTTTTATGCATTCATTTTTGTCAGATATGCCTCCATGGCCAAGTAAACACAGTGATTAAACAAAAAGTATTATCAAAAGTGAAAACTGACAAAATTAAGAGTCATTCGCCTCAATTATGCGCTTCATCCCAGTGCAGCTCCAATCCCCAAACCCCCCGGCTGGTTTTAGGCTGTGGGGGAGGGGTCCACCCCCTCGAGAGGGATGCCTGCTGATGCCATGCCAGCTGCAAACCCAGTAATCCCTGGATTATGATCTCTGGATTATAGACCATTTCTGCCAGTCCATTGCACTGTGGATTCTAGATACTAGACATACAAATCGTGCAGTCACCATATATCACACCACATGCTACTATATACTGTATATCATCACATAAATCCAATCGATCCTCTACCGGTAGTCTGCAGATGACTCCCTCTTACAACACATAATGAGGAAAACTGGAAATAGGACAAAAATCTCTTTGTAGACTTGGAACAAATTTAGCATAATGAAATTATGAGGACCTTATAAGAGGCAGTGAATATGTGACAAAAAGATTAAGACGCATAACATGATGATCCCCCTAAGGCTGCTATTCAGGATGTGTGTCAACTTCTCACTAAACATGGTCATGTTTGACATGTGCTTAAACTGTCATGGCTGATCAGATACATTAATCTGTGTAACTCGAGCTGGTTAGTCACAACACTTATTCTACAAATGATCTTAATAATAAATAATCAGAAATTATTACCCTGATTCTTTGAAATAAGATTGTTATGTTTCTTTTTCCTCTTCAGACAATCAGATGGAATCTTTCTTTACAAATTTCAATGCATTCATCCAATTAGCTTTTGGTACATTTCATCATTATCCTTAATATATGCAAAAAAAAGCCTGAAACTTGCTCAAAATCCTTCTACATATACTACTGTATGTTTTAAAGTAGACTAAGGCTCGGGGTTTGATGGCACTTTTTCTGTATAATGACTTTACTTTGCAAAGTACAAAGCAGTGGTGCAAAGGTTCAACAAGCCCACAGTTCAGATGTATTGTAGTTTTTGGGTCATGGTTTCAGATGTATAGAGTGGCTGATTGATATAGTACTGAATGATATTTCTATATTATACAAATTAATGATATTTCTATATTATATGAAGCCAAAACACTGATTTTATACATGAAATAAGGCAGGCCACACTAGTGGTGAAGTAGGTCTATGCTCAGATATTTATCTATTCTATGTCTCTGGCAGCTCATTAAATAATGCAGCAGGCCTGTATTTAATAGTGGAACAACGGTTCAATAACTCCACGGCTCGGTTTTTTCAGTCATTGAATTCAGTTTGGCATCCCTCGCGCAAAGCTGCACATTACTGGATGTGGGAGACTGATTGCGACTGAAGCGACTGTACAGGATTCACATTGTTTGTACAGTAACTTGTTGACAGATCATGTCGGTGAAATACAGAAAAGAAAAAGACAACACTGTTTTACAGCACTGCATAGCACAGAGGAACAAAATACACAATTAGAGATGTAAACATAGGAAAAGCACCTTAAGCAGAACTGTACATGCAGAGCTGTACTATTTTATAGAGAACTGGAAGCAGGACTGTCTCGAATACCATTTTTATGGGCTTTGAAGCTTTGGTGAGAAATATTCAAAAGTTTGCAAAATTGCGCAGCAGCCTGCCTCCATCACTCCCATGTCAGCGCCCGGACAGTGCCTCTGCTGCACTACGGTACACAAACGCACCTCTACACACAACAAACAGCAATATCCGTCCGAGAATAACTCATTATAATTCATGGTGAATATACCGTATATCCTCCTGACTACCAGGGAAAAAAAAAGTTGTCACATTATCATTATTTTTTTATCCCCATCTCTTTGTAGGGTAATTAGAACACTGAAAGCATTTTTTTTGAAAAAAAAAAAAGTTTTTATTTTTAAGATATCATGTGTCCTCTGTAGTGGACATCAGAACACCATACATATGAATTGGAACCTTGACGGCAACTAGTCTGTCCTGGAGAAATTATCAAAGTTAACATAAGGAGGAGTTTAACATTCCACATATTTGTCCATAACTTTTGTGTTTTTTCTGTGTTGTGCTTTGACACTATCATGTGTCTACGGTGGACATCTGAACGCAATGAGTGAAACTGAACCTTGATGGCAAACAGTTAGTCCCAAACAAAATGCCAGGGTTTAACACTCACATAACTGTCCATCATCACTTTTGTTTTGTGTTGACTTGTGCTTATTTGGCGTGATACTTCAAAAAGCAATTCCCCTTCTTGGAAACACAAAGGAATACCTTGCACTTACTTTTCCTTTTCCCATAAAATGTGCTTGCACTGACGGTGGCCATTTTGCAGGATGAAAAAGTTAAAGGTAACAAAGACCCACCCCCTTACATTTGGTATCATTGAAAAGCCCCAGGTGTCCTCTGTAGAGAACAACAGGATTTAATGCAGTAGTATGCACTTGGTGAGAAATATTCAGGATTACAAATGTCCTCCACAGAGGACAAATTTGAACTGCTGGTAGTCAGGAGGATATAATAATGTTTGGGGTTTATTCCTTATTTCATGAATTATTTGGGGATTTTCACCTTCTTATTATTCTTTGTATTATACTTATATAAAAACAGTAACAACAAAAAAAATCAAAGCATCCAAATACTGATTTGGAGATTGATTACCATGGCAGTGGTTGAAGACTAAGCATTCAAGTCAGCTCTATAGATATGTGTATAAAATATGACAACAATTCTGCAATGAGCTAATGCTAGATGTTTTGGGAGGAGGTAAGACTAGTCAGCTGATAACCAGTACAATACATAATCATAAGCAATAGATAATGTAGAAAACAGTATATGATTGTACATAATCATTTGCATGAATGTCCAAAAACATTTGTAATTTGTTTAAAAAAAAAAAAAAATCAATCAATCCAAAAAAAAAAAAAAAAAGAGAAATTGCTTTTATGATGTGCACAAGAGATTAGATGGTGTGGACAGTTTCAATTGTGATCTGAGAAATGTACCAAAAGGACTGAGAACAACTGTAATATGACAAATACAGCCTGCTCCAAATCAGTGACAGCGCTGCAGATGAAACACTGACTGATTTCTTGTGGACCAGATTACAGCGTGGACGCCTCTCTGCATGAACGGCAAGCCTCCGTGGTCGGTCTGAGGCCATCTGGACTGCAGGGAAGGACAGCTCATTACACTGCAGCGCGGGAAAGACAAGCCCCACCTAATGAAACAGCCCGGGCAGAGCTGTATTAAATCACACACAACAGTAAGCTGCTCCTGCAATCTGCACACTGCCCTCATCCCCACAGTGGGTCAGTGGCACAGCAGACACTACTGCACACTTGGTCAAGCAGCGAGTTCACTATACTGCTGGTAACCAGGGCTCCGTCTGTGAAATACTGTCACGGTTACATAAATGACATCACCGCCATGTGATCTGTCAGATTTCTAGACACAACATCAGTACAGGAAGCATCGGTGGTGAATAAAATCCCACAGACTGTACAATAAATCTCCTCATAGCGTGCGCTCAGTGTTGTTCGGTTCAACCTTTCTCCTGTGATCCGTGACTTGTGTCATCCACATTTCATTATCCTGGTTCTCACTGTGCACCATCCAGTAAAGATGGAGAAGATTTAGGATTGTGGTTGAGTAAAACTTGATCTTTTGGATGTTTGCATTTGATGCATGCAAGTAAAACAATTTAAGCTTTAAATCTGGACAGAGAATGAGCAGGAAAATACAGTATCTGTTAATAATATGCAGCGTATCTCATTTCACTGCACGCAGGGATTTTACTGCTGCAGCCTGACCTACTATAGTCTAGTATGACCGGTTAGCGAATGTTGGCCAACTTTAGATGGATAACACAGTGTAACTCACATTAGTTCACTGACTTGATGCCTCTTCTCTATCTGCGCTACTGGGAAATGTGCTAAATGCAAGATTGGGAGCATTTTATTGCCTTTACACAGCTCTCATGCTACATATTAAAAGTGGACGTAGTCACCACGATGTCACCCGTTGGTTTGTGGACTGCTGTACTGAAACCTTGAGTTCGGCATTTTGGCCATCACCATCTTGATTTTTTGCAACCAGAAGTGACACAAGGGGGTGGAGCTAAGTACAACCAAATGCTGAATAAGATGTTTTTAGGCAACCAGAAAGGCAAGAATTAACTTTCATGAACTGAAAGCACACTGGGAAAGGGTTAAATTTGTAAGACAAAAACATGGACAGCACTGTGGTTGCAAGCTGTCAATCACGAGGTAGCCATGCCCTAAAGCATCCCTTAGCGATTGAGACCATAATCTCCTGTGTGCAATGTTCACTGAGATAATAAATCAAGTGACAGGTAGGGTAATTTTCTCATAGACGTCTATACAGCCTGAGATAATAGTGTCAACCTGAGGCGGAAACCGAAAGGTTGGCGCTACACTTCTGCAATGGTACTACCGGTCGGGACGGTGTTATGAGCTGTAACTGTCATATGAGTGAACTAACCAGTTGGGCATGTGGCCCGTGTAGCCGGCCCGGCAATGTCAACAAAGCACAGAGAAGCAATGAGAGGGGGAGAGTGACTTCATTCTCAGCTCAGGTAGATATTATATATTTTTATATTGCCAATAATTGTTTTCTGCTATAATAATGCTCTGGATATCGTATAGAGTACCTTTAATCTGTATATACACTATATTAGCATTTAGTACTTTGCCTCTCATCACCTTGAATGGGTTTCTTTCACAATGACCCACAAGCTGTACATTATCCCTATTACTACACGGCTGCTTGCTTAAGAAATCAATGATTTGACACAAAAGTCGGACATCAGAACTGCACCATTGCAACGGTATGCTATACATCAGCAGTCTGCTATGAAGAAATAACACACGGTAGACGCCGTGATTGACCAATCTGAGTATTCAGCACAGCTGTGTAATAAGCAAACAATAACATCCTACACTGTCTACACTGTTTGCACATGTAATTTCACACTTCTCTCCAGAAAATGCTGCCTTTTCTAGTTTCAGTAATATTTCAGTATTATAAACAGTCTACCCAACAGATAAGCAAGAGTTACAAAACACGGCTTCATTAAAAAGGGACATTTTTCTTGGTCTTTCTGATGTCTGTGGTCTTTGTTGGGCGTAGGCGACCAGCCTCACTTTAACAATGCACAAAACCTTAAGCACTAACCCAAACAAAAGTTCACGGTCAGAGGAACAAAAGCAGGAAACCGGTAATTGATGAATTTTATCAGGCGAAGGAAAAGAAAGAAGCTTCCACAAGTTTAAAGGCCGTTTTCTAACTCTACCGAACCAGCACTGAAAACAGAAATGGAAGCTTGCATAACTAGAAGAGACTTTACATGACTGCAGGGTTTAGGATTAAATTTAGATGTTTGTCAATATAAAAACTGACAAAACAAAAGGGACACAAGGCCTGACTGGATGGCATTCACGTGTGTCCCTGTGATTCACAGTAACCAGGGTAAAGGCCAAGGTGATGTTACGGCAGATGGAAAGCAGCCTCCCTTTGACTCAGTGTTAAGAGGCGGGGATGAACAGAGCATGGCACCTGTCCATCTCTGCTTTTGGAGGAAGGGACTCACTCCAGCTGCAGCTGCTGACTTGGCAGACACACCAGAAGTTATTGGTCAAACCGTGATAGTAACTGGCAGTTAACGCACTTTTCGTTTCTGCCAATTTTCAGACGAATGCAGATATGAATGGCCTCAAAGTCCGCTGCATGGACTTCCAGATTATAAAGGCAACAGAAACTAGTCACTGGTCAGTCCAACAGTGAGGTCTTATTTCCTTAAAGGTCGATATAGTAGTCAAGAGACTCATGAGCTCTCTTCTACTGGGCTGTTAATTAAAAAGATTTTAGGTTATAAGGTCATTTCAGCTGAAATGCAACCCCTGTCCCATAAGACGCAGCAGATTCATCACTTGTTCGCTCAATCATTCACAGTGTCCTGGTTTTGCTGTTTTAGCAATGCGGTCCCTATTAAGCAGTTTCTTCTCAATCTATCACGTCAGCGGGTCATTGATTTTTTTTTTTTTTTACTCTCACGGAGAATAGATGGGCTTCATCAAGGTTTCTCTACTTTTTCTGGCCTATGAGTCTGTCTCTATAACCCAAAGGTCTCATGACTAGACAGCTGTGAATTTGAGTGTTTGTATTCTAGCACGTAGAGTCATTTTTAGAATTAAACTACAATATAATGATGTAAATCAATACATCACCTATAGCCACATCTGACAGCCCCAAAGTAACGTGTTGGATATACTATATTCTCACATGATATAATCATATAAGCTAAAGATTAAACACAGTTTCACTGGATCTCCAACAGAGCTTCAACAGTTAATCAATTAGTTGTCATCTATTAAATTAATGACCAACTATTTTGCTCATCAATTAAACGGTTTGAGTAATTTTTTAAGGGAAAAAAGTCAAAATTGTCTGATTCCAGCTTCTTAAATGTGAATATGAGAGTAAACTGAATATCTTTGAGTTGTGGCCAAAACAAGACATTTTCTGACATGTTATAGACAAAACAATGAGAAAGTAATCAACAGATTAATCGACAATGAAGATAATCGTTAGTTGCAGCCCTAATCTCCAAGCAAACAAGGGTTCCTATTTCAGCTTTTTTTACACCATTAAAGAAAGAAAAAGTGAAATAAGGAAAACATAATGGAGCTGCGTGTTAAACCTAGTGAAGAAATGTGTATTTCACAGTGAAAGTCACTCTAAAGAAGGTACAGTAAGTATCTGCTGATAGTAAATATAAAGATCCCAGACTATTTTTCCCAGATGGGGGGATCACATGGCATTGGCAAGAGGATCCTAATCCCATACTCCCAATCTGGTGTCAGATTCCAGTGGAAGGTGGAGTGCACTGTTGGAGAATATGGGCAAAACTGGGGCAGATATGGCTACGGGGGTCAAGGGTCAGCCGAGAGGCACAGAGCTGATGAGGTTTTATATTGAAAATAGGGTACTTTAATATCCGACGCTGGTCTGCTTCTTTGTGGTTCTGAATGTACGTAAGTAAAATCTTTAAAATAGAAATCTGGCTAACATATAGTCCTCATTTAAATTGGATTTCAGAGTATTATAGAATATTATATTTTTTTTTTCCTGCATGCCATCGCTGGCGTTGAGCGCAGTCTTTCCAGCCTCCCACTAGTTCCTCACAAATAGGTCAAAACAAGGAGGCTAAAATTAACCATTTCCACACAAATATTAAAACTTCAGATTCAAATCAGGTTGTCTGATGTTACCGCACCGTCGCTGCAGTGTGTATTTGAGTTCCTCCAGCTAAATTTATGGCACATGTGGGTCATAATGACACTTTGATACATGTTGATTGCGGATGGCTTATCCCCTAAACTGTGCTTACTCTGAGTCCTCAGGGTGCACTGGGCAGGCACCCAGGCTAGCCCACACTGAGAGCCAACCAGGCCAGATGTTAGCCACCACTGGCAGGGGGTGAAGCCAGTGAAGGAGAAGAAGAAATGGGGCTCTTTTTGCATTTAAATGCTGGTTTAAAGGGCTTTTTAGAAAATAAAATGTCTGAGTACTACTGTCAATATTCAGCTTAATAACAATAAAGAGAGGAAGAGAATGACCAACATGTTTTACATTTTAAACTCAACATGTAACTCATGCAAAAATACATATTTGAATGAGAGAATGGGCCCACCGTGACGCATGGTGGATGAATGATGGATGTCTGGATGGATGGGTGGTTGTTCTGTGGCGCATGTCACCAACTTTTCCTTTGTAGGGTCGCACTTACGTGAAGACGAAGAAGAGGGACGTAGAGCCGACCAGCAGGCAGGCGGCCGTGCACACCGGGACGAAGGCGCTGGGCTTCAGCGAGTCGGCGCCGCTGGCGGGCATCCTGTCCTCTCCGCGCTCATCAGAAAGCGACAGCAAACACACCGGAGGCTGCGATGACAACCTGTTTGTTGGGGTGTCTTTTTTATCGGACTGAGCCCTGCATCAACCTCAGAGCGCCGGAAAACGAAAATCATAGTCAAAAAGGAGGAAAAAGAAACAAACCGTGAAAGCCAAAGCCCGCAGCGGCAGCACTCAGTCCCGCATCCCGTCCTGTGGCTGTCTGTCCCGGCAGGCAGCAGCGCTCAGTGCCGCCTCTGGTTCATCCTGAAGGTGGAGCTTTGACTCATCAATCACGTGGAGCTCTACTACACTACACCCAGACTCCCACCGCGACTGACTGACGGCTCAGCTCTGTTACAGCCCTGACATGGTCAGACATGTTCACTGTTGTCCATGCTGACAACAAATTATTAATAATAATCTGATCTGTTTACTGACTGACTTTAAATATAACAACCAATATTCCTTTATCCAGTTGTAACGAATGGCTTTATAAATAAATATTTACATGTCTATATATAAATAACTATTTACATTTATAGAAATTAATTAAATAAATCTTTTTTGCATTTTATTTCAATAATTACAGCCTACAGGTCAAAAAGGGCATCTGAAAATATTGTCCAAATGTGCAAATTTAGAAAAGTAAACGCAGCGGGGGAAAAAGTTTGTAAATTTGTTTGGTGGATTATTTCTCTGTTGTTACAGTATATTGTCATTGTGTTTTACATGGTTTTAAAGCCTGTTTATTTACATTCACTGATGTCCAACTTGTAAGGATCATGCATTTGTGGGATGAGCAGCACAGCTGATTATATCGGTATCGGTTCTCCTGTTGGCGTTGACTCTTGTTTTGAGCTCCACTGATTGGCAGCAAGTCATCTGTTGTCAAAATCAGGTCAGAGAAGAGATGAGGAGTTTTCTTTTGAAATAAAATTTTGAACTGAGCCATGTTGGTTTTGAAAAGGCTGACTTTTCCAAATGAAACGGATCACTTGTGATCCTGTGGTCTTGTCTCGCGGCGCCTGACTGGCAGCACCTGGAGCTCAAAACAAGAGTCAAGTCAAATACTCCTTCACACACAACGATGGCTCAGCCTTCAGGAGCAGTTTGGGTTTCGTATCTTGCTCAAGAAACTTAATACTTTGATATGAGCCAGTATTTGATTTGTCCATTCTGAGCTACTGCAGAAACACGGTGGTGCAACATGGCGGACTCTGAAGAGGACTCGCTCCCTATGTATGAAGGGCTCATTCTAAGCTAACAAAACCACAATGATTATTATATACCATTTCTGCCAATAAATCCTACACACTGGATCTTTAAAGAAAGTGGTATCAAAAGCTGTGCTGGCATTAGACAGAAACGTCTTAAACATAAAAGGGGAGATGCCTCAACATTGCACACAGACAGAATGGTACAGTCCAGTCAGTGCTTGTTCTTTTCTAAAGATAAAATCAGAAACAAAATCACAAATTAGGGTGTAAAATCAAGTGCTGCTACAAGGAGAAATAATGAGGCACTCACTTTGTGCAGTTGTAAGACCATAAGTTAATTTTTCACACACACACACAAAAAAAATAGATGATATTAAGATCCCATCTGCATGCAGGAAGTCCACTCAGTCTGTTTTGTCAGTCTGCAAAGCAGCATAAACTGAACTGCACTACAGTGCAGGAATAACAATGGTGAAATGTGATGTTCTCCTGTAAGATACAATACAGATCAGGTACCACTGAGTCTGTATGTTTTTATTAATACATGGCAATTTATCAGAGGACTAGGAGCTTTAACTGGTGGCTTCCACAGTTGCTCAGTGAGATAATTCACTATAGTCTATTTTTAGTCAGGGGAAGCTCCTTGGGAGGGCCTGTCATGAGAAAGATACACCTCTATCTCAGTGGGACTATGTGATGAAGGCTCTGAGGAAAAAGAAAACGGTGAGATGTTTAAACTCTACGGTGTGATTGGATCCGGCTTCTAACCCTCCTCTATAAATGTCAGAAGAGCAAAGCATGCCGCATTACAAGCTTGTGAGCCCAGTCAACTGTACATGAAGCTCAAGAGTCACCTGATCTTGTGAAACTATGGATGCAGAGGAGCTGATTGAGTCCATCATCAGAGCACTCATGTTTCTGGCAGGGATCCTGGGAAACAACTGGCTGGCTATACACTCCCTGCCCGGGCACAAATCTGGCATCCGCACCAACGAAGTCCTCTTCATCAACCTGGCCGTCTCTAACCTCATCACCAACTACCTGGTGGACCTGCCCGACACCATGGCAGACTTCGCCGGACGTTGGTTCCTGGGGGAAACCTTCTGTGGCGTGTTTCGTTTTTGCGCAGACCTCTCTGAAACCAGCAGCATCTACACAACCTTCTTCATCAGTGCCTTCTGGCACCAGAAGCTCGTCGGCTCTTTGAAGCGTGGCGGTGCGCCGGTGCAGCTGGACAGCCTGCGCTTGGTGGGCTGTCTGCTGATGGGGAGCTGGACCGTAGCGGTGGTCTTCAGCATCCCACACTTCTTCTTTGTGTCAGTGGAGAGCGGGAATGACAGCCATGAAGACTGTGTAGACGTCTTCCCTAATGCAATCGCCAGGCAAACTTATGACATATTTTACTTAACCCTGGCGAATGCTCTCCCTGTTGCTGGGATTGTATTTGCCAGCTTCCAGATTGTCATCACTCTGCTCCAGCACCGGCAACGCATACAGGATCACAACTCTGACGCTACCAAGGAGATGGTTAAGGATGAGAGTACTGAAAACAGAAACGCTGATAGATCAGTCAGCACTGTTTCTAGTCCAGGCACCTCAAAAGATCCCAAAGACTCTGGATGTCTAACCAACATTTACACAGGCGTGCCTGCTTCTTCCTGTCCAAATGGAGCGCTGTCAGGTCGCAGCTCTCCCCTCAACAAAACAAATACAGACAGCAGAGCTGGAGCTCCAGCAAATGGGTCGAGGCCCAGCCAGATGCCGGCGAAGCCCAGCACGAGCTCAAGCAGTCAGGTGAGGGCGGCCAAGAGCGTGGTGGCCGTAGCCAGCGTGTTCCTGGTCTGCTGGCTGACTCATCTGCTTCTGCGCATCACCAACAACATCCACACGTCGTCGATTCTGGTGGAGGTGGCCAGTTATATTGCAGCCTCCTACACCTGCATCATCCCCTACATATTCCTGTACGGGGTGAAAAAGCTTTCATGCAAAAGGTAGAAATGTGGAAATCATATCCAGATCTAAATCTGTCTGAAGAGTTGGCCCTTTGACACATAAAAAGATCCATTAATTGTAAAAAAAAAAAAAAAAAAAAAAGCTGTAGAAGAGGTGATGATAAACACAAGGCTCAAATGCAAAACAACTTGTCCATTACATTATAATCTTTCTCTTATAATTTTTTCTCTAGTACTAGTTAAAGTAATTTCTCAAGCAGTAGTACCAAACATTACCAAATTGAAGTTTTTCCAGACGTGAAGATTTGCTGCATTTCTGTCTTGAGTGATGCTCAACTGAATATTTTGGGGATTTGGACTGTTGGTCAGACGTCTTAAGACATCATCTTGGGCTTTAGGACATTTTGATGGACTTGAATTTGCAATTTTATGCCATTTTATAGACCAGACAATGAATTGATTTATTGAGAAGATAATCAGATTAATAGATAATGGAAAAGTGCAGCCTGATTTTATAATATTGTCACAATATTGGAATTACTGATTTTGATAGAATACCTTGAAAAATATCGATATTCGATACCATTTTCAATAGAGAAAAACTGACACAATGAGGGCATACACTTTTTGAGTGTTAGTAAAACAGAAATAGTGTGTCAACTCGCTGTCAGAGAGAAGAGAGAGCAGAAAGATAAATTCTGATATTGTGGAAAATGAGTATTTTCAAATATTCAGTATCGATACTTCGATATTTGACAATACTGTGTATCAGCTTGTACAGCTTTTTCTCAAAACTTGTACATTTTTAACCTTATGTTGATCTAAATTTAAGATGTGTCAGAGATTTTAACGTCAGGTCTTTGACACAACTTTAACATCCAAGAGTTAGTAACACCTTAAATATTAAAATATTGTATTGAAACTTATCAGAAGGTATTGTCATCCTTGTTGAGATATTTATGCCATTTGATGATGTATATAAATGTAATACTTTTTTTTTTGCTTTTTTTTTTTTAGCTACCTGATGTGCACTAGGATGTCTAAAGACACTGTACATTTAAAACAAAGTTAGAGCTGATGGAGGAGGTGGGGCTGTCTGCACTGATTGTATTATGAGCCTGACCTGGTAAATGTTGTGAACGGTACACTTTAATAGCACTTGTAGTGTACTGACTCACTGTGTCATTGACAGAAATTAAACCAGCATCAAGTAAATATTCTTTTATTTTTCATGAGACTACAAATTTGCCTCAATTGTGCACTTGAGCGCACAGCAAATTGGAGGAAAAAAACCTTCAGCAATTACTGCCCTGATGGTGAGGACTGTAGAAAACCCCTAGCGCCCTTTTTAATTAAAGATAATTATGTAAACACAAATAGTGAAGACATTAAGTCCATTATTGTGCTCCATCTGCGGAGTCACATTATAAACCCAATCCTCCTTTCTGCTGATAATCATTTTTAAAAATTTAGAAGGCAAGTTTGTTGGTTCACAGGTAACTAGTTTCTGTATATCAAAACTAATCATGCACAAAATCAATGACAAGTTTTATTTCTTTATAAAAATGTTTTAAGATTTTTTTTTCTCTCAAAGTTTTCTGTATAGCACTGCGAACTGCACTGTTAAAAACGTGTTCAACATTCAAAACAATCAAACACTTAAATTTATCGGCCAAGTAGACAAAACACTCACTGTAAATAATAACTCATGAAAAAAGGTATGTGCATGACCTTTGGCAGAAGAGACATTATGACCAAGTTATGTACATAATTACAACGCTGAACTGTTTGTTCAATCACAATGTTTCCCCTGTGACCAAAAGGCTTTAGTCGGGTATATTTACCAAGTGGATTCATACAAAATATCCAAAATCAATCGTCAATAAGTGCATTCGCATTATATGAAAACTCACCCGTAAAATTCAGAGTGATTTTGTGTATTTATAAACACGGTAACTGAAGTATCTTGTCATTTTTAGATATCCGACACAGCTATTTGCACAGCCATCAGTGCCTTGCTCTCCAAAGTTTTATTTCAGCATAATGTTTAGACTTATAACAAAATCTATTAATAACTTATAAAACGTGTCTCTTCGGTCTCTCTCTGTCCCTTAGCAACACGCACTTTCTAAGCTGTAGCATATCAGACTAAAGGCTACTACAAACATGTTGCGTGAGTGCTGACTGTAATCACACTTTCAAATCAGCTGTTAAATTGAGGCCAACAGTGTGAGATCCAGAGGTCACCTGTCCCTTGTCCTGTGAAGACACGTTATCAGCAGCATCAGTGGAGTTTCTCAAGCTTCGCTTGCAGCGACTTGAAGTTGCCGATGGTTTGTTGGAGTGTTGAGTTTGGGCTCAGTGACTGCAGCTCCACAAGGTATCCGCAGATGTTGTCGAGACACACGTTAGTGAATCTGCGTCTGAAATGGAGGGAAAACAAGTTGTTACAACAAGTTTGCTGTAGGTTCACTGAAGGTTTTGACAGTTTCAGTAACACACTAGGAACCTTGCTGAAGCTATAATGAGGGAGTCTGTCGTCTCAGTGTGTCAAATCAAGCGTCAGTGTGCCAGCAGTCTCTCTTGTATTTCCTCAGAGTGTTGAGCCGTGGTGGAGGGAAATTTGTACTAAACAGACCTTAACTTTGAAAGATATCTACTTTCCATCTCTTACATTGAAAGTACTTTAGGAAAGTATTACTTCAGTGCAGATAGGAGGAGCAATTACAGCGCCCAATAAACCTTTCCTGAGGAGTGGGCAATATGGCCAAAATCTTCTAATCATGGTATATGGAATTTCATATCACGGTTATGGTATATATCACGTAAACACAAGCCCAAGACTCCAGTGCCCACTATAGGCCAGCAGCTGAACAGCCACTCAGACAGTTATTACCTGTCATAGGTTGGTACTCTGCTGGGATCATCCACGTATCCTGACAGAAGCACATGGATGCACTCCACCAAGTGGAGAGGTTTCTTCAGCCGCTGCCAACAGGGATCCTACAGGCAAGAGGCACATTGAGAGGCAATTTAATCCTCAATCCAAAAAACTACAACCGCTGCTTATAATCATCCCTTTTAGCAAAAGTGATGCATTGAACATGACATCTTGTCTGACACACGCACCCGAGTTTTGAAGAGTTGGTCATAGACCTCCAGAAGACGCGGCAGCTGTACTCCAATCTCCTGCATGGTGCAGGTGACGAAGCCCACGTCCCAGTTCAGCCGACACACCTCCTGCTCTAAAAACTTTACCAGGAACTCTACAATCACAGCACATATCGGCACTTGTTAGCATCGCATGCTCAGCAATTTCTTCATCCCTGGGGGAAAAATGTTTTGCCTCTCACATAATTGATTCTATGCATGCGTGCAAGGATGTATATAAAATGAATCATTGTCTCCACAGAGAAGACGAGTTTGAACAGGCTGGTTGTAATGAGAGGATAATTAAGCAATCACCTAGAGCACCAGCACGACCCTGCAGGCCTGTACCGCTGAGACACGTTGACATAAATGATGCAAAGGGGAAGTCTAATTATATTACTGTTAACGAAATAGTAAACAGCAAGCTGGAAAATTCTAACAAGAGGAAAAATGAACATAATTACAGGAAGGTATGAACGCTTACCCAGAGGGAAATATCTTGGTGTTCCGGCGTAAATCTTTCCCAGTGATACCAGTTTCAAACTGAGAGACCTCATCCTGTCTGCTGGACTCATAGCCACAGTATCTCCCAGTTCTACACAAGACAACACAATCATCACTGACATCAACATCAAATATGGATACATGGAAAGGAGGAATATTTAACCCTCTGAAACACACAGGATCACCGACTTTTCTTTCTTTCAGAGGATGCAGCAGAATCAGTTTTAGAAATAGAGTGAAGGTATCATATGAAACTAGAAAACAAAAGAAATCAATTGATACCAGCTAGCTAGCTGGTTGGGAAGAAGGCGAAATAATGCTCCAAATTTGGGCTAAATCTTAAAAGAAAACTGACATGGACATTTCCACAGGAGTCTGTTGACCTCTAACCTCAAGATATATGAATAAAATCAGGTTCTATGGGTATCCATGAGTCTCCCCTTTACAGACATGCCCACTTTATGATATGATATGATGATTTTGGCAAAATGAGGCCATTTTTTGAGACTTGACTTCACTGTATAATAATAATAATAATGTATAATAATGACCTGTGGTGACCTGTAGGATAACCACAGCCTCATGAAACTTTACAGCCACAAATTAGAGATCTAGAGCATTCAGAGGATGGGTGGCTTTCTCAGGTAGATTGACTCTAACGATGTTCCTGAGCATTTTCCAGAACAGAAGCTGCTCACCATCGAATTGCAGAAAAATGCAATTCTTGTAGAAATCTACAAATGTCAAAGGTTTTTTTTTCTTTGGTGTTCCTCAAGGTCTTGGTGTCTTAATGTGGTACTTTGGAAGGATTATTGATGATTTTTTATCAGTTCTCAATTGGTAAAAAAATAGTTAAATTTTCTGCAATAACTTATGAGACATAAGAGTTGCCATGACATACTTCTAGTATAATGTTTTAAGCCTTTATGCACTTTAACAATTTATTACTGCAATTTAGTACTGTTGACCTGCTATATTTCCACAAAAAAACCCTGTACCCCCCTAAGAAAGATAAAAACAGGTCTAAGTGGGTCTCTTAAGTTGGGAAGGGGTAAATTTTTGCGAGGTGTTGACAATTTACTTGCCTTTTTCCATGATCTCCTGCCACAGAGAGTGCACCAGGATTGGGTCAGAGTGTCCTGCACAGTGAATGATGGCCAGCTTACATTCAGACAATTTGAAATGGTCTGCAAACTCCCCGTAGAGCTACAATAGAGAACATTAATTCAACATTTATAAACATTTTCCATTCACTTGAATGAAAACTCTTCATAATCCCCAACTCCTTGTCACCATCTTACCTTGGTGATGTCCATGAGCTCTGAGTCCAACTGAGAGATGACATTTTTCACTGAAGGATGATGGGAGTACTGCCTGATCAGGGTATCCTGGATCTGTACTTGGATTCGCACAAGCTGGGAAGGGGAACCAAACATAGAAACTGAGTGGTTATAATGCTGGATCACCCCTAGATTTCCTTCACTGTGATCATCACTTCATAAATACCTCCATCTTTTCCTCCAGCTCGTGAAGGAACTCTCCATCAGATGCTTGAGCTGAGATGCAGGAGGAACTCTTAGCAGACAGGATGGCTCGGGCGATGTACTCCAAACGCTGCTTCAACGAGATCTCAGTGCTGCATAATCAGAGAGTTACAGAGATATCTAAGATTTCTGGAGACATATTAACATCTACCAGAATGAAACTTATCCAGCCGTTGTGTGTCCAAACCTATGCATGTCAGCGAGACGGGCCAGTACATGAGCTGCTTTGCCGAAGTTACGGTTCTTCTCGTAGTAGCGCCACAACAGGTCCATATTGTGCACCTTACTCTGGTCCTGCTTGATCATATGCATCAGATGTTCCTCCAGGTATGGAGAATTAACCTGGACAACAGAGGACAAATAAAAGGACAGTTATCAGACAGATGTCATGCACTTACACAAACACCGGTGAAGTGTTTCACTTCATCAGAAATTTGATTTTGTGGGTGTCTGGATCATGTACTAAAAGCCTGGCTATAGAGGTAAGAGTATATTTTATTTGTGAGGACTCAGGAGGAGGAGGAAAGGGAGGGGATGCGTCAGTCAGACCCGGACAGAGCACTGCTCCGGGAGAAGGGACTGGTTGCGATTTGTGTGATCACATTTGTGACGATGCCTGTGCATAATGATAACAAATTAAAGCCTGTCATTTGTAACGAGTTCTCCCGGTTAAACAAGACTGTAAGATGCATATTCAATAAACATTTATATCTTACCATACAGCGCCTTCTCTGTTTTAACCAAATTATTTATTTTATAACAAGTATTCCTTAGGTTAATATCCATACATCGTTTTAGTATACATAATATATAAATATATATTTATTAAAAAAAAAGTTAGCGAGAGAGAAGCCCGGGCCCGACCCGAACGTAATAATTGACATTTTGGCCGAGCCCGGGCTCAGGCTTAAGATCTTACCTCTACCTGGCTATACAATACGCACAAACCTGGCTATACAATACGCACAAACAGGAACTATATTAAAAGGGACAGCTTGGCTCTTTTGTGGGGGGGGGTTGTAAGAAGTACTTTTCTATAGTCAGTGCATTACCTACAGTGGTCGGCAGCAAAACATATTTTAGCCAACTTAAAGAAAGGTTTGCCTAAAAAAATCTAGGGCTGCCAAAGGAGTGCTTTAACCTCTTGGTTAGTAGGCAGCACAGACTCATGTCATAAAACAGCACATTTCCTCTGTCACATAGTCAGAGGCTTCCCCCTAAACATGCTTTTTCGAACAAAAATGTATCATGATGAGCATGTCTCGTGCAGCACACACATCCCACTGTCCTCGCTCAGCATCTTGCGGGCCATCTCAACCTAAACTGCGGCAACGGCACACGGCTGCTGTGCCGGCGCTAAGCGTCTCCTCTCGTTCCTCTATGTGTGTGAGTGTCGACTTACCTCAAAGTCACATCCCCCCAAAAAAAACAGACATAAACAGATACAATACCTCTAGCAGCTTGTCAGTCAGGTCAGCCTGAATCAGCCAGTTGTACAGAGCGATGTGAAACAGCTCATCCTGAGACCTCTGAGCCAGACCGAGGATCTGCTCAAACTACAAGGGAACAACATATTTTCATTAATAATCCAGATCATGCACACTGCTGTGACAAGAAATAAGCACCAACTGTCTCTTCATACTCACATGAGCTGTAGCTTCTTCATTACTGAGCATGTTAGGGTCAGAGGTCATGACAGGAGGCCCGGGCTGTTTGGGGACGCTGGGGGACTGTGGGGCAGCTTTGCTCTGGTTCACCAGCTCCTGCATGGTGTCTGTGATGCACTTATAACACGAAAGTCTGGAGCAGACAGAGGAGCGGTGAAATTTGTTGGTGACGAGCGGCTAATCGATGATGCTGATTCATGCGCTACTTCTTTCTTGTTACCTTTCCTGGAAGGCCTGCTGTCCCACTCCGTCCTCCTCGGGCTCTCCGTTCTTGTAGAAGTGGGGCCCCAGTCTCTGTGGATCCTTCTTGTCTGCTGCTGTGAGGCACAACTCAAGGACCCCCTCGTAGAAACGAACTGAGACAATTTCATAGCATTAGCATCAGTGTCACAAAATAACAGTATTAGTTATCATATAAATTACCAGGGCAGTCCAAATTAATGTGATAAAGCATTAATGTAAATTTGTTTTAACACCACTAATTTCTTTCTTTAACGCATTAAGGCAACTTTTTAATTAACCTCGTAAAAAGCCAATGGACCGCTGTCAGGCCTGGCCGTTATTCGATCTGTCAGAGGATAAATTAAAAAAACCTAGGGAATAATGTCATACTTGCATGTAGCGAAGGAGGTTAAATAACGCTCCAAACTTGTGCTAAAGATATGTGAATAAAAATGGGTTCTATGGGTCTCCCCTAAATGACACGCTCACTTTATGATAATCACATGCAGTTTGGGGCAAGTCCACTCCCATGTTGATTTGAGTATTAAATACTTGACAAATCTCCCTTTAAGGTACATTTTGAACAGGTAAAAAATGTGTGATTAATTTGCGATTAAATATTTCAATCAACTGACAACCCTATAAAATACACAAATACAGAAATTGTGTTGTGTCCGTACCTTGTCTGTACTGAGAGCAGACCAGTGGCAGATCTGTGTGTTGGCTGATCTGCTGATAGAGCCGCAGAGACTCCCTCAGTGTTCGCTCTTTATCTGCTTTATTCTGAATCTGCTTAGAGCTCTGCAGCAACTCATTAGCCTGAGTGGGAGACAAAAGCAACAAAAGTACAAAGACATGTGAATCAATGCGGGTAAATCAATACCTTTTAATCGACTCTGATGCCCCTAAAATTATCCTGAAGATGGCAAGAAATGTGAAAGCACCACAACAACAATAAAAATAAAATTGAATCTGCAATAACGACTGACACATTCGTCTATACCTACAACTTACTTTAAAACCTTTCAGTGACCTAAAACACCATATGTTTGTACCTTGGAGCAAACGCTATCATCGCTGCTGTACAGCAGGGGACAGATGTCGCGCAGGTGATTGCTGATGGCCTCCACAGAGGCATTATCTTTGATGTAGACATTAATGAGTGCTGTGATGAGCGCTCCAGACAGCTCCTTGCCCCGGATCACTACATCCTTGAAACTTGCTCCCTTCATCTGCTCTTGAAACTCCTACAAACATAGAAAAAGTAGCAGAGCGAGTAATGAGCCAAACAACGCAGAGCTCAAATTGTACACCTGGTTTTTAGCTGAAAAAAAAAAATAGGTATTACATCGACGAAGGCATGTGGTGCATGAATACCGCAGTGATGATGTATGAGCATCTGCAGTTGTCACATGTACCTTTGGCAGCTCAGACATAATGAGGCTGAACTGATGATCACAGAGAAGCTTCAAGAGGGCCAGAGTCTGATAGGAGCGATGCACTAACTGCTGGATGCCCTGCAGGGACACTTTCTCATAGACCTGAGCCTTGGCTGGATACGGAGATGGAAACACAAAGAGACAAGAGTTGTAGGAATATGAAGGTATAAAGACATCAAAGCTCCACATTTACTTTTTTCATGTTGATTCATAGTATCATTGATATTTGGGATATTGATTCCCATGATAATAGTCGGAAAAATGTGGAAGTCTGCACTCATAACTCACTGTGATATTTCCTCTGGAGCTCCTGTTGGACCTGCTGAGAGTTGGCTCCGTCAGGACGCATAAATCCCAGCAGCCTTTGCTGCAGGTTGGCAGGGGAGCTGAAACTACCAGGGAGCAGAACAGATGTTATTCATGGGGGATGGGAAAAAAGACTCAGTTACAGAAGAGTTTTATTAGCTCTGGATCCTATTTTTGAAGGTTCCACTTTCATGTGGGAAGTACTGACAGTGACTAAATAAATGTACAGTGACATGAGAAAATTAGGGATGTCCCGAATGCCATTTCTTTTTTAGTTTTGGTGGGAAATATTCAAAAGGTTTTCAAAGCCTCACAGTGTGGCAGAACAGGCTGACATGTCTCTTGACAAGGCCTTCATCATTAATATACAGCTTAATTTCTTTCTCATCAGTTTTGATCTGCCAAAAAATCAGAAATACATCCACCTGTTATCACACGTGCCAAGTCCTGTTTGTCACGTGATGACACCCGAGCAAGGAAAGTGAACAAACTGAATCTATTAAGGCATCAAACGGGCTCTTACTTTGCAGCACCGAGAGCAGATGGGCTGAACTGAGAGTTTTTATCAAGAAACTCCCGCAAACCGCAGAGCTCCAAAAGTACCGACTCCAGTTCAAACGAACCAACGCTGCTTTCCAGCTGCAGAGACAACAGATAACAGCTCGTATTAACTAACTGCTAGCATCATTCTAAACACTTACACAATCATTGTTAAATAAATCCCTGGTTTAAAATGTGAGTACTTACAATAGTGACAGTCTGATTTCCTTTGCTCATGGTTTTCTCAACAGCAAGACTGCCATCCCAGATATTTCTGTTCGAGTGAGGCCAGCAGGGAACAGAGGAGAAGGATATGTTGTTCAGAACTGACACCATTCACCATCACACATCAGCATTAGAGATGTTCAAATATCATTCTTTTCTGCCCGATCCAGAAAAGAACTTGCATATCAGCCGATGCAGAGTACTGAGCCAGTGCATTAAAAACAATATATATATATATTATTTTTTTTAAAACAGCTGTATACACTAAACCTGTGATATGATTGCCATCATTGTTGTATGGCCCAGCTAAAGTTGCAGACTACAACTTCTCCCGAGTGCCACATGTGTAGGATTGCTATGGTGGCAGACGCAAAAATGCAAATGTAGCAAGTAACACGATTGACTCTAGCCCAAGTGGGAAAAGTTAACACTGTTTTGTTTGTCCATTCTGGGCTACTGTTGAAACATGGTGGTGCAACATGGTGGACTCCGAGAAGAGGACCTGTTCCCTATGTAGGCATGGAGTCGTTCCAAAGTAGCGAAAATACAACAACTCTTATTTTCAAGTTATTATGCACAATAGAAAACATACTTATTAATATTATAATCCATTTCTGCCAGTAGATCCCACTAAATGTTACATATTGTTCCTTTAAATAAATAAATATAGGAATAAATAACAGGTCCTTTAATAAATTGTTAGTACTGTGTATGAGCAACTCTCAGAGAGGAGAAACAATTGAGATGAGGTCATGTCTCCCATCAGCTATGGAAAAAAACATCACTGTGTCTGAAATCGCTGATGGAAGTAGCTAGCGAGTGAACCATCTCACTTCTCTCATTTCTGTCAAGAATTGCACATGTGCAGTAGCAATCGGGCAGGATGTACGGATCAGGTAGCGAGTGACACATGTTGTTCCGGTGTGGCGGATATCGGTTTAGTGAACAGACAGGCAAACAGAAGACAGATTCAAAATGTGTCAATGTGACACCTAATGACAGGATTTACTTACCCAAGAATGCGAGCAAAGTAGACACAGATGCCGTTGTGTTTCCCTGAGAAAATCACCTCTGGGCCAGCTGACATGGGTGTGATGGGTGCCGACCCAGAATGCATTGATGCGAAAGGTGTAGCAAAAGCTGGGGGCACGATGCCTGAGGGGAGAGTAACAGAAATCACTAGATGACTGTTTACCCATCTATTGAAATACTTGCAGTATAATAGTATAATGTATGTATGAGGCTTTCCACAATGTCACAAGACTTCAAGCTGCCACGATTGGTCTTTATCTATATAATATCCCTCCTGATCAGTTTTTTTTTTCTTAGAAGTTACCTGGTGCTGGAGAGCTCATCACGGGTCCAACAGTACTGGGAGATGTCATGGCTGCTGGGAATCTCATCTGTGCTTCTCCTCCATATCTGATCATGACAAACGAACCAAGGAACAGCTTTTAGTTTGTGCACAGTGTAAGTGTGAATCTGTGCGTGTATAAACAATGTTATCTGACCTGAAGAAAGCTCTGGTGGCCCACTGTGAAACCTCTCTGTCACAAGCAGCGCTGGAACAAGCCAGGATCAGTGCTGTGGCACAAGCCTGCTCCTCCTGTATACAACAGCTTAACAACTCAAATATATACTGTATATGTGTGAGAGAATATGCCTGCACACTGGCTTGTTGTCTTAATACTGTGTGACGGTGTTTGTGTGTCATGCATGTGTGCCATCTTGCAGTATGTAACTCAAAATCATGCATCTGTGTTGTGCGCAGGTTAAAGGCTAAAGGCCTGATAAGGGGGTTATAAAATATTAGACAGTTAATATCTTAGCTTTGTACCCTGTGCAGCTTGAAGAAACGTTCAACCTCTTCACTTTCTCCTCCAGCACAGCTCACCAGCAGGTGACGGAGCTGGTCTACTGGCCGCAGTTTTTGGAAGATGTGACTCCCCTACAGGACAGCAAGGAGTCTACACTTAGTATACAAAATTAACACATTGTTTTGTCACATTGTAATAACACTGAGCACTATGTGTGCTATATGATGAGTTATGACAGCAGTTTTAACCTTTGCAGAGAGAAGGACAAACTTCTGTGGAGGGATGTTGTGCTGCTGGACCACCACAGGTGAATCAGTGATGGGGATCTGGTCCTTGTTCAGAGGAGTAAATATCTTGGATGGTCTCTCTTCATTAATGGCACAAAGAGCCCATGAGTGTCCATCTACATTAGACATCATCTGCATAAGAAGGGAGAAGAAAGAAAGGAATATTGTAGGGTTGCTATTAACCATTGTAGCCTGCTTTTAGGTGGTAAAACAAGCTGTTATATGACAAAGAAATATCAGCCAAATGTATGTTATTTCTGACCAAAAAGCACTTGTATACACAAGCTGATCTATAGAGCAGCAACTACTGGTGGTAAGATACCTTAAACTGAAATCTACAAATTTAATCCATTTATTGTACATTTCTCATGTGCCAACCTGAGTCTCCATCAAGGGTTTCTTGAAGGGAAAGGAGTCATGGTTGATGCACCACAGAATGTCACTGTCCTCTGTCTCAGAAGCTGTCATTAATAGAATGCCTGCAAGATTCAAGAAAAGACAAAATGGTATTACAGCAGGCCGTCAACAAATATTCCTAATTTGAATAGTAAAAACATTCAATTACATTTGAATGCACCTCATGACGGGAGACATGCATCACTTTCGTTAAATAAAAATGAAATGTAATAGGAATAACTCAACAGAAATCATAAGAAAACTCTGGTGCAAAAGGAGAAACCGCGTCCTAACTGCAAGTGTTATGTTACATCACGTAACAAACCACGAACCTATCAGCTGTGCACTCGAGACCAAACTGGAGATGTAACCACTTAAAAGATGGGTGAGTAGTACTTGCTATCTTCCAACACTTGTACTAACACTTGTACTTTTCAGACCACAACCACATGTTTTATATTGTGATATTCACTGGAAATTACTTTCAGGCAATCTCCTAGTGATCTCCTTCTAGCCAGCTGCCACCTTATTTAGGTTTTTGTGGTAAACAAGTTTAGAACAAATATTAAAACAACAATTTTGACAGGCAGATGTGGATTATTGCCACCGGTGCATCTGTACGCCATTTGAGCTGAACATTAATTAAAATAAAAAAAACTGTGTCAAGTTTGACTCCCATTGGGCCTTTCTGGTAAACTGATGAACAGCAGAAAAAACAGGTTTACCTTTGCTGTGTAGTGCCTTGTGGACCTTTGCAGGTTTCTGCAAGGTAGAGGATGCAGAAAACCCTGGTGGCAGACGGACATGGACCAAGGCTAGCAGGCTAGGTCGAACTGCCACGTGCCTCTGGTGTGGAAGGGCAAAAGGTGTAGTGCTGAAGTAGAGACGCACACCTACAGAAACAGAACATGTATAAGCACACATGAAGTATAAACCTTTTATATCGCCCTTATCTTCACTACTGTTCTGTAATCTTTACCTGCATGAGTGACAGCGAGCAGGTGACAGTCTGAGGACTCAGATCTGTCAATCACAGATATCTGGACAATAGGTTTGAAGACAGAACGATCAATTGTCCTGCAAAGGAAGAAGTTTCAGTGGGACAGACAATAAATTCTTGTTTCCCTATGAGGAGAATTAATAACAGATGTAAACGTAACACAGCTGAGGGTCAACAAACCCGTCAACAAACCCGTACATACCTGGCTATGTTTCCCGCAGCTGCAACAATGGTGCTCTGTGACATGGTTGCCACACGACTCATACCCTGCCCATCAGCTCCCAGGTCATACACCTAAATAAACACATTTTTAATTATTTCACCAAAAATTTGTTAGTTTCTGAGCTAATCAAAATCACCCACATGTGGAAAATTGACATGGCATTCCCTTAGCGTCATACCTGCAGGACACCTTTCTCAGAGCGTGTGAACAGTGTGTTGCGGGAGTTGTCAATAGCGATCTGCACAATGGGGTCTGAGGAAAAAAAGGACAAAGGGTTAAAATTAAGTTAAGTTAAACTGAAGACCTCTTTTCACACAGGACTATGTCCTTACCGTCTTCAGAGAAGGAGAACTGGAGCACAGAGGGGACGAGGAAGGACAGCGAGCTTTTGGAGTGGTTGATTTTTCTGCAGCGCTGGCTCAGCCATCCCGCCTCGGCCTGGTAAGCGATCTCATAGAGACAGCCGTCCTTTCCTGCCATAAAGATGCGTCCCAGATCTGTGGAGGTGATGGAGAGGATGTAGGTGTTGTCTGTGGGGATTGAGAAGAGGGGGTCTGGTAGTAGCTGCATCCCACCACACATGCTGTCATTCAATCCTAAAACAAAAAAATGAGAGAGACAAAGATTACACAGATAAACCACAACAGGTACATGAGGACATTAATAGCATTGTTACAAACAAAACCTAGCAAGAAGCATTTGTGTATGTACATATTCTAAATCGTGTACATGTCTAAAGTGAGACACAGATGCAATATGGCAGTGTTATGGAACAGCAGCTGTCCTTATCTTGCATATTTACCTGTCTTATTAATATCTGGCTCTTGTTTGTTTATATTTGACAACATAAATGTCAACATATTTCACTGCCATGTTGTTCTTTTTTGCAGCTTTAAAGCTGTTGGGCATCTTTTATTGTACAGCAGCATGATATGATTATCTAGTTACAGGATTCCTTAGAGGACTTAGGATAAGAGGTTAAACACTTAAGACTAAAATTTCAATTAATTTGAAATCAGGCATCAGGAGAATATTCCTCTCTGGCATCTACATAATCACATGGTGCTACAGGGAACAACACAAATGCAGTGACACCGTGATAAGAGTTGTAGGAAAGACTCACCAGCCTGGCTCTTGGGGAAGCTCAGCCCGAGGATCACTACATCCACAGAGGTGGCCAGTACTAAGAGGTAGTGAATGTGAGGCTGTAAGATCCCTGAGAAAAAAAAAAAACAACACAAATTCATAAACAATACTTAAATAAATAAAATAATAATAATGTTTAATCAATACTAAGTTTAAAATGTTCACACATACCTTGTTTGGGTTTCACAAGGCCAACTGCCAGAATGGTTTCAATAAGGCCATCAAAATAGGCCACATCTCCTCTGCAAAGGACATAGCAACAAAAAATAAACAGAATTGTCTTCACACCAGATGCATCATCAGTGGAAGGCCACAACTAGAACATGAATATTAATAATGCATTAATGTGTGTACTGTAGTTGGTTTCATGTAATGCTCATTGTTAATTTTGTCACTCAGTCCCATATAAAGTACGGTAAATGTACTCACCCATCTTCATAATTCCACATGAAGATGTCATTGTCAATAGTAAGCCATGCTCGAGAGATCGCTGGAAAAACTCCCATCATGCAGTTACATTGCATATCTGTAAAACTGTTAAGTTGAAACTCAAAACAAAACAAAGCAATCAACATTTTTGCTATATGTCTGATGGAAACCTCTGGGTTCAGTCAGTGAATGTGAAAACCCTACATTGGTATTTCCTGACTGACCAAAAGGATACGGCTGAACTGCTCCACCAGCTCAGGCGGCAGAGGGACTCGACGGACTGCACTGAGCTCCGGGAGATTTGGCACACTAAGTAAGCCTGGTCCCTGAAGGGGGTAGTCCATGTCCGACACTCCAGAGAGGGACGGCATGTCTATCAACACAATCAACAACAAGAAAGTTTAAGTCTGATTATGCACTATCCACAGACCACATATTATATCTTGATCATAATACACTTCTCTTGTATACAAACATATTTTTATGTTTTCTATCAGTTGAAATACACTGACCAAAAATACATTTGCTTGAGCTCCCATTTTCAAGACATTAAATTAAAGATAACACATGTTGGTAAGAAATTTGTTAAGATTCATGTTAGTGAGCACTTATTCTTCTCCAAGATAATCCATCCACCTGACAGGTGTGGCACACCAATTATTATTACACAGCTCTGCCTTAGACTAGTCACAGTAAGGCCACTCTAAAATAGGGCTGGGCAATATGGGGAAAAACAAATATCACAATGTTTTTGTCCGATATTGTAGGATTGACCGTTGGTGCATTTACAAATATTTACACAATGAGATATCAGTTCAGTTTTGTGGATAAAATTACTACGTGGGTAAAGGCAAATAATAGAACAGCTAGAACAGTCTGGTAAGTTCAGAAAACTACATCACTTTAAGATAATGCAGCCTTGAAAATCAGGGAAAGACAACACTAAAGTAATATTGCAGTATCCAAAATGTAAGACAATACCAAGTCTAAGATCAATATTAATATAACAATATATTGCCCAGTCATACTCTAAAATGTGCAGGGTACCAACAACACAACAGAGTGCTATTGACATCTTGACTGCCTCACAAACATAGACCACGTGTCACCAACAGTTGGACTGCAAAACCAAAAAATAAATCTACACAAACTGTCAGTAAATGCTCACCTCCAACAGTGTCTGGCACTTAGGAGAAGACTTTTCTTCACGGATGACTCCCATGTGACCAGAAATATCCTTCCCTGAAATCCATAATTCAGAGTGCCTCCTCTTTTTTTCCAAGAAAAAACAGCACATTTTGCACAACTGACCTCTCATAGTGACCCACCCAAGGCACACCTGTGTAATAATCATGCTGTTCAATCAGCATCTTGACATGCCAGCATCTTGACATGCCTGTCCAGTGGATTAATTATCTTGGAGAACAGGTTGCTCTCACTAATACAGATTTAAAAAAAAAACTGTGACTAATGTTTGAGAGAAATAAATCTTGTTCATGAAAAATAAAAGCAAAAACAAGTGTTACATTTGTATTTTTGTTAAGAGTGCGTTTCCCCTGTATCACCTGAGGTACAAGCCTAGCTAACCATCTTCAACACATGACCCGTCTATTTTGGATGAAATATGGAGGACGGGATATTTTGGCAGTCGTATTTGCTCCACGTTAACATAAGTTTACCACAATGTCACCTTGTGCCAGAAAACTGGTATGTTCAAGAGGGAAGTGGGTGCTGACAGCCATTAAAAGTCGTAACATGATACAGGTGTAAACAGCAGATGCTTTCTGTAAGTTAATCTAGTTAGTATTTTATCTTCAACTTTTCACCGTTGCGCTGATATGTGAAAACTGATCAAAATATTTGATATAGCTTGCAAACTACTGTTTTCTTTAAGCCATATCACAATATTACTGCAGACAGAGAATGGCATCTTTTTCTTTTGATGCATGACAAATATATGTTATAACTCTGGTTAGCTGATCATTGGTTACCTAGGATCATTCTTCAAATTTTTCTTGTCGTGTTGTGCTTATACCTCGGTGTAAACAACATTTAAAAGCACCAACAGTGACCACAATTGTCTGTATCAAAGTTGTAGTCAAAAACTACAGTGTTACTTTATCCCACCACTTGAGTTTGATAGCCACTGTTAGGTGGCGTCATCCCTGAGTGTGACTACTTACTGTGAGAGGGGACGCTGAGCAGCTCCGACAGGTCAGGAAAGCAGCGGTCATCCTGCAGGTGTCTGTCAATCAACCGGGACGAGTTTTCCAGCGCTTCGGCAAGTGCAGCGGCGGGGCTGCTGGGTCCAGCGCTGGACGGCATGACTGAGCTACCACCGTTACTTTACCTACAGATTAAACCGGAATTAAACAAGAGAATCAGCAAAGTTAGGCGACGAGCCACACGTGAATATTGTAGAGATATACTAGCCACTTCACAGCTACTTAGCTAAATGGTCTGTGTAGTGGTAGCTAATGTTAGCGAGCAAGTAGAAGAACACCGGTTAGTTAGCCGACTGCTAGCATTAAAACTCTATTATTTAGCATGCAAGCTAACTGCTAGCTAAGTGTAAAGTGAAGTGTTTTAAAATGAATTCGTAGCTTTACCCGGCGAGAAATATCCGCGTGATACTGGGTTATTTGGCTAGGAAGTTTTCTTCGCCACTTGAGCAGCAGAATTTAAACAAATGCACACAACTCGCAGCCCGCCAACCTCATGCACAGCAGCAGCAGCAAACATCCGCTAGCGGCCAGAGGTGAAAGGTTTTGTTTCCGGTGACTCATCTTCTTCTTCGTCTACTTAATTTTCCGCAGACTGGGCCAAGTTAAACGTTGTGCTGCCACCTATCGGAAAAAAGTCATTTTATGTGAAAGAGTCACATTTCAGATAAAAAAAGATTAATTTTTAAAGGGATATTAAATATAAACAAATAATTAAATAATTCAATAAAAAAGTAAAAAATAACGCAACTAGTTGCCTTAGTATGCATTAAAGATATATCATACATTAAATTGTCTTTTTATTCTTAGTACATATATATATATATATATATATTTTTTTTTTTTTTTTTATATATATATATATATATATATATAAAAAAATAGACATATATATTTATATATATCATAAATAAAAAGGGAAAATAAAAAAAAAGTATATAATTCCCATAACAATTCATATAAGTAAAAACTATGTTATTTTCTTACATTTTGAAATGTTACTGTAAATGTGCATGTTTTGGAGATCCTTTTTATCTTTTTGATATCAAAAAGTTTCTGTATTTCTGTACTTCAGAAAGCATGTCACATATGATCAACCCCCAGTGATAACAAAGAGATGCCCAGGGTCATAATAGTGGAAAAAAAATCGGATTTCACACAAGAACAGTGGTGACGTGAAACAGTGTGTATTTAGATCGGACATTTTCTACCAAAATGAAGGTACGTCAGCCACTATGTGGGGCAAAGTCTGAGGAATTTAATAAGGCTACCTGCAGGCTGTTGCACATCGTCACAGTCACAGTAATTACAATGACAAGGTGATCTTTTGGGCTTATCTGTTATGATAAACTTTGCCTAAGTAACCAGTGAAGAAGCCCTGGTATTATTTCACAGATAGACCTGTTTGCTGTTCAACAAGAACTGGAAAGAAAAACTTTTCTTCACTGCCCCTGATCTCTGTCACACCTGTCAGGGAATGAAAGTATAGCCAAAAACAAGATGAGTCTGATGAGTTTGATGATACAATAAATATTCTGAGGTGGGAAAATAAACGCAAACAAGTAACAAAGACGTAAGAAAAATTTATTGCAGTATTTGTTCCATCAGAAGAGCGGGGGTCACTTTTTTCTTGCTCTGTGTTGTATAACATCAAAATCTATATGAAAAACAATATACCTTCCCCTGCATATAGGCACAGATACTGCACTGCTCTTAACATAAATAAATTATATCAAAGATACTCCATTACACAGTGTGGGTAAACAACAGAATGTTCAAAACAAGGAAAAAAAAGTAAAGTTAAAAGTTGTTGGAGCTCAGGTCAAGTGAATAAATCCATCTGGTGCTAGTTTAAACTCCAAAAACACTTTATTAAGAACATCATCAATACACTAATTTCCAACATTCAGTTTATTTTTTTTACAGAATTATGTTCAGATATAAACATGTGTTTAGTTAAACTATGATACAGTGGGAGTAAAAATCAAACAACGAAGTTGCTGCACAACAGCGAAGGAACTCCCACACAATGTTTTCCCAAACATTTCCTTCTTGTGTTTTTCTCGTGTTTAACTTAAACATGTCTGTGTTCAAACAGATCAGTGTTCACAATACTATTCCTCCATCTGGTCCTTAAATCTAAAGAGGTTTCTCTCTGTAACATATTGGGTCCACATAGATTTGGGCTGTGAGGGGGTTTCTGTCTGAGTAATTTCAGTTGATCAACTCTTAGTCCCCGTCCTTGGCAGCGTATAGCGCCCGTAATGTCTGTGCCACTTTGTTCGTCAGCTTTTGTCCACTTGTCAAAGATATTTTCTTGTAAATGATGTCTGACTCCTTGATAGTGTCAACCCATGGCACCTTTTTGCGACCGTCCCGTTTCTTTACCTCAGCCCAGGGCCCAGAGTAAGATCCAGTCATCCAGTGTATACTGTAGCCCGTTTTGATCCTCTGGACGACCCTGGCAATCTGCGGTCTGTCTTTGTATTTGGGACAGCAGATGGCGATGACGTCCATGGCCTTCAATCTTTCATTCAGGTGACCTGTATCATCTGCGGACTCCCCGCCTTTCCTTGGTTTCCGCTGTGGACAGAAGAAGCAGAGTGCCTCCAATATGAACAAACAGGAAGATCACACAGGACTGTTCCTTTTTTTATGCAGAAATAGTTTGATTACAGGAGAGTTAACGTGGGAATCCTATGGGTAATCTCTACTCTAAGGTTTCAAAACTCCTACCGCAGGGGGTTCTTCATCCTCACTCTCCTCCTCATCCGTTTCCACCGGAGCAGTGTGATTATTGTGGTTGTGGTTCGAAGATTTCGGGACCTTCAGCAGTGAAGTAATGGCTTTGTTTCTGGCATTGGCACTTGCTTCACCCTCCTCGTCCTCTTCATCACGATCCAAGTGCTCCATCAGTACCTTGAACTAAGAGGTAAAAGCAGACATATTTCTCATATTTCTGAGTAGGGGTGTCGAGATATACCAGTATTGGCAATAACTGTGTTATTTAAAAATTAAATACTGATATTGCATTAATAGAATACATATTTGAAAATATCATGTAAGTAATGCTGCACATCTTAAAATCGACATATCATTTTAAGTGCTTGTGCACATACATTTGGGTATCTGGATTGCCTACCAACCCACAAACTGGGAAATCAGACAACTCAGACCCGAGGGCTATCAGGTGCAAAAGTGCACCATATTTTTCTTGCAAGCCAATCAGAGCAGACTGGGCTTCTTTGGGAGGGAAGCTTAAAGAGACAGATGCTAAAACATAGTGTTTCAGACGGGTATGATTAGACAGACAGTATGAGTAAAATAGCAATCTTTTTGAACATTAAAGCATGTAAACATGTTCCAGTAGAGATAAAATGCACAATTAGCAAAGTTAAAGATGAATTTAACTGATGACATTATTATTACTCAAATTTTCGATCACTATCACAATAATATCTTTATGGTGAATTCTTTTGGCCATAACAATCATGCAGTGAAAGTCTGATATCATGACAGTCCTATTCCTGAGATTGAAATGATACACACATAAACTCAAAACATGGTGCTGAATGCTTACATCCAAATACTGTTTTACAATATTCCGCTTGGTCTCGTTGCTAAGATCCGTGTTGGCCAGGTCCCTCTTCAGGTAGTCCAGTGTCTGACGAGGGTTGAAGTGCACCTTAGATTTCCTGTTCACTGCCTTGTCGTACACTTTGGCAGACTCCGTCGGGGAATACTTCTGGATTTTGCTGTAACGCAAACAACAAGTTTGGTTGAGTTTGTGTCATGTGAACAACTGCATGAAAGATTTGTTGACAGGTATTTTTGATGCCTACCTGTCTGACAAGCCATACAGATTCTTCAGATGTTGTTTTAGCACCAGCAGCAGCAGGATGCCCTGTGAAGCGCTGGCGAAGTCCAGCAGAGGGTTGGGATTTTCAGGTAGACGGTCCATCACTGCATCCTCGTCTTCCATGTCAGAATCAGAAAGCACAGCTTTTTTTCCCCTGTGGACCACCTCGTCATCCTCATCACTGCTGCTACTGGATGTGCTACTACTCTGCTCATCATCTTCATCATCTTCTTCTTCATCTTCATCATCATCAGTATCCTCATCAGAGCTGTATTTTCTCCTCTGAGGCTTCTTCTTTTTCTTCTTCTTCTCCTTCTCCTTCTTCTTCTTCTTCTTTTTTGTAATCTTCTTTTTTGTCTTGACCTTCTTTTCCTGCTGTAGTGTGGTGTCTACTGTAGGCTCTTTCTGCAAAGACTGCACAGAGAACAAAACCACTCCAACACAGACCAAATATACAGCAGATATGTTACACAAGCTTTTGAGCCTTTCATCTCATGATGAACAAAACATCTAAAAGCAAGATTTACAAAATTAAACAAAAGCCTCTCACCTCCTTGAAAGACTGCAGCAGGTTGCTGCCAGAGACAGACAGAGTAATATCTACATGGTGCATGATGAAAAGAGGCTCCTCCTGGGTCTGGTAGGGGAAGCAGGCCAAGTTGTCTGCTATGAACAACAGCATGTTCACCTCTGTTTTCTGGAGGGGACAAAGTGTAAAATATTGCAACTTAAAGTAACTGTTCATGGCCAGCAGTGATTCTTGGATAGTGGGTGGTCAGAGACACACAAATCTACACAAAGAGAAGGAGAGAGGTGAACTTACAGAGCTGTCATCAAACAGGTTGAGCAGGGAAATGAGGAAAGCCCGTCTGTGTTGTCGGTTCCCTCGAACCAGAGTGTAGAGATGAGAGCAGAGAGCAGAGTCTGAGTCATCGTGACGAAAACCTCGAATGGTTGTGCCTCTGGATCCATTTATGGCCTGTTGGACCTGATAAGACATCTTCAACCCCACAACCGCCTTCATCTGTGAATTCACAGAGATACAGCTCAGCATGATGGTATAAAATCTAATGATATTTGAAATTTTTATGAAGCCTGCATTTTATTTTTACCAGACTACAAGTCCAGGATGAAAAGTTGAACTACAGTACATTATGAGATGTGTAGAGTATAGCTTTTTTATTTTATAACATAAAAATAAAGAAATACAATTTTTGTGTAACTTTTGTGCTTCAGTGCAACATTAAATTCTGAGTGAAAAGCCATGTTTCCCATCCTCGCAGCACTCAATGAAGTGTTCACAAATATACACCCCACTGCCCACAGATACTGTAATAGCAAACTATCTTGAATACACTTTCACAAACCGGCAAGCCACTCACATGGATGAAGCCTGAATATTTTTTGTCGATCTCCACCAGCTGTTGATCGGCCTTGTTCTTCATGGTTGGCTCAGGGTCTGTTCCCATGGCGATCAAGTAGGGCACACACTAAAAAAAACAATTGTTCCAAATCTGTGAATGCTTCATGATGCATTCAAGACAGCAGAGACTATGAGATAAAAGAAAATCTCAAACAGATTTTGCGTGTAAGAGGTAGTGTGTATCTTGGCGAGTGAGAGTGTGAACATACTTGTACAGGATGGATGAGGCCCTGGCTGAGAGTCAGAGTAATGACACTCAGGGCAAAGTGGCGAACAGTGGATTGCATGTGGAAGAAGGACTCCAACACCTGCTTCAAGTAAATCTGCATTATGGAGCTGCTCATGCCTGATGAGATGTCCCCCATTTCTTTCAGATCCTCCTGCTTGGATTGTTTCTTCCCTGAATAAAAAAAAAAAACAAAAACATAAGCTTGATCAGTCTAAGGATGTTCTACATGATTGACGTGCTGAACAACAGTAACAACGTTAGGCAACATATTAGATGTATTTGTTGAACTCACATTCACGATCGGCCTCCTGCATTCGAGAGTCCTCCTCTTGCAGGTATGTCTGCAGGTTTTTCAGCACCTGGATCTTCAGATTGACCGAACTGTTTTCATCTGACAGGGTGTTGTTATACAGAACCTTCACGTCCTGCACAAACATGAGCTCTGGGTGCATGATGAACTGGAAGCCTTGAGACAATGGATGTGATTTAAATACAAATGAATTCAGAGGAACTAAGGTCAAAATCGTTGGCAAATAAAAACATTATAAATACAGTGATAACATGTTATGTTTGTCTGAGAGGAGGTGCAACATACCTAGACCCGTGATGGCCTTGATCTGGACCTCTTCATCTTCATGAGTGGTGAAGTACAACAGAAGCTCCAACACTTTGTCCTTGATGACAATCTGAGAGACAACAGGGGGAGTTAGTCATCAAAACAGGTTCTTCAGTTAGTCCTGCACACATAGGCCAAGCAGATCGCTGGTGTTTACCTTGTTAGCACCTTTGAACTCCTCTTGGTCAAAATCAAAGTGTCGACAGAGAGCCCCCACAGTGAAAAGTGAGCGCAGGAGAGTAGGTTTGTTAGCAGCAAGAGTGGAGCTGTTGGGGTCCTCCTGATGCTGTGTCTTCAGTTTTGCCAGAGCTCCTAAAGGATGACACACGTGGGCAATGAAAACTAACTTTTGTTCCTGCTCATGTGGTGAACTAGCGAAGAAACTGGACAATAAAACACTATATGGTGCGTCTCCAATGCTTTTATATATTTGGGTGAGACAATGAGTATAATGAGGTTATATGAGCATAATGTAACCTCATTTTTAAAGGCCCTGACACACCAAGCTGTCAATGTTGAATCGGTGGCGGAGTTTGACGGTGAGAGAAATCCCTCTGATTAGCTGTTCAGCTTAAGTTAACATGAGAGGAGAAACGAGACATGAGGAGCTGACCAGTATGGTCAAGAGGAAAAACACAGGAAGCTCTTCTCATTTTTCATCTTAATCTCATCTGATCATTCCAATACACAGATATTTTCACAACAACATGGCCACCTGGAATAGAGCTAAATGGTGAGTGAGAGTGAAAATGGTCAGCAAACGCTGCTTTCTTTCATGTACGTGTTCAAATGCAACTTGTCAGCCAGGGAAAAAGTGACTGAACCACCGAGCAACAGAACAGATGCCCTTCATTACCATTAGTTTTTTGATGTTGGTTTGGTGTGTCTGGGCCTTAAGGTGAATGAACAGGTTAACAATTACAAACCCCATGCACATGCTACTAAAATGTTGGCGGATTTTAGATTCTTTTTGCAGCCTTTTCCATTTCAAAGTATAAAACAATTCTGGGATAAGAAATGCTAAAATTGATGTATGTACAGTACATAAGCCTTACCATAGTAGCGATTGAAACAAGCCCAGACAAACTTGTAGTTGTGTGTGACCTTGTTGATGACAGCACCGAGACAGCTGACACAATGCTGTACAACCTGAGAAGCAGACAGAAACATCGACATTGTGTTCAGATGAAATCTGTATGCTCAGAACTGTCTGTGAAAGTTGTAAGCTGTAAGTGACACTGACCGTCATGCCGTATTTGATGATGAGCTTCATCAGGTCTTCCTCTATGGTAGTGAGGAAAGTCTCACTTGGATGCTCCATCAGAGGCACAACCAGCTCCAAGATCTTCGCCACGTTACATATCACCATGAAGTCATTCTGGGTCTGAAATGTACAGAGACAGCTGTACAGTCCAAAGCTGAGCTGGAATATAACCTGAATTACTAATTTAGTTATCATTTATATGTACAGTATATTAGCTTGATTAATTGTACTCTTCCCCGCAGCTACTGAATGTGTGTTTGTTTTACTGTCATCTGATTGTAATTGTAATATTGTATGCTCGATCCTACTTGTTTGTTCCAACAAAATATCTGAGCTTAAAAGAACAGCAGGATCGAGCAGTGAGGTTGCAGATACTTCTCCAGTGTGCAAGTGTGCTAATGGCCCTTTCTAGAGACATTTGTTGTAAGAGTAGAGTGCGTAGATTGTGTGTGTGTATGTGGGAAGTGGGTGGCAAACACTAAAGGAACAATACTTTAATAGTGTCATGAGCAGAATTTGCATTTGCATGACACAAGGGATGCCCTCATTAATCAAGTGTGTCCCAGTGGGTTGATCATCCACACATTTGTGGTCTTAATATATCTCACAAAAAGGCACTTGAATACTCGCAGATACATCAAGTGGATCATTGGGATGGCCCCTGTGTTGATTTCATTTGGCTGCCACTAGATGGCCCTATAGCACAACATAAAAGTTGGTGCTCATTTCTGTCATGTGGGCACCAGACTTAAATTATTTCTCATACTTTAAGACAAGTAAAAAATATATATACTGAATAAAATTACTTACATTGCACTTGGTGGTCAAGTAGGGCTGCATAGTCATGGCATGTTTGACCATTAACTGTGCTCTGATCTTGCTGAACAGGTAGAGTGTGGTGATGCACGCTACCAGACGACCTGAGTTGACCCCTTTGTCCTCACAGTCTGAAAGGCAAACAAAGACAACACTGACATTCCTAACAGCACAGTAATGTCTAACACAACAAGAATTTTGAAAGCAAACATACTAATGCATTTATTTTTATTACCTGCAAGAGACTCCTCATATTTCAGTATGTGTTCCACTAGATTGTCCACCAGCTGAACACAGGCTTTCTTTGCAGGTTTGTACGAAGCTTGCTCTTCTGACTTCAGCAGCTAAAGAGATGTCGTACAGAAGTTAGATAAGATCCCCAACAAAATATGTACACACCAGCTATCATAAAGACACATATGCTGATGATGAGATATGAAACAGCCATACAAGTTTAAAAAAAACCCTCACATTTTGGAGAAGCTGCTCAAACCAGTCGTAGCCTGAATCTTTACATGCTGACACCTGGGATGAAATCAAAACATGGGTCAGGCATCAAACATCAAAATGTTTCAGATATGAATGATTTGACCACAATCCTTGGTAGTACGCACCACATCTGTGATGTTCAGGATCTTCCTGGTCATGGCGTTTTTGTCATGACTCGGTGTGGGGGTGAACCAGATCTTCTGGAATGTCTCATTCACCAGTTTCTGCAGGGAAAAGATATTTATGTACATAAAAAATACCACTTGTAAGCACAAAAAAATCACATGAAAGTGAACACAAACCTTGATCCCCTCTTCGTCGTTGACCCTTCGGATCATCTTGACACACATCTCAGTGATCTTGTGGAAGTCCGGCTGCTCCAGGCAAATATCCCTCAAGATCTTGATGACCCTTTTCCTTACACTAATACCTGTGTCCTGCAGAAAGACAACATGGGCACAAGGACACCTCAATATAGACAAGAAGAAATACTTTTCTCGATTGCACCGTCAACTCCAAAATGGTTGCAGTTCTTCATTGGATCTCTAGGTGGCAGTGGATGGCAACTATAGCACTTTTTTCATAAATCAAGGAAGTACTCTAGTATCAATTTAGGACCATTTTAGGACAAGAGGAGAGGATATCTCATTGTTCGATAACATTAAAAGTAAAGTTGTGTTTTGCTGTTGGCTTGCTGACTCATTTAAAAAAAGACAAGACAAAAAGCTCGGGCTGAGAGGGCGAGCAGTAGAAGAGACAGAGCACGGCGGTGTCGTGAATGAAAGAATATAAAGTCATTTTCTGATTGCTTCACGGCCGTTACGTTCTAAAGCACAAATAAATAAACATCAATTGCTCAACGGATGATTTACTGTGGAGATGTACACTCTTCGTTTCATTGTCCTCTGCATTTCATTCATTACATCGAAGCAGCAGTAAATGGCATTGCAGTGAGACAAGACCTTTTTTTTTTCAACATGTTTTATAGATGAAACAGGCGGGCACACTGAACTGCAGAATGTGCTCACTGCTGGGACCACCAGCAGCCCTCAGCTCATGTCATATTGCTTTTTCCTACAGGGGACTAATTTGCCTAATGTTTGCAGGTCTTTAGACTGCGGTGGAAACGCAGACATCAGTGGATTAAAGGAACATTTAGTTCCTTGAAAAGTATCCCAGGACTAAAATTATCAGGAACTTCTTGATGGAAACTCAGCAGTAACAGACGCTGATTATTCCACAAACCTCTAAGAGTGCATCTGATGTGACCAGATCGATTTAAACTTTACCACTTGGGGATTTTTTTTCCACTTGTGTATGATACAGAAGCTCACAGTGAGGTGTTAAAAAAGGTCAAGAGGGAAGTTAAAGAAATTACCAATATCCTTTCAATGAGCATGTCATAGTACTGCTCAATGAGCTCCGGTCGACTTAGTACAAAACGGCCAAGGAGCTCCACGGCTGCCTCTCGCACACTGGTGGAGTTGTCCATGAGGCGACAGTGAACACCTCGCTGCATATCAACCTGTAAATGAAACAGGGGAGATTAGTCAAGCACAGATAAACATGTGGCTGCTAGTGTGACTGTGGTAGACGCCACAACACCACCTTAGCACTCAGGCTTGACGACAATCTCCTGTTAGAATTGATAGATTTAAAATAAACATTAAGTGCTATCAATCCAGTGGTCGATGTGCAGCAGCCAATACAAGATGGCTTACCCGTGCCAGAATACTTGGATCCACAGCTACTACTTCAGACAGACACTTCATGGCTTTAGTTCTGACTGCGATGGCACTCTCACCCAGCACTCTCAGAATCTATATAAGAAAGAGAGAACAAAAGTTAGTGACAGCCAACATAATATTATCCCTCACTGATGTTCATGTGAAATTAATCTTCTTACCTGTGATAAATAAATATCAAAGCTCTGTGCAAACGGCCTCATGGAGGCCAGATATCTGACAATCAGACACGGGTCCTCATAGTCTGCTGTGTCAGGGTTTGTCCTGAAAGAAAAATCAAGAGGATTGGCGGACAAGTCAGATGGCATAACAAATTAGCGCAGTGATCCAGAGTGAAGTAATATTTACCCCAGAGAACTGAGATCTGTTGATGTTGTCTTGATGACCTTGCGGAGGAATTTCTTTCGTGCCTCGGCCCTCTGCATAATCTCCTCAGTTGAGTCAACATCCGTGGAGTGACGTCGACCTCTCAAGTCCTCGTCGTCATTTTGAGACTTCATCGCTTTCTCTGCCTCAGTTGTAGCGTCTCTGAACCACTGGGCAATATAGAACTTCCTGGCAAACTATATGCAATAAATGCATTGTATTTATTATTATAAGTATTATTATTACTATTACTGCATGCAAACACGGAGTATCCAGTTGTTAGGGAATCATAAATGTGACCATGATGGTTTATGTAAATGCACAGATTAGCATATGAAAATAAAATGCTCACCACTAGAGATGGATCTGTCTCAATGTTCTCATTCAGGTAATCCAGCAAGGCCTTCTGGAGTTGCTGGATCTCGTCACTGCCTGGAGTCTGTAAGGATATCAATAAGCATCTCAAAGGCAGTTCAAAGCCACTGTTCATTTACATCTGGTAAAATGATTCCCTAATAATCTAGTCTACCTCTCTGAGGATGCGGTCAATAGCCTTTTGGTCCATGTTGCTACTGACAGCATCTTTACGCAGGCGAGACGCCACAGTGCCGAGGTAGTCCAGTGATGCCACCCTGAGCGCCATTTCTGTCTGCTTGTTACTGAACTGGTGAACCTGGAGCACAAGAAGTGGAGGAAAAATGTCACAGCAAAAAACAAATATTAACAGCCGTTTGTGCTGGACAGAAGTGAGTGATGATACTCACCAACAGCCGGCCCAGTAAACTGAGCAGCAGCTCAGCAGCAGGCCACTCAGGTCTGTTGACTGCAGACAGCAGGTCATGAACAAAGTTCTCAAACAGGGGCCTGTAGTCCTCCTCACCCTGCTTACTGCCACACCTGAAACATTCAAAATAAAATCAAGTTATTATAATATGTGTTAATATTGATATTGCAGCCCCACGATAGAAGGTGTACTGTGTGAGGACAATGACTTACTTCTTGAGAAACACTGACAGGAAGTTCTGAGCCGTCCTCATGGCAGTTTCATAAGAGTTTGTGATGAAGACATCTTTATCCACCTGGAAAAAAATAACCCAGTATGTAAAACAATTTCTAAATAAAAACATCTTTTCAGTTAAGATTATTAAAGTATCAGTTAAATTGTTGGTAGTTACTTTCTTATTATGTTCCTCCTCTGTGTCCCTCTCTGAGGGAAGGCGAACCACACACTGGATGAGCTGGAGAACCAGCGCTGTGACCATCTGGATATACAAGGGCTCTTCATCCGAATCACTGTTTAACCTGGAGTATGAGGCATTAAATAATGCGGGGTTTACTGAGCAAAGCAGCAGAATTCAATGATCATCATTTATGTATGTTTTAATGAGGAAACAATCACTCCGCAAGATGTAGTCACCTAAAGTTCCTGAGGCTGCGTTTACTGGTAGGTAGTCTAGCCAAGGAGGTGAAGATCTCTTCAAGAATGAGTTGCCTGTGCTTGTCGTAACGAGAGAACACCTGAGGAAAAGTCAAATGTGAAGCACTTAATCAGAACATACCAACAGAGATGCTGTGTAAGAGCATATCATAAAAATGACTTACTGCTGTCACCAGTGAGATGGCACATAACTGCAGTTCACTGACATTCTCCACAAAAAAAGGTGTAATACCCAGGGTGGACACCTAAAAGTTGGGCACAAGAGCAGTCAAGTACTGTATGTTAGAACTCAATGAGTCAAAGGTTAAATGGGGTCATGAATTTGAATAGCATCAGACCAGATTAAGAGTCCTACCTGGAGAATAGTGGTGTCCGTTAGGAGTTGGATCTCCAGAAGTTCTGAGATGTTGCTGACAATATCACACACTTTGTCGTAGAGTACGACCACCACCTTCTGTTTATGAGTGGAAATCTTTGCTCTCTTGGATTTTGAAGTATGCATGCCACCTTATATGAGGAAGATAAAGGAAAACTAGTTACCAAGTGCAAAGTACAAGAAGAAAATTGCAAAGATCATTTGGACCAACATGGATTGGCCTAATTACTAGCATGAAAACAGCTCCTTTAACATTTTTGCAATGTTTTGTAATACAGCTCAGAAGAACAGAAGAAAACTGTGCTGACCTTTTCTGTAGACGGGATCATACTGAGGGTACAAAGAGTTTTGCAGATGGAACTTAGTGTACTGCAACACTCTCTCAATCACATCCTCTATGTAAACAGCCTTGGGCATGCGTGGAGATGTCATGATGTTGAGTGCAGTCAGACAGGCATCAGCAGACTTTGCCACCCGCTCCATGATGAGATCACGCCACAACCGTTCCTCATCCTTGGAATCATTATCCTACAAATTTTAAAACAATTTTTTTACACAAATGATGAAACTTCAGGTAAGACAAAAAACAAAAGAATCATACCCGACTGACAACTTACATGGTTCATTAGGGTGGAAAGTTTGACGCTGTCCTGAATGTTCTTCTCCAGGATATTCAACATTTTCACCAGTTTCTCAGACGGAATCTGTGGATCAAACAGATGATAGGTTACTTTCACAACGATGCGTCTTTACGACAGCTCAATATCAAGTGTGAACCTGAGCGTAACCCTGCGACAGTGCACAAACATACTCCTCTTACCTTGTTGAAGATGCGCATAGCTTTGATTTTAGCAGAATCGCTGCCTAGCTCACTCAACTGGTGCTTTCCAAGCAAGACCTCTTCTGGTATCTCATCATCGTCTGTTTGAGGGCAAAAATTATAATGTTGACATTTTGCCAACTTCCAACACAATAAATATCATGAACTCTGGAAACGGTGCAGTGCTTGATGTTTACCTGCGGCAGTGAGATCCACGTCATCAAGGCTCTCAAGAATGTTGTCCACATTGGCCGTGAATCTCTTATATGTGGAGGAGTCCATCTTTTCTGTTAAACAAAGGTAAACACATTGATTAATAAAAAATATGTATTTTTAAAATGCATCAATATTGTAAAAGTGGTAAAACAATACCCTCTGGTGTCATCTTGGAATCATACACTATCCTGTTTTTCTGTTTTTCCTTTTTCTTCAATTTTTTGGCAACTGAACAAAAAGAAAACAACATTAGTCAAATGTTGTGCCTTGACAGCAGCAACTCACCCTCAAGCACTGCATATTTAATAGAGATAGACTTAGGTGGAGTAATCCAACTATCCAGTGAATTGGCCTGACAGATCACTGAATTCAAATGGCAATAATTTGAATGACAGCTATCAGAAACAGAAGCCACAACTTGCATTGTCTGACACAAATAGCATGTTTATTGTCTGAGATTATAATTGAGATATGCAAAATATGCATGAAAAGACTCACCATCTCTCAGGCTCGGTGGTGGCAAGTCTTCATCTGAGTTGCTTGAGCTCCAGTCACGGTGACGGCCGCCACCCCCCCGGCGAGCAGCATGTGAACCTCCACTTCGCCGGTGCTGTCCAGAACCCCTCCTCTCTTCGTGCTTCCATGTCTTGTCGTGACCTTTCTTGTACTTCTTCTTTGCAGCTGTAACAACAGCAGAGAAAGAATGAGTCAGAAAATATCAAGTTTAAGCACCAATTATTGCTAAAATAAACAAATATGTAATAATTATAGTATAAATTACTTGCAGGTACATAATGTTTAACCTTAAGGATTACTGCGGTAAAACAGTATTCTGTCAAAAGTAAAGAGAGCATAGCATATTTGACAGATTTTGCAGTACTCTGATGAACAAATGTGAAAATTTTTATTTTTAATAATACTGACTCTCATTGTCAGAGTCATCGTTGTCATCATCATCGTCGTTCTTAGAGCCATCGTCATCCAGCTCAGCGTACTTGGATTTCTTACTGATCATACTGTGCTTTCTCTTGTTTGATGACTCTGTAAGCACAATAGGTGAGTTAGTCTTCAGCACAGAATCATCTGTACTTCAATAGAAGATACAATCAGTAACTCATTAATCCAAAGGTATACTGTATGTTTGGATTAAGGACTGTGATAGTAAGGAAACAGTGGTTTAAAGTAAATAAACAATCCAGAAACTGGGCGCAGTCACATTGTACATATCGATCCCCTACAATCCTGTCTACTTATTTAATAAACAAAGTAAATCATACCTCTCCCAGATCTGGATCTGGAGCTGTGTGCATTCTTGCTTTCTTTGATGATCCTTTTTACCTCATCAATACTTAGTTTGTTGATGACGACGACAGGCTTAGCTCCTTTGTTTAAGTTCTTTATCAATGACAATCTCTCCAGTCTGACCAGGGGTTCGCTCCAGCCATCTATCAACTTGTTTGGAAGTTGGGGATCTTTCCCGTCCCGTTTCAATTTAGGAATCACAAAGTTCTTCAGACTTCCTGACTTGCCACCCAGCAGGTATGAAGGGAAGTCACTGTGTTTTGTCTCAAAAGACTGCAGTTTGTTTCCAGCTTGGCAGCTAATGCTGCCATCCCCACTTTTCCTCTCTTTCGTATTTTGGGCGTTTTGAAGGCCGGAATTCTCTTCTGTCCTCTGTCGACCATTGAGGTCAGTGGATTTTCTGCTTCCGTCTAGCTTCACTCTAGGGCCGTCAGCTTTAGTATGCCGGTCAGGAGAGTGTCTGTTGCAGTTTTCCCTTGATGTCTTGTGCTTCCTTTCCCTGTCTCTATCTCTGTCCTTATCCCTATCCTTGTCTTTCTCTCTGTCCTTATCCCTTTCCCTGTCTCTATCTCTGTCCTTATCCCTATCCTTGTCTTTCTCTCTGTCTTTATCCCTTTCTCTGTCTTTATCTCTAACTTTTTCTCTGTCCTTGTCCCTATCTCGATCTTTATCGCTAACTTTTTCTCTGTCCTTATCCCTATCTCTATCTCCAACTTTATCTCTTTCTCTGTCCTTATCCCTATGTCTGTCTTTATTTTTTTCTCTATCCTTATCCCTATCTCCAACTTTATCTCTTTCTCTGTCCTTATCCCTATCTTTATCTTTTTCTCTGTCCTTATCCCTATCTTTATCTTTTTCTCTGTCCTTATCCCTATCTTTATCTTTTTCTCTGTCCTTATCCCTATCTTTATCTTTTTCTCTGTCTTTGTCCCTATCTCGAACTTTATCTCTTTCCTTATCCCTATCTCTATCTTTGTCTTTTTCTCTGTCCTTATCCCTATCTCTATCTTTGTCTTTTTCTCTGTCCTTATCCTTTTCTCTATCTCTGTCCTTATCCCTTTCTCTATCTTTGTCTTTATCCCTATCCCTCTCCCTGACTTTATCTTCTTGAAGTCTGGCGTTACGCTCCGCCTTGTTCATGGTTTTTGGAGTTTCAGGTTGGCTGACTTGGGATCGGTGACTATTGCGGTTCTTTTCCTCTTTGTGGCGCAGGTCTGAATGCTTATCATGTTTCTGCCGTGGTGTGTCTGGCCGTCTGTCATCTGAGTGGCCCTTGCCACCAACAGTTTTGCTGTCATGTTTGTGTTTGGATTCGCGTCGACTTTCCTGCTTGTCTTTGGGGGTTTCTGGTTGCCCGTCTGAGCCAGGCTTCCTGGGGTTGTCGGCATGCTGTCTGATGATCCCAGGTCTGTTTTCAATAACGGTTTCTACCTTTCCATCAGCCTTTGACTTTAGTTGCCGTAAGCGGTCCTCACACAACTTCTGTGCTTCCAAGACCACTACAGGCTGTCCTATCATTCTGCCAGCTTGCTGCAGATCAATACTGACCATCAAGGCAGGCCGGCTGGCACCGTTACTCGCAGAATTTGTCTTCTTGGGTGTCAATTTGCTGTCAGTAATGCCCCCTTGTAGAGTAGGCCCGTCACTTGACTCAGCTCCGGATTCCTGAGGATACGAGTCTTGCTTCCGTTTTTTCAGTGGCTTATCTGCAATTAAGAAAAATACAGCTTAGATCTTCAAGAAATACAAACAAATTTAGGGCATGAAAAAAGGCGCAGGGCAAAGGCAGACACACAATACCTTTATCCTGGACTTCTTTAGACCACCTTTCTCTCTCACTGGCCGACTCGCGTTCTATTCTCTCGATCTCTGCAAGTGTGTCCATCTCAGCATCATCAAACATGACCCCGCCGATGACTCCAGCCTCCTTGGTGTTTGGCCGAACAGGAACCTGCTGACAGTTTGTCTGCTCCTCAGCACCAAACCTGTGTGACAAGTCCTGAACAGTCCTCGATAACTGATTATTATTATTCATCAAATCAGTTTCATGGTCTGAGTCTACACGTGGCTTCTGAGGAAGTTCTCCAGATTGATCTATGTCTGCAAACTTCACTCGGGACAGTTTTATAGTCAGCCTGGCGGACTCTTTTGATGGAGAACTAACAATGTCATACGAGGCATTTCTGTCCATCTGCTCATATTCTTCTCTACTCCTTTCTTTCTGCTTCTTTTTGCGGTCAGCGGAGGTGAGGAGCAGGTCAGGTGCTGCACCTGGTGGCAAATCTGGTGGCGGAGACTGCATGATAAGGTGAGGTCTGGACCCTGTTTAAACACAAATAAATTCAAGAAAAATTAGCAAATTTGTACCTCTAACTAAACAACTATGCATTAAAGAGGACCTATAATGCTTATTTTCAGGTGCATACTTTTAATTTTGGGTTTCTACTAAAAATGTTGACATGTTTCAATGCTTGAAAGGTGCCGTGGCACCTCTTTTCACTTTCTGCCTAAAATGCTGTTTGAGCTCCTCCCTTTGGTGTGGACTTTGGGCTTTCACCTTTTACATGCAGAAAAAACTATATAACTCAATAAAGGAAAGGGAAAAAAACACAAAAGCATAACAGGTCCTTTTTAATTTTGATTCTTCAAAATGAAGATGAATGGACTTGTTGCTATTGAGGCAGCATACTTTTTGCAGTCTCTTCACTCCTAGCAGGGGAACACACGGACTGTGGTGATTTAACTGGAAATGTGGCAGCCCTCATGGAGGGGTCGTTCTCCTGTTGGAACACAAGACATTTATCAATCCTTTAAACAGTCAGCATCTGCTGAGGTCCACTTTAGGATATCTTGATTTCTCTGCGTTACCTCATTTCCCAGTCTGTGAGCCATGTTGATATAGTCTTCATCTGAACCTAATCTTGCATTATGATTAGATGAAGCACTTGATAGCTGACCAGAGACCTTGTCATCATGGATATTTCTAACTAAAACAGAAAGAGAAGTAAAATATCCAGTTAAATTATTTGTGATGTGCAATGCCTCACGTCTCCCTGTGAGTGAGTTGTAGTTTTACCATGCTACAATAAGAAAGTAGGATTAGTTAAGCAATTTGCTTGTGGCAAAATTTAACAGGTCAGCTAAATTTATTTGAAACACCATGCAGGTGGTGTCATTTTAAAAAGAATAGCTGAAGTGGGAGTAATTTGAAGGTATTTATACAGCGGAAGCAAACGTTCTGTGAGGGAACAGTGTGTGGTCACCGCCTCAGAGCCACACCTTTAATATGTACAATACAGCAGGGAGCCTCTTTTAGTGGGCTTCTTGTTTTATGCAGAATGATTTACTGACAAATACATCAAGATTATTAATGAAAACACAAGTCATGCAACAATCACTTCACAATATTTTTCCTGCTGAATATTGTCCACATTGGCTTGTTTTAACCAGTACAAATGCACACAAAATTAGGGCAGTGTATTGGCAAGAATCTGTCAATACAATATGTATCATGATACAGGCGTAACAATTCAATATATTTCAATCCTGTAAGGAAAGATACTGCATTTTTTTACTATAATTTTAGCAAAACTATCATAGTATAAAGACACACAAGATATAACCCAGTAGCATAAACTAGGCATGTCTGTAAAGGGGAGCCTCGTGAGTACCTAAATAACCCATTTACATTTGCATATCTTGAGGTCAGAGGTCAAAGGACCCCTGTGAAAATTGCAATGCCAGTTTCCTTGCCAAAATTTAGCGTAACTTTGGAGCATCATTTAGCTTCCTTCTTGACATGCTAGGTTTTCAAGTTTCATATAATCCCAGTCTTCACTCTAGCTTTAAAACTGTCCTGCTATAACCTCCATAAGATACACTGGACACAGTGTTTTGGAGAATCTATACAGTATTGGACAGTATAATATTGCGATAGTTGGGAATTTTATTTTTTACACCCCTACACTCAACCCACTGCTATTTTGAGAATCAGTACTCACCTTGCTGTGGCTGTTGATGTTGAGAATAACTGGGTGGATTGTATTGCATGTAGTCTGCAGGGCTCTGAGGGGTGTAGGGACTGGGTATAGGGCTGTTCTGCTGGGGTACAAACCGAGCACCTGATCCAGATTGCGGAGATGTAAAACATCTGTGAAGGAGGAAGAGGTAGTCTTAGAAATATAGATATTCTGTGTCTTCATCATTCTGACTGTATGCTGGCACTGCCTTACCCAGAGGGGCTCTGAGAGACAGTAGTTTGCTGATAGTTTGATCCTGGACTCCCATGCACCTGATTCTGAGAGATCTTATACTGTTGGATCATCGGCTGCTGCATTACACCTAAGAGATAAAAAAATATATATATATATACATAATTAAGGTCATACAAATGACCTGAACATACACAATCCCGCAGCAACAAAACTCTCCGATGTACACCAGGAATGGAACCTCTGTGATAAAGGGTTACATATCTGATAACATCTACACTTCTTGAAATAAGGAAGCTCCGGTTAAACAAAATATTAAAAAGTGAGATAGATTAACATCACCAGTGTATCCATACCTACTCAATAGCAATACTGGGTACTACTAAGGAGCTACGATCTTATAAATCCTACCTTTCTTTTTTCCCATTAGGACTGCGTCACAGACGTTGTACTGGACTGCATTATACTAACAGGTGTTTCTACTATTCTGCTCCCCTGACTTGTGTACTGTAAACTGTAAATGGGGGTGGATGAAACATTAGAAATGGTAGCTTTCAATATAATACCATAACACCACCACATGCAGCCAATTACTTAAGTTGAATCAAGATCAGTGCTGACAAAAACATTAAAGGCCTAAAAGAAACAGATATAGGGTTTGTTGCATGGTTACTGTAATGGTTTGGATTATCTTTTACACAAAAACACGGTGAACTGGTAACTGTGTATGTTTGTAAAAAGTACCGGTACTCAAATCAGTCATATAAACACTGTAATGTGAAACACAGTAGTATGATAGTACCAATGATAGTAATAGTACCATAATCATATATTGTGAGGCACTTCATAATGCCCAAACTACTGTTTCTGTATTGCTTTATTCTTTATCTTGTTAATACTTGTTAATCATTCTGAAAATAAAATGTCTCACCGCAAAACCTATTTGGAGTTGAGGGTGATGAAGGAGGATGTTATAGCTGTAGGAGAATGGTGAGTTCACCGAGGTGCAAGGTTAAGCACATCCTGTCTGGTGTCAAGTACACACTGAGCACATCGTTGGAGCAGCATTTCACCGGATCAGAGGCAATAAGTTCTTACTGCTGGCTTAAAGGCCACTAAAAAAATTAGGGGAACCCATTTTGCTAAGCGCTTCAATGGGCTCATGTATGACTGTTTTGTTCTCTCTGGCACTGATTCAGTATGAAATTGTGTATACAAACTATGTGCAGTACTTATAATTACCTAAAAGGCTTCCCTGAGCAAAGGCTAAAAGATAAATATCCAAGTGTTTATGGCAATTAGTGATATCATTTATGATAACAAAACCAACTCGGCTGAGCCTTTAGGAGCTGTGTATGGGTTTCATGTCAAAATATATTTTTAAATATTTTTCTATTGCTAAATATTGTGTGACGTGCTATATTTATCAGCAAACTATAAACCATCCATCCATCCATCCATCGTCAACCGCTTATCCCATTAGGGGTCGCGGGGGGGCTGGAGCCGATCCCAGCTGGCATTGGGCGAAGGCAGGGTTCACCCTGGACAGGTCGCCAGTCCATCGCAGGGCACATAGAGACAGACAACATATAGACAGACAACCATTCACGCTCACATCCACACCTACGGGCAATTTAGAGTAATCAATTAACCTAAACAGCATGTCTTTGGATGGTGGGAGGAAGCCGGAGTACCCGGAGAAAACCCACGCTTACACGGGGAGAACATGCAAACTCCACACAGAAGAGCCGCAAGCTGGAATCGAACCTGCGACCCTCTTGCTGTGAGGCGACAGCGCTAACCACTACACCACCGTGCAGCCCCAAACTATAAACCATGACTTTAAATTTGTAATGAAAAACAATGGTTATCTAACAAGCTGTATTTAAAATACTAGGTGGAACTGTACAAGGAGATTTTAAAAGAAGCAAAGAAATAAATAGATTTCTTCTCTGCGTGTTCAGTAAAGACGCATACAGTATTTAAAGGGTTGGTTCAGCCAAAGGACTTCCACCTCCCCGATACGGTGGAGGTGAATGGAATTTTGTTTAGGTGCACACCACATTAGAAAACAGCTTAGGAGTTCAATTACACTTCAGATCACGGCCATGAACCACAACGCACCTGGTGTGAGTCTGGCTGGGGACCTTTGTTGTATCTCATACCCTGTTATCTCTCTACTGGTGCTGTCTTATAAAGGTAAATAATGCCCCAAAACACACTTAAAAAAGAGACAATGTCCCTGTTGCACTGGATAAACCACAAACTGGGTTATGAACAGGTTAAACTGGAACTACTTTCTTTTTCTGTCATGTCCCCCTTTAGAAGCCAAAAAAATCTTTGTCTTGTTATAGCAGAAAAAAATACAAGTGGTATTAATAACAATGATGACTGACTTCATGTAATTACCATAATGCAATACAAGACTAAAAATGATTAGTTACACCTGTGTTTTACAGGTCAAAATGTCTGCTGTGAAAAAGGTCTGTGGCTCTGCCCCCAGTTTGGGAACCACCAGTGTAGTGAAACTAGGCACGAATAGTGCATCTGACCCAGGAAACACTCAAGTGAATAACCAGTTAGAGTGAAAACAGCCAGGAAGAGAGCATGCACTGGGCTCAACAGCAACGGCATAATGCCTCCTCCTTAACACCCCAAACCTTGTAGTGGGTTAGCATACTTTTGTCCCTGAAGATTTTGGGGTTCCTGGACAGCAGAGTTTGTAGAAGCATTGGCATTTCACCCTCGGGTTCATCATTGCCCAAGTTGTCCTTCAACTCTCTGAAAGGTAAACAAAAGTATAGCCCACAGTCATGTTATTGACTAATACATTCATACTGAATTACCAAGATGCTGTGAAAGATCGGTGAGTGAGTACTCACATGTGTTCAGTGGAGACCTGGTTAAGGCTATGTGCCAGCTGAGTCACCAGATTCTCGTCCCGACACACCAGCAGGCTGCTGACCTCTTCGGAGATCCTTCCATTGTAGAGCAGACTCTTAGCAGTGGTGGCGGGGAGAGGTGAAGGCAAGGGCAGCTGGTTCAACACTAAAAGGAAGATGGGCAGACAAGTTAGGTTGGCTAGAAACTAGAAAATAAAGGGAAGCGAGATGGGAGAAAATATAAAAGAAAACCGTTGTGGATATATTTGGATTACATTTTAAGGATTTAAAATCTAAAAAGATGCACCTGACTCACTCTATTTGATAGCAATGTCATTTTTTAGACAATGTACATTTTGGCTATATCAGCTTAAGCTTGATATACAGTATTTTACTTGGAATCAATTTTGTTTTGATAACATCCTTTGGTAACATCAGAGTGAAGAAAGGTCCATTGACCTCTACGCTGAAGTTACATTTTGTACAGTCTCATGCGATCAAATACAATAGCTCTGCAATAAAGCATATCTTTGTGAAATGTCTGATTGTATTTACAGTTATTAGTTTTTTCTTTCATGAGAGAACACAGAAGGAACACAGGCCACTTTACTTTTGTCTGCCCTGAAATCACCCGTAGTGAGAAGCATTGTAATTGCCAGTATTTAGTTTCTGGTACAACTACACAATATACTAGAAGCACTACAACGCTACCCATAGTATAACATTATAACAGCATAACATAATGGTTTGAATGTTGGTGTTTTGAACAGCATTAGAGTGAGGTGATGTTGCACTTACAGTCTGTCAGGCTAGCAATTCCAGCAAGAGTAGTGATGGGAACATGAGGCATATCACCATTCATGCTGAAGATGAGGTCAAGAGGTCGTGTCAATGCACAGGCTGCTCAGTATCACCAGTCTCTTCCTTTTCCTCACATCTCCAAAATGCTGCAGACAAAAAAAGAAGTGACAACATAAACTAGCACTAAATGTTCACTGTCAGGGTATGGATGCCTTTACATGCATCGCTTTCCATGTGAGGATTATGAGTATAAAGAAATAGCCAAATGTTTTCCACATAGCTACAGGGTGCTTCTTGTGGGATGTGAAAAATGTGTCGGCTCATGAGTGTGCATTATTACACTGCACACATAACTGCACCTCTGACGTAGACAGTTTATACCGGCCTTATAGCAAGCCTGGGCATGCCTTTACAAATTATTGATTTGTATCAGCCTCTGGTGCCCAAGCCATCTTGTTCCCTCATCATTTTCCCTCTACACATACACAGCTTCACTGTGTGCATTTCGCTAGCTGTGATATTTGCTCAAGTTGAGCATGCAATTACTGCAGACACGTACAAGCAACAACATTAGCTCTCATATCAATGCAGTATGTCGTGCGTTACAAGTGGACTCGGCGGACCTAGCTAGCTATCTGATAGGCATGATGATAAAAAAAAGTTACAACAATGTCTATGCATCCCTAACCTCAAAGTCAGCTTGCCTGAGTTGTTTATAATCACTGTCGTAGCTGAAACCTACTAGCAAGAGGTATTCAGAGTACCTTAACGTAATGTCTCACATTATTTCTTTTGTTACAGTGTCAGTTAAGGTTTCCGGGGCTGTCCAAACACATAACAACGACATTAGCGTTAGCTTATCTTAACACCAGATGTGACTGTATTGTTATTCGTTTATTACTATCTAGTGGTTTTGGACACTTGCTAAGAGAACTAGCAGCATAACGATGTCTGTGAAAGTGACTAAAATCAACTCGGGGTTAGCCGGCTAGCAACAACTGGCGAGGTAGTTAGCTAACGTATGCTAACTGGCAAGGTACTGTAACTTGCCTAACGTTGAGCTAGCATCACCGGGAGTGCATCAAACCCAGTTAGCCTACTCTGTGTCGCTCTTTTTTATCGCGCGGCTCGTGTATGGGTTTAGATTTTCACCTCACACTCACTATGGCCTTCATCGACGCATTTCTAGCCGACAAAGTGGACCTCGGACTTGCCTTAGGAAGCGTAACCCCGACCCGACGCCAGGGAGGCAGGGGTACAAAGCAAAGACCCCATCACAAATCAGAAATATCGCCTTGGCTGATCCCGTTAACGATCCCCAACGGCTGCCCGGTGTGTCTGACAAACCGTGAATACTCGGGAAGCTGAACAATTTGCCCGAATAGAGGTTGTTATTGTTGAATCTGGCTTATTTACCTCTGGATGTGATGAGAAAGAGAAGTGGTTCTGGTGGAGGAGGAGGTGGTGGTGGAGGAGGAGGAGGAGAAGGAGGAGGAGGGGGAGGAGCAGGAGTAGGATGGCAGCTGGAGCTGGAGAAGTCTCTAGCTCCCTCTCCGTCCCACTGTTCAAACAGCTCCTCCGAGTAATAGCTTACACAACGGCTGTGATCCCCGTCGGGAGGACTCGGGGGGTTTTCTTCTTTCTCACGGCGACCACATCAGCTGGGATGGGGAGCGCATCCCCTCGAACCGGCGCCGCAGGCGACGATTATATCAGACGGTGGATGCTGTGATTGCGGGTACCGGTTAATTTTCGGGGGTGAAAACAATCGAGGAACAGAGAAAAGGGGGATCCACATTGTCTATCCCCCTACCCGTCTCCCTGTCTCTCAAAATGACGACCGGAAGAACCGGTAAAGGGAATAACTCCCTCAACCGGCGAGGAGCCGTGGCTAATTAACGTTTATCACCATCGATAACAGCCAGCAAGCACCTCCTGGGATCTTTAATATGTTATTACAACGGTACATGCTTTCAAAGATCAGATTTATGCATGAAAACAATGAAATCAAGTCGTGATAAAACAGTCCTCTCCAGAATCATTAGACTGTGATGTGAACATCTGGAGCTCAAACAGCATCATCTTCACAAAAACTTAAATTATATGTTTTTTTTTTTCCTGATCAGCTGTCATTCACATTTTAAAATCTGTCTTTATTCATGCGAGAAGAGACGTATGTACTTGTCATCACAACACACCAATCAGCTGACTTCCACTAAACAAATAAATAAATAAAACTTAACCCAAAGCTGCAAAAGTATCCTCCTTTTAGGTTTTCTTACATGCTCCAAACTATTCGGGGATGTATTCATTGTAGAAATACAAATTAATTGAATAAATAAATAAATAAATAAATGAAATCACTTATTTATAGTATCTAACAGCATACATGTACTGGGATGAGGCGCAGAGGGAAGCTACTGTTTGAGACAAATCAGTACTGACTCAATTTCATAAACAGGTTTTGGTCTCCCTCTTGTGGGGAATTTTTTTTTTAACTGTTTTTGCAGACTAAAGTTTTCCTGTCTTTCTGTCTAGGTGCTTTCTGTGTGACATGTGAAATTTGATCATCTGAGGAAAGTATCTGTGCAACACACAACAGCTATTGTGTTGCACATCTTGAATGATGGAATCAAGCAAAAACAACACAGACCATTTTATGTTAACGAGAATGTAAGAAAATACTCTGCTACTCTGGCATATACCGTATATTTGGATGAAGACTGTCGTCAAAAGTCAACAGAGTGATTTATATTAAAAAACAAGCTCGACATGAGTCTGAGGATGGACTTACTGATTATGATTATTCAGGAGCAGTGAGATACTGAATCATATCTGAAACTAAAAAGGGACCCCCTCCATGCTACAGACAGTTTACTGAGGAAATTAAAGTCATCTGGACACCCTTTCCTCCTGAAATGAGGTTCATTCTTTTGCACCAATCACAGTTAAAAAACAACACTTTTTACTGCACATCAACTTGACACTTTGCAGACTGAATGAGGAGAAAAGAGACCACACTGAGCCTCCATCTCTCCTAAAATGTTTGTTTCACTTTTTGGAGATTTAAACACCACCAACAGCTCCATACTGGTAAACCATACGCTACGTAGTTTGCAGCAGCCGAAGAATAAAAAGTCCCCATACAATTTGAAGAGCCTTGAGCAGCAGTAAAGTAAATGACCATAGGCATAGATTATATATTTCATTTCTATGGTGGTGGTACTGGTATGACACAGAAATTCACATATTGTTGAATAATTAACTTGTGGCTCCGACTTGTTACACATACTACTACATGGTTTCTCAGTTATAGCTGGTAATAGGAGAAATAGCAGTAGGTTAAATTTTTTGACTTGATGTAATTTGTTGTTATTAGCAGTTTGTTGATTTATTGTTTCTGGTATTTTGCTTGTTTTTTATTTTCTATTATTTTTATTTTTTTTTTAACTTGTGGTTATTTGTTATTATTGTCTTTAATAGTTGTAGTGTTGTGGATTAATTATTTTTTATTTTGTTTTGTTTGAATTGTGTTGGTTTTTCTGTTTATATAAATATGTAATACACAACATACAAAAAACATACAAAAAATATGTATACACACACACACACACACACATACACACACACACACACACACACACATATATATATTTGTTTTAAGTAGGATGAGGCCAAGACATAACCATTCATTTATATAAATGCATCTCTATCTATCTATCTATCTATCTATCTATCTATCTATCTATCTATCTATCTATCTATCTATCTATTCTATTTATATATCTTTTTCACTGAGAGTACATGTACTGTACATCTAATTATACAGAAAGACAACATGATCTGTTGCTTTCGTTTTGTTTTGTATTTCATTCTTATTCTGTGTTTTGCTTTTTGAACTTGTTTGCAGACAAATTATTTTCTTTATTTATGTATTTATTTATGTATTTATGTTCAGAGAATAGCTCAGATATTGGTAGAGGTTATTTAACTGGGCAGACTTGATAAGACGCTTAATATAATACATAACGGAATTTGTCTATATTTTATGAAACAACCATAATGTTTCACTATGAGCCACTTGTAGCATGCTGTGGTATTGAAGTTTTCCCCATATTATTTATTATTTACTGGGTTGAACCAGGCCTATATGTTTATTGTAGCTCCTGGATTAGGATATCTGTGAATAACAATACCACTGTTTCCTATGAAAAGCCAGCAGCTGACTCCTGTAGTTTCACGAGTGGAGAATAATGTTGCGTTCAGGACTGCAGGGTTTCACAGTAATTACTCTGCTTCAATGGGTTTATCCATGAGCCTCTAACCCGTGACCGTCATGAGGGTTTTCTGCCCCTCTCTGCTCTCCGACACACCGAGGCAAGATATTTGAGGAGTGAAGTAACACAGAGCGGCAAGGACCAATAAGTCTTTTTGAGAGGACATCCCAACCAGAGGAGCTGCTCTCTGCAATCTAATTATCCAATTTGGTAAGATGCTATTTGCTATTATAGGCAGTTACTTTCAATGAATATTACTTTCAGCTAAAGTCCAAATAGTTATGACCTGATCAGGACAAATAGATTAGATTACACCAAGAAAAACATGAAAATAATAATAATAATAATAATAATAATAATAATAATAATAATAATCTGATTAAGCTAAAAAAAAGAAAAAGATAATTATGTAAATTATTGTATAATTTTAAATAAGCACCAGTGTATATTTGTGCATGTATAAAGGCAGGATGTAAATGCAACTGGACACACATGGAGGGCAGTGATCCATGAAGAAGCCCATCCAATTTTATTTTAATAAACATAACAAAATTAACTTTATCTGAATGTTCAAATGCAGAAAAATTTCTACCCAGAAACAGGCAGTGGGGAGGAGAAATCAGTCAGAAATAATATATTTCTATCACATGTAAGAATGGTTGAGGCTTATAAAAGTCCTTTAATGTTGTGGTGGAAAAAAGTTAGTCATAATAATCCCTATTCCTTTAACTAAAAGAGACTTAATTAACAAAAGAAAAGGGGTTATATTGTGCAATACTGGACACTGTATGCTGCACAAATCAATTTTACAGTGCACAGATCCATGGTGGTTCAGTGTGCCTGGACTGTATATGCATGGTGCAGGAGTAAAATGTTCTAGACAAAAGCATATTTAATGTGAAATACATCAGATTCTCTAACTTTACTTTACTGTGATTTACTTTACATGATATAAGGGGATAATATGATTTGATGCACTGAAAGTAAATATAGTCCAAAATGTTTTCACATCAAGGACCTCTAAACTGACATAAATTAGACCACGGACCCCCAAGATTTTGTCCCAGATATGCTGGGATTTTTGCTTTCAGATGTTTTATTACATCAAATGCATGAAAGCCATCTCTAAAAATATGCATCATGTTACTATATACCGGTAATTATAGTGACATTTTTTTTTGCTAGGGACCCCATGGAACCCCCTCCAGGACCGCTGTGGGTCCCCAAACCCCACTTTGTTACCACAACATAGCTACTCAGTCAGTTTATAAAGTGATTTTCTGTTGACTTCCAGCTTGATGCCGTGTAATCGTACATCCGGGATGCCTCGTGGAGACTTCAACATTTATTTTGCCAGCAGCAGACGAGGATACGTCAGAGCTGAGGAGTATGTTTATCCATTTTATTTTGAAATCAGGGATCAATGCCTGAGCTTTTTTTTTTTTTTGTATTCTGAGCTTCCTTATATGAATCTATTGTATAAAGCTAAATTGTGGTGAATAAAACTGATAAGCCCAAATGATATATGAAATAAAACTGTGTCTATGTGAACTGTGTTGTGAACCACAGGGCGGTGGGTATAGTTCTGCTAGTGGTCATCCTGGCAGCTCTCCTCATCCTGGGCTGCTGGTACTTCAAGAAGAGGAGTGGCTACAGAATAATCAGGGTGAGACCATCATACTCCCTTTAATAAGGTTTCTATGTAATTCCATATGAATTGATATCAATCAGTTGATAGAATATGACATATTCATACAAAAAGAAAAATGCTCTCTTGTGATATATTCTTTCAAATATGCTTTTTTTTTTTACTGTATGTCTGTTCAATCTTCATCACCCTATCCTCATTTATTATTGTTTTCCCACAACTCCTCACACATGGTTCTCTCCCCAGCAGAGCCCTAGGTCGGGGTCACCACGTCACACAGGAGGCCAGTACTCAGAGGCAGGACCTTCAGCAGATAACAAGATGGCTCTAACTGACTTTGGCAGTTTCCGACCTACGGTGAGGGAAAGAAAGTTACCCCATGCCTGGCCCTTTGTTGTATCTCCCTATTCCTAAGTCAGGTGTTTTTTTATGTGTAAGAAGTACTTTTTTCACCTATTCAAATAATAATAATGAACTTTTTACTGTCTATAGCACTTTTCAAAAACAAGTTAAAAACTGCTTTAGAAAGAGAACAGAAATTAACAGATAGGAATAAATAGTCAAAAAAATAAAAATGACACACAAGGTATGAAGTACTGTAACACAGTAACATCAAGTACAATAATAGCAGGAGAACGATTAAGAAAAAGCAATTCTGAAAAAGTGTATGAAAGAGACAAAACAGAGCAAGCCTGCCTGATCTCCTCCAGCAGGTCGTTCCAGAGTCACTCCAAAGACTCTGTCTCCTCTGGTTTTTAGCCTTGACCAAGGAAAAACTTAAGTTTTTTAAAATTATAGCAATTATTTTTAATACACCACCAATCAGTAGTTAAGTAGAGGACAGACTTAAACTCGGTAGAGTCCATGGCAGAGGGCTGCTCTTAGTACAACACACTGTAGAGCACGTGAAGCTGATGCCCGAAGGGGAGATTATTGTGTCACCAGACTAAGGGTAGGTCTTAAAAATGTTTCATTCCCAAGGGAGGTATGTGTATCCATGTGTGCAGGAAAAGTGAGGGGAGGAGGTTCAGGTCAGCACCCTAACATGTGAGATGAAGTTGCAAAAACACAGCGTCCTTTAACAAGTCCCTTCCTTTCATACTGCAGCAGTCACCAGAGTTTTATAAAGACAGAACATTTTAACCATGCAAGACCGAGATTGTTTAAACCCCAAGAGTGCCTCCAGTATCCAAACATTATGTTTCCAAACATTATGTGTAAAATTTTGATGTAATGATGGCCATAAAAAAAGACAGCACAAGTTTGTTTGAATATTCAGCACTGTATGAAACTTTAGTGGAAATGTGAATTTCCAGCTGTATCTTTTGCATGCATTTGTTTTACTCTCCTCCAGGTTCCCAATGCTCCTCCAGCCTATGAAAAGATCTCCTCAGGGCCACTGCCTCCTCCCTATTCCCCCTAAAGGACTTCTGTAGAAGATGGACAGATGTCTAAAGAGGAAGAAAGGAAAATACTGGAGAAGAAACGCTAAACTTCATCTGTTATCTGATGATATATAATCTGATGTCTCTGTGCTTCGTAGCTAAATATACCAACAGGTGAAACTATTTTATGCCTCACTTTGTAAAATTATTCACATGAACAATGTATATACTGTAGGTTGTTTCAACAAACAATAAAAATGATTTGTGTATAAGGAAGCAGCTCAAACACACTTGTTGAGGACAGTTGCATTGTTTATTCCCATGCAGTGACGTCCACATTTGTTCAATGAAAATGTAGCTAGTAAATATTTTTTGAAAAATCTATATGGTAAAAATAAATAAATGTGACTTCAAAACATTTTACATGGGCTCAAACATGTAGTACAAATTCAACTATTAGTTTATTTATATACCTAAAAAGTAAAATGCAGTTTTCGAACAGTTACTAGTTGTGATGTGACAGAATCTGGATACAGACAGTTGTATTGTTCAAACTGACATAAAGTAGAGAAAGCTGTACCATTTATTACTTCTTGAAGCAGAATCTAATGGCACTGAAAAGTATTACAAAAGCTTGAGTTGAAATTCATTCAAACTGCCCTCCAATTCTACTGCTTTGTTATAACAGGTATCATTACTGGCCATAAAGTAAAAAAAGTAAAGTCAAGAGTTTGTAACATTCATCAGAGGGCAACCTCACCAGTTTCCACTTGAGAAAACCATCACAGTATACATTTCCAGTATGTCTGATTGAGCATATAGTTTACCTTTAAAATGATCTAACCAGAGACTATAACCTACTGTATCCTAAATGTAAGTAAGTTTAACTAACCCCAGGATTACTACGAGCAATGGATATGAGCACTGGCAAAACTAAGCAGCTGAAACATGGAGTCCTCACACAGCTGGCACAGTCTCAGTTAATTGGTTCACTTCTCTCTGCCTGTGAGGGATGTAAAGAGGAATCATGTGTGTGTAGTGCTCCGCTGTTGGGGGAAACCACTAGTGCATCCAGCGGTTTGGGGCAGGCAGTCGGCTCAGCTGGGTTGACCTGGCACTGAACTGTGTTCAAAACAGCTCCATCTGGACTAATGAGTAGCTTGGATGCTACATTGGTATGCAAAGCTAAGGATGAGGTCTGCAGAGAGTGCTTTCCAAGTGCTTGATTGGTCAGAACGACAGATGGGTGGATGTTTGTCTTCAGTGATGTGATTGGTTGAGCTGGAGTGATTATTATAGTGCTGCTGGATGAGGGTGCTGTGACAACAGGTGCCGTTTCAAAGGTGTTGACAGTGCTTCCGATTGGTGGGACTGTAGCAATGGGCAGCATCCTAGACACTGCACTTACAATTGGCGGAACAGCCACTGTTGGCAATACCTGTGTCCGTGCGCCAGCGAGCACTGTGTTCATGACTGCAGGCCTAGGTGTGTTACCGAGTCCTGCATGCAATAAAGCCTGTGAAGGAGCAGTGGAGGGTGCTGCAATTCCAACTGCAGTCTGCTGGGGCTGTATGCCAGGGCCCGGGGCTGTCACTGAAACCACTTGCTGGGCAAGAAGAGAAGAATGCAAAGCTGGTGTACCTGCTACCACAGGAGCTGTAGCTGAGGGGAGGGGTGGTATGATGGGGCTGGGCAGGGCAACAGCTGACGGGCTGGATAAAACAGGTAAGGATGATAAAGGTGCTGACAATCTGGACGAGGGGACTGTTACTGCAGGTGAAATGGTGGATGAACATTCAGCTGACGTGGGTGTACCAGCAGCTAGCCTGACTGTAGTCAGTGCTGAGCCGGGAGCAGAGGCACTGGTTGCCACTGGGGAAACTAGGGCCGGTATACTGCCTAACCTCGGCGGAGATGAGACCAGAGTGGGCGTACCTACAGGTGGTGATGCAAACTTACCAGCCTGCGTAGCTGGAAACCTAGGCAGAGCAGACACTACATTTGTTTTACTAGGTAACCATGTTGAGCCCAGGCCAGGCGTTCCTGTTAGTCGGACTGGCGTGGCATTTGGAGTAGTTGCTAGCAATGATGGACCACCAGCAGGTGTGCATGCTACAAAAGGAGAACTTACAACTGGCACACCAGGCAGCCGCGCTGGGGATTGGGGTAAAACTGGTGCTCGAGGGGCTACAGTGACATGACTTCCCCCTTGGGGAGGTACTGATGCTCCAGCGCTGGCAGCACTGGCAGTAGGCACTTGTTGTGGTGCAGTGCTAGAGATGATGAGGACATGGCTGCCTGGACCCAAACCCTGGGGAGGGACTACAAAACATGCATTGTTGAGGAGAATCTGCGTACCAGCAGCAAGAGGCGTAGAGGTGTTGATGACTATTCTCTGCTGGATTGTGCCAGTAGCAGAGGTGGTGAATGGGGTGGTTGTTGTCGAGGAGATGGTTTTATTGAGGGCAAGTTGAGAGGAAGATAAGAAGGAAGTGGTTTCCTCACCAATGCCACTTTGGATATTTGAAGGCTGACGGATAAGAGCGGGTGTGGAGGTTTGGGCTGGGCTACTCTGCACAGTAGTAATTACCTGAGCAGGAGAGTTACTGGACAGTATACCTTCAGGCATACTAAGGTCCTTGGTCATGTTTCCTGCAGGCAGAGTGGCAGCAGTGGATGTGGAAGAGCTTGACTGGGAGATCATAGCGAACGGAGGGACACCCTTGAGTGGAAAGCCAGTGGTCAGAGAAGAGTGAGAGGCAAGCTGGGCAGAACTACTTGTGATGGTATTTGAACTCGTAAGCGGGACCAGTCCAGTGGTGGTGGCTGTCAGACGGCCTGTATCTGAGACAGACACTGGTGTGCTCTTGGAAGGAGAATATGACAGAGCACCTATAGTCTGTCCGATGGTTGTTGTCTTCCCTGACAACTGGATCTGAACACCTGCAGATACACAAGATATTTTACTCAGTACCTCAAAATTGATAATGGGGCTGAATTCAGAGTATTAGTAGAAATGTCCCAATCAAGTTTTGATGTACCCGATTCCCGATTGAGTTTTCCGGACAGATACTTCTCTTTTCCTATATAATACAGCTGCACAGTGCACACTTCAAATACATTAAAGTTGTTATAATCAATTCAATGTATATGCTCGACAATAGCTCTGCACTGCATTTAGGAAAAATCTATCCAAGGTGTTTCTTAGGATTTATTTTTGTCATCTGCACACCTTTTGCATGGATTACATTAATAAATTAGTCTTATTTGCTTTTTGCTCGAAGGGTTTTTGTTAGGTGGCGTGATGATTGCGGAGGTTGATTTCTGTCTGTTCTGCTGTCCATAGTGAAACACCATGAACCACAGATGACAACAAAACGCAAGATACTCTCACACTGAGCTGAAATGAAATGAGGGCACATAGATTAGGTAAATAACATGAACAAACAATCTCATACTGCATTTTGCTGTCATTTATGGCAGTGGTTCCCAACCCTTTACCTTAAGTGACCCCTTTTCGATCACTAAGTAAACTGACGAACCCTGACAAAGTGACATATATTGAATGCATAACAATAATAGTACAGACGAACTGATAAACTGTACAGTTAACCCAAATACTGAATGCAATAATTGCAGGAAGTTTGTGTAAAACATGTGACTTGGATGAATTTTAAGGAGATTATTTCCAGTGACTATTGCATTAGATTTAATACTTCATAGGCTCCTTTTTGACAACATCAGTGTTTTCTTCTCAATGATGCTTAGCCATTGTTCTTTTAGCTCTTTGGTTGTTTTAACTCCAATTTTTTTTTAATGCAGGACAAGGCTGTTTGGCAGAGAGGAAGGCTCTGTGAATATAACTTGTGTTCAGGTCCTCATTGTACCCTTATCCTATAAGTTTATATTTGAAATAATACCCCAAACTTTAAAAATGACAAATGGTGAGGGGTCATCCGTAAATTCTTTTGATAAGTTTTCTTACAGGCCTTAAAATCCAGAAGGCCTGACGACCCCCCTGTGAAGCTTTAGCGACCCCTAGTGGAGGTCTGACCCCATGGTTGGGAACCTGTGGTTTATGGTGTGTGGTGTGTGACTGCTGGAGGAGGTCGGCGGAGTAGAGGAGAGACGAACCGCCATGGACAGTAGAGAGTTTGAGAGTTGATGGTGGCTACACTCGTTGCATTGTTGTGCATGAAAGCTTTGCAAGTAAAAACAACGGTGTGACAGGTGACGTAAAACAAAGGATTGGATCAGGCTCAATAGCTCAATATAGCCAATACCAATCAGATAAAAAAAAAAATGCATTGATCGGCCTGGATACCGAGATTTGCGATCAGACTGGGACATCCCTAGATCTTGGTATTACCACTGTAATACAATACTTAAACTACTAAATACTGTAGCTTCTAAAAAAAAAAAATAAAATAACCTCCAACTACATTATGAATTCTAGATGTACTAATTTATAATATAAATTAAATTTGCAGACTGAATCAAACGATACAGCAGATATGATGAGAATACCAGTAAAGCATCACATCAGCCAAACCCACCTGAGGGCAAAGTGATGTTCTTGAGCTTGGACAGTGATTCTGAGTTGACAGCAGGTTGGCGTGAGCTTAATCCCATCTTTAGAGTCTGACTTGATAATGAAGTGGTCAGCAGCGTTCCACTAGCCCCCGTTGCTATTGCCTGCTTTGGACTGTTTCCCCCAGAGGTGGTGGATGATGTTGCTGCGGGCTGGCTGATGAACATGACTCTGGAGCTAGGAAGTGCTTTTGTGTAAGAGGGCGTACCTTTAGATAAGCCTACATTTGAGGCAGAGGAAGAAGAGGGAGTAACTAGGATGAATTTAGTGACTTGGGATCTCTCATCTGTACTGGCCCGCTTCACACCGGTCTTGCTCATGAACTCTGCTGGTGTGAGAATTTGGGGAACACCAGAGCTACTCAGTGATGGGACGACAACAGTATTTTTTACTAATGAAGCTTGAAAATGAGAACCAGCAACAGGTGCCTGTGCATGCTGGCCAATCTTTGTAGAAACAGCTGAAGTGCTGGAGCCTTGACTTATAGCAACAGTAGTGCCTACAGATTGGTTTCCTGGGCCTGTAATGGGAATGCTACCAGTGACTGCATTGAGAATGGGCGTTGTGAGAGAGGAAGGAGACTTTAATACTGAAGGAACCTGCTTCTGAGGTTGGGCCACTGAGATACTAGTCACTGCTGGGATGGAGCAAGGGGGAGTCTCAGAGGGAGCAGAAGGAGAGAGCGTCTGTGACGTCTTGGAGATGAGGAAGGCTTTAAACTGAGGTGAGATGGTGATGACCGGACTGGTGGGCAAAGAACCAAGCGCATTCTGGTCTGAGGATGTTTGGACTTTGACGATGCCCGTGTTTCCTCCTCTAGTTGTTACCAGGATGGACTGTGAGTCACGGATACACACCGTCTTGAGCTCCTGTTTAGGGTCTGTAGATTTAATAGGCTCAGTAGAAACTGCACTAGAGGGATATGTGATGGGTGAGGGGTTTGGCGTGACACTTTGGGGGTTGCAGACTTGAGCTCCCTTGAGCCCTGCTGTGTTTAGGGCCCCCTGTTGCAGACAAGATGAAACAGAAGGAGAAGGTGTCCTGGCATCTTTTAAGGGAGCCACTTGCTGAACAGGGATTCTGTTTTCGGGAATAGTGAACCCAGGCACATTGGTGGACATACAGAAGGGGCTGGCAACTTTAGAAACTGGGACCTGAATGCCCTTAGACTGTTGTTGATGTAATGAAGACACTTTTTCTTCAGTTTTGTGAATGAGAAGGTTAGATGGCAGAATCACCAATTGCTGCATGATCTTCTCCCCGGTGTTCTGGTCCACAACAGGATGAACAGAGATCTTAACTGGGCTGCTGTTGTCTTTCCTCACGAGGTGACCCAGCCTCTCAGGTACTCTGTATACCACTTGGACAGGATTTTTTTGTACAGTCTGGGTTGGTTTCGCCTGTGGTGATTTAGGAAGAGCTGCCGTCCCTGTAGCCATTCCTGGCCGTCTTACAACTTCTGTCTGTTCTAGTCCTTGTGCCTGAATTTGTTGCAAGTTCTGCTGGGAACTGGATGGAGAACTTTGTGCTTTTGAAAGTGTTGTAGTAGTCACTGTAGAGGTAGGCAGGGAGACCAAAGACCCTTTGCTCTGTCTGTCTACGATGTTGATCCCTGTAAAATCAGCAGGTCGTTTCATTAAGGTCACTTTGTTTCCCACACTCTTAGCAAGCAGGGTGGGAATGGGCGTGTAGCCCTTAGGTAGTCCAGTGGTGGGATGGAGGATGGGGGTTGAAAGTGCTGCCCATGCTGAATTTGAATCCCTGGATTGATTTGATGGCCTCTGTTCAGATCTAGACTGTGGCCCAGAGTCAGGGGTCGAAATAATGTTACTGCTGCCAGCCTGACTTCTTGGCAACAGATTGATGTGTTTTTCTGTGTTGACCAGAGGGTGTTTTAGGTGGTTGAGAGGTTTGTAGGTCATTCTTTCTCCAGCAGACTCAGCCACAAACTCCCTGATGTTTGCTGAGAACATAGAGATGTCAGTTAGTAATGCACTGATCAATGAGCCATCTATACAAGGCCAACACTCAGGTAGTGACATTCATTTCAATTCTTCTAGGATGGTTAAATAAGCTCAGAACTGTGAAACTTTACCTCCACTCCAAAGACCTCTGGGAACCATATGTTCCAGGTCCTCGTCTTCTGATCTTCTATAATGATCCGAAAGTGAACACACGTCCTTCCCCAAACCCCTCTCTTCATCATCCTCATCTTCATCCTCATCATCTGATGATGATGATGAAATACTCTCCTCACGCACAAAGTTATTGTATTCGGGATGCTTCTTGAAATCATCAAATTCCTTCTTCAAACGAAGTCTGATGTTGAAGCAAGAGAAGAAAAGAAGGATTTGTCTTCAGTTAAGCAATGATTTTAAGACAAAAGAGCTTTTTAATCAGTCATATGTTCTGTGCTGGTCAGCTGAGCTCAAACTTCACAATACTAAGAATTATTATCATGACATAGCTTTGATCAAAATCAAGTATCTATGAAGGTTTGATCCAGTCATCATTTAAATGTCAAATGAGCTGTACCTGTTCCTTTGGAAGGCCTTAACCAGTTTGGGTTCCCAGGGTGAGAGCTCATTCAGTAGTCTGATCAGAGTGCTGTGGAGGTCTTTCACTGCCTCTCTCCTATAATACCACCGACCCTGTCAGTTTAAACATGCAAAGGAAATCTTAGTCAGGTCATCAACATTGTATTCTCCACCAAATACAGTAAGCTCTGGAGCATGTGAAATCCTACGGCACCTACCAATCTCTTTTTGGTGCTCTCCAGGTCATCAAGCTCATCTTCTGTCTTACTGATCAGCTCTCGCAGCTCCTCAAGACTGGTGCATACCAGCTACAGAGGAGAAATTACAAATCGAGCTTAAAGGAAAACTTTGCAGCTTTTCAACAAACTTCGTATCGTTGCAATGTGAGCGGTATGTGCAAATGAGCATAGTCCAGCTTCCCTGGCGCATGCAGCTTCCTCGCCAGCAAATCAGTGGTGCATGAGTTGGGGGCTCCAGCCACTAGTTTCACAGAGGGAGGCTGAACATAGTTCATTTGCACATACCATCCACATTGCAATGATAGAATAAGTTGGTTGAAAATCGGCAAAGTTTCCCTTTATATCAAGATTATAAAATAGTTTTAGCATTGGCCAATCCTCACCTATGGTGTATTATTTATTTATTGTTATTTTTCTGTCTTGTCTTTTTTATTCAATAAACATTAAGTCATAATGACAGATTATTAAATAATTATACATTTTTAATGATTACTCAAATAATACAGAATTAAAAATACACTACTAAAGAAATAAGAGCATGTATTTCAGCATGAGTGTGACTACCTTAAATGATGGCTCAACTGGAGGTTCATCTTTAATTTTCTTTGAAGATTCAAGCTTTTTTTCCTGTCCATGAGATAACAAATATTATCATTGAAAGAACATGTTATTATTGAAAAACATAAACTTAATATTAAAGCATATTAAGAGAATATCCAATATGGTATCGTTGCTATAAATGCACGCTTACTAGCTGAGGTTGATGCAATGTCAAAAGAAACCACTGGTCAACACTGAGCCTATTCTCACCTGTTTTATGTTTCTTCTTCTTCTCTTTCCTTTTGATCGTTGTGGCAACTCTCCGCACTGCAGACTTGGTAGTCTCAGCTGGGGACAGCGTCATCCTGTCCACGTGCTGCAGCTGCTTGTGCTCTCCTTTCATTCTCAGCAGCTGTTCCCTCCCTCGCTTTTTCCTCCGCTTTTTTCTTTTTGTCCAGATTTTGTCATTCACCCTCTCATCACTTGAGTTTTGAGAGCTCTCAGAAGACAACAGCCCTGATGTACCACAGCCACAGTCATGTTCCTCAGATTTAACATGACTACTTTTGCAACAATCCAAACAGGAAGACCTTTGGTGTCCCCGACTGGGACTTCCTCCCTCCACTTTGACTGGTTTGGTTGGGGGTGAGCGAGCAGGTGACCTGCCTGTGTAGCTGTGCTCTCCTACACTCAGACAGGGCTCCTGTGTCTCTGCTTTAATGGTGCACATTGAGCCCAATGACAAGCTCTGCTCCTGTTTTAATCTGAGTCGCTTAGATTGATGCTCCAACTCTACAGTCTCTTCCCTCAAATTCATTCCCACACCACTCCCTCCAATAGGACTAGTGTGTGAAAAGGAGTTAGTGTGTATTTTTAAGTCTAATTTAGAGTCTTCACAGGAGTCTCCCTCAGAGGACCCTGATTCAGACCCCTCCTCCTTCTCCAGTGACCACAATTTAAACTTATTATCTTCACCTCCATCCCTATTTTCCCCTTTGAAAACCCCAAGTACTCTCCCCTTTCCAAAGTCATCACACTCTCCTGTGTCCATTAAACCTTCATAACACACCCTGTCACTTGTAACCCCCTCTTCCTTCATTCCATCCGACTCTTCAGCCTCTGTCCCTGGCTCGACATCAACCCTTCTGACCCATACAGAAGGGAAAGGGAAAGCTGGGGGTGCACTGGGGCTCTGGCAGTAGATTCTCAGGTCTGCCCCACAGAAATGTGGAAAATGTATATAGGCATTCTCCTTGCTGTCATAGCCCAAAATAGACTCCCTACATTCATGAATGGGCTGGGCCAGGAGAGCATCCTGGACATATTTCTGCGTCTCATACACATGATCACACAACCCCTTCAGAAGCCATACCCGCTGGTAGAGTGGCAGCAAGTGAAAGGGTTTCTCCTCCAAAGGACTCACCTCCCCGAGAGTGCTGAAAAACTGGTAGCAGAGTCCAAGCTGCTCAGCCCGAGCGGGCTGATCATGGGAGGCACCAACAGCTCGATACCAGCCCAGGACCCGCTGCCTGAGTTCTGACTCCCAGCGGCGGTAAGGCAGGGCAGGCCGGCGGTGCAGAGTGGCCCTTCGCTGGGGCGGGGACAGCAGGGAAGACATGATTTTGGACAGTAGGAGGCTGCAGCGGGGCATCAGCAAACAACGCTCCAGATCAAAAAACACAATTTCTGGGAGGTTAAGGGCAGTCTGAGCCAGACAGAGAAAGTGCCCTATAGCAGGGAGTTCCCAAAGTGTGTCCACAGTGTGGGGGGAAGCCTGTGACAGCAAAGTCTGCTCCCACTCTTCCACTTCTTTGGCTGACATTTCCTCTGCCTCTTTCTTCTCGAGCTCACGTTGCCTGAAAAGTAAGAAAACATAGATTGTTGGCAAATTTACGACAGCAACTTTTAATCTCTCTCAAATATTCACTCGCCTCTTCTCCTCTTTGACCCTCTGTTGTTCTTCCAGCCGTAGGGCCTGGACCATGATAGACTCATGCCCACCGACAGTGATGGTAGCCAAGCTACGAGGTGCCAGCCTCCTCCTTGTGGAGGTGCCCCCTGAACCACGTTCCTCCTCTGCACCAAAACGTCCTTTAGAAGTCACAGCCAACGTTGTCTTTTCTCGTAGCGTCCTGGTTTGACAGACAACAAGAAATAAATACAGGTTTCAGTTTATGATTAAAGTACCTTGATAGGAACTGTCAGGATTGTTGGAAGCAAACAGAGAGCCCAGCAGCCAAACATTTGTTCAACATGCATAATTAGCTTGTGGCCATTTTAAAACATGTTACTGAGTAAATCACCTATCATCATTGTGAGATCATAGAAATACAAGATGCCAATAAAGTAATCTACTGCTATAGTTTAAAAACTGCATCCACTAAATGTTTGTGAGCTAACCTGGCCAGACAAATATTTGTTGCCCAGCAACATCAGTCTCTACTGTTGCTGCTGCATCTTGAACATTTGCCAGATTAGCAATTTGTTCAACAATGTAATTACGTCAAGTTTATTGTTTACCTGGAGAGCAATGTAAGCTTCTGCTCCAGCATGATTTCCAGCTTTTGAGCCTGTTTGGAGATCCAGTGGTCCACCCCGTGGTAGCGATAACAGTTCTCCAACATCAGCCTGAAGTCTGCAACAAACTCTGTTATGGTCTCGTACTCTTGGTTGATAAATCTCTCCTCCATCCTACGCAAGCACATCGACTGCCTGAGCTGTGCCTGACCACGGCCCCGGACCCCTCCGATACCATGCTGGGCCTCCTGGTGGCCGATGGGTTGGAGAAATGGACTAGTGATGCCTTTGTGCTTGTCCAAGAGGAAGCCAGTGAATATCCTATAAGCTTGCTGGACCTCATAGTTCATATCTTCCTCAAAGCTATTGCTGTTGGTGGAAATGCAGACCTCAGGCAGAGAGAGGTCGCTGTTAGAAAACTCTGACATATCATCATTGCTCAATGCAAGGTGGTCACCCTCAGCAGTAACATCTCCACCGTCACTTGGACAGTGTAATGCTACCACAGTCTCAACTTCACAGGTGCCATTACTGAGCCCATCCTCAGTTATGATCAGGTCAGTGCTGCTGCTCACCCATTTGGATTGTGAAGACATGATGGGCTGCTGCGGTGCCGAGCCTTGGTCAGTCACAGTCAGGTCCTGGTTGTGGAACAACGGTTGGTTGCAAGCTGCTGTGATTTGGTCTGTCACATCCACCTGATCCATGGTGCAGGCACCTTAAGTGGGTAACAGGTGTCACTTATGTTGGACATTTAGGACGCAAACAACACTCTGACACCGTTTTCATGCAAGGAAAAACCAAACCACAACAAATACAGTGCTTATTAAGCATTCATATAGCAAGGTCCAACAGAAATGACAGCAGGGAGATGATGCGTTTATACCTAACATACCTAAGTTTCCTAGGCTAAGTTTACTGACATTTCAATTCCTGTCATGGCAGGTGCTCACACTATTACAGCCACACGATGCTCTGACTACTGGGATGTTTATCACAGTGTTATTGTGGCCGAATTACTACTGGTTAAACTCATTTTATCAGCCTGCCTAACCTCAGCAAACTTTTCCTGTTCTCTGGATCTATGGCTCGCTAGCTTGAAGTTAGCTACTAGCGAGCTAGCTAACTAACGGTATAACAACAATAAGTAAACAAACTCTCCTCTGCCTCCTCATAGAGAGGACTACAGTGCACCTCCCGTCTCCTGTCACGTGTAAATTAAGAGCAAAACAAAGTGACCGGAGGCAGAGCTTGGCTAGCTAAATAACATACCTCGACGTTTTCAGTGCGGCTCCAGACACGCACCAGCTTTTAGCAAGCTTAGCAGCCACGACAGCTTGCTAGCTAGGTTAGCTTGCTATTGTCTCCAATCTGGGGCCTGCAATTGCTGCGTTCGCTGTCCATAATGAAAATTTAGTAGCAACTGAATGTCCGGCAGATAAAAAGTTATGCAGACATCTCATGTCGTCAGCACACGGAGTGATGTCAGTGACAGCAAGATAGCTAAAGGAGCATTAGCCAGAGTAACACTAGCTGATTGTCCGACAAAGCATAACAGTTCATTCTCACTAGCCATCCGGCTAACCAGCTAGGTTTGCAAGTTGACAGCCACTTTATGACAAGTGAAAAATTCTCGGTTCACTTTAGAGACAAATTTGCGCCATGTGTCAGATATCCTCTGAACCTTGTAGGCTTTACAAAACGCTAGTAACCGACTACTCCGTCTAGATTGCTTGAAGGCTGCTGTACCGTCCACTTCACTTCCACCCTGCGTGCGCCCGATGCAAATGTGCGCAGTTTGACGTAGCGAACTGTCGCATGTCACACCAAATTGCTATTTGCGATTTGGAGCTATTTCTGACATATTGACACTTTAGAATGCGTTATTAACCTCACTGTGATTGTGTCACCCATTGTAACAGAAAGACGAGCATCTGGAGACAGCTGTCATTCAAAATTTACATTTAAAAAAAATGCACATTATCGACAAATTTACTGCGCACAGCAACGAATCAGCAGCATGTAAAATCTCATGCATAATTTCAGCACTAAATTTTTTTTTATTAGTTACAGAAAGAGTTATCTCCGTGTACGGCATGAACTTTAGCAGCACGCAATACCCACTTTTGACCGCTAGATGTCGCGGGTTACTCATTTACCAACAGACAGTTTGTTACCCTTAATGGGCTTTTCTCTGCCCTTTGCTTAGCCTATCAGGTAACGCTTGGTCACAGGCTGCTGTTCGCCGCCTTTAAATAGCCCCACCACACGGTTATTCTGGTTATGGCTATGCTTGGGGTTAGCGTGTGTGTAAATCTGATCACAGGAGGCAGGATTTGATCACTACCTGGGAAAATTAACTACCCGTCAGACCAAGCGCAGGGTAAATGCCCAATGTAGGGTACCTACTGTAGGCTGAGGCAAGTGATTAGCGTTGTTAATCACCAAATTTCTCTTTTAAAACAATGTTTCCGGATATATTGAGCACCCCTCCTTTTTTTAAAAAAAATACAACTGCAATTTTTTAATTCACATGAGCAAAAGACAGAAAACGCAGCATTGGGAAAACGAGCAGATGCAGGCCAATCATCCAGACAGTTAGACTTGCCGGTGGCACATCGAGGAGGTCTCCAGCTGGGACAATTGTTAATTAAGCAATTATGCCACGAGAGGCGTGTGCTTTACAGTGATTTTGGCTCAGCTAAGAGGTATTGTTAGACCAGGGGTTTTCAGTCCAGTATAGGCTTTCTTTTCCCTTATGTGCATCGCAGTACTGTGCAAATACTTTGAGGGACGTGGATAAAGCCAGGACCATGATAGTGTACATAATTGTTTGATTTGCTATGGGAATTTTATTGATTTACCTTTTGATTACCTATCTGAAAAGTGTACTCATCATTATAACAATATGATGTGGATTATCTTGTGACAAAATGCTGTGACCAATATTCCTGCATAAAATGAAAGATTTTGCTTTACATAAGGTAATGAAATACATGACATTTAAAACCATTGTAGAAAATAAAATAGATTAATTTTTTTTTTTTTAGACAAAAAAATAGATCAGTTAGTTCAGATAGTTCAGTTTATGTGCGTTAGTAAGTTGAACCAAGTAACAAAAGTGCAGTGAAGAAATTAATCAAAGCCACACAGGACCAGGAGAGATTTTAATTTAAATTTGAAAGTGGAAGTTTGGGCACAATGAAGACAGTCACAAAGTTGGTCCCATTTGGTATAGCTGCTAAAAGCAGCTGCACTCTGTTTGGTCCATAAACTGTATATAAAGATGGATGACATGACAGCTACCCAAAAGTGAAGTCAAAACATCTGGATTGCCCCCTGGTGGCTGGCTGCAGTAAAGGTCATAAATCCCACCCCCTTCCATGTTAGTGGATGGGACAAGGGCCAAAGTCAAAGTAAACCTCAAATAAATTTTTCTCAAAAATGGTTTCAGTTATTGTTCATAATTATTGTCACACTGATGTATGTTCAAATGTTACTATTTCTGATAAGTTGCATTTTAATTAATTATTTGATGACATAAAAGGGGTGAGACGTTATGACTGACAGCTGTGATAGACAGCTGCTCTGAATGAAGTAGTCACAGAGCCAGACACTTAGGAATTGTACAAGAGAGGAGATGCAACTTTAACTTTCCATGTCATTTTGATTGTATTTATATTTATATTTATATTTATATTTATATTTAAATGTATATTTATATTTATATGTTACGGTTTGGCTTTGTCTTTAATCTAGCCAAACAGCTACTGTGTTGCTAACATGGCAGGCGGGTGGCTCACACCAACAAAATGTGGCCATGCTCGGCAGGTGATTGGCTCGGGCAGGTGTATGGGCAGGACCTCAATCTAGCTCTGGCTCCAAAGATGTCAAAATCTCAAGATGACAGCCCCCGTATCCAGGATATTTTTTGGGCCTATGAGGTTTATTTTTCATGTTAGAACTATGGCAGCAGCATTTTGAATGTGCTGCAGTTGTATAATGTTAATTTGGTTAATCCTATAATATACTATAATATAATCCTATAATATACTAGCTAGCCTACTACATTTAATCAGCACTTGATCACCAGTCAGACAAGGTGGGCAACTGCCCCGGGCCCCCAAATTCCCAGGGGCCAACAAAAGCCCCAGGGTCGCTGCAAGGTGATTGTTTTGTAATTTGATCAATTGTGGTTTTGTTTGGGAATATACAAATATACACTACTAAAAATCTATATCAGATGACACGATAGGGGCCTTAAAGAGAGTCCTGCTTCATAGCTGATCTTGAGACCCTGTCTTGAAGAGTCAAAGCGCCAAACTCTAGTTTTAAAACTTCATTATACCTCACCTGATACCATGGCTACATGGTGCATGGATGAATTTGTTGTTTGTTCAAGTTGCCACACAATAAACCTAAAGTAAAGCAACAAAAGTAAAAGTAGCCCACATTATGCACCAGAATGGCCACTGTCATAATTATATTATTAGGCTACATAACATATTAGATATTAGCTCAATGTTTTTTTGTGGGCTCATATTTTGCATGCAAGTGTGCAGTAACTGTCAGACAAATGAAGTGGTGAGATATAGTAGCATGAAATGAGAATGATAAGTACCTAGAAGGGATCTGGCCATGCACTCAACTGTGGTGAGGTTTCTGATTTTGTAAGTTTAGGCAACTCTACTGACAGGAGGAAAACCTCCTATATAAAAACTAATACTCCTTGTGTCTTTTTTTCCATACATATTATAGGATTGTTATAATAGATGCATACTACTGTACTGCAAATGCCTTCAGACAAGGCTTTGTATTTTTTTTTTTTTACATTAAAGGGAGAGCTGTGCCTGCACTCACTTATTTCATTTTTTAATTGTATTAATTGTAATTCTAGCTGAGAATATAGGAATATGCACTACTAAGAAGATCAATGTCAGATGATAAGGGCCTTAAGATGAGCCCTGCTTTGGTGGCTGATCTTAAGGCCTGGATGATTTTAAATTTGCTCAAGTTTCCACACAGTAAACTTTAAGCAAAGTATCAAAAGTAAAAGTACTCACTATGCACCGAAATGGCCTCTGTCATAATTATATTATTCAGCAACATAATTCTATTGTATTAGATATTAGCTCAATGAATTTCATGGGCTCATATTTTGTCAGACAAATGTAGAGATATAGAAGTACAATGTAGGGATGCACCAGTACCAGAACTAGATTTGATATTTTACAGACTCAAATAGCTGGATCAGGTATCTGTGACAGTGTCACACAATAATATATATTTTGGGGATAATATGGTGCAAATACAGAAGGCCTACATATAGCATATTCTCGTTGGTACATTGTTAAACTATGTCACACTGTGTTACATGGAGCTGTAATGTAGCCTGTGTAAAAACATACAAACAACATGCAGATTTGCAGTATTTATCAGTCAACATAAATCCTCTTTCCTATCTTTCCTGCTATCTAATTTGATAATATAGACTACAATTACAAAATAATTACAAACTTATAAAGACTGAAATGCATATTTCACTCCCAAATTCCCAGGGGCCATAAAACCCCAGGGTCATTGTGAGGTGATTGCTTTGTAATTTGATTGTGATTTTGTTTAAAAATATAGGAATATGCACTACTAAAGATCAATATCGGATGACATGATAAGGGCATTACGGTGAGTTCTGCTTCATAGTTGATCTTGAGGCCCTTCTTGAAGAGACAAAGTCTAGTTTTAAGACCATAATTACCTCACCTGATACTATGGCTACATGGTGTATGGATGAATTTGTGTTTGTTCAAGGTGCCACACAGTAAACCTAAAGTAAAGTATCAAAAGTAAAAGTAGAACACATTATGCACCAGAATAGCCACTGTCATCGGGAAGGAGGCTAAATAACGCTCTAAAGTTGGACTAAATTTTTGCGAGGAAAAACTGGCATGGCCATTTTCAAAGGGGTCCCTTGACCTCTGACCTACGTGAGTGGCTCACGAGTTTCCCTTTTACAGACATGCCCACTTTATGATAATCCCATGGGGCAAAAACCATGCAGTATAAATGTGTTATTTTTGTATATCCTAAAATGGTGTATCTCCATATTTCTGCACACTGGGGTCCCTAAATAGTCTTGGAATTACATGAATTGGGTATCAATGAAAAGCTGAGACTCTACTCCCAATTGTAATCATGTGTGATAATGTTGGTTCCCACAGTTGCTATTTCATTGCATTAGATTATTTTTTAAATGTCACCTCACTGTATAAATATACTGTACATGCACATATACTGATTTTAGATTAAAAACAACTTTAAGCTCCTCTATTGACAGGAAAAGCGCACCACAGAAACTACTGGTCCCTCTGTCTTGTCCCCATACGCAGGACTTCTCGGTGGCACCAATAATAGACGCATACTACTGTACTGCAAAGGCCTTGAGACAAGGCTCTGTATTTTCACATTGAATGGAGAGCTGTGCCTTTAACTGCAAACTGTGCTCGCTTGAACGTTATTTCGCGAGATTTGCTTGGCGCCGCGACCTCATGTGAGACACCTCCTGCGTGAGCCCAGTCCGACGTTGCCTCTGCAGAGGAAAACGCAATGGAGCCCTGAACATTTTCCATTTCTATCTCCTTTGACCCCTGGAAAAAAAAACAACAACAACAATCGCATCCAAATACTGCGTTATCGGCTATTTATTTATTCGCGTAACAGGGCGGTGCAACGATGTGGATCCAGGTTCGCACTATAGACGGGAAGGAGACGCGAACCGTTGAGGATCTTTCTAGATTGACCAAAATTGAGTCTTTACGGTTGAAAATACAGGACATCTTCAGTGTAAGCCCACAGCAGCAGCGCCTGTTCTACCGAGGAAAGCAGGTAAACGTGTTTTTTGTGTCACCCCGTCATGCAACAGTCGTTTTTTATGTTTTGGCTTTGCTGGTGGAGATAGTAGAGTGGTCCTCTGGTGCTGTAGTCGTTTAGGACCCATGCAAGCTTCCTGTTTTGATAGGAATTCGCCAATAGTTCTTGCGCAAGAGCCCGGGGTACGCGATGTGCCAGCCCCCGAGAAAAACAGCGGTGTAACGCGGATGAACGGTCATATGGTGGGATCCTAACGCATTGTTTGGGTTTGCTGTGGAGACCTGCATGCAACAAATGTCTCACCGCCGTAGACATGTTTGTTTACATTGCCGCGCGAGAGACAAGAGAACATCGCCCTCTGTTTCCATGTAGACCAAAAGTAGTGCAGCAGTGCAAACAAGCAGCCATCACTCACCCACGAGCACATGTTTAACCCAATCAGCTTGATTTTACACATGGAACAGCCAGTGTCCCTGTGCGTGTCTTCATGCGCTGCTTAGTGTTGGTAACATGTGGCACCAGGAGCTCCACGCTGCCCCGAGCCCCATCACACAGCCACCGTGCAGGCTCGTGCATGTGGTGTGTTATGATGATGTTAATGATAATTTGAGGGAGGAGGGGACTCGTGGCTCCACGTGCCCTGACATCTAAAAGCAAGTGTAGTTGTGTTTACACCCTGGCGTCACAACAAGTGAGGTCTGCTGTCTTAATGACACTTCAGTCGTGCACATACTGTTAAACACTCAGACTCAGAGGGACGTCATGCTTCCCAGGCATGTTTTGTATTTAATCCAGGACTGTTTACAAAATATACTTATGCACCATATGATTTTGATTTGTATGGCAATGTTTCATTATGTAGTAATAGATAAAATCCAACCAAAATAACAATGTAATATCTATGTCAGCCATTGACAAGCAATAGGCAACATCCTGCAAACAGTTTTGCAGGCCTCTCTCTCTATTTCAGTTCACATTTAAGTCCACAACAATGAGGTAGATCATATACTTTATTTAGAGATCTCTGATTATTACACCCATGGCTGTTTTCAGATTAAGATATTATTGTGATAAATATTTAAGAACCAATACTGGCTAGATTTTATTCTTGCAAAACTAAAATGATGGAGTGGGATCAATGTGAATTTTACCCTTTTAACATGAGGTTTTGAATACTGTATATATTATTATTTAAAGTATGCAGCCTAATATTGATATTAGGGATGCACTGGTCTGAGTTTTTCAGTCCTGATACCGATAGTGATACCTGGGCTTTGGATATCATCTGATATGGAGTACCAGTCCGATACTAGAGGTCGACCAATTGATCGGTCGGCTGATTTTTTGACATTTTTTCATAATCGGCATCGGCCGACGCCTGAGCATATTAAGCCAATTAGCAGGATACATTTGCAGGCAGCCCAGTGTTGTTGCTGTAGATCACATGTGACACCGCTGCTTGTGTCAGTCAAATTGCCATCCTACCTGCAGACCTCAGTAGATGCAGCCCAGTGGGTTAACCTTTGCAAGAGTGCATGAGAAGAACAACATCCAAACTGGGAGAAACCGTGCAGGCTCAACATGCAGATTAGAGAGACAGATCATAAGTGGTGTTTCATAAATGTTTACTTAAGACATTTTGTGTATCATTTGTTGTTGTTAAGCTGTTATATTTTATCAGATGCAGGAAAAAAAAGGAAATCAGCCAAAGATATTGTCAAAAAAAAAAAATCGTCATCGGCCATAAAAAACCGTGTATCCATCGACCTCTATCCGATACCAATGTTTAATTAATAAGATGTATGCCTCACTGTGTGGCATGTGGGATCATTCTGTTATGTGTAAGACAACATCAGGCTTGCCTTAAACATTGCTTTCTTATCTTTGCAAAACAAGATGTAACAAACATATATAGATATACTATATTTACTGAACTGATATTTGTTATTAAAATAATAAATCATACACTAACAGCTTGGTGAAAAATCTTCAAAATGATCAATTCAAGTGTAAACCTTTTTAATGATTACTCAATCTATGGAATTAATTAAAATTCCAGTGTATAATGTATATAAACAGAATTAAATTAAATAGATCAGCCCTATTGTCATAGATACCAATTTAGCTATTTTAGGAAATATCAACCCAATATCTGATCGGTGCATCCCTAAATAACAATGTGATATTTATATCAGTAATGGACAATCAATATGACATATCCTGCAAACAATTTTGTGTCTCTCTATTTCAGTTAACCCAAATGCTCTGAAGCTTCTTGCCATGGTATTCATCCTCCAAATCACTATTTGAATGCTTCATTTGTAAATTTTGTAGTACAAGTATGTAATAATAATGTATAAAACCCTAAATAGCCCATGAAATAAGGAATAATCCCACAGCATTATGAATTATTGTTAGTTATTCTCAGACAGATATTGCTGTTTGTTGTGGGTAGAGGTTCATGCGTGTGCAGTAGTGCGGCAGCAGCCCTGAAACAGGGAGATGGAGACAGACAGACAGAAGAACATGTCAGCCTGCTGCGCCGCGCCACGTAGCTTTGAATACCTTTGAATATATTTATTTAGATATTCGAACAGCCCTATTTAATTGTGATAAGTTCATATATGAGATATCAAATATTTAAGAACAACTAGGTGTGTAAATCATGAAGCTATGGCGAGTGATGCTGCTATCAAAGTCTGCCACGATGTTCAATATTCGATCGATATGAGAAAATATCATCCGCCCATTTAACACCAACAATATTTATCAACTCACAAAAAGCAACAAAAATGTGATTTGATGATTTTATTGCTGAGCTCCTCCAGAGATTTAAATGAAAAAAAATCTTTTCAATAAAAAGAATTAATATTAAGTGTGACTTTCAAAATAATGGTGCATCTTAAAGATGATGACATGTCGATATTTTCACTTTCAATCAATGATATTTTCATCATTGATGATGTAATTGATATATCGATCCAGATCTATGTATCTGTGTATCTGTAAGATCAACTATAAAATATAAAAAAGTGAAATGGGATCAACATGAATTTAACCTTTTAGCATGTGGTATTGACTAATGCTTTAAATATTATATAGTTTTATTTAATATGTGAAGTATTGATATCATTGTAATGTTGTAATAATTATACCATACAACACTGATGTTGTTCACCCCAACCTCTTATGATACTGGATCATATTGTCTTTGCTTTCAAAGAATCAGTCAAAGTGTTCAGTCATAAATGATCATTGTTGGTACTAGACTCTGGAAGTTTATCACAGTTTGAACATTAATGTCATTCTACATCCTACAATATTACTTATGATAACAGAGCACTTTCTTTGGGAGGAAATCAGTGCAAAAACCACAATAATTATCCAAGAGTAAAATAATAAGTCTTTGGTCTGACTGCTACGATCATGCTGGGATTTTTAGTCACTGTCCTGGATGGCAATTCCACAGCGTTAAATCAGGTTGTTAGAAATGTAATGATTCATACATTATGAACAGATGTTAGTGCACTTTTGTCTCTTTCACCTAGTAATTGAAGCAAGTTTATTGTTCTTAAATGCCAGCCGCTAGGGAAGACAATGGTACTGAAAACTGCAATCTGCCGTCCTGATATGAACACGTGTGTCATGGCGGATGGCCGCATGCAGCGTGCTGCCTCAAAGCCTGTGGTTTACTTGTTGAGCACACACGGGCATATTTTATGATCTACTACACACACGCTGCAACTATTAAAGTAGTACATGCAAACAATATATAGTGCTGTAATATGACAAGAAATCAGTCTGAATAGAAGTCTGTATCATTCACTATTTCTATTCAGTTTGTTCACATATGTGAACATACAGTATAAAGACAGAAAGACTGACCAACCGTATCTTCATGTGTATCGTGTGTGAAAGGTTAGTACGCCGTATCAACTGTTGCTCTATCAGGGATTCGCAGTAAGTATTGCTGACAGACACCAATGCCGTGAGTTATTTAGCGTTAAAACACAACATTAGTCAGCTGATATTAAGACTGTATGACTCAGCCAGGCAGATAAGCTCCCAGGAAGCAAACAGCCCACAAGATGCGTTTGCATCTCGCATTGTTTACATTTAGTCACACTTTTCCTTCATTTATGCGTCAGACAAGATATCATAGACCACGAAACTCCTTCTGCATGTTCAAGTTGTCTAACCTACTTCCTGTTGTGTAATTAAATGAAAGACACATCCAAGAACATTAAACTCTGAGTCACACAGGCCACAATGGGTTGATCGTCTTCTCTGTTTGTGTGCTATTTATACTGTAGGATGGAGAGAAATTAAACGCTTCAACAAATGATTGAGAGATTTTAATTCCTAGGATGCTATTGCATTTATCTCTCTAGGCTACAGAACATGTTTTTTTTGTCAAAAACAATTATTATGAAAAGAGATATTGTGTTATACCTTTTGCACCAGTGCCCTTGGATACATTTTCCTTGTAAACTAGTAAAAATATGGGCAGTTGTGTGGAGTAATTTTCCTAATATCAGCTTAAAAACATGATAGTGACAAAGCACAAAGCAAGACTGTTCATCAACAGTTATAGCCACAGTGTGTTCATTTGATTTTGCTTTATTAACAATGAATTATCTGTTATGCATGTTGGAGTTGTGGTTGCAAAGTCTATAGGACCGTGTGGTAAATCCTGTGTTTCCAGCATTTCACTGGAAAATAAGTGGGCAGGGTTGATGTGGGGATTTCCATATGTTAAGCAATGCATGGAATGAGCCAGCGTCACGCAGCGTACACTAGCTAGTGCCCTTACATTCACGGCCTGCCCTGCGCTCTGTTAGGATTTAGACTTGTAGCAGAATAACTCAGTCTAATTCCTTTTTCAAAATGGCGTCTTGTTTTTTCCCTCCAGCTCACTGCGCACGCTGCCTCTCCAGCTCAAAGTCATGCTTGCCCTCGACTCGGAAGGGTCTCAAGCCAGCAGCCGCACAACTTTGCCTCAGTGTTTGTTCTTTATGGGTTTTGCAATTTGCCTGTGTGCGCTCCTCGTTGTGTTTCACTTTGAGCAACGTCTCATGTCACGAGCACACACACACACACACACACACACATGCACACCTTCCACTGTCCATGCAGCCTTCCTGCTCAACGCACATGCTCACTTTTGCAGTACACTTCTTATTTACTAATTTAAAACAAGGTTTGCCCTGTTTATTAAATGGTTTAGAGCTCAGCTTTTTCCTGCGAGGGCAGCAACATGTTTCATGTTGAAATGGTTGGGCTCTCCTCCACTGTTAGCTGTTGCCTATTGTTGGGCTGTAGGAAAGCTTCATTGGCTCGCCTCCCTTCACGCAGACAGTCGCTGTGACCTAGATATCTTTACAATTTGATTATACATGCATTGATGTTGTGGCTCCTCGATTGATGGGTTTTTCTTTGGGCATTGCCAAGCTGTAGAATTTCACAGAGAGTTTCCGGGGAAGCGGAGTTGGCTGCAGCCATGCATGTACACAGTCACACCCTTCTTCGACAGATAGGCTGGACAAAGACAAAGAGAGGCACTAAACCTAGACTACAACTGCAGGCTTATAACGCTCCCACATGTTTTCAAAGTTTTGCCACTCCTTCTCATAGTAGCTTGCATAGTGATCAAGTGTCCAACTGTCAGCTCTCACACCTGCACTATGAATAGCAGGGTTTCCCCTTTATAGTAGAGCTTTTAGCTCAGATTTCTAGAGGAATGTCCAGGTTAACATACCTCTACTTGCCTCACATTTTCTTGGCTTTGGGTTCCTTGTATGATGCATCAGTTATGGCACATGTTTGCAGATAGTAAACGTTTAAAAACAAAAAGCACAATCAGTAATCTAGTAAATGTAAACAAACGGGTTGTCTCATAATAAAATTTAAAACGGGATTGCAGCTGCTATAGGTTAGACTGTCAATATCACATAATTAAATCTAGTATGTTATTAGTGATTTCTGATAACGATAAAAAGTTGTTTACAACAGTAATGCCTATAAACACTGTATAGAAATATTTTTCAATTATATCAGTTGTGAAACAAACAAAGCAACAAAGAAAATATTGCTGTTTTTATGCTGAACTCTGTATTTATAAATTTAGGTCAAATTTATATGTTTAAAAAAGACTCAAATGTAGGAACTAAAATCAAGAAATGAAGGCAACCTTTGTCACGTGTCCAGGTAATTCATGCTAATTAACAGTGGAAATTTTTGGTAAAGGTTTGAATAACCACGAGCAGAGTGAGGGATAAAAGACCAAAGATGGAAGCTTGGTATAGATGCCAGGCACACAGACACACCCTGTGCCATTGTTTTTGGAAATCTGACCTATTTTGCTCAGCACTTCGCTTAGACGGCCTGTGGGCGGAGACGAGGCCGATGAAGAAGTCATGTGAGGGGTCTGGATGGCCTGCCTGAGCAGAAAGAGGCTAAATTCAGCGTGGCTTGGATTTCACACCTTTTAAGCTTCATTTTAGAACTAGGCTATAGATGTTATTTGCTGCAGTTTTGTCAAAATGTTAACAAATTTGCAAGCTGAAAGAGGTAAAATCTTACACATTCAGTATGTTTTTACCGTATCTCAGCAGCCGCAGGTCTTTCTCTTGTCTTTGTTTGATGTTATTTTGGTTCCTGTAACAATAAGAAATTTTAAGGTCTGCTTGTTGAAATAGAGAAATTAACCTTGTGGAGAGGGTTTAATACTCATCAGTATGATACGCACTGTACGTACTCATGCAAGCATGCGCTATTGCCATGCCAAGGATTTTTGTCTGATTGGTTTTAGCCTTTTGAGAAACTGAAGTGTCTCTGGTTTGTCTAAAGCTTTGATGATGTGTCCTCTGGACTGAAATCTCCCTCTGGAACACACATTTCACCGAGTCACAAAATGAAGATACCAGAAGCAGTGCGTTTTTTTAATAGTATTATTCTGCATTATTTATGAAGGAGAAAATGTCATATCCTTGATGATGTTATTCCTTCTACACACTAGTAGTCAACAAGCTGATTTCTGCCAAAGAGATGGTGACCTCTGTGAATATATGAAGCTTTTTTTCTGACATTGCCCGTTTAGATGGTGGTTTCTTTGTTTGAAGGATTAATCGACTGATTATTACTGATGTCAGGGCTGTAGCATCTCGCAGCAAGAGGCTGATCACACAATGAAGGCGCTGTGGAAAGCGGGGTACAGCGTAGATATCATTTATGTGGCTATGTGGTGCGGTGGGTGAAATTGTACTGTCTATTCTGATACTCGGGTCTGTGTGCCACTCTCAATTCCCAATCTTATCGTCTGTGTAGGATGTTTTTCCATTAGTGTGTTTGTTTGCCTTTCTTTTCTTAATGCAGTGGAGGATAGACACACTGAGGCTAAATTGAAGACCGAGTTTAGGCAGGAAACAGACAAAGAAAAGCTGAGGTAGACTACCACAGAAAAACAGGCAGCCAGGTGAGTATAGCAACCACTGTATGGCTGTGTTTGCACCACTGCTCCTCTGATCTAAATTTCATGAGACTATTAAAAACGGGGAGGGATGGGGAAATTGTGCTTGCTCCCTCTACTGCTCTCCTGCTACGCCTCCTCCTCGCTGTCAAAAAAACGAAGAAGAAGAGAAGGGGAGAGCGCGAGTGAGAGTGGCGGCCATGCTCGCCTCTCCAGTACAATGGGCTTGTGGGGTTGAGGGCTGAAATGAATAGCTGATGTCTGTAATGAGTTGGTGTGCCTGCCATAAGCTCCATTCCTAAGGCAGTAGCTGTACTGTGTACTTAACAGTAGATCGGTTGTGGTGGTGGAAGATTAAATATGGGTTTCTAATGGGCCTTCATCGTTTCTTCAAGAGCTTTTTATTTATTTATTTATTTTTTGATAAAACAATTTTCTGATGCCCGTCATACGCAACGCTGCCTGAAAGGGTCGCGCTGATGGTGGCGGTGGGTTGGTGTCGACAGAGATTGTGTACATGATTCAGGTTCATGGGGGTGGGGGTGCTCTCTTTTGGTTGTCATAGCAACCCAGTCATTTCTTTCCCCCAGCTACATCTCCTATCACTTTAATTCATGCATTCGTTTTTTTGTTTTTTTTTGTGTTTATCTTTTATTTCTTGTAGAAAACTGCTGTGGGATAATGTGTGAGTGGAGCTGCAATTGGACTGGATATGTAAACCAATGCAAACATGGCTAATCGTAGTAACAGCTTCCCAGTCATAAGTGCAAACCGATCCATTGTTTTTTGACGTATAGTGATATGCATTTAATCGGCTCATTTGAGAACAGTACAGATGTCGTTGCTGTGGGACTCTTAAGTTTAAAGGCATGTGAATATGCTGAAATGTGTGTTTTATGTTGAGTGGAGTACATATACAATACATAATCGGTTTCTTTCACTGAGCTCGATGTTGTCTTCTGTCTTACGTGTTCTTTGTTTGTCCTTTACGAGCAGCCGAGCGTATTTGTCTGAGGGCACTCCGTGGCACATTGCTGTTCATTTCATACCACATGGATGTGCATTATTAGGGAAAGATGTATTATTTATTTATTAAAAGGATGACTTTATGGACATTTGTGCAGTTGTCCAAATGCACCATTTTTGGGCGAGTTGAAGCCTGAAAAAAAAACAAAGATATAGTTATAGCTGCAACAACTAGTTGACAAATTTGATGATTAATTTTTGTGATTTTAAAAAAGACAAAACCATTTTCTAGTTAAAGCTTTATTATTGCTTTTTTTAAAATATTGAAGTCAACTGAATACTTTTAGTGTAAAGCTGTTTATACATACATGTCAGTGCCTTTTTCATTTCTTATCTTTTTAGATGGAAGATGGCCAGACACTGTTTGACTACAACGTGGGACTCAATGACATCGTCCAGCTGCTGATTCGCTCCCAGACCGACCCTCCAGACAGCCCCGCCACCAAGGACTCCTCTGGCGTGGCCTGTAGTTCGGCCCTCCCTTCTGACTCCAGATCGGAGAGCCACAACTCCCCAGCTCCCGCTTCCCCCGCTGCTATGGAAACCTCCACCAATATAGACAATGACAGCAGCAGCGTCACTACCAGCACTGTTAACGAAACCAAGCCGGACACCAGCGCTACCAGTAACTCAGCCAGTACCAAAAATGGGTTCAAGTCCTCCAGTCCGGCACGGGACGGCCAGCCCCCCACATCCAGCAGAAATGCACTAGTTGACCCAGGAATTGGTGTATACAAGGTGAGGATGAGAGTTTGAATAATTGGGAAGTATTTGCAAGGTTCTGCATGAAACTGGTCTAACTCTGAGCTACAAACCATTTAATGCCCTACAAGCCAAGTCACTGCCAGAGATCTTGTGCTCCACTGCTCTTGAGAACTCTGGACCACCCTAGCCGAAGAAAAAATAATGTGTTAGTGCCTTATTATATATTAATTTAGTCTGCATGCATTTGCATAATAGGTTTTATACATTAACATGCCTTCATAGGTCTGTATTTAATGTTATACAGCAGTTTGCAATAGTGCTATTTTGAACATAACAAAAATAGCCAAAGGACCAGCGTGATTTTAGTTTCCTTTGTGCATGTGGTGATTTCTTTTATTCCTTTCCCCGCTCTCTTGTGCTGTAGCACCTCAGGCTGCTTAGATATATATGTTAAAGCCAAATAAATCTTTCCACTTTCACTATTTAACTGCTCTGTCTTTAGGTCAGATACTCTGAATGCCTTTAATTTATTAATTACATGCACACAAGCATGTGACTAACCTTGTCGGGGAGGCACATGCCAAACCACACACAAGAAACGGGTCTTTACAACCCTGTCACTAACCAACTTACAGATTATAAATAGACTGCAGTCAAAAGAGTCTACTCTACTCGACTGTGCTCTACTAGAGCTTTGCCGACTGGCTGACCAAGATGTCTGAGAAATATATGTGTGGGACTGGACTCTTTTTGATGCCAAAATCCAATCCAGCATGCGAGAAGATAAATACTATGACTAAGTACATGAGTTTTAAATTGTGCAATTTCACTGGATATCAAGGTCACATGCCTTTTACAGGCTTTAAGCATTCAGACATATTTTATGTGGTTTTCACAAAGGGGGGCAAGCAGTGCCATGGATGAAATTAGTTTCAAGAATGCATCTCAAACATTTGAAGATCATCATGAATCCCACATGGACTTTGAATGTTAAATGAAGTGGTAATAGGTCATGTGACTAGTCTAACGAATTAATTTACAGATTTGTAACTGGCTTGAGACCTGTCATCAGTATGTGGTAACACAATCTTGACAGTGAACAATTTCCTGTTAGAGTCTGAAAGGTGATTTTCATACTGCATTGATAACTATCAAAACTGGCTACCCAGGGCTGGAAAAATATTTTTTAAATATCTGATACTTTATGTAATGCTTTCATTTAAAGCAGGGCTGCCCAAAGTGGGGCCCGTGGGCCAAAGCTGGCCCACCATAAGGTTTGATTTGGCTCACCAGATGTTTCTAGCTATTTTTTTTTTTTTTTTAAATTAAAAGACCTGCAGGATTCTGGTGATCCTGACCGACATTACTGTCTTTCAGAGGCTGTAGCAGGCTGTTTTAGAGCTAGTGTGAGTGGCTCTCAACCATGTCATGCATGTCGAGAAGGAGGCTAAATAACGCTTCAAATTTCGGTTAATTTTTGGCGAGGACAAACTGGCACGACCAATTTCATGTCCATTGACCTCTGACCTCAAGATATGTGAATAAAAATGGGTTCTATAGGCATCCACAAGTCTCCCTTTTAAAGGCATGCCCACTTTATGATAATCATGTGCAGTTATGGGCAAAAACATGACATTTTTTTGTATGCATATAAATATGTTATTTTTACTGGGGTCCCTAAACACTCTTGGAATTACATAGACTTTACAGTTTATTGTATATGACTGAAAATGAGCCCAACTGTATTCAGCAGGTGGATTTTAAGGGGTTATCCATGTATTCAATAGGAGAATTTTGTATTTTAATAATACTATGCTTTAGGTGTATGCTTCTGGCCCAGGGCCCACTGTTAAGTTCCAGTTTTGGCTCTCCAAGGGAGAAAGTTTGAGCACCCCTGATATAAAGTATAAGATGTGCAGCAAATGCGCTAAAACATACCAACAAGGGGATCAAAAGAGACCAGATGTTATTTTTGTCTTTGTGTCTTCCCAGATTAACGAGCTGGTGGACTGCAGAGACGTCAGCATCGGCGCCTGGTTTGAGGCCTGTCTCGAAAATGTGACACGTGCTCCCAAAGGACAGATAACGCCCACCAAGGGAAAGGTGGGACGGCCCCCAAAAAGGACTAATGGAAAGCTGGAGGCCGAGCTGGGACAGGCCCACGGCCAGGGCCAAACCACAGACAGTAACAGAAATAATGTTGTGTTAAGCTCTGAGAGTAATGGAGCCTCCACCTCTCAGACAGACTCTACAGCAGCTACAGAGACCAAGGAGAGAGAAGAGGATGTAATTTACCACATTAAATATGACGAGTAAGTGATGGCTCATTATGCTGGGGAGTGTTCCTGCTGCAACTGAGCCGATTTCGGCTGCAGCGATAACAAACACATCATCGTGGGTTTTAATGAAATTGCACAGTTTAATTTTGCATTTTAGCAGACATCTGCACAGCGTCAGTGAACAAAAATCATTCTAAATGATAAAATGCTGTTTAGGATTGGACTGCTCGGTGCTGTGGCTCCAGTAGGATAGTGCAAATGTGTGCCTTCTTCATTGCATACAGTATGCTGCAATAGGGCTTCGTTCTTGCTAGTTTATACTGCTGTTGCGTGGCATTCTAGATAAAACTGTCAATACATAGATGGTGCGTGTATGTGCGTGTGGTACTAGTGGCTGCAAGCATCAGTAATAGTGGTTTCGGCGCTTTGGGAATTGCAGCCTCTGCTTTCTCCTGGCAGTGGAGGGGGGTGGAGAGAGAGGGGGTTTGTGTAGTTGGTGCTACAATTTGGACTCTATCTCTTCTGCGCTCTAATTTTCCAGCAAATTCATTCAAAAGCCGACGTTTCCATGGTAACCCATGAGTTCTCAGGAGCATTACTTCTTTGCTTGCCTCCTTCAGCTTTGTCTGTAATTGCTGTGAACATGCCACCGGTGAGACGTAGCCTCCTCACTGCGTCTATCATACTGTGTGTATGTGTGTGTGTTACCGTCATGGGATGTGGTGCCAGTGTGAATGGTTGTTGAACAGTAAATGTGTGTTTTCTTTTAGGACGACATCATTCCCATTTGACACTCTGCAATTTTCCAAATCCCTCGTATTTGCCCTTTTATTTATTTTGTCGTTCGCAACAGGACATGAGTGTTCCTGCAGGGATAATCCAATACTTCACACAGCATACTGTGTCTCCCTTTTTGTTTAAATTCAGTCATTTTAATTATTTATGTGTTTGTTTATTCAGATTGTTGTTTTCCTCAGTTGATAGCTGACAGTTAAGCGAGGCAAGGAAGGGAGCGAGTGAGACGCGAATGACAACAAAGGTCCCATGCTAGTGTCAAACCCAGGATGCCACAGTAATATGTGATTTGCATCTTCACCAGCTGAGCCGCAAATACAAACCCAGTTTTGTGTGCTGCTGAGAAGCCGCTGCAAGAAATGCAAGATATCTAAAATTGAGGGCTTTCTGTTTTAGAGACGACTCTCTCGACTTCCCCTAAATGCGCACTGTCCCTCTCTGTCCTGAGTGCCATTCTAGGTTTTCTTCCATCATTTTGTTCGCCAGAGAAAAGTGGAGAGTGAGTGAGATTGCTCCGCCACACAAACACTCCCCCATTAAACACCTGCCTGCATAGGCTGAGAATTGAAAATCAGCCCTACGAAATGAACTGCCATGTTTTTGCACGAGGCTGTTCTGGGCAGCGTTTCTACACAATGTAATGAGCCACAAAATCAAAGGGCTACGCTGGGAGAATCTCCCCTTTGCTGCTCCCAGGATCTGAGGTGGCATGTGTGTGTTTGTGTGTGTCGCTCCATAACAAGACTCCCAGATATGGTTTTGTGGTTAAATCTGGGCTGAGCTCAACATATGTTTAAAATAGAGGTGTTCTGGTACGATTTTTCCTCCCCAATATATTATTATTATTATTATTTTTATTTTTAACAGCAGTGACAAACTACCTGCAATTAGTTCTTCTTCGCTGCTCTAAAACAGCAGTTGTCAGTGGCAGCCATAATACATCCAGGGTGACGGCACCGTGGAGGCTACTGTTTCGGAGCAGAAGAATTGATTTCTGGTTAAAGAAGTTGATTTTTTTTTTCTGAGTTAATAAATTATGGTATTGGATCAGTGCTTAGACTGGCGGACAGTATTGGATGCATTTCCAAGACATTAAATGGGCAAATATAATTTGTTAATGTAGCTCTCAAATAGTTATATTTGTTATATGCAAATAGCAAAGAGATGTCAGTTCAGAGTCAATTAATTTGCCAAAACTGATTTAAAAAAATCATAAATAACAACCTGAATGTGAAAAAAAACAGCGGTACTTCCTGTATGATAGTTTATCCAAAATAAAATACTTTATTCATGCTCAGGCAGAATTACTTTTGTGTATGGTTGGGCAATAGACTGAAATTACATCAGAATGAATTTTGGGCTGATTTAAATCAACAAAAAAGCACTTTTTTATGCCATTGCCATATAGAGTATATTATACATTATATTATATATTTTTGCCCTATTAATCAACCATAGTAGACAACGGGATTAGTCCCAGACAACACCCACATATTGTATTATTATGAATCTAACCCTAACACATGGATGTGCAATAAATAAAATTGATAATGGCTGAATTAATTCCATTAGGCTGCTTCAGTTTCAAGGTCCTGGTGTTGTGCATGCTGGCTCACTGTCACAGTTTACTGGGACACCTGAATATAATGGAGCCATTGTTGCTGTTATTAGTAACACCTGTGCTTTTCTTACAATAGCAAGTCAGAAACGTTTGCGGTGGAAAAAGGCCTATTGCCATCTGGAGCTCTGCACCTCGTGTAAGAAATTCAGATTGTGTTTTATTACGCTTGATATGTAGCTGTTTAAACTAAAACAGGTGTTTGGGGAAGGCTTTGCTTAAAAGAGAGGCTCAAGTGCTTCTTAAATGGGCTCTGTCTTCTAATTATCCAGGATCAACATATACTATATGCAAGGGAAGAGATCGCAGCATCTTAAGCCGTGGCAGTTGGCCTTATCTGAGCACCGCTGAGAGAGTTTTATTTGCAGTAGTTTCTAATTTAGTAACAGACAATGAAATGAGGATGAAATCGACTTTAATTTCAGTTTCAGTTTCTCTTTCTCACTCGCCCTCTTTCCATCTTCACTTCTTCACAGACCAGTCTTTGATTGTTGAGTACCAAAATACTAGATGGCTGACATTTATTTAATGCAGTCATAGTGTTATGAGCATACGGTATTTGTTGTTGATACGCAGATAATATCAGGGTTTTTAATGTTTTTTCGACTTGCACAGGTCAGAAATATTCTTTCTATTTTTTTTTACTTGTTTTACTGTTTTTATTTATTAGTGGTTATCAAATGACAACAAAGAATAACATTAATTATGTTTAATATTTATTTCAGTAAATTAATGTGGAGTTTTGGTCATCCTCTAATGCCACCAAAAAAACTCCTGTTACCAGGATAATTGAAATGCTCGCTTGTTTTTAGGTCTGTTATACACAGTAAGGGGCTGTTATACATATTAACGGTCTGTTATATGCAGTAAGGGGCTGTTATACATATTAACGGTCTGTTATACACAGTAGGGGCTGTTATACATATTAACGGTCTGTTATATGCAGTAAGGGGCTGTTATACATATTAACGGTCTGTTATACACAGTAACGGTCTTTTATAAGCAGTAATGGTCTGTTATACATATTAACGGTCTGTTATACATAGTAAGGGGCTGTTATACATATTAACGGTCTGTTATACGCAGTAATGGGCTGTTATAGATATTAACAGTCTGTTATACACAGTAACGGCCTTTTATACGCAGTAATGGTCTGTTATACATATTAGCGGTCTGTTATATACAGTAAGGGGCTGTTATATATAGTAAGTGTCTGTTATACATATTAACGTTCTGTTATACACAGTAAGGGTCTGTTATATATAGTAAGTGTCTGTTATACATATTAACGTTCTGTTATACACAGTAAGGGTCTGTTATACATATTAACGTTCTGTTATACACAGTAAGTTTATAAATAGGGCTGTTATATATAGTAAGTGTCTGTTATACATATTAACGGTCTGTTATACACAGTAAGGGTCTGTTATACATACATAACAGACTGTAGAACGCCATGATTAACCAATCGGAATTGAGTATTCAACAAAGCTGTGTAATGGATGTTGATAATATGCTGATAATATCCAGTTTCGTGTAGTATTACTGTGGAAAAGTGCTGGTGTACTTAATAGAGTTAATACTGGCTGAATTCCATTTAGCTGCTTCAGTTGCAGAGTCTTGGTATCGTGCATGCTGCTGGCTTAACCATCATTAATGTTATCAGCAAGACCTGCACTTTTCCTACTTTGACAAGTCACTCTCTGCTGTGAAAACGACCCTTTGGTGTGTGATCACCATGCAAGTATAATAACCAAATTGGAGACATCCTTTCGTCATAAATTGTTTCAATAAATGCAAATAAAATAGTAAAAAATACATTATAACAGTGGTTTTACCATCAAATATTTCTGTCTGCATAAGCTTCAAAAGTCCAATATTGGTCAGGCTCTAGTGTTACCTCTCATTATATGACAGTGTATGCTGCAGTTGGGTAATGCCTCCGAGTTATTTTGGCAAAACGGAGATTGGAGTGAGTTGGACAGATTTCTTCTGTCACATTAGAATAATAAGGTTCAGGCTGAAAATCAGCAAATTAGCCCTTTTTAATATCTGAAGTTGCCTTCTGGTGTTTGTGCCATGACTGAGCTTTACAATTCCTCATCCTAAGATTCAAGTAATTTAGATATATATTTCTAAAAAGTTGCAGCTTCACATTTTGGCCCCAATTACTAACAAAGCCGAGGTTAAGGGAGACTGCAGTCACTTTCCCTCACTGCTGTTGAAGCAATTATATTTAGTTTGTTTAGTGTCAGAGTATTTCTAACTCAGCTGCTTATCAGCAAATTGAGGATTTCTAATTTTCTCCATTGCCTTTCTGCTTCTTCACACAAAGCACACAAAGCGCTAATGATGGTTTTATAACAGAAGAGACTGTAAGAGCTCCTCTGTAGATTAGTCATGTTGTCTCAGTTTCACTACTGATTAAATAGGTTTCTACACTGTGGGCACACTAGGCATTGATAAGAGTGTTGACGTGATGGTTTCTTGTTTCCCTCCTCTGCACCGGAAAGCCTTTCTTCCTTCTTCCTCGTCACTGCAGGGACATTTTACTCTCAATACCAGACTCTGGGGTTAGCCACTGTGACAGCGTAGGCGGATAGTGAAGCTAACTCTGTGTGGTGGTTTAACACTGATGCTCAAAATGTTAGATTTCATTCCTTCAGACGTGCACCTCAGGTTCTTATTCTGGGTGCGTGATATCTGCAGGTGGAATAAAAGACAGTGTTTTGTGTTTCTAAAACAAGCCATGCATAATTGTGTGTAGCAGTAGGCCTGAAGGACCATATGATGATGCATTTTACTTGTCAAGAATATAGTAAAGGTTTGAGAGTTTGCAACAAGTTATTTGAGAACTACTAAGCCACATCTTTTTGTATGGATGTTAAGATGCTTTGATGCAGAACAACATTTCATTGTAGTAAGTGCTCAAGCACTTTGCTATGTAAATACCTGCATTAGAGCCAGATTGATAAAATAGCCGATATGAGCTTCCTGCAGATATGTGGTGATATATTTATTGGTGTAAATGTCAACAGTAAGTAACAAGTAACTGCTGCAAGGCTGAATGAGGTTTAGGTAATTTAGAACCAGTAAACCACCTTAAGCTACTGGCCATACTAGACCAAGTAGTAGTTGAGTGTATTTAATTACACAAGGGTGCCTTTTATTGCTTGTGAATCCAACTTTCAGTTCATAAGAGGAGCAATGTGGCATTTCTTCATTCAAAACCTGTAGTAGATTACATGTAGAGGTTTGTGGCAGACAGTGGCTCAGACTGTACATAAAGTAGTGCCATATGATGGTGGATGTTACAGGGACTGTGATATATGCAAATGCAGATCCGACTGTTCTGATGGCATAAAATAAGTTAACTTTTTTAACTCATATTTTATACATATGGTGGTATGTTCTTTGTACGATAACTCTCTGAAGTTAAATTTAAAAATTGCAATATATCACCTTGCTTACAGTATTGCAAAATATCGAATTGTAACCCCCGATACCTTTCGTATCACCAGATAGTCTCGCTTTAACATCTCTGCATCATTGAATTTGTCCAGAAATGGTTTAAGGGACATTCATGTCAAATGAGATTAATGGCATGGCTGCCACACACCACATAGTTGGGATGACCTTGAAAGCATCATCCATAGAGAGTAGCCTCCCTCTAACCATCAACCATGGGCATGACATACTGACGTCTCTTGTTGAATCACTGCCAAAATGTTTGTCAGCTGTTGTCGGGGCCAAAATGATCCAACACAATACAGTTTATCGGTTTTCTGTTTTCATTGTATATCTCTCAGAAATTATTTTACAGTTGTGTTTTTGGCCAAATCTGAATTGTAATCCTAATATCATAATTAGTATGTATTACAACATACATACATGCGTGTTTTGTCAGATGCAGGAAGGAGCAGCATAGATAAACTAGCAAGGGCTTTCCAATGCATGTATCACATTGCAGGGCCTCTGTTTAATTGATCCGAAACAGTGGACAGTCATTTCCCCATTGAGATGATTGTAATGCATCCATTATGTGATTCTGGTGCCTTTTACATGTGTATGAAAGGAATCAAATCCTATTCTACTGTTGCAATCAGTGCACGTCAAATTGTCACATCAGGCTTTCATCTTGCAATATTTTATTTTATGTTACTATGAATGTGTGTAGTGTCTCCGTGGATGTTCATGGGTCTAAAATAGGGCCAGTGTACAACTGTACAGAGAGTGTGAGCCTGTGTGGTCTTAAACTCGGGTTTCTTCTGCTTCCCTCGTGTTGTACTGTGTTCCCCTTCTGTTCATGCTGAGTCTCATTGTACTTGGTACAAGGTTGATATTCCTCTCCTCTGTGTGTGTGTGTAGACATGTGCACATGTTGGTGTGTGTTTGTGTTGCTTGTATTCACCCCACCCTACCCTACCCAAAACCGCAGTAATCCCTTGGGCCTAAAAAAGGAAATCCCTCCACTGTGCCCCGGCCTCCTCATCCTGGGAGTACACTAGTTGTGAGCTACTCTTACAGTCTACCTCTGTGGGACCTCTCCTGTCGATTTACAGTGGCTTCAAATATGCAGCATAGTCTTGTCAGTAAAGTAAAGCGTAAGTATTGCATATTTGGGCTGGATAAAATCTTAAAATGTAGCATCATTTGTCTGTTTCAGCGCAGACTGTCTGAGAGAGTACCCAGTTTAGAGTCTCCCTCAAAAACACACACATTACACTGCTCGTTCATGCACACAGTTCCCTACTTCCCCCCTCACCTCCCACTGTGTGAGCGGACCTGAGTGTGCAGGCGGTTGTGCAGTTAAACTTCAGCGCTAACACATTGTGCATCTGTAAGCATAATTCCAGCTACTGGCAAGCAAGCAGGCTGTTAATTAATCTCTGAGTCAGGCCTGATCCCTCCAGTTAATGATGATTGGCAGGCAGGAAACCTGTGCAATTAACCTCATAGAACTCCACTCCAAGTTTGCCAGAACAGAAGACATTTCCCACTTGTTGTGATCTTCTTTTGGCAATGGAGGAACATTTTGAGTTGCACAGAATGTGCCACTGGTTTTACTTATGGACATTATGACAAACAAAAACCATCCCCACCATTTTCAGCATCAGGAATATATAATACACTGACTTTACATGTTGTCTAGTCTTACTTTTTAGTTCTGAGTTTATACCACTCTAATGTCTGTAGGTAGATATGAAAATAGCTTAGCTTAGCATGAAGACTACAAACAAGGTGGGGAAAGGGTAGCATGGCTCCATCCAAATATAACAAAATCTGCCAACCAACACCTCTAAAGCTTACTTGTTTGTTTAAACCGTCCAAAAATCAAGGAGTAAAAACAGCACATTATGTGCCAGACTATTTCTTGGCCAGCTGCAGCAACTTTCTGGAGTCTCTGTTTGTTGCCTGGCAACCTCATGCTGACTTCAAGACAACGAAACTAGCATTGTTGTTAGATTTCCCAAAATGTACAACTATTCCTTTAAAAGACCTGTCAGTCATGTTGTGTGAGGTGACAGGTTTAATTCAGATTTTTATATGACATTATCTAAATCATTAAAGCTATTTGGATGTTTTATTTGTCCTAATCCTGCTATTACTACGCATTTGTTTATCTTGGCACTCAGTTATCTTTACGTCACCTCACCTTTCTTCGCTCTGCTGCTGTTGGCTGGGGCAGCAGTTCCCAGAAATTATTCTTAGGATGTAGATAACTCAAGCCTGAGACTGGAGTTTTCTCATTTTCGTTAACATTTGGCTTTAATAAGAGAGCCGAAACAATATACAGTGAATATAATGATGCTGCTATGTTCTGCTCCAGAGTGGATCCCCTGAAAATGTTCAAATTAGCGAAAGAATGTGGAGAATGTTGTGGATTGATTCCCGTCTGTACGTACTGTACATGATGACTTGGAAAAGAAGGGTCTAAGTCTTACCAAACTTGTAAGTAAAGCGCTCTGCCAGTAAGGTTGCTGTATTACATTAATTAGTGTGTAGATTAATGGGGAGGTGAAGTGAGTTAATAGTGAAAATCCTCCATAATCTTTTTCTCCAAAGATGAAAGATGTGTGCGAATGTCTCACGGTATGTAGAGGCAAGTCTTTGAGGAACTACAGTAGGTTGTGAGAGGGTGGAGTAAAGTATTTTTTGTTAAATTACTTTAGCTTTATGTCCTTATAGACTGTGTAGGAGCTGCTGGTAAAAACCTCATATTATATGTTAGTTAGTTAGTTAGTTAGTTAGTTAGTTAGTTTATATCTGTGGAATATGTCCTGAAGACACATAAATATAAAAAAAATAGTCCAATCTAAATTTAAATCCACATATTTTTACGTAAGTATTTTTGGCTTCATTTCACTTCTTCTAGTGGGGCTTCTGTCTTTAAGCAGACCTGTGCTTGAATCTTGTAACAAATCAAGTTGATAAATGAAGGACATCTTTTTTTTTTTTGATGGTACCATATTTCTTTTGCATTCATTGTATTCTGCATCGGTCAGATGAAGGCATATCAGATGGCTAAATTCACATTTGAATGAACTGATATATGTCTTAAAATCCAAATGTATTACAGTTTTTGGACCTCTGTGCTTCTGCAGACTTGCATGTTCCTGCACAGAGAAGCTTATATTGCTTATCAATGGAACAGCCTGCGATAAATGCATTGAGCTGTTAAATAGTTTCTATTCACGTCCATCTGTTTTTATAGAACACGCTGATTTGAAAAGCTGCTTTTCACTGAGGTTTTTTTTTACACTGTTCAGTTTTATTCTCCAAGGTTTTATTCTTAACCAGTAGAATACAATTGATGTCAAGTACTTGTGGGAGCTCAACCCTTCCCATTGCCCATATAGCTAATGTATAAAGAAGCGTTTTGCATTTCTCAACGCATTTCCCATGTATTCTGAGTGGATAAGTGTGAAAATCAAGGTGATGACAGCAGGCGTATAGATTTCACAGCCTTTAGCCCCCTTTCATCCTCTCCCCTCCAGCTACCCAGAGAACGGGGTGGTGGAGGTGCGACCGGTGGATGTGCGGCCACGTGCCAGGACCCTGCTGCGGTGGGACGAGCTCCAGGTGGGCATGCACGTGATGGTCAACTACAATATGGAGACGCCGGATGAGAGGGGCTTTTGGTTCGACGCCGAGGTTCAGACCCTCAACCAAGCCTCCCGCACCAACAAGGAGCTCCGAGTCAAGATCCTCCTGGGGTGAGGATCGTCCTTCTTCGGTGGGAGGGTGATGCGTCGGGCACAGGGAGACGATTGCTGCCTGGCCAGTTATTGTTTTTGATGCTTACCGAGATAAAGGAAACATTTCTCTGTGTGAATTCCTTCCATCTTTCTGTAACACATCTCTTCATCTTCCTCTTCGGTTTTCTTTTCTTTTGCTCTTTGTCTCTCTCTTGTCTCTCGCCCTCCCTCCAGGGGTCCTGGAGATATAATCGGGGATTGTAAGGTTCAGTTTCTTGATGAAATCTACCGGGTGGAATCCCCAGGAGCTCCTGCACTCTCTGCTTTAGATGGACAATTCAAACGTATGCATCGACCGCACACACTCATACACACACAGTGAAAATGGTGACAAAATATGTCTGTATTTTTGTTGAAGGTATATTTTATTGCAACAAAGCCCATCTTCAAGTGCGTGTGCATGTGTCTATGAACGTGTCCTCCTTCCAGGGAAGAGCGGCCCGGAGTGCAAGCACTGCAAGGCCGACCCTGACGCAGAGTGTCGCTTCTGCTCCTGCTGCGTGTGCGGCGGGAAGCAGGACGCTCACATGCAGCTGCTGTGTGACGAGTGCAACATGGCGTTCCACATCTACTGCCTCAACCCGCCGCTGGCCACCATCCCGGATGATGAGGACTGGTGAGAGAGCGTGTAGCTCAGCAATTAGCCACAACATCCTGTGCTTCACAATCAATTTAAGACGACTGATTAATGGTGATTTGTGGGAGATGAAGTGCTTTTAAGCAGTAATTAAGTGGTGACTGATGTTAAAATCAATATAAAATAATGAGATAATGCAGGTGTGAGCTTATCTAATGCAGCGGCTTCAAATGTTTCTCCTCCAAACAGAAACGAGGGTATTACTGAGAGGAAGATCTCACCCTCTTCTTCTGTGTCTTGCATGTGTGGAACTCAAACATAAAAAAGTTAAACATGAAATTGACTGACAACATTCCCTAACAAGCTTTTGTTGTAACCGTTTGGTATTTGTTGAATTTAAAATATTTCAGGGCACTTGTTACCAAATATCAGTGTGTTTGCCATCTGGCTAATTTGGTGGAAGAGTTTTGTTGCAGCTCTCTAACACATCTGCCTCCATCCAAAAATGATTTCCTCTCGTTCTGCCAGGTACTGTCCCACCTGTAAGAACGACACCAGTGAGGTTGTCAAGGCAGGAGAGAAGCTCAAAGCCAGCAAGAAGAAAGCCAAGATGCCTTCGGCAACAACTGAAAGTCAAAGAGACTGGGGAAAGGTGAGATCCAAGGGCACCCAAAGGTACATCCACACACCAGGTGGACTGACAGTAGCTGTGTGAGCCTGTAAGTACATTTTAACAGTAAGCCTGAGGGAAGGCCTGTGATTCCTCCTCAAATTGCCTCGAAGGAGCAATGGTTATGCGAATAAATATGAAAAAGCACTTTGTTTGTAGCCTGCGAGAGAGCTAGAGGAAGCACTTTCATTATCCACCATCCCTTGCAATCAGTTTTCAAAAATGCATCACATCAGAACCAGTGAGAATCCTTTATAATCATAGGACATATCTTTTTTTAAAAGCTATATTTTCCCTTCAGAGACTGGCATTTTCAAATTTATTCACTTAAGACAAAATTTTCGAGCACTTTGCGTGTAATGTTGCATCCAAATTTCCACTCTGACATGCTATTTAGTGCGTTAAAACAGTATGTGAGATTTTTTTGAAATATTACAGTATGCAATGCTGGACACGGCATAAATATCCCACTATGCAATGCAGTAGTGACGGCAATGTTCATAACGGGCGTTGACGGGCAGCTCTGTAACACCAATAACAATAATAACCAATAACCAATAACAACACTTCAATTTCACTGTAAGTATGAGATTTCAGTTTGGTAGGCATGCGATATATATTTTAAATTAATTCAGACTTTGATTCTCACAAACCGTCGTTTTGGTCACTTGAGGTTGGCACGGGTTACCATGGTTACATGTCACCAACTGGCAAGGAGGCTCTCAGGAAGTGATGATGTAAATTACTACTTAGTACATCCAAAAAGATGCATACTGCTGTTTATACGCACAAAAGTATGTTGAATGACAGCACACACAATTTATGAATTAAAAATGGTCAAAAGGTGATTTAAGAGAAGAACCAGACCTCCTCCTTAGGGTTTAAATATATTACATTTTGTAGCATACAGTATAATGTTTAAATTATTTTTACATATAAATGTTGCTTCCAGAGCTGTAAAATAAATTTGACCAGACAAGTTTTTATCATAGCTTGAGTGGTAAAAGCGCTCTGTGCTGGCTGTGCCATTGTTTTCCTATGTGGAGAACAGTGCCATCTGACGTGGCGCACCCTTGGCGTGGCGCACCACTCAAAATGGCCAGTGTGCTGCGCTCTAAGTTCACATTATGTCAACTCTGACCTAGAAACAGTGAATGGCGTTCCTTGCGCTCTTTTTGGGAGATAATTTACCTGCTGCCTCTGCTACCTCGTGGTGAGTGAAAAGCTAATTTCTTCAAATCAAAGCCTGTTAAGCCTGTTAAGCCTTCAATCAAATGAAGATCAAATGAAGGCTTAACAGTCATGATGCACAACAGCACAACAAAATGCACACAACTAACTGCTTCTGCTGAAATTAAACTAAATTTATACATCAGTTTGTTACGTATACAGTAGCTTTTATAGTACAGACCCAGCAGTGAAGATTTCTACAGGCCAATCATTGATTGATTCATCTATTCAGTGCATTATCCATCACACACACTTTATTCCATTTACTTCCTGCAAATTGGTTTGTTCTTCAGTGAATCGTTTATGTGTTTTAACATTTTGTGTAAGCAAGTAATCTGCTCTGTGTTGTACTTGATCACAGATAAATGGTTTGTTTCATGTGAAGAGTTTTGCGTGCACCTCTTTGAAGCTCTGTTTAATATTTCCTGAGCACAAAACAGCTTTTTCCCCTTAAATCAAAAAACGATCAGATCAGAAGTGTTTGATCCAATCAACAAGACTTATCCACTTAATGTTAGACCAGGCCTCCAGAGCCGATTAAGGTTGGTTTGAGTCATAGAACTTTTTTGCATTTCTATAAATATTAGTGTGTTATTGATTATCAACCTCCTCTCAAATATTCATTACATGACTAATGAACACTGTGTCAAAATTACATTTCTACTTTGCAAAAGCTAAAATGATCTCATGCCAGCAGCTGAGGCAGAAAATGAGACGGAGGAGGACAGCTGACATGTATTAAAACTGTTTTTCAAAAGCATCTGTTTTAAGCATACTGTTAAATGTTTACCCTCAGAGTCTTCTCATGGCAACACTCGGAGATATTGCGTGGCTCGTTTCCATCCCGGCCCGGCTGTCTCCCTGACGCTCTACTCCATGGTGTAATGTGAACAATGCCATTAAGCATGACTTAGCCACTTTCCTGGAACTGCCAATGGAAAATAACTCGTTTCTTTACCAGAATGCTCCCTTTCTCTGCGGACTAATTGAAAACAGCCCTGCTTGTGTGTTTGGGCACATTTTAAGTGCTGTGACTCACACAGCATTTATTCTTGCCTTTCACATTATTGCAATTTTATAACCCTTAAAATAAAATACGTTAGTCTTCTCACTTTTGAAATCCTGTGTACCTCCTAAATAGATTTCTGAGAGTAAAACCCGTCAGCAGCTTTGTTCTGAAACACTGTTTAAATGTGATCTAAAGGCATTTGTTTTCATGGTATTTCATGGTATTTCTCTGCATGTAACTGACATTCTTTGTTGTCTTCGTTGATGTGATTGCAGGGTATGGCCTGTGTGGGACGCACCAAGGAGTGCACAATTGTTCCTTCCAACCACTATGGACCCATACCTGGTATTCCTGTTGGAACCACCTGGAAATTCAGAGTTCAGGTTAGCCGTTTTTACAAATTATAATAACATCTGAAAGAAAGTGGAGCTTTTTATTAAGTCTCCCAGGTCTCATCTTCTACTTTACTCTCAATAGTATTATGACATTATGGATTGTATTGTCATATCTTTCTGTAATATGATATCTGATATATCAGTGCCCATATCTCTCTCTGCCTCTTCAGGTGAGTGAGGCAGGTGTTCACAGGCCGCATGTTGGTGGCATCCACGGGCGCAGTAACGACGGCTCCTATTCTCTGGTGTTAGCCGGGGGCTTTGAGGATGAAGTGGTGGGTTATTTGTATTTTTCTACTAAATATTTATCAATCTATGGTATTTTACTTAAGTATGCTGACCCCTTTGTTCTGGTTGCGGTGAACTGCCGTAGGACCGGGGAGATGAGTTCACCTACACAGGCAGTGGGGGTCGTGACCTCTCAGGAAACAAACGGATTGGAGAACACTCTTTTGACCAGACCCTGACACACATGAACAGGTACAGCACTTAAAGAGATAGTTTGGGTGTTAAAAGTGGGATTGTGTGAGGTGCTTATCCATAGTCGGTGTATTACTGTCAGTAGATGACGGTCGGCACACCCCAGCTTGGAGAAGCAGAGAGAAGTTACCGCATAGAAGCAAAGCAACATACTGTTCTGCATGGGAGAGGCAGTAAAACATATTATAACCACCTAAAAGAAAGGCCCACCAAAAAAAAAAAATCACTTTAAGTGCACTACGTTATATTTAAAATATTTTCACTGGTTTACTTCTTGTATGACAGCTATACAATCTGTTTCTGACAGGGAATTGAAGCCGTTACCAATGCTCTTGCCAAATCAACCAGACTCCTTTGAAAGAAAACAGTTATTTTACCTTGCAGAACATGTGGGTTGCTGGCCTACCGCATCCTTGATCGGTTAGTTTGTTTGTGCTATTGTGTGACTTTGATGAATCCAAACAAAGTTAGACCAGCAACCCGTGGTCTGTGAGGTAAAATTACAGGTTTTTTCTGGTGGTTTTGGTGAGAGCATAGATGAATACAACGGCTTCAGTTCCCCATCAGATAGGGTTGTCTGACGGCAAGGTGAAGTGGTGAAAATATATTGAATGTAGTGCACATTGTTGGACTTTTTTGATTTTAATTGAGAGATGAGGGAGAGAAAATCCTGCCACTTGCATAGTGCATGAGTGTCTTATCTATTCTTTCACTCCCTTAACCTTGAACTAGAAAAGAGGCCCATTCAATGTCTCTGTTCTTCACACAAGGCACAAAAAAGCATGTTTTTGCAAAAGCTTGACCTTTTACCTAGTTACAGCCATGTATAAAATGATGATCATAGATTTCAACAGTAAATAGGCTGATTATATACCACAACATTTAAAATGATATTAATATTCATTGGTGTCTTTCTTTTAGGTGGCTAAAATATGTTTTGTTGCAGTGCAATACTTTGCTGCTGTCCCGGTACTCCGTCTGTTTCTCTGAACTGGAGGCATGCTGACAGTCATCTACTGTAGATAACGTACTGACTATGGATAAGTTCCTCATACAACCCCAGTTCAAAACACCTGAACTGTCCCTTTAAATATGAATGGAAAGCTAACAGATTTTTGCAGCTTTTAAAGATAACTTAGCCTCAATGATAAACCTCTTAACATTGATCAATGGCTGATTATTCATTTACATCTCTAATCCTTAGTCTGGCATGATGAACATCATTCTTTCTTGCCTAATAACTCTTGGATGTTGACTCCTGCAGGGCGTTGGCCTTAAACTGCGATGCACCTCTGAATGACAAAGATGGGGCGGAGTCCAGGAACTGGCGGGCAGGAAAGCCGGTGAGAGTGGTGCGCAGCTCCAAAGGTCGACGCATCAGCAAATACGCTCCTGAGGAGGGAAATCGCTACGATGGTATTTACAAGGTACAGATGGTACAGATTTTTTTTTGTTTGGTAGACGGCATCACAAATTTGTAGGGAAGTATTTAAAGTTATTCTGGTTTATGTGTGAATTTTAGGTGGTAAAGTACTGGCCAGAGATTGGAAAGTGTGGCTACCTGGTGTGGCGGTACCTACTGAGACGGGACGATTTGGAACCGGCACCGTGGACACCTGAAGGACTGGAGAGGATCCAAAAACTGGGCCTGGCTGTTCAGGTTAGAGTGTGTGTGTGTGTGTGTGTGTGTGTGTGTGTGTGTGTGTGTGTGTGTGTGTTTAGACTATACATATATGGTATACATACTGTATATAGTATACGTAATATGTTTTTCATGCCACTGCCACTGTCTGCAGTACCCGCCCGGCTACTTGGCAGCCATGGCTAACAAAACAAAGAAGGAGGCCTGTGCCCGACCTGGTCGCGGTGGCCGGAGTAAGCACTACCCCGCGAGGGGGAGGCCACGGAGACGCAAGGTCAAGGCGAAAGAAGAGAACAATGAGGACGAGGACGACGAGATGCCAATGGCCAGTGTGGAAGAAGAGGAACCACAGAGTAATGGAGAGCAGAAGACAACCAGAGACATTGGTGGGTGCTTTTAAATCTCAAAGCAGGTCAGACAAAGTGGTTGTGAGAAGAGGACAGGTGAGAACAGCATGAGCAGCGAATCCTCTTTTAAGATAGCTTGTAAATCGATAGATAGATAGATTTTTATTTATAGATTAGATTTTAGGCATCCAGTAGCTTATACATATACACATACACACATATAAATCAAAAATCACTCACAGAAATGTAGGAAGTAAAGAGCAGGTGAAGTGATTACAGGGGCCTATTAAGGACTGGCCCTTAGATACATTGACCATGATACGGTGCTGTTGTAGATTGTGTGTAGTATATTAAATATTTAAATAAATAAATAGTATAAATAAATAGTATAATGAATATTAAATATTTGATATCCACCAGCTGCTTCTTTTCCACAAACATGTACTACTGTAAACTTTCATTCTCATTATCGTGTTTTATTCTAAGAGTAGCTGCAGTTTTCAGTCTTATGTGTGTGTCTTTACCAGAGTTGTCACCAGCAGCAGAGCCTCCCTCTAAAAAGGTGAAGATAGAGGAGACTTTCCAGCTGTCAGAGCAGCAGCAGCAGTTGATCCGGGAGGACACAGCCAACAAGAAACTCTGGGATGAAGCCATGGGACACCTTAAAGAGGGCCCGGTATGAATCCCAGTGACTCTGACACTCTAAGGGTGCTTTCACAAGCCATAGTCCATTTGGCTAGTCCAGATCAGAGTGAAATTGATGCTTTTGGTTTGTTTTCTCTTCAGCCTGGATCAGTTTCATAGTGCACAAATTAAAGCAGATTAAAAAGAAGTTGCTGAGGGGCGTGTACGAAGGAGCAAATTTACCATTATTGTCTCAAGAGCTGCTGCTTCTATGCAGGGAATCGTGGACTTTGCTATATTGCTGTCAAAGTTTTTTCACTTAACGTGGCACTGATCTACTGTGCGCACAAATCCCTTTTCCAGTTTATATCGAGTGACTTTATAATAGTCCAGGCGGCCTGCATTTTGGTTCAGGGTCTCCTCTCTCAGGTGATCTCAGACCAGTTATTTTGGTCCACACCAGAGTATGATCACTGCATTCTCAACTGTCCAAACAAATCGCGCCAGAGTGTGAAAGCAACATAACTCATCTCAGGCTCTTCAACATTGTGTTCACACAGCATCTCACTCAGCAGCCTCATAAAGGTGAACTCGTTGGAGGTCTCCTGTTGAAGTCACATTTAGTCATCCCCTTTTTGCATGTGTGGTTTTTAAATATATTGTTCAAGGAAGAGGACGGGTATTTGGGGAATTCATCTCAAGTTAACAGACTTGTGCTGTAGCTACATGTCACGGGACAATGTGGTATTAGCAGTGATTTTGAAGAGTAAGGGCCATTACAGCATCTAACTGGGACAAAGTGACATTTGCAGGTTTACTAGCTGTTTAATGTACTGCAGCTAATTAGCTATCTAGCCTGTAAACTGGCATTAGCAGGAAGCAGGAATATTGAGTTTCTACAGTTGTAATATACGTATGTTTCTGTTTTTCTGTCTGTGTGTATATAAAGAATTTCCTGCGGAAGATGGAGCAGATCTTCATGTGTGTGTGCTGCCAGGAGCTGGCCTTCCAACCCATCACCACCGTCTGCTCACACAATGTTTGCAAGGTGCGTACTGACTGGATGTATTTTGTAACCACAACTACTCAAAATCCCTTGTCCTTGTATTTGTGTGCGAATTCCTCCCGCCGTCGTCTCTCTCCTCAGACTTGTCTACAGCGGTCGTTCCGGGCGAAGGTGTACACCTGCCCCGCCTGCCGTCACGACCTGGGCAAAGACTACGTCATGACCCAGAATGTGACGCTCCAGGTGCTGCTCGACCAGTTCTACCCCGGCTACAGCAAGGGCCGATGAGGTCCAAATCACATTTATAAGTAGAATACGTACATACGCGCACATAAAGCATCCATTCTGTGCACCCACGTATACCGTCAAGTACCTAGAGCTCCACTTTAAAATGCATTGCGCACACATACTGTACTTACCCATGGGCAAATGTATATTGCATATACAGCCATTTATGTATACAATCATTCATACACAAACAACCTCAGTAGAGACTGACCTCATCTGTTAAACCTGGACTGTCTCCATTAACATCACCAGCCTGAAATTCAACCAAGGACATTTTTTAACCTCCTGCCCACACAAACGCACACAAACGCACAAAAGGAGCCCCAATTCACCCCCACTAGCCATCTCAAGATTACCATAGCTTATTTTTTTGTTTTTTGTTCCATAAATTGACATCCAGTACATTTTTAGTGCAAATTTCTCCCCGGCAATATTGTGAAATCAGCCATCAGACTCCTGCCAACCTACAAGCATTTTTTGTGTACCATGTGTGCAGATTTACACAAAAAACTGAGCTCAGCTGCTTCATGTACTGTATGTAAAGTATTCTACTCAGCTGGCCAGTAAAGGTGCTAGTTTAATACAGTGATTTAGGCACAGCAGGACATAACACACCCTGCACAACATTCAGAAAGACAAAATTAGGAAAGCACACAATGTTTTATGCCTCTGAAGCACTTTATCAATGACATGACTTATTTTGTAAGTTCATCTGGAGCACACGCTGCTCATGTCACCTGGGATAATGCCATTGCCATACCCTGAGCTAATAGACAGATGTACTTTCAGTGCATTTGCAGAGAACATTGGCAGCTGTTTCAGGAGATTTCTGGGTCCAACAAAGCAGCAACCTTACATATGTAGTGAACGCAACAATAATCAACAGGCACAACTCTCTCAGATTTTATGTGGAGTAAACAAAAACTTCATAAACATACCAAAGACGGGAGGCTGTAGAGCAGGTCAGGGGGCAAATATCTTCAGAAGTCTGCTTTTTCCTCAGGTGAGGAATCACGCCTAAAAATAAAATGCACTTGTGTAGTATCAAACAGGATTTTAGCAAATTATCATCTTTCTTTAAAAAGGCACTTATTGTTTCTGTTGTCAAGCAGCTAAAAATAAATGTACAAGATAAACAAACACATACTTCTGTATATGATTAGGGCTGCAACTCACTATTAGTCTGTAAAATGTCAGAAAATGGTGAAAAATGTTTATCAGTGTTTCCCAAAGCCCAAGATGACATCCTCAATCTCTTGTTTTGTCCACAACTCAAAGATATTCAGTTTACTGTCATAGAGGAAAAAAATACTCAAACTGATTTACCAATTATCAAAGTAGTTGTTGATTAATTTAATAGTTGACAACAATCATTGTAGCTTTATATTAGATCTTTCTCATAAGTGCTGTTGAAACCTCTAACACTATTGAAATTATGTATTAAGCCTTTATAAATCCCAAAGTTCTCACATCTAATGTGTTTTCACGTGTACCCTCAGTCACGGCTCCACTCGTTCAGTGGATTAGTATTGACTACACTGCTTGTCTGCCTGGGAAGTACTGTAGTGATGTAAGGGAAAGTAAAGGTTTACATGCAGCACACCTGAAATGCTTGAAAAGCGCGAGGTGCGACTGCTTGCATGTTCTTTTCAATGCCACCTAGAAGGGTGCACTGTGGTCGTCCCTGGTGTTACCAAGCAACCACAATCAAGCAGGACTTCGCACAAAGATGGTTAGCATATTTTGTGCTCAGCAGATATTCATCTGCTGTTGTTCTCTCTCTTAGATTGAGTGTAATGTTCACGTCCAGCACGATCTGCTTCTCCTTCATTTTTCGAAATGTAATCTGGTGAGTGATTTCACAGACTGTTATTTTTTGTCAAGTTATATCCAGAAAACGGAGATGCATCCGTCTCAATTTGCCATGGATGAGATTGAAAAAAGGCCTCTGATTTCTATTCCCCTTTCTAATGAACAAGATGGTTATGTGGATTCACACCAACAGAGGCCAACATGTGCAATGACCCCCCCAATATGCAGTATATAAGATAGATTGAAACACACTGTGTGATCAGTGTGTTATTGTAATGAACTGTTATTCACCTGTCCAGGTGAAGAGTGCCTTGTAGCACAGACTATCAAAAACTGTTAAGTACCGAAAGTTTGCATCTGATGCCCGGTCAGTTTTCTAACTTATTCTGTTTAATCAGACATTTGCTGATTTAAAATTCAAAGTTTAGACTATTTTATTTAGACCTTGTCTTGTTGCTTGTGTTTAGATAACATTAATAGTGAGAACTTCCTTTGTTAAATGGGAAAAATGTTCTCAAAGTTGAGTATCAAAAGGGTTTTGCCGGTGCTGTAAATCAAGCATTGTATTGACTCTAGTGCTGAAAATTGTAATCAATACTCATCCTTACATTGAATTTTCAGTATTGTGAGAGGTTTTCAATAGTGCATATGTGACAGTTCACTGGTAGTTAATGCGTGTGTCTGCTCCAGAATGTAATGGGCTCTTCGTTGCTGCCCAGGTCAGGATTTCTGTAATCCTGCTGACAGACAAAGGAATCGAACTGAAAACATAACCTCCTAGATGGAGTTAAAAATGTGTGTATGTGCAAGGTAAAGTTTGAATTATGTCCGTCACTGCACCCCGTAGTCAGAAATGTAATACTGAAAAGCCAGAAAGACTGCAAACACAAATGTTTGACAGTTACTGCTCAGGTTTGATTGTTGGCTGTGCTGAATACGTAGATAGTAAATACAGAAATACAGAAACAGATTTCAGATAGCTGAAAACTAGTTCATTTATTTTGAATATGCTGGATAACTAAATGTGACATATAAATGTAATATCTTAGTTTTCTTCCTTCACTAGTTGGACAGATGTGAATGTTTACACATGTCAAACATCAGTCAACCAGTTTGAGTGTAACCGAAAAACTAAACCTCAGCATTAGGAACTCACTTGTTTCATCAGGTCTAACTTACTATGGCCCGTGGCTAAAAATACAAGTGAGTATTGAATGGCAGCTGTGAATTGGATACAAACAAAACATTATCCTTAAACACTACTTTTTGCGCTGCTCCATATATTTAAAACACACTTGGAAGCTTCACATAAATTAAAATAAGCCAGTTCTAATCTTACAGAACATTAACTTTACTTTTTATCCTTATGTGCATTTTTTTCCACAAGTCCTTTTGTTGTTTATACTCAAATAGGTAATTTTTTTTTTTTTTTGCTATTATTCAGCTGCTGCTCCATAGAGCCACATGGTAATATAGTCACGTAACATCTGGACAGATATAACCTTATTGTTAACATCTAATGACGTACGCTGCACACACACATGCTGAGTTATCTTCACATTTTTATCTGTATTTAGATCTGAACCACCATCACATATATTATACATATATTACAGGGCCCCGAGTTAAAAATGGGCTTTTTCTATCTTGAGCGGCTGACACAGATTTGCATCTTTTCCAGTGCTGATATGGTACTTTAAAATGTCTGGGGTTGGCAGGTCCAATAGGAAGCAAAACAAAGGAGAGCAGCAGTACAGTCTGTGCACGGATCTGTGATCTGCACAGAGGTCAGAGGGAGTTTCAGATAATGCATCTGAACACTAGAGTTGGTTTTGTGAGAAAATGTAGCCTTCGTTCATCGACATCATCACGTTCACCGGTGACTTTGAGGCGTACTGTAGCCATGTGACAGATAACACGCTGCTGCTCACACATCCAGTTCTTACTGCTCTGTTGACATTCAGATCCCCGTTCATTGGCCGGCTGTTTGTTTGTTTGTGGTGATGTCCTTGTTTCTGTTCAATCATTCAGGATTTTTCTTTCTCTGTTTTTTATTAACAACATGCAAGTACAAATGCTACTATGGTCTTTAAAGCTAACTGTGATGTGCATTACTTCCACTGTTGCTCAATCTTGTTTATTTTCTCCCTGCATTGACTGGCAAGCTGATAGTTTCTTTCTCTGCTGTGACCTTCCCTCTCTCCTCTCTCTCCTCTCTCTCCTCCGCCCTCCGTGAACCTACAGTACTAACACTTTTTAGACGTCTTGTGGACGCTTGGCTTCAGTGCTGTGTTGTTTTTTATTTTTACTGCACTCTATCGAAGAAAAAAAAAAGTTTAAAAAGTCGCATTTAATTTTCCTAGAATGCTTACTATTATCTATGTCTGTACGCCATCTTTTCTACCATTTTAGTTGCTTCTCTTCTATTTTAATCATTAGTCATTTTTATGTGGCGACCTCAAAGATTTGCAGCCAGTCTGAGGAGTTTCATTGCTTCATATTGTGATCTGAAATTTTATACATGTCATAATAATACTTGATATGTACCTATTAAATATTTGGATTCCAGAAACTGTTTTTGTCTTGTGTCTTACAGATTTCATGAGGCCAATGAGTTATTTTCAGTGTAAAATATGAAGTTGGTAGATTATAGTGAGTGACGCTAATGAAATAAATGCACCATGAAATTATACCAGTATTTAAAGTGGTCCAGCAGACTGTTCCCACTCCCAAATGAATTTACAGTGATGTTAATCACAGCTCTCTGACATTAGGCCAGCTTCTCATTGTTTTTTCATAGTAGATTAATAATAATTTTCCTCTGAAATCCATTAAAACAGATTCTATTTTGCAGTAATTCGCAAGGTGTTCTCTCTACATTATATTTTATATATGGTAACTGCTGGTGGTGGATACTTTGCTCTGATAGCTATAAATAATAATAGCTGATTTTTTTTTTCTTACCCAATATATGAATAGGGTAAAGTTCCCCAGTTAATTATTCACATTAAACCAATAATGTTATTACATTTATTTTAATGAAAATTTATGTTTAAATGTGCAAATGATGCATCATCCAATGCTAACTTTGAGGGAATTTAGGAAAAATCTACAACCTTAAATAGACAAAGTGTAGTAAAATAAACACCTACATGTGTATTTAGGATGTTGTCTTTCCACTAGTCTGAAGGAAGACATGTTTAGGAAGAAAAATAGCTCAGAATCTCAAAACTGAGCAGTGCCTGTGATGTCTCGCCCAACACTTAATCACTACTATCTTCAGTCCAAAAGTAGTAGAAATAGCAATTCAGATAAAGCAGGTCTACAGCAGACTACACTGTGCCTACATAACGACATGACATCAGAATCTGCATCAGCACGTACAAATTACTTTATTTCACTGTTTTCCAATTAAACCGTTTTATCACAGAAGACATTATAACAGGTCACAGAAGGAAAAGCACAAATGTAAATGAAAAAAATCAGTGATGGCTGAATTACCTCTCGCTGCTTCGGTTTCAGGGTCCTGTGTTGTGCATGACGGCTCACTGTCACAGTGTCACGCCTTACTGGGATGCTTGAACTGAACAGAGCCATCGTCAGTGTTATTAGCAACACCTGTGCAGAGGTGTATGATGAGGTGGGTATACTACTAGGTAGATGGGTAGGTTACCAAGGAGGAAGCACTTTTTCTAAAAGTCAATAATTTGGCCCAATCAAAAGAAGCAGGTGTTGCTTCTGTCTTTACAGCCACACAGGTGTTTTGAGTTATTTGTCCTGATTGGACCTCTGCTCAGGCTGAAGGGAGGCAGAGCCATGCTGGCCACCAGACTACTGTACTAATCTGATTGAAGTTGTCCTGTCCTAATAGGGACATGCAGCAAAGCGAACGCACACCACATCTGCCAAGCACAGTCTGTGCAAATACAAAAAGGGCTAATAAGCTAAATAAGAGACTTGTCTGGCCCCATCAGGTCTTACTGTAGCTCTTACAGGCTTCCTTGGGCCATGCCATAAGCAGCACATTTATTTCACTCATAATTTACAGTGATGGTAATCACAGCTGTCTGACATTAGGCCAGCTAATCATTGTTTTTATCATAGACAATAAATAGAGATTGCCCTGAAAGCCATTAAAGATATTTTATTCTGTTTTGCTGTAATTAGCAAGGTTTTCTCTCTACTTTATGTCTTCACCATCAAACTGCTGGGGGCGGATACTTTGTTCTGATAGCCAACATTTTTCATGATTATTTTATGATTTTTTTCTTGATACAATGGTAAATGTGTATTTTTAAAGTTTTATTCCTTGATATTGCTTCCATAGATGTGTTAAACAGTTGGTGTTTCTATGCCGTATAGAAAATAAAGTGCATTTTAAAGCCGTTTATGCTTTAAATTAACATTTAATCACTGCTATTTTCAGTCAAATAGTCGTGGAAATAACATGTCAAATTTAGCAGGTCTTCAGCAGACTACGCTGTGTCTACATATGGCATTACATCAGAATTAGCACCAGCATGCACAAATTACATTAATTTTAATCTTTTCCGATTTAACAGCAATAGCTCTTTTGTTACACGTTGGCATGTCACAGTAGGAAAAGCACAGATTGCTTAATTACATCTCGCTGCTTCGGTTTCAGGGTCATGTGTTGTGCATGACGGCTCACTGTCACAGTGTCACTGGGATGCTATAACTGAACAGAGCCATCGTCAGTGTTATTAGCAACACCTGTGCAGAGGTGTATGATGAGGTGGTTGTACTACTAGGTAGATTGGTAGGTTACCAAGGAGGAAGTGGGTATACTCTCTTAAACTGGCTGATAAAGTGTATACTGTAAATTACCAGAAAAAGAGGCAGGTATACCCTTTTTACACCCACACAGGTGTTTTGAGTTCTTCTCGCTGATTGGGCCTCTGCTCAGGTTGAAGGGAGGCAGAGCCATGCTGGCAACAGACTACTGTACCAATCATAAAGATTTGAGTTGTCCTGTTCTAATCGGTGCAGCAAAGCTAACCCACTATTAAGCACAAAAGGGTCTAAAAAGTCAGACTCCCTCAGTTCTGTCTTCAGGCCTCCTGGGGCCATACAGCACATCTGTTTATAACTACACATGTCACACTGATGTCTCCTGCAGATGCAGCTTTTTGAAACACCAGCAGCTAAATGCTCATATGTAGTTGAGAGTCCTGTGGAGCCTCCTGGTGGTGTGAAGACACAGTACACCCTCTGGATGTCTGCCCTGCTGCTCTTTTGTAACTGACCTGATTTCCTCCAGTTTGTGCACACCGAGCAGCAGAGTACATCACGGTAGATAACAGTTACTGTGACTATGGGCCAATTAAAATGCTTTAGTGTAATTAGGCTATAAGGATGCATATAAATATCTTATATTATGAATAACACAGATGATTGTTTAATAAATGTATGCCTTTCAAAACCGCAGTTCTGGTTGATGGTCAGTAGCATATTAGTGCACCTCAAGCAGTTACAGACAGAAAAATCATGTATACTTCTGGATATTTAATTTAAAAACAAAAATGGATGAGATCTGCTCTGAGACTGATAGAGCTCTTTCTCAGTAAAAACATTTAACAAAGACGGAAACTAGACAAAATTATTTTTTGTTTGTTTTATTATCACAGAAGCACAACAGGTACCACTATGCAGGTGAACAACAAACTCAATACTACCATGAAAAAAAAAATCAAAAGGAATGCTAATGGAAAAAAAAAATCCAATCATATCACAGCATGTTTTTCAACCTCCAAAACAAAACACTACAATATTGTCAGATATACATGGCAGAAAGAAGCAAAAGCACTTTGGATTATTCACTTTACTTCCGTGTTGTACCAAAACACTCATCGTAGGATCCTCACCTTGAAACTGAAGCACATGCAGCAGCATTCATCTTTTCCCACAACCTCTCTAGTCTAGATGGATTCACTATCCAGCTCTGAAGTACCAATTATTGGGGCTGTCACTCAAAAGTAACGTTTCAAAAATCCAAATACTCTGAAGAGGATGTTACTGCTACAAAACAAAACTGGTCCCACTGAAAAGTATTTCTTATTCAATCCAGAGAGAAAGAAAATGAGACAAATTTAAAGTCATTATTTAGCCAATCAAAAGAAAGCTGGAGTACCCGAGTGTAAACCTGATGACCTTTTTGTTGTACATTCAAGAAATGAAGAATCCTCCATCTTAATCTATCATAAGAGGAAATATCAATAAAAACAAAGACTTGACAAGAAATGGAAATCATACCAGAACTTAACTTATAGCTATGACAACGACAATATGAATGAAAGTCCAAAACAAAAGGTTCCCTCCTCTTTAGGTGACAACACCGATTAATCTTCAATGAAAACAGTATAATAAAACACACAGATAGGAGATGGAAACAGGAGATGCACATCTTACATATTCCCTTGAACACAAAAAGCATTGGGGAAATGGATACTTGCATACAGGGAGCTACTGCCGAGGGTTTAACGCAGACGGTGGTTTATATGAGTAAGCTGGGATGGGATGGACAAACATACAATGGGAAGAAAAGGGGAAGTAAGCAGGGGCTGGAGGGGTTGTCCAGACAGCTACTCCTCATCCGAGGAGTCCCGGTCAAAATTGTAGGCCATGAAGAATACATCGGGTCGAGGCGGGACGAGGGCATGGCCCGGTTTCACAATCTCAAAGCCCAGGAAACTGAACGTACGCACCAGTTTAGCTGCAACAGGAAGGTAAGGGCAACATATGTTAAAATGTGGCACAAGTCACAATAAAGAAGCCAAAAACAGTGAAGTTATCAAAAATGTGAAAGAAAAAAGTATGCTGGGAGAAACAAGGCTGTTACCACGATCATCTCTGTTCTTGTAAAAGCAGACAAACACGCTAACGACTTTCAGATGTTCTTCAGCATACTCCAGGAGAGCCGCAAAACTGGAGGGAGAACAGAGGGCAGCTTAGGTTAGAATATGGAAAAACACCTCTTAGCATAAAGGCACGAAAACAACTGACCAAATCTCATGCAAAATAAATTGCTTTTATTATAACTTTAAAAGGCTCTGCTTTGGCTTTGCCTCAGAAGAAAGAAAGACAACTTAAATCTGTAAAATCAGGCTAAAAATTGAGATGAACATATTGTAAAGACATGAAGCTTTATTCCACTTGATGTCTCTTTCACCTCTCCTTGCTGCCTTCAGGAAGAGGGTCAAGAGGTATCTCCACGTAGAGTGCGCTGCTGCTTAGGACAGCATCCCACTGTATTGTCTTGGTAACGGTAGGATGACTTTGGAAGTGGAGTATCCCAGGGCGACCATTCCCTGCTGGCTCCTCCGTTACAGTCAACTTTCGATCCTGCAAACAAAAGCACTAGTAACGCGTCTGAAAATAGCAGTGGCTGGCGAAGCACAGCCACTGTGCAAACAAATAACCTGAAGGGAAAAGAAATGGAATGGTGTCACTGCGTAACATGAATGATTGGATAAAACTGGTGTGTCTTCCTCTGACATATAAACAGGTGACAGGAAATGGTTTAAGCTGCTAATCTTGACCCGTGTTCCACTGAGAACGGCAGTCTCTCTTTTTTGCATCCTCTGACTACATTTCAGCAATAGTACATTGTGTGTTTCTAAACTTACTGAGTGGAGTAGTCGAGCTGAAGGAGTGTGATCCCGTGTGCCATTCCCTCGCCCACCTGGGATCTTCAGAGGTGGGAGAGGGGCATCAGGAGCACCACAGAGGCCCCGGGCCGCGGGTACTACTACAGTGCAGGGACAGGCTGGAGGGGGAGGACAGAGAGAGGACATTATTACAACACTGTATCACAATCCACTTATTATGAAGGTTTTCTCTAATTCAACGTATACAATGTGTTTCTATGTACATTTCAACCTCAAAGGCATGTCATGGGACTCTCAATGCAGACAAATACAGGCTTTGACCAACTTCGCCATTGTGTACCAAGAAGAACTGCAGCAATTTAATTTCACACAGTGCAATACAGTGCACACACAGTATTTTCGGAGATTAAGCTAATGACTTTAATTGTCCACAGTTGCTAAGACGTGCTCATGTACCACTGAAAACTGGCTGTTTGGTTTTATTAGCAATAAAATTTAAGATTGCCAGAGACTGATGCATTTCCAAGTTGTAAACTTTACCAAATCCTGCAGCTACTATTATCTAAGAGCTCAAATCCACAACATGTGTTACACAAGCAGTCCATGGTGCTCTTTCAAACCACTTACAGTTTACGCTCCCCAAAACAATGGCACTGTGTTTACTGAGTTAACCAAACTTTTCAAGAGCAGTGCACCAACGCGGCAGGATGCGGTCAGAGGCAACCAACCAACGACGAATATTTGTTGCTAAAAGGGCAAACCAGCACTCATATTCTTTAACTCAAACCTTTGTGTTAGTAGCTGAAACAGCCAGCGCAAACTGAAATGTTTGCAGAGCCCCTAAAATCTATTTAACGTCCACAAACTAAATATTTGTTGTGCTACAATTTATGTGGCTTGTGCACTATGAAAAAGGTACCAACAAAGTCATACATGCGGCAGATTTCCACATAAGTAGGATTAACACTAGGGCTGCAACTAACAGTGGCTTTCATACAAAAATGTTTATTACTTATTGTGAAAAAATATTGTTTCCTTATGCACAAGGTGATGTCATACAATTGCTTGCTTTGTCCAAACCCTGAAGATACTCTGTTTACTTTAAGATAAGACTAAAAGAAAAACTGAATCCTCACAACTGAGAGGCCTGAACTAAGATATGCTTGTCATTTTTTCTTAAACACAGTAAGGCTGAAACAAATGAATATTTTCATTATAGATTACGCGAATTATTTCTGATCACTTGTTTTTTTCCATGAAATGTCTGGAAAAAGTGAAACATTCCTATTGTAATTTCCTACAGCCTAAGATGTTTTAAAATAACAGCCCAAAACCCAAAGATATTTTATCTATCTATTATAGCCATATATTACAGTTTACAGTTTACTATAAGATGAATATATAAATCAATTACAAATTTGTTGCTAACTCATTTTTTTGGTTTGACAAATCACTTACCTTGTTCGCATACAATAACACAACACTCAACTTTAACAAAGTCAGGTTTCTTGACTTAAGACTGAAAGTGTGGCTTCACTGAAATGGCTGGGTTATAAATCATGTTTTTAAATTATTTTTGGTCTGAACATAAATTTTAATGCATTCTGTTAATTAATTCAACATCCAGGTCCATCCGCCATTTTTTCTCTGTTGTGCCAAGGGTACTTAGGAATGGGGCACAGACACGACTTTTTAAGCTTATTAAAAGTGATTAATTGATTTTAAAAAATCTCACAACAATATCCTCTCTGTCTGGTGATGTTAGATTATTCGTGTACACACAGCTGCATCGCTGTGTGCATTGACATCTTATTGTCGTCACGAGTCAGTTGCGCAATGACCTACCGCACTTTGTCAGCTGCAGAAACATTGCTCACCTGACGACTTTACGGGCAAATATTTAACCTGGTGTTACCGTCTTTCCTTTACTGCTTCCACCAGATACCAGAAATTACACCACGAGCTCGGATTAAGTTGTTTCATAACGTGCTGTACATCGTGTTACAGTGTCAAATAGTCCACGTTACGTTCATTCCAGGTTAACGACCATAACCTGACAAGTCTTTTCTTTAAACATAGAAATCAGTTTGGTCTGTACCTAGGCTAGGCTTAAAGAGGCTAACGTGCGAGAAACTGAAATAATATTTAAATTCCTTGTCACTGTGTGTTAAAATCAACTAGCTAAATGCTTGTTAGTAAGATATTTTACGTTGAAATGTTGATGCTAACTGGTTAGTTAGCTAACGGAGCTACTTACAGTGACGTACCACAACTTCGACGACGTTCATAGCTAACGTTAGCTAATGCTGCTAACGTCGTCTCTCGGCCTAACAAATATAGGTTATTTTAACATGACATGTTTTAAAATACTAATTTATCTACGGTTAACACAACACGTAACGCTAGGATATTGATGATACAGCGTTTTACACGTAAAATGTACATTTAAAGTGAAGCGCGTTTTACTTCCGCTTTTCTGTGGCTGCTAGTTAGCTTAGCCACCCCTCCCCCACATCACGGATAGTAGCTAGCTAGGTGAGGTATTTTTTCGGCGTTTACTTACTTCCCAATCATGTCACAGATACCGTTACTTAAATCCGCCATGGTAGTTAAAGACTGCTGTTTTCCTTCTTTCTCGCGAGCAAAGCAATGACTGTTTAGGATCCGCTGGAGGTTGGATTTTACCATCCGGCCTCGGGTAGAGACACGACGGGCTGACTGCTCTCTGCAATGCTCAGCAAGCTAGTGGCCGATCGGAGACTCGGGAGCTGGTAGAAACAAACAGGAGTCAAGTTACCCGCAGTAATATTATACGTTTCCGTTACGTTGTTTTCGTCGACTTCAAAATAAAATTAAATAACAGCTTATCCCATCGATAACATTAGGAAAATTCAAATTGCATACATGACCAAAGGATGTTGGATTACAAATTAATATCAAATAATGCTTAAAACATGTCAACCATCATATATATTGTAAAACTAAATTTCTGTTTATATGATAAATACTAGGACTTATAGGTAACATACTTTTGATATACTGTATTTTGTATGTAACATTCAATTTATGTAGTAATTTCTCTGGACTGTAGCCAGAATTTTCAAAACAAATGAAGTTCCAAGGTCTCAACTACAAAAAAATAAAATAGTCTTTTTAAATTTTCATATTTATATTTTATTTATTCTATTATATTGGTTTCTGTTGAATTATTTAGTTAATTTTGTTTCCCAACATGAAGAGATGAATGTTGTTTTTAAAATCCCTCTACACAACTAGGAATACCAGACTGAAAATACTAATCCTTTTTTTTTTTTTGGCCTAAAAGTGGTTCAATTTAAGAATACAAAGTTTTAAAAATACTGGAGTCATCTTGGTTTTGCAATACTCAAAGATGCTATGGAGCAAAAGTAGTGTTTATGTGGTTGTCTTTGGTATCACATCAGTTCACAGTGAGATGGTGTGGTATCGCTGCTAAGTTGCCAGTTTGGAATAATGAATGGAAGGTCAAAGGTCACAAATTTACCTCAAGCAAAAGCTAAAGAATACCGTATTTCTTTCTTGTCCTGATTTCTATTGACAGCACAATTAATGTTGATTAGATTTCTGCAGAAATGCACATCTTTGCACAATATGCATATAGTTGCATACTTTAAAATATTGCACAGGCATTTTCTTTTTAAATATTGCACATGTTGCATTGATTGAAATACTGCATTTGTTTATTGCACTTTTTGTGAGAGTGTCATATGAGTTATCTTAAAGCATAAGATGGTGCTGTTGTTGGTCCCTCTGCATTTTATTTAACATAAATAATGTAACACAGAAGTAACCCAGGCAAGGCTTAAATCTAATGGACTATCTAATTTAATTACTATGAAAATACAGTGTAAATCCCCGTACTGTATGTCGCACGTTAACATAAAAACAATACTTTTATTTTGTAAAAGGAAGATAAGATTATGGCTAAAGCTAAAATAAGTTACCTTCACACTCTTGCTAACAAGCTAACCATAAGCTAACGCTAACCAGAAATGCTAAATGTCGAAGATGCTACTGCGACTTCACCTCAGAAAATGGACTGGCCCTGACCAGTAACCACTGTTAAAATAACAATATAAACATCCAATAATATAGAGAGTACCGTCACTAAGCTATGTTCATTGTGTGTATACCGATAATACAATTAATTTTCATGTCAAAACTAACTGCGTGTGCTTCCTTCCTTATTATCCCCGTTAGCACCGAGCAGAGAAAACAAATAGCTTAGCTGTTAGCCTCCGTTAGCGGCTATGTATTTACATGCGGGCGTCTAATGGAAAAGTACCGAGGACTGAGAAAAACAAAACCTCCAAAGGCATACTATTTCCATACGATTATTGACCTCCCGTGTTATTTTGACATGTTCATTATTTTTTAATTAGTATAGATTGTGTTTGGGTGTTTTACAGTAGTGGGAGTGGGCGCACTAATATAAATATTTGAGGTATTTATACATGGCTTGATTATTTCCATGTTAGGCCTCTAATAACTATACAGTACTTCAGTATTTCAAAGGGAACACTGTACACTTATCGGACAGTTACTAATTAGTTTGCTGATTCATTTAGAAGGTTTTACAAACAAAGCATCTGATTAGTTTATAAAATATTATTCATTATCATACCACCCATCAGTCTAAGGCACCATGAGTCAACGATGTCAATGAGTTTTACTTATTGATATTTTAAGTACAGTCTGTTGCTAATACTTCTGTACTTTACATAAGTAATAGTCTGAATGTTTTCACTTGTAATTAAGTATTTATGGTGTGGCACTGCTACTTTAAAGTTTAAGTGTCAGTTTCTAAGCTTTATTTTTCTGATTGTTTTATTTCTCAAACTGCATTTAAATAACCGGAAGACAATAAGACATTTTTTAAAGTTTTGTTTGGAAGTTTAAAACTTTAAAAAGGATGGTGACCTGAGAAAAGTAAGCGTTCAATGCCTTTATAGTAAACTGGCTGTTGTACAGTAACAACATATCATCTGCTATTTTCATATTGTCCACACCGTGGCGACAAAGCAGCAGCAAAGTGCGTAACCTGACATTATGACCCCAGTCCAGCCGTTTAAATAATAAATAATGTTGGTGTCTATTTTTAGAACAATTGAGTTGAGGAAATACCTTAATGGTAAAATGTACTTTTAAACCCTCATAGTAAATTAAAATTAAAATAAAAAACAATATTTTAAGTTTATTAATTATTTAAGTTTCAATTGAATTGATGATCAATGTCCCATTTCTCTCCCTGAGTTTGACTGGATTACATAGGAAATTGAATGGGGAACATAAAAGCACATTTTTCCATAGCTTAATTATTGTTGTTGTTATTATAAAATGATGTATAAACCGAATTTTATGTCATCTATATTTTATGTCACTCATATATGACATAAATCAATTGTATCTATCGGTTTATATATATACATGTATACTGTATATGACATAAAATTAATTGTACTATCGGAGACAAAATTTGGAAAAAGTATTTCTACAGTATTAAAATTCTGCTTGATAATGCTAATAATATTATAATCTTAATCTAAACTAATATAATCTAAATAATATATTTTGAAAGGGCCCTATATAAATAATTTAGCCTGTATTTCTTTTATTTTTGATATTTTTGTGACATTGTGCTGATAACAGGCCACTTGCGGGGCTTTCCATTGGATTGTATTACTTGTACTAAGGGGGGGGTCAGTGAGTTCATATTAAAGGAGCAGTTCGACGTTTTGGTAACACATTGGGTTTTTTTCTTGCGAAGAGTTAGAAGAGAAGATGACTGCCACTTTAGCGGCTGATGTCTAGTGTCATATTTTAGCACACAGGCAACTGACTATCAGCAATAAAGCGCATATCCCCATAAATTATGGACTATTCCTTTATGGAGTCAAAATAATGATTGCTAACTAATTATGTAGTTGCGTGTTATGTCGAAGCAGGTGTTGTGTCGAAGTCTGTTCCCCGTTGAATAGTGTCCCCTCCTGTTAAACTGACGCCTCCCCAGATAGGGGTCACCTATTGACAGGGGAACAATATTCGGCAGTACACCGGTGCTTTGCTTTTTTGAGGCGCCTCGTCCGCCCGCCCTCTCAATGAAGTTTGTCCCTCAGCGCGCTCCGTCGGTCGTCCAGGAGAGAAAAAAAGCGACGCCTGAGAGCGACGCTTTCAGCTGATGTACCGCTGGCTCAAAAATGGAGAGCGACACCACTGTCAGGAGAATAAAACCCTTCGGGATCCAGAATTATGAGGCGCTAAATAACGACGGCTCCCGGGACCGGTGCGGGGATAACGGCTACAGCGGTGACCCGAAGAGGAAGCCCGAAGTGAGCCTATATTTGCTGCGGGAAGGGCTGGCAGCTTCCCTGGTCTCCGTGTTTATTTTGGTGCTGTGGGGACTCGTTCATTTGTCGTTACAGCAGCTCGTCATTGGGAAGCCAACCGGCGACTTCAACGCAATGAGAGCCAGGTGAGTTTTGTACCTGCTCACCTCTTTTGTCCTTGTGTGCTGGCTAACGGTCTCGAAGGAGCAGAACAACCTGCTAACCTTTCCTCTAGTTTGGAAGCAGACCCGCCTAGAAACCACTACCGGGTTTCTAGGCATCTCCACCTATTACCTCCAGGGTAACCTGCAGGACACACAGGTGTATCAACGGTGTGTTGAGTCCAGGAGAGAAGAGGCACAGCAGCCTCATAAGACTGGTCTTTACATTATTTAACCTCAATCAAGTCAAAATCTCCTACTCAAAGCATATTAAATGACCCCATATTATAATAATATAAGAAACTCGACATTTAAACCTGCAAAAAGCTCAAAAAGTAGACCTTTTTTGGCAGTTAAGGCAACATATTGGAAGTTATTTGTACAGCACACTTCACGCTCATAGGCAGTTCAAAGTGCCTTATATAATGTATTAAGACATTAAGCAGGAAATGCATTATAAATACAAATTAAAAGCACCGGAAGTTGTCTTAATTTCTGTATTAAATCATTGCACTGTGACTGTCTTTGGGTTGTGGGCCCTTTAGTGGGAGAAAACAAGCAATATGAAGATGTCAACTTGGGCTTTTGATGAGCATTTCTTATTATTTTATGGTTTAACAGTAATGAAAAGTATCAGCCACTAAGGATTAACCAATTAATTTGAGTGACAGAACAAAATTTAATTGAAACTACTGTGTATGTTTACTTTAGTGTCACAAATGGTGAGGAAAGGAGATGCTTGACATCTCTGATAAACACTTTAAGACATTTTAAGAGCTTGAATATGAACTATAAAACACCATTAATAACACAATGCAGCCTGCATGACTATAGAAAACATTATACCCCCTATTTGTTCCAAGAAGCTGCAATATTTTCAGATTAAAAAGCTTTACAGTGCAACAGCTTTTATCAGATTTCCAGGCCCTGTGAGAAGCAGAGAGAGAGGGATTATGGCACTGAATGAATCTGAGGTCCGCAGGGCTGCGGTTGAGCTCTTGAAAGTGCTGGCCGATGGGATTTGCCATCATTTGGCTGGTTGCTCTATAAATGAGTCAGGCATGCTGCATTGAACTGATTAGGCCTCTGAGCTTCTTTGGTCACAATCATGGTTTTCATGAGTCCATGCTCTGCCAATCCAGATCTGAATTATGAGCCTCAGCTTGAAGCGGTGCTTTAGTCCCTGCAGTAAAAATGGAATAAATGCAGACATCTTCAATATCATGTGGTACCACTTTGTCACTTCAAGACAGCTACATGTAAGGGAGGAGTTTGTGACTCTCTAGAGCAAAAGCAAGCTGTATTTGCGCCATGTGCCATTAACAGTGAAACATATGTTCTTCCATATGCATGTATGGGATGCTGTGTTTTTGGAGCCACCACAAGTGTTGTGTCAAACTGTATGTTGTAGCAGTGCTACCCTGTACAAAACCTACTTTAAACCAACAGTATTTGGGCAAAAGGACTCGCACAAATATTTTTTCAGTCATCACAGCCAGCAACCCCTTTCATTGTCTGACATAAATGAAAATGAGAGGTGCATAATTGTTCATCTGAACTCTTAAAAGATTAAAAAGAAGAAGAAATGAGACAGAGAATTAAACAGGCTCACATTTCATAAACACCGGAGCCTGTAGAGATATCTGATCTAGAAACTGGTTTTACTTCAGCTAATGGTGTCAGCAATGCAGAAACGATTGATGCACTCAAGCATCCACTCTGCTGTATGATGCATCTGTAATATATTTTGCATAAAAACATATGCACAAACTGTGTCTGCAACCATGTCAGCAAGCACACCCACATCTTCAGGAAACATAACCTAATTTAAATAGAAAGCCATGGATTATGACACATGCATTCATGTATACATACAATACATGCAGGACAAGATGTGCTGTAATGTTGCAATGGAACAAGTAGGCTTGTTCACAGCCTTCTTCACAGTTAAACAGCATCACAGTTTTCTCTTTCTCTTTTTTCACTCTTCCCTCATGATCTAGACGGCACTTGGAGCAGATCACCAGCGTCGGGCCTCGTCCAGTGGGCAGCCAGGAGAATGAAGTCCTGACAGTGGGCTACTTGTTGGAGCAGATTGAGAACATCCGGGCTGAGACCGCGGCGGGCTCCCATCAGCTCACGGTAGACGTGCAGCGTCCCACCGGCACTTTCTCCATCGACTTTCTTGGAGGCTTCACCAGCTTCTATGACCGTGTCACCAACATTGCTGTCAGGCTGGAACCCAAGGGTGGGACGCAGCATCTCATGCTAGCCAACTGCCACTTTGACACTGTGGCCAACAGTCCAGGTATTATTATTGTGTTACAGCAGCAGGTTAGCCGGGCATTGCACAGGAACAATTATTATCCAGTAAATATGCACATCAACACTTGAAATGAATATCTATAGATTACCCAATATAAAGAATACCGTATATTAGAAAACACTATAAATATACCAGACTACTACTAACTAACATAACATATAAATATAGAATAACATACTAAATACATTAGTAATCTGTGCAAATTCATTGCAGTTTTTGGTTTGGAAATGAAAATTAAATGATAAGATAAGATAAGATAAGATAGAACTTTATTCATCCCGAAGGAAATTCTTGTGCCAGAGATGCTCACAATTTACAAAAAGTACAAAACACAACACAAAATAAGACAACACAAGTGTATAGAGAAAAAGTTAAAAATTAAGAACTAAAAATCGAGAAGTACTACTTGGAAGAAGAAAGTACTATTCTCATCAACAGTGCCTAGATGTAGTAGTGCACATGACAATATAAAAAATGATGACAGTAACCGTATTATTACACATGAAATAAAGAAGGATGATGTTATTAAAGCCGTATTATTGCACATGATCATAAAAAAGATGATGATATTAGAGCCATATTATTGCACATGATACAGGTGTTCATAAAGTCCAGTATTGTCAGCTGTCCGTCCAGCAGAAGGGGGAGGAGTTATAGAGTCTGATGGCCACAGGGAGAAAAGACCTCCTGTGTCGTTCTGTTGTAAACCTCGGTGGTCTCAGTCTGCGGCTGAAGGTGCTCTGGTAGGACTCCAGAGTGGCATGCAGGGGATGAGAGGTGTTGTCTCTGATACTGAGTAGCTTCCTCAGCATCCTCTTCTCCGACACCTCCGCCAAAGACTCTAGTTCCACTCCCAGGACAGAGCCCGCCTTCCTGATGAGCTTGTTGAGCCTGTTGGCGTCGGCTACCTTCACCCTGCTGCCCCAGCACACTACAGCGTAGAAGATGACGCTGGCCACCACCGAGTGATAGAACGTCTGCAGCATGGTTCTGCAGACATTAAAGGATCTGAGTCTCCTGAGTAGATACAGTCGACTCAGACCCTTCTTGTATAGTGCTTGTGAGTTTTTAGTCCAGTTCATTTTATTGTCGAGGTGGACACCAAGGTATTTGTAACCCTCCACGATCTCCACCTCTGTGCCCCTGATGCTGACTGGGTTAAGAGTAGTACTGGGTTAAGAGTAGTGAGGTAGTACTGTATACCGATGTGCAAATTCAACATGTTCAAGGTCACTGAAGGAGCAAATCAGTGGAGAGACAGAGACTATAAAGCTGAGAGTTATCTGTTAGACAGAGGTGGAAGTGTTGTAGAGGGTTATTGTTTTAGGCAGGAAATGTTTCCTGTATTGGTCGTTATTGTAAATTCCTTTGTTTTTTCGTATTTTCATTTTTAACCAGCATGGCCCTAAGGATGGCAGTGTCAGTCAGTCGGTCCACCACTGTGGTCCAGACTGAAATATTTCAGCAATTACTGAAAGGATTACCATGAAATTGAGTGTAGACATTCATGTTCCCCAGAGGATGAAGCATACTGACTTTGGTGATCCCCTGACTTTTCTTGTAGTACCACCACAAGGTTCTCATTTGTGGTTTAGAGTGAAATATCTTGACAACTACTGGGTGGTTTGCCATGAAATTTGGTTCAGGCATTCATGGTCTATCAATCAGTTTGACCTGCAAATTAATGACATTCTCAGAAGCCTCGGCTCTACTGTTGAGTTTGATGCAAATTAGCAAACGTTAGCGTGCTAGATATACCTGCTAACTATCAAACTATCAACGTGCTAGCATTGTCGTTAGCATGCTTTAAGCATCTCTTTGCCACAGTGCAGCCTCACAGAGCTGCTAGCATGGCTGTGGACTCCATGTCAAATCCTGCAGCTCTTTCCCTTACAGCATGCACAAGCCATGGGCTTTTCCAGCATGTAAGTCCTCAGGTGTTTCATAATGATAATACCCTCATTATAGTCATGTGGACCACACTGAAATTTAGCCAATTCATAAAATTTGAATGTTCTGATTGGTCTAAGCAGCAGTCAGGGCATCCTATCTAGACTGCACAGTAATAAATGTTTGTTGATGATTGGTGGCACATTTTGGTATTTAGTCTTAATGTATTTGTCTTGTGTTGATGCAGGAATTTTCACTGTTTCACTCCACACCCTTGAGCCTGTTTGAGAGAAATGTTTTCCCACTTAACAAACACACACATGCACACATACAGCTTCGCCAGCAAAAAGGAAATGCATCCAAGAGGTGTGGACCGGGAAGATACACATACATTTTCATGTCCACCGCTGCTGCCAAGCCTTTGATTCCTTGGAGTTATAAACACTTGTTCATGCTAAAAATAATGGTGGAAAAAAATAAAGAGTACCAACACATTTCTGTGCACATAATGCATGTTTAATATATGTACAGGCATACACGGTCAGCACAGCAAACAAATAATTGTCAAAGAATTGCTTTTTTTTCCAGTTTAAAGCTGTATCATGCACAGGTGAACTATTCAGGCTTCGTTCTCGCCACCGTCTGAACTCTCACAGAGCTTTTTGGGGACACGGATTAATATGTAGCTGACATAAGTACCAGTGACAGGAGCATGAATGGTACCCAGACAGACAGTGAACAACAGGCTCCCACTCTCCCCACCTCGTGAACCCATTCAATCCAGAAAGCTGGAGCACATGATGTCTCACTTTACTGCTCTGATCTTTAAGCATTTTTTTCTGTGCATTTATTCTCAGTAAATTGTGTTCCTCACCACTATCCTGTCTTAATCTTTCCACATCACATGCCTTGTTCACATGCTCTATTCTTTTCGTCTCCCCCTTTTCCTTTGTGCTCTCACTGGGAGCTGAGTTTTTACCAGCACGTCACATTCTTTACATGTTTGCTCTGAGAGCCTACTCCCTTCCTTGTCATGTGTTTGTGTTATTCTGATGAACATCAGAGTTATCAGTTCTATCACCTGCATGTGTCCTAATCTCAAACTGTGTGATTTGGGTGAACAGTTGCATGTCTCTGTGGTTAAAGGCCAAGCCAAGCCAACGTCTTTGGCCTGATACAATGTGAAAGGCAAGTAGGAGCAGGTTTTTACTGGTTTCCTTGTCATAGGTGCCAGTGATGACGCAGTGAGCTGTGCAGTGATGCTGGAAGTCCTCCATTCTCTGGCCAACCAGTCTACTCCTCTTCATCATGGAGTTATCTTCCTCTTTAATGGGGCAGAGGAAAATATCCTTCAGGTAGAATCAAGTGACAAGGACGCATGTTTTACACTTTAGATTTCAGACCAGCCTGTCTTTACCAATTTCGATTGTCATTTATAACGTCTCCTCTCTTTTTTTTGCTTTTCTTACTCCCTCTGTTTGTACTTTCTCACTAACTCTTTGTTTACTCTTTCTTCCCATCAGGCCAGTCACGGTTTCATTACTCAGCATCCGTGGGCCAAGCAGGTGCGGGCCTTCATTAACTTGGAGGCTGCAGGTGTTGGGGGCAAGGAGGTTGTTTTCCAGACAGGTACAGTGCCAAACAAACCAGTTTTGTTTCTTAGCATGTTTTCCCTTTGCTTTCCTCTGCATGTTTGTTTTGAATAAGGTTTGTGTGTGTAGCCCAAGAAAAGCAAACAAATAAATGCAATGCAGTTTTTGCTGCTACAGAGGTCGACTATCTGAGACACTGCTGCAGCCCTGAGAATCATTATCTAGTTTTGCATTATATACCTACAGTATATGCACATGTTCCCACCATTAACTTTTTGGCAGGCTGCCACTTTCCTGTATCTGTGTGTAACTCACAGTCTAAATATGGCTCCTGAGGTTCCTGTAACATTGTATTTATATTGTAGATGTTATCTGACACATACTTGGCACAGCTGATATGTGTTATACATTAATCAAGCTTAGATACCTACATTACTAAAACCACAAACAGCTAGAGGTAAAGACAACTAGAAACACAGAATAGAATAGACGTCTTTGTTGTCCACGTGTGGAAATTTGTCTTTGGCTTCACAGATACACTTAAAAGCTTCCTTTGCCATGGGTTAAATTACATGAGATTAGGAAAAATAAAAAATAATAATAAATGCAATGATAAATACTAGTAATAGCCTAAGTGGGCCAAATGGTTGGGATGATAGTGCTAAAATATGAACAGGTAATACATATCTTAAATAGACTTCATAAAAGAAACAGCAGCCATCCCTAATATCTAGTGCAATCATTTAAATAAAACGACAGAGGATGGAATAAAAGATCTCTTGAAGTTGTGTCTCTTTGCTGTGGGTACCCTGTATCGTCGTCCCGAGGGGAGTTTTTCAAATTCATTAAACAGAGGATGTAAAGGGTCCTGAACTATTAATGCTGCTTTTCTACTGGTTTGTGTATTATAAAGCTCCACCAGCTGTCTCTGGAGGTTCCCTATAATCTTGCTGGCAGTGTTTTAATATTTATTATATTTATGTTTTTGTGAGCTTTCTTTTGCTTCTAGCTCCCAGATTTCCGTATCAGCATGTGATGCTGTGGGAAACAACATTTTCCACTAGACTAATATAAACCACCCTCTGAACTTCTTATATACCGTCTTCTACAGATTGATTATTATCTGTGCCAAAACCTAGGAAGGTGAGATAACTGTCCAGTATAAAAAAATATCCTGTTCCCAACAAGGTCCAGAGAACCCGTGGCTGGTACAGGCCTACGTCCACGCAGCCAAACACCCCTTCGCCTCTGTGGTCGGCCAGGAGGTCTTTCAGAGTGGCATCATCCCCTCTGACACCGACTTCCGCATCTACAGGGACTTTGGTAACATCCCAGGTAATGCTCTTCAGAGTACAGTATATAAATTAGTAATGAAAGTGTTTCTGTGTCAAAAAGAAGATACACAAAGCAAATGTGCTTTTATTTTGTAGCCCTCCTTTTTATCTTATTCTGTGAATACATGTATTTGGGGGCGGCAGTAGCTCAGTCCGTAGGGACTTGGTTTAGGAATCGGAGGGTCACCGGTTCAAGTCCCAACATGGACCAAGACCAACTGGTTGCTGGAGAGGTGCCAGTTGCATATCTCTTGGCAACTGCTCAGGGCGCTTGTCAGGAGCAGCCCCCTCACTCTGACATCTCTCTATTAATGCATGTATGTGTACTGTGTGAAATTAACAACAGAGTGTAAAAACTGAATTTCCCTACGGGGATTAATAAAGGTTCATCTTATCTTATCTTACATTATTTCATTTCTTCCAGGCATCGATCTGGCTTTCATTGAGAACGGTTTCATCTATCACACCAAGTACGACACCGCCGACAGGATCCTGACTGACTCGATACAGAGAGCCGGTACGCAGCACACAAACATGCATCAACGTATACTTACACGTACTACACTTAAATAGGTTATGCTTTTATTTAACACTCATTGCAAATATATTCAACGCATGTTAGCTGGTTGGGTTTGTCTGAGTGCCAAGGAGAGAGCGGGCACTGCGGCAGTAGACTGGTGTGGCCAGTGCCAACACTGTTTTTTCTGTGACCGACACAAACACATGCTGTCCTTTTGAGACATTTTTCTTATCTCATTATTTCCCTGAGCACTAAGAAATGCATACTAAGTCATGCATCTGTGTTGCTGAATTGTTTTTGCTTTAGTTAGCAGAGAATCCAGTCAGTCAGCACTAAAAACCTGAGACAGTTGGCATCTTTCCTTTCTCCCTCAGCAGCGGCTGGACAACTCTCCTCTTATTGTGTGTACTGTAAGTTACGGTGAAAGGCATGAATTATTAGGGAGAGGCAGTGAAATTTCAGAGGTAGGTAAAAGTATTTTTAGTCAGTAGAGAAAGAGGCAGAACAGTGCTTTGTAAGGTGGAGAGTAGATAGAGCACAGGGGGCAGCGGAGGAGGGAGATAAACCAGTAGCTCTGCAGTGCTGATGAACCTCATTCAAATGTCTTTCTTCACAGCTCTCCTAAGTCCTTTTCAGCAAAGTGGGGGAAGGTGCAAGGCTAGTATTGCTCTAATGGGTCTCACTTTTGTTCAAATGAAACCTGGATCTGTTTGTCATTGTGAAATTCAGAAAGGGAAGTTGTGGATAATCACAGTGCAGAATGGTGTAGCTAAGCAGTGAACCCAACATGAACAAGTAGATGTTGTACACTCGGTTGTTTACACTTTTAGGCCAGAGTGAGCCTACCAGGCGGAAGAACAATGGAGCTTTGTCTCGTCTGTGTGTGTTTGTGTGTGTACCGTTAACTGTGCAGACATGCAGGCAACAGTACATAGAGCAGCACAGATAAAAGAAACTTGGCCTTGGGGCGGCAGTAGCCCACACAGCGACCTCTTCCTGATCCTTCATGTGGTCAGATTGTTCATCTACATTCAACGTCATGGTTGTTGCCTCTACATGTCCCATATACTGCTGTACAACTGTTGTACAACAACAGACCATTTAGGCCACAAATCAGACTTGCCCTCACACACCTATACACCACTATACTCTTTGACACACTGCTGTTTGAGGCGTGAATCGTATTTGCTCACACATCATAAACACTCTGTACTATTGTAAATATAACAGACTATTGTGCCTGTGAGTGAGATTGTGCATTTTATATAGTATAGTATGTGAGTTTGAGAGAGCAGTATTGTAGGTGGGAGACTATGACAGGGAGTATACGAGTAGTATTGTAAGAGGGTTTAGAGGTGTGCGTGGGAGAGTACAGTGTTTACTGTATGTGCAAGATCATGAAGCTGCTAGTTAGAGCAAGTATAATTTACATTCTGAGTTGTCCATACATCCTGCATCTCTGTCATCTGCAGTATACAAGAAACAAAATGGTAAGATATTCCTTTATTAGTCCCACAGTGGGGAAATTTGCGGTGTACACCAACAAAAGGGATATTGCAGAAAACAGGAAGTGTCAGTTAAAAACAAGCAAAAGCAAGATACAGCACGGTAGTTATCGTAATAGGAACAATATGTACATTATATACAAATATAGGCAAATAGAAACAGTGTATACTGTACATTATTGACAATATATTGGCTGTCCTGAATACCATTTTTGGGTTTCTTCAGTTAGAAATAGGGAAAGAAATTTTTCTGTCAGTCTGTCTCCATCTCCCCTGTTTCAGTGCCCAGGAAAGAGCCAAACAGCGATAGCTGAATAACTAATAATAATTCATGTTGAATATGAATAATGTATAATGTTGTGAGATTACTCGGTATCTCATGGTCTGTTTTGAGATTTATACATTTTTATTACATACTTATGTATAAAAAATTTAAAAAAATTTAATAAAAAAATTAAAAAGTAAAAACAAAGCATTTGAATACTGATTTGGAGGTCAAATACCATGACAACGGTTGAACCTCTGGGGTCAGCCCTACAATATTTATATACTGTAATTACCAACAGAATAAAATTGAATACAGTTTGATTTTAATTTAGCTGGTAGAAGTTTTCTACACATGCCTACTGTAATGGAAATTACATTTTGGATTGCACATTTGCTGTTTGCAAAATCTATATATAATATGCTCTTGACAGAATATATGGCATATTAAAGATAATAAACAAGTACAGACATCATAATAGAGGTCAGAAGGGATACTGGAAATTGATAATTCTGTCAGATTTTATATTATATATAAACTTGCTATTGTCTTTTAGATTTTATTTTGTTTTATTACACAGCTTTGTTGAATACTCTGACTGGTCAGTCATGATGTTGTGCAGTCTGTTGTTTCTTCATAAATAATAATAACAGATTGTTGCTATGGGTGCAGTTCTGATGTCGGACTCTGTTGGACCATTTTTGCATCAAATTATTGATTTCTTAAGTAAGTAGCTGTGTAATAAGCAGGATAATGTACAGCTAATGGGTTATGTGAAATAAACTCCGATAGGATGATGCAGCACCTCGACACAAAGCTTAATGCTCTATTACATTATTATTATACTCTGTCTGTACATACAGTATGTGTACATGTATGTGTGTATGGAGGGTTGTATGCACTGTACCATTTTCTCAATAAATACTGTGTAAAAAAATTAAAATAGCTGGGAACAGGCTCAATGCTCTTTACACAGTAACACACCTTTATTAACTAATATGTTGTTTTAGTATTTGCGTGGTGTTCATGGTCTTATTGGTGCAGAAAATACTGTCTGGGTGGCCGTTCAGGCTTGACAACGGCCATTATCTCAGTGTAGCCTGTCCCTGCTGGACAGACACTGAGTCATCAATAAACTAGTGCATGTGATGTGTCAGCGCTATAAAAGATGACCTCCTTTTACTCATATGATGGTGAGGTTATCACTTTCATATTCAGTCATATATTAACCACTTCCTTCCTCTGATTGTAGAATTAGACATACAAATGGCAGAAACCAAAAACCACAGTAGAGTAAACTCAGTATTTAATCCCTAGTTTGTCCCTCTCCCTCCCAGCCCTATCCAGTCCTCCAGTCAGGATGATGCAGCTAAATGCAGCAGAGCTTTCTTGTGTTACATTTCAGCATTGAACCTCTTCATCTTGAAACTCACTTCCTGTTTTTCAGGTGACAACATCCTGGCGGTCCTGAGGTACCTGGTAACGTCGGAGAAGTTGGCCGATTCCTTGGAGTATCGTCATGGCAACATGGTATTTTTTGACCTACTGGGAGTAGTAGTGGTGGCTTACCCAGCTCGTGTTGGCACCATCCTCAACTACATTGTAGCCACAGTCACTTTCTTCTATCTGGCAAAGAAAGCCTCACTGCCAGGCAATGGGGGTAGGTCGCCATTTCCTGTGGTGAATGCATGTTATGACATTTCCTGAGCTGGATGTGTGTTGCATGTTTTCCGCTATGTGGCTTATTCAAGTGTTTTTCCTGCAAACTGTAAGATAAGTAGTCCATCCGAATTTGTGGGGCCAAATCTGAATATTTTTTTTTTCTGTAGAAAAGTTGGATGAGCTTCTTCTTGTGTTACCTCCATGTCTCCCAGGTGGCCGATATGTTCGAGATCTGGCCTGTGCCACAGGTGTGGCACTCCTGAGCTGGTTCATCACCCTGCTGTCAGTGCTGATCGTTGCTCTGCTCGTCACACTGCTGGGCCACTCCATGTTTTGGTACAACCATTTTTACGCCGCCATCTGCCTGTATGGAACTGCTGCCACGGGCAAGATGATCCTCATTCACACGTTGGCCAAGAACTTGTACTACGGAGTAAGTGGAGTTTTTGGATGTATGGCTTCCTTTAAAGGAATAGTTTGACATTTTGGGACTATTTACTTTCTTGCAACTAGCCTGATTTGTTTCTAGGGGTGTAAATCACAAGTTTCATCACAATATGACATAATATTTGCTGATATCACTAAGTCTGTGATTGATATGAGACAATCACATATGCCCATATAACACACAACAGATACATTTATATCAGCTCACAAAAAACAGGTTATATATGATTCGACAATGATATTACTGGGATCTTTCACACATTTAAATGAAATACAGTCTATTCTTTTTAATAAAAAAGATTAAATATGAGAATAAATAATGAAAAAGTGGGAAAATAATAGTGGGAATTTCAAAATAAAGGCATATCTTAAGGATGACGATATGTATCGTAATTTTCCATCATGCGTCAACGATATTGGATCATTGAATCGATATATCGATATCCAGATTAGATGTATTGTTACAGTCCTGTTTGTTTTCCCCTACAAAATCCACCTATCAACACCCCTAAAGGATCTGCCGCTGCCAGTGTTTATGCTAAGCTAAGCTACGCACAATGCCAGCTTTAAATCAGCTGATTTAAAAGGATAAATCACTGTAATTCTCATCTGAATTGAAACTTTCAAGAACATGATGTCGATGTTGTGAACTAAACATAACTCCAATAATACAACATAACCCGAAAGTACAGATGGTATCAATCTTTTCATCGAACTCTCGGCAAGAAAGCAAATAAGAATGTTTCCTTTAACTGTAAAGGGCAGACAGTGTGTGTACATGCAGGATCTTAACTATAGGCTACAGTAAATGGTGGACATGGCTTGTGGTTTTGCACCATAAAATGAAATTATTTTATTACATGGATCAGAATAGGTGAAAGGGAGGGGTACTTCAGATATTGTCTGTCCACTTAGTAGTTTAACACCAAGGTTTCATAGTAGTGTATTTTCTTTCATTTAGTTTGAACTGCAAGTTGTAACAAAACCTATGCAGGCTGAAGCTCATTTGTACAGTTTTTTATACTTTAAATGACGACTCTAGCTAACCAAACCAAACCACATTATGTATCACTTTAGAAGATGAAGCCACTGCTCTCTAAAATCCAGCTGTACTGCAAAGTTGAATGGGGAAATAATGTATGTAAGCGTAGGTCTAGACCAAATGTAAGTGTTTAATAATTGCTCTCTTGAAGCGGAAAGAATGTTGACCAGCTTGATTTAGAGCGGTATCTTTAACAATAAGGAACATATTTTTACCCTTGAGAGTTTCTTCTGAACACACTTTGTTTTAGTTCAGTATGATCAAATTAATTCCTTTCCATGGTTAATTTTTTTGTATATTGTTTGTGGGCACTATTTACTTCAGCCTAATATCTGGTGTTGACTCTGTGAGCTCACATTTAATTGGGTCTAAAGTGCAGAGAGGAGAAAGTCAAACAATTCCTCCTCCTCCATGGTGATTACAGATCAACAAATCTATACATACATTATGTGTGATTTTTGAAACTATAGAGGTGTCGGACCAGCAGTCACAGATACACAATCGTTCAGTAAATCGTATTTACTGCTGAGAGAGAATTACGCCTTGCTGTGTTTTTCCAGCTATCAAATGTTAGCATCTCTGCTTGCTGATAGCTTCTTGCATTTCCAGAGTCAATGGGGGAGCAACTAATTCAACTGACTTTTTGTATGTCTGACATTTAGTAAATATAAGCGTTTATTTGAGACTGAAACCATTACAGAACGTTTTTTCATTTTCATGTGGAGCTAACCTCATTATGAAACCCAGCTTTTCATGGCCATTTTCCAGAAAGGACACAGACTAACCTTTGTGCCAGACCACATATGGCTTCATCTCCAATGAAACAAAATCTCTATTGAAAGAGCACACTAGATCTTTGGCCTCATTTTAAAGGGGATTTTCTATGACAAAGGTTACATTTTAAATACTATTATACATACTATCTATTTCAAGCATTTATCCATTACTGTTTAATTATTTCATGTATTTATGCTAGCTATTTCAGGCATTCATCCATTACTTTTAGCTAACGATTTCAAACATTTATCCATTACTTCTGCTCACTGCTAATTAGTTTTTAGCCCTCTGTAATGGAACATTGCTCAGGTGTTATTATAGCTGACTCAATATGTGCATATTTTCTTTATTAAGTCATAAATACTATTTTATCACATTAGCTACCACATTTCCACATACTCCCTGGTAACTGCCAAAGTACACCCTTCAGTACAAGCTGTTGAGTTAGGTCTGGATGTTAATTTTAATGGAACAATGCTGCCATATGTACAGGTGGGATGTTGTGCTTTGTAATGAAATACTGCTGCAAGTGTCTCAGTCATCCTACAGTAAAGTATGGTAAATGAGATCAGTGAGTTCTTCCTGTGGTAGTAGAGGTGCTCCTTTTTAGTTTATAGTTTTAGGATACAACTGTGGCCATTGTGTAAAGTTCCTGTTGTAGGAACTGGGAAGTTTGGTCCTGTTTAGTGTTTTCCGAAGTTTTTGTAAAAAGATGTATGTAATGTTATTTGTAATGGACGCTGAGGGACTGAGGGTACAGTTTTGAAATTAACAACATGGCCAATAGATCTGATCTCGTATGAGTAGCCTAAGAAACAACCTCAGCTGCTCTATTTGTTATTCCTTAAGGACGAGTACAAATTGCCACAACATACACTTTAATTGATTTTAGGTGAAGCAACAATTACATTTTTCCTCAAATTCACATCAGCTGATTCCCCACCTACCAAAGCAACATACAACTCCCTCATATCCCTTCTCTGTTGACCTGTTGTGTGTGTTTTCCTTGCAGGGTGTGCGTCTGGTGGAGCTGGGCGATCTCTACTTTGACGTGAGCTTGTTGCTGTGGTGCTGCAGCCTGGTGTGGCTCACCCAGCGGGGCCTGTGTTCAGCCTACGTGCCCATGCTAATGGTGGCCTTCCCCCTGGCCACCAGACTGCTGCTGGCCAAAGAGTTTAAACATAGAGGTAAATGCTTGACAATTAGTCTTTATTCATAGGCAAATTAAAAATAATGGAAACATTATTCAATTTAAAGTAGAACTGAGTTTAAATGAGTGTTTTACTTAACACTTGTAGACACTTTGGTTGAATATTAATAGCTGGTATCTGGCATAGCCAAAGCCAAGAGATAAAAGGGCTGTTATGTTTTTTTTTTTTTGTTTTTTTTTTAATTAATCACACAACTACTTGCGTAACCTTTCATGTGTACAACCAAGGTCAACAACTGTCTGAAAGTGTGCACCCTCCATTTGCATGATACCATGATGCCTCTGTTTGATTGGATTTAAGAGGGATTTTAAGCCAAAAGATTCTTAATGGTCTGATCCTTGGCTGCTTCAGTTTGATCATCAAATAGTAATTTCTCTATCTTTCTGCAGGAGCATCAGTAAAGTACAGTGTGCTCTATCTGTTGGGCCTGGCGCTGCCTTACGTGCACTTCATGTTCCTCATCTGGGTGGTGTTTGAGATTTTCACACCCATCATGGGGCGCAGCGGCACTGAGATACCCCCTGAGGTGGTGATGGCTACACTGGTCACCCTGACAACCATCTTCCTCTCCTCCTTTTTTGTGAGTCTTCCCACATTATGAGCAATACTTTTTTTTCTGTCAGCAGAATCACCTTGAAATCACATTGGGGAAGATCAAACTGTTCTGTTGTGTCGGCCAACCTTCTGGCAGTATTGTTTTGATTGAGCAGTGTATTGACATTAATTGTTTAACTTCAGATAAGCAAACCAATGGCTGGATACAGTTGAGTGAGTGGCAGTAAATGTAATTAAGAATCTCCCATTTCACCAAGAATGGTATTTGTTGCAGTTTCAGTAGATTGTTCCTCTACTCCATTAACATATTTTATTTGTCTGTCTGCCTCAGCTGCATTTCATCTACTTGGCACGAAGCACGAAGTGGATCCTGGCTGGTCTGGGCTCAGTCTTCATCATCATGTTCCTGTTGATGTCCTGTGGCCTCCTCTTTCCTTATTCAGGCAGTCCAGACAGCCCACGGCCGAAACGAGTCTTCCTGCAGGTACACATAGAAACACAAACATACACACAGAAACATATGTATTTATTCTAGTTCTTGCTAAGGAAAGGACATAGAAATACAGTACCTCATATATTCACATTTTTTCTCCACACTGGATGGAGATCATCCATTTAAAAAGTAAAAAAAACTTCCTCCCCTTTGCCTACTGTGGGATGTTAGAATCATTACCAGTTAGATTTTAATATCCTTGTTACTACGAGTCTTCATTGGCTCTATTTTGGTTTGTGTATACAAAGTTACGTCTTTTTTCCTTTTCAACATAATTTCAGTGTCATATTAATGCTGTCATTACTTGTTGTTTTTTATTTTGAGAAAAATAAATTAAAAATTAAAATTAAAAAAGTCTTCACATATATATTACAGATATTTTAATAGTATTATTTTAAAAAAAAAAAGCATAAACAGCAACATAAACACTTTAATGTCGTGAGAACGCAGCTCCTGCAGAAGTAGCTTGCATTTTTGGTATTTTTTTGTTTGGCCTCAACTGTCTGTCCTGCTGTGCAGCCCTTGATTGCACAATTAAAACCACTTGTTACAAGCAGGTAAAATACAAAGCCCCTATAGAGCATGTTTTTTGTAACTGGGACACTGCACACCATGACGTCTCTGCATGTATTATCAGGACTGGATAAAAGTGCTCTGATTTAAGACAGCTCCATTATGTAATTCTGGCAAGAGCAGAAACTCACTCTGTAAAACAGCTGTAGAACAAGGCAGGTTGAAGGAAAATGTGTACTTAAAAGAAGTAAACGAATCATGTTTTATCCGCCCTCCTGCAGCATACGACACGGACCTTCCACGATCTCCAGGGCCAGGTGGAGAGCCAAGACTCAGGTCTGTGGATCAACAGTTTTGACTACACAGGCATACAGCACATCACACCGCACATCCCTGAGATCAACGACAGCGTTCGCACCAGCTGCCACGAGGACCGGCCCTTCTGCGGTTACCCCTGGTTCCTGCCTGTGAAGTTCCTCAGCAAGTCAGTCACAGCCTCATAGCTGACAGCATCGTTTCCATGCTCTTTGTTTTCATTCGCCTGATGTTGGAATTGTCTTCATGTGTAGTTTTTCCTCACCTCAAGTATTTTGGTGTATTTGCAGGAAGAACTGGTACCTTCCTGCACCAGAAGTGTCTCCCAGCTCTCCTGTAGAGTTCAGCCTGCTGTCCAGAGAGGAGACCAGCTGGGGGACGGTCAAGATGACCTTCAGTGTGAAAGGTCAGGAGCATGTTGTGTGGCCAAATCAACACAAAAAGCACACAGTTATTTCCAGGACAGCACTGAGACTTGTCTGTCGAAACATTTTGGAATATCGAATTATTGATTGAAAGTTCAGACGTGATCCTGGAAACATCATTTGACAAAATATTTAAAAGAATAAGCTTTCAGTGTTATCAGACCTTCCTCAGCTGCTTAGTTGTCATAGAAATGTAGATATTCAAGTTTCCATTTTTATGAGCACTGCAAGGACATCTCAAGTTGTCCATGTTGGCTTCAGAACAACTCATAAAAAGGAAGTTTGAACATCTACATATCCATGATAAATGGGAAAACTCCATCTGCTGAGGAAGATCATGTGATATGCTCAAAAGGTCTGCAGCAGCTACTGGCTATTTGCATGCAATGTTTGCACATATTACAAACACAAATTTCCTGCTGATCTGGATGTGTATGTGTACATCCTGTTTATGTGTATGTGAACTTGTGTCCCATCCTGTCCCGTCCCTTGCAGGCCCCAGCCACATGTCCCTGTATCTGATGCCTCACCGTGGAGCCAGCCTCTCTACCTGGTCCTTCGGCGACGGGACGCCTCAGTTCGACCTGAGTGGAGAATATTTTGTCTTCTATTCACATGGCCTCGACGCCCCCACATGGACGTTCTGGTTTGAAATACAGGTACTGTCTGCAGCTTAAGGGTCATTCTCTCCTCTTTATACTTATTCATATTTCATATTGCTGCTGTTTTGTATTTATTATGTTTTCAGCTTGTCTGACTGCCCATATGTATGTCTGTACATTCGTACATACCATTCTCATTGATGCAATATGACATATACTATGACTTTTTTAATATCATTTTTAATGACGCATACTATGATATTTTTTATGTCTTACTGTTGTGACCTTAACATGATCTCTAGGAGAACACAAGGAGAGAAAAAAGATGTGATTGACAGTATGAAAATAGCTACTGAAACACTTCAAGTGTAACAAAGAGTGGCGTTTATTAACATAGAAATTATTAGTGAAGAAAATACACAGCAAATAAGGCGTCCCGGTCTCCAAGGCCAAAACCACAAAGGAACCCACACAAACTAAAAAATGAAGACTCCATGATTATGCTCAAAACAAAAAGACAATACTATTCTCCCTACCTAGTCACAAAACAGGAAAAATGGAATAACAAAAGAAAGAGCCCCTTTGAGGCCTCTTTAACAAAACTATCAAAAACAAAGTAGTAAGTTTGTCAGTATGGTATCACAGAAAATACAGTTTCAACAAACAATCAACCACAGCACCAGTGAAAGACAGCTCAAGGGCTGAGAGGGAGGGGAGCACTGAATCTAGGAGTCGATCCACAACGAGATCCAGGTGTGGTGATCAGGCACTCAGGTGTGAGGGAGACCAGAGAGATCAGAGGAGGACGAAAACACACCATACTGCAGTTTTATTGATGACTTTTTTTTTTACTATACTATGACTAGTTATGACGCACTATACAAAGAAATTTGTGTATGACCTATATTTTTATGACATACTATATTATTATTTTGTTATGGCATATTTTACTATGACCATTTATTGCATTTTTATGACTTTTTCAATATACTATATAACTTTTTTATCATTTTATATTATTTTATAGTGGAATGTTTTACTGTGAAATTATTACATTTTTTGAGTATTTGGACATATTATTCTATGACATTGTTTATGACATACTATACAAAGAAATTAGTTTATGATATACTAATGTATATTATAATATATAATACTATGACATTTTAATTACATTTTTTATGACATTCAACATTATTATTTTTATACAATGAGATGTTTTGGAAATACTATACTATGACTTTCCGACATACTATACTATGACATTTTTTGACATTTTTGTATGACATACAACACAAAGACTGCTATATTATTATACTTTTCTGACATATTTTTTTTACTGGCATATGATATTTTGATATTTTTGACAGTAAATGTTTATTATAACAAATCTATCAGTGATGTGGATCTGTTATAACCTATAACCGGTTACTGATGGGTGGATTTTCTCCTAGGCTAACAGGTTTCACCTGTTTCCAGTCTTTATGCTAAGCTAACTTTCGCCTAGCTCCAGCTTCATGTTTAGTGAATACGTTTATTTCCAAACACATCAACCTCTTCTTTTAAGATTGTTTTCCTTGCCCACAGTATCATATAAATCGTCAGGTACTGCGGCGCCTTTGACTTAAATCCTTCCATCTTTTTTTAGTATCATTCTTTTCATTCCTCACATATCTGGATTTCAGCGAAACTTCACCTCATGGCCTCAGTCAGTGATGTCTGTGGGAGATTAACTCCTGGCAGGACACAGTTGGACTGTGTTTCCATCATGTGAAAACCTTTAAACTCTAACTAACTATTTTTTTTTTTTTTAATTGCATGAACAATCGCATGGGTTGAGACAATCTCTTTGACCTTTTAAAGACTCTTTTAAAATCCATTGCATAAGCTAAAACACATGCAGCATAATCAAGCTAAAGACAAGTTGGTTTTGGTTCTGGTCCTTTCACATGTTAACCGTTTGTGCTGACATTCATGGTGTTCTTTCTTTCTCCCCCTCTGTCAGCCTCCCAGGGACCCGGACCCATCAGGCCCTGAAGGGATGATCTCCGTTGCCATCTCATCCCACTATTTCTTTGGGCAAGACAGGAGGACTGCTCAACTGGAGGAAATCCTCCGCAGGTTTCCCACATGGGCTTTTCCGTCGTCTTGGGTCAGTACCTATGACATGTACCGGTACTGAGGACGCCACACATCACAGATGCCGACGTTGAGGAGAGCTGATGGTTGCAGGGCATCCCAGAGACGAAAACAGAGACGGAGACTGAAAAGATTACTGAGGATCGGCCCTGACGCCTTTTCTCTCTGACACAAACACACACTCCCGCTCCCTCCCAGCCTGCCTGAGAGACCCCCATCACTGTGTCAGTAGGCTTAGTAGCTAACCGAGCAGGAAGACGCGCCGAGACACGCCAGAGGTAAGCTGATCGGACAGCTTACTGACTGACTAACTCAACGACCGACGCACTGGCCACCACAAGCCTCGTGCTTACTCCTGGGTTAGTGAAACAAAGGGGTTACGTTTTTTTTTTTTTGTACTCAATCTGTTGTGCCTTTGCTTTACTCAGTCCATCTCACTTCTCTCTTCACTTTCTCTCTTGCTCACTTCCTCTCATTCTTCCTCACTCATGCTTCCTGAATGAATAACGTCGCATGGCTACTTCTGCTCTCTAACAGCAAACCACTGTCTGCACTCTAGGTGTAGTAACATAATGATGGATCTGTATGGGAGGGAAAACCACTTCTTGTTTGACCCTCTTCCCACTTTAACTGGAAACTTTGACACTTTGAAAGTTGCCTTTCATCAACACACACTTGTTTTTTTCTGAGCAAACAGTTTTTTTTGTAGGAACAGTGAAACTGCTCATTATCATTCCTCAGTAACACCACTTACTTATATCCCTGTGTTTCAATGAGGAATGCCAACAATCTGCTTTAACTGTCACAATCTGGCACGCAGAGGCAGAAAATGTGCCTGTTCAATGAAAACAGCTGGCTAAAATCAAAATGTCAATATGTCCTTTTTATAAGGAGTAGCTTTCCTGAAGATTTTGTGTAGAGGGCAATATTGAGGTCTTTATGTTTTCAGCCTGATGTGTTCAAGCAAACGTGTATTGATTTTGGGCTTGAGGAGACCAGAACTTGCAGGGAAAACGAGGACTTTTGGTAGTCTGAACGTCCTGTGATTTAAAATGAATCCCCGAGCCCTGAGGGTGACGGGTGGAAAACCAGCAATGCAACCCCACACTCATTAACCTCATTAGTGTCAGCTTGGTGGAAGTGTTGGTTATTACATTTGCAGTTACTGTAACAGTTCTGCTTTGTGCCATGAGCTGTCTCCAGCAGCACTAATGAACATCTATTTCAAAGACTAAATGATTGATCAAGAAAATAATCAGAAGATTAATTGATACTGGTTAGTAAAGGAGAGTTATAACTTGGCTGCAGATACGTTAATCAGACCTTGATTTATTTTTAGTTAGTAAAGGTCATGTACATGCACACTTTCAGAAAACAAGTCAATATAGCAATATAGATTTTATATTTATCCAAGTAAAAAGAAAATGGTTAAAGTTTTATTTTATAGGTCTGCAAGTACTGAATAATTGATCGTGCAAAAACTGATCCAGGCAAGCATACAATTCAACACATATTAATCAAGTTTACAATAATAAATGTAATAATATTTACTGATCTTTTCTTTAAAATAAATTATTTTCCATATAATCGGCTGTTTTCACACATCACACATTTTGACTTGTCACAGCAGGAAAAGCACAGGTGTAACTAATAATGCAAACATAGCTCTGTTGTGGTCCAAGTGTCCCAGTGAGATAGACAGTTGAGCCAGTATGCACAGTACCTGGATCCTGAAACCATTAATGACATTAATTACACCTGTGCTTTCCCTAAAGAGACATGTCAAAATGTCCTGTGTGAAAAAGGCCTATTGGTACCAAATTGCAGTTATTTCCAGGAAATTCCCGAAGACATTTTTAGGCAATAACAGACCTGTAAAATAAAGTATTACCAAAAGCAGTTATATGCAGATAGAAAGTCTGTTACTGTAAATAATCTCTGCTGTAGATGGACGTTAAAGCATCAAGAATGAACTGTTGGAGCTCATTAGCCAACCCTTTCTCTCTCCTCCAAGTTATGCTGCTGAAACGGGTCTAAGAATGTATAAATATGCATTGGCGATGCTGCGGACAGCTCATACAGGCAACTGTTGTCTACTCATTTTGTGGTGTTTGTGGCTAATATTTCACTCCTTTTTATATGGAGCTGCATCTTTGTTTGCGTCCAAGTATCACAACCAGAGTCCTGACCTGCTTTACACGTCTGCTTCACATAGTCAACCCCACAGAACACCATGGTACCGTTAGAGCTGGAGTAAATTTCAATCCCTTGCTCCTCCACACAGATGAATATTGGTTTCAGAAAGTTGTAGAAATGGTTGGACACAGGTCCTCCTAATGTCAGAAAGGTGTCTGACGAGCCCATCTGATGGAGTATACTGGCCCCTTCAGTGTCACCACTACCTCCACATTGATCAAAACTGTCCAAGATAACAGCTATTAATGTTAAAGACTGGCTTGAATGTTACTGTTGGAAAGATTTAAATGTTGAGAGACATTATTTTTGATGGATTATAAAGCATCATCATGTTTGTCTGTGGGCTACCTCTGTTTTCTGAAACACATCTGCTTTATCAAAAAAATTCAGGGTGATCGTCCCCTCCCTGTTGCTTGTTGGTAGTTTGACTCCTCCTGTGTGTGATCCGAGGGGGCATCACTTTATAAAGACTTGGGAGATTTGCACTTGAGAGATCAAAAATCGTCTTTTGTCCACTTTATGTTACACCCGGTGACATGTCGTCTCAATCCATGATGTCTGTCACAAAATAAGAGATGCAGACAGGAAGGAGGCCTTAACATTTTGCTTCCAAAGACACAGAAAATGTTTACTGTTGTGGACACAAACGTCTCAGTGGTCTTAAAGCTTATCAGGTGCTGCGCTGTACACAGTTTGTGTGTACGTGAATCGCTGGAGAGTTTAAACTTCAAATCCATCACAGCCTTTGACAGCACTTGGCAGGCAGACAACACATTATCCTACTATGCTCCTTCTTTAATGCATGATGTGAAACGAGAAGTCAGTCAAGAAGATACAGTGTGATACGACTGACAGCTCCAGAGATTGTTTTTGTCAGAAGACAGATTATTTTATCAGCTGACTGTAGTGTGAAGACATGTCTGTCCCTCAGTGGCCCTTCAAAAAATTAAATATCAAACATCTACTGAAATTAAATTTAATTGGCTGGTGAAATTGTTGTCGACAACAAGTTTTATACTTCTCAATCATTTTTTTGTCAATCTTGAAGTACTATACTTGTTGAGATGTTCTGATACCATTTTTTTCCTTCCCAATACCGATTCTGATACCTGAACTTATTGTATCAGACGATACCGAGTACCGATCCGATACCAGCATGATAAAATATATGTATACAGTATATAGTTAATATTAATATTTAACAGCTGTTTCTGGTTAAACAGGTTGATTTTGTTTTTTTTTCTAGATTAATAAGTGCTGCTGCCATAAGTTATGGCATTGGATCGGTGCATAAACTCACCGATACCGAATTCCGGGCAGTAATCAGGTGTGTTTCCGATGGTATTGATATCAGAACAACCCTACATACTTGTTTTTTTTTTTTTTTGTATGCTTTAGCCATTTACCACAGATCATAAATACTTTGCAAATCCCTAAACAGTGAAAGCAGCCATATTGTTCACTTTTTCAGATGTCTGTAGAACAGAGAGCAACAGCCGCCTGCTGGAAAAATACATGAGAAATAGTTGGCTCAGCAGATTTAACCATTTCTCCCTGAAATCCATTCTGCTGCGTTAACGCTGTGCTGCTCTACAGCTGTTACTAATGGAGGCAGCACTGTACATCGGTGTGTGGATGTCTGACCTAAATCTGTTATTGAAAGTTCATGTGCAGAGCTTCTGTAGGAGAAAAAGCTTTATTAACAAGCATAAATGGATATTTTTCTAAAAATCTGTTCGATTTTTGTTTGACACTGAAGGAAAGCATGGAAACAGAAGATGAGTTTTGACCATTTTGTTTGTCGTTATAACATTAAATGGGATGACAGTTGATGAGTAACCGGAGGAACTGCTGTAAATGTGGGACTTAACCGCTGTGAAACGGCTCGTCTGACGCCGTTGCTGCTCCCACTGTTAGACTAAAGCGAATTTAAATAGTTTGCGACAGAATCTAATGTATTATTGTAACTCAGTTAAGGCTGACCAAGCGCCGCGTAGTGTTTTTGTTGTTCAGTGTATCACCTCACACTTCGACGTAGCTTTATATCTTCATCTATCCGTCTATCAGTCATTCACACAAATGTTCATATCAGCTTGAGAAATAATTACTTTAACTGAAATCTATTCTGGGATACGTGTTGAAATGTCTTAATGCCTGTTGTTGAAGGGTGCCCTTTTTTTTTTTTCTTTAAACAGAATTTAATTTGTTAACAGTTTTGTTATAGTTATCTGAACTGTATTCTTTTGCCCAACATCTTGACTTTTCACCCATGCCTGTTTCTCTAACTGTTCAATTTTTGTTTTGAATGTTTTTTTTTTTTAAAGACTGATCATTTTGTTCTTTTTGTGACTGATTTGACATTTTAAATAACTCTTGAACTGCTGTTTTGCTTTTTTTTTTAAAAATTGTATATTTGTCAGTTGGAAATTAAGTGATTGAGACTGAGATTATTGGGATTGATCTGGTTACAGGGTATCCATCTATTGAATGGACGGGATGATTTTACATTATGCAAAAAGCTTGAATTAAATTAGCAGTTGTACAGCAATTAAAATGCTTATTACATTAACACTGTGTTGTCCTGTTTACGACATGCACATACAAACAGCAGATCAGTAATAGAAATACAGGCAAACTAACCATTTTTAAAAATAATTTATTGGTCTTTCTGTACAAGGAAAAAAATGAAGTAGAAAACCAAACATGAGTAGAAAAGGCAAATGTACAAGAGAGGATCTTTACACTGCATTGAGGATGTTTGCTGCTGCCGCCCCCAGAAATAAAACGTTACTCTGAGTCAGGAAACAGGCAAAACTTTTAAACTGTACACGGGAGGGAGGGAGGGAGCGCTGTCCACCTCTGAGTGAACGTGACACCCAAGTACCATGAGACACGCAGAGAAGGAAACCAGAAAAGATCTGCAATATTCATTTCCGTAGGAAATTGTCTCGTATGCCGTCAGCATTAGTTTTGAGCATCAATGGTTATGTTTCTGATGAGACGGATGGGGTAAGGATGTGGGTTCCCCCCCTCTGCATAATGAGTCAAGCGCTCAATCGAAGCAACCAGTTAAAACAGAAGGCCTCTGGACGTAAAGTCTTTGGTTCGTCATGTTACCATTTTCAAGTCAAGTAAAGCTTACAGCGGAGCAGCGGAGTGTGGCTGTAGGCTTGTTGAGAGTGGAGACGGGCCCACTGAAACGAGATTTATGCTGAGTGACGACAGTACATCATTTTGCCCTTTTTTCATGAATAGTGAGTGTTCTTACAATACAGGCAATTCAAAAAAAAAAAACAGAAGAAGAATCTAAATTTCAACAGATAACCACACCCGGCTCGTCTTATTCACACCGACAAGAGAGCAAATCTATAAAATGATTTGGTCTATCATGAAAAGTAAAAGCTGGGGAAAAGAAGTAGTGAACATAAAAAAATAAAGCTGAGTAACATTTCAATACATTGCACAATATAATACTGACATATGTGTGATGAACCTTTTAGTGCTTGCGGTAGAGAGCCAATACATGACTTTGATTAACTAAAGGGAGAAAAGAATTTATCAGTCATAAAAACCAACTGAGCATCAATTCAGTAATTAACACTCAGCTATAATGCCAATAAATAATAATAATGAGGACTAATACTATAAAATCAATATGCATGTGATGAAAGTCACCAAACATGTCAACACGTTCTCAATACGATGTGGTACATGCATTCAGAATCCACACAGAAGCACACAAAATCGGTCTCGAGGTTCAGGGATGCGATATGCTTATTAGATGGGACGAAATATCAAGTCCTCATCAGGTGATGAGGATCAAATTACAAATCTCCAATTACACAGCCAATGCAACATCAAAATCAATCTCATCCTTACTTAAAAAATGATACCGACGTGTCACCGTTAACACTACTGATGAGGGAGTCAAATGATGCTCTTTCAACAAGTGATAGGTACAAAATCTACAGAGTAATATAAACAATCTGCCTCGCTGGAACCCAAATGTGTGTTTTAAAAGCTGGATAAAGCATCATATGATTTGGTTTTTATAGCGCCTTCACTGCACACTGTAAATCTGCTCACCTCGGGAAGGCTTAACACTGATCTGCTTGTTGTCTAAAATCTGGACCACATGAAGATCAGACGGGCTGATTCTGGCTCAGACTCCCCTTCAGCAAAGTTGGGGCATTGCTGCGTGAAAGAAAAATACATGAACAGAGGTACTGTTGATCAGTGGTAAGAAACTAGTCTGCACTCGCAACAGTGGATTCTTCTCAGAGATCGTTTTCTTAGAAATCTTAAGGTCCTTCTCAAGAATTACATAGAATTCATACCATTTTTTTCTTACAAGGAGACTCGAGGGACAAGGTGTAATTGATAGAAAAATAACGTTATCTTGTACACTGTTACATCATTGAAAAAGGTATCACAAAATATTTTTAAATCATATGAGGTATGAAAGTATGAAACACCTCTGCACACTACTGTAGGCTCAGACACACTTCAGTGCATCCTGTAAATGGTTCACGACTAGATAGCTTTGTTCTACATTTTGCTTAGCAATGTAGCATGATGCTGATGCAAATACACTCAGGTTTTTCTCATCTTTGAACTGATTCTTCCATTAAACCAAAGGAAACAATGGAGGTTTTTGCCTGGGAAAAAAAAAGAGTGCTTAACAAAAGTTACGCACACAAAACGTCTGTCTTGGAATAAAAACAAAGCTTTCCTGTGCTGGTCTACAGCTTCCAAACACCACAACGTGATGTAGAAATGCACAAACTGACATAGGTGGGCTTTTTGTCTAACAGCACATTTTGGTAAAATGAGGCCTGTTAGAGAGGAACCATCAGACTGAACGCTGCCACTGGTTGTGTGTCTTTATGTGTCTGTCGCTCTGTTGGTAGCTCCGTATCCACAGGGGTTCTGGTCGACACAAAGGGCCAATCTGAAGAGTGGATAATACTGACTGAAGTAAGAACCTGCAGGAGAGGTACTTTCTATGCACACACACACTCACACACTCACAGGCACACACAAAAATAAAGTATATTTCCAGTCAGGCACCGCTTCCTCCTCTCTTTCCCTCCAGTTCACAGGTTTGAGTCCAGAGGAGGCTCCAGGCTTCAGGACAAGGTGCAGTCGTAGGCTCCCTCGTCCTCTCCCTGCTCCTCTGTCAGTTCAGGAGGACAGTCCTCAGAGGGGGGACGGGGAAAACCTCCTGCGGGTTCGTGGGAGGGCAAAGCCAGGCCCAGCGGAGCCGCCGCTCCTCTACTGTCCTCCGCCCGCGGTACCGCAGCACCTCCCAGCCCTTCGGAGCCACCGAGCTTGGAGCTCTGGCTGCTGGGCTGGAAGGCCTCCGGCTGCACCTGCTCGGCTGCTGAATCCATCAGCTCCTGTAGCTGCGGCTGGATCAGGTTGAGAAATGGTTTATAACCCAGGCTGGAAATATATGGGAGATGGAGGAGAGGAAAAGGTTCATCTTTATAATGTTACATTTCATTTTACCTGAACAGCCAGACATCGGTATGTTTGTGATCACAGTTGCCTAAACCAATGCTGTAAAGTTCATTACATGGGAATAATGGGAATCAAGTGTATTCTGATACCAAAAACTGCAGAATTTAACAACTGATTTCTAATCTAAATTTTTCATTTAGGGCTGTCATTCAATTCAAATATTTAATTGCCATTAATCACAAATTAATTGCACATTTTTATCTGTTCAAAATGTCTAATGAAGGGAGAGTTGTCAAATATTAAATATTCAAATATGCTTGCTTTATGCACATGTTGTCCATGTATATAATTATTATTAGAAATCAATTAACAACATAGAACAATGACAAATATCATATAAAATACGCTTAAATCATAGCATGGCAAACTGAAGCCCAAATCAAACAGGCAACAGCAGCTGTCAGTGTGTCAGTGTGCTGACTTGACTATGATTTGTTCCAAACTGCTTGTGATTATCATAAAGTGGGCATGTAGGTTTTCTAGTTTCATATGATTGCTGTATCTTCACTTTAGCATTAAAATTGAGCCTGAGTTTCAACCTCGGAAAGATTGATGGCATTATTGCGCTGTAACTTTGACTGTCCTAATTTGATTACATAAAAAAAAAAAAAAAAAAACACAATACTTTGAGATATACCCACCAGTCAGTGGAGACCCATGCGTCGACAGCCAGTAAGCCATTTCGAACACTCTGCACAGTTTCTTGGGGAACCTCAGGGCTGTCCAGGAAGCCGATTACCTGCTTTATGACGCTGGCGTCCCGCAGGATCAAACCAATCACGATACACCACTCTAGACAGCCCGCCTCCATGAACACATGAAGGAGATACCTGAAGGAAAAAGAGAGGCACAGCTGTCACGTACTAGCTTTGTTTTCACATTAAACCAAGTGCGACACCAAACACAGACTGCAGTGGGATCATGGAAGTGAGATGCTGTGATGGTATCTCACCTGAGCTGCACCTGTGACTTGTGCGGGCCTTTGTTGGCCAGCTCCATGGAGATGTGCTCCAGCTCGGCCTGGCTCAGGCTCAGAGTGGAGGAGTTCTCATCAACCATCGTCCAATCACCATCCACCACCGAGCTGGTCTCTGTCAAGTCTGTGGCCGAGCCGACACTGTACTCTTCCACTGGAGGAGTGAGAAAGGGCAAACTTCTGACCACCTAGTTCTAATTAGTTCATCACTGAGTCTGTCATAAAGAAATATGATGAAAAGAACGTCACAGTACAGTATGTCAAGAAAAACGTCATAGTTTAGTATGTCATAAAAAAGTAAAAAAGGTCATAGTATACTATGTCATAAAAAGTTCAAAATGGTCATAGTATAGTCATGAAAATGGTCATAAAAAATGTGATAAACTAGAATTACCACCTCGTGGTTGGATGCCTCCATCAACCAGTCAGGTTTCAGTTTACATCCATCACGTCCGTCCAAAATGTCATCACTTATCATTCTATCCTGTTAGACATTTGTGTGAAATTGTTGGTGGTTGGTTTAGTGTTGGAGTCTCATTACCTTTGTTGGTGAGCAGGGACAGGAACGCATCATGTGTCTGTTGTGAGTGTTGGGTGGAGTGAGCAGACGAGGCCGTGTCCATGTCTTTGGCCCTCTGCCCGAGCCCGTCCAGCCAGGTGTGGTTGGTGGAAGCAGCCTGAGGGGGCGCCGTGTCCATGTCGCTGTTCAACAGGCTGTCCGCTGACTGCGACTTCAACAGCCGCGTGCTCAGCACTTAAAGTAACAACAAAAAAACACACCATGTAGTATTGAGATAGAGCCAAACATACTACGAACTGGGCAGCAGAAGCCCCTGTTCACACGTCAATGTGTTCACGCTTGGATCGTGTGTCACTCACCTGCGCGACACCGTCCGTTCTTCAGCGGTGAGCTGATGCTTCCCACAGGAATAACAGGGAAGGGCCATAGAAAATCCTTATGGAGTCTCTTCAACGCAGACACAAAATCCTCAATGCGGGCCACACGGTTTCGTTCACGACACAACCAGCCGATGAGTTCGAAGCCCAGCTGTGCAGAGAAGCAACCCAGGTCGCGAAGGCGGACCTGCTCCAGGAGGTGGCGGGCGTGGCGCCAGAGCATCATGTCAATATACATGTTCTCTGCACACTCCACATCCCGACTGAAGAACAGAGAGAGAAAGAAGATGTGGAAACGTTTAGATATTACAGTGAGGATGTTTTGAACAAAACATACTAGCACTCACAACCTCTGTTAAGCTAAATTCACACCAGGCAGCAGCGAACTGCAGCTCGCCCCAATAATAACGTTTTTCTATGGCGTGTTCATGTGTTTCAGGTGGGAAGAAATTCTTTGTAATATAGGTCATCATGTCACCAGTCACAGGATCTGTTTACTGATAGGTTGCAGATCCTCTCTGGCTACACTTCAGCAATAAAAGTTAACTTTTTCCAACTTTTGTTTGGCCCCACTTCGCTGTAGCTCACTGAGCGCAGGAGCGGCCGCCGGAGCTTTTCATAGACACTGCATGGCAGTTCGCCACAGGACACACTTTGCTACTCTGGTGTGAATCTGGCATAACAATGTGTGTGTGTGTGGCCATACCCTTTAGCAGAGGTTCCTGTGGGCATACTGAAGGTTTTCTGCAGGCTGAACTTGCCCGTAGTGATGGTGTCTGCCGACTGCGACAAACTGATGCTGCGATTTCTGAAGAACTCAAAACCGCCAGTTGAGCTGGGTTCCTAAAAACAGAGATACACAGCTCACTATTTCATCTTTACAAGTTTACAGTGTAATGTTTGGGGCTGCAAGGTATGATGGGGAGATTTGCCACCTTCATTTGCCTGGAGACCTGATTACCTATAGGAAAAAAAATGGCGAGCAAAGGAAATAAATATTTGTAGAAATGATTTGAAGATTTTACCTGAGTAGTGGGTGTTGGGGGCGGAGTCTCCATCTCCCCAGAGCCAATGGCTTTGAGGAATCGGATCATGTGCCGGCAGAGGTCCCACTTGCCCTGCTCGAGCGCCGTGTTGAAGAGAAGAGTGGCGTGTTGTCTGCTCACTGCCGGAACCTCCATGTTCTTTACAGAGAAGGACGGAGCAGATGAAGGGACAGACGGAGGAGACGGAGAAAGATGGAGGCTGCATGAGCATTTTATGACATCATGACACCCTAAACACATTCAGGCTCTGATCAGTGAAGTGTGATGCTTTTTTGCTGCTGAGGCCTCACGTTAATCCAACGTGCGCCTCTTATAGGTGCCTCACACTAAAAAAAATTCATCTGAGCAGACTTTGAGTATGTCTTTTATTTCATTAATTTAAACCGTAACTATTAGGTAGCGCATAGTTTATGGTTTGTGTTAAGCTTACTGTACATTAGCACTCATTCGCTGGTTGCCTAGCAACAATAATAAAAAAAGAAAAAGATGCAGCAAACTGCAAAAAATGCTCTATCTACTTGGGCAACAAAGAGGCAGTGTGGTGTGCCTTGTATTTTCCACCTGCAAAATGTGCTCTGTGTGATCAAGGCCTTAGTTATGTATGCAAAATGATTTTATCTGTGATGGCATTATGAATGAGTCTTTTTAATATTTCTGTCCTTGGCTGAAAATGTCTGATAATGACAGGAATATGCTATGAAAAGCTAATATGTGCATGTAGTGTCAGTGTGAGACTACCTGCAGTATAATCAGATAGGAGGCTGCTGTGTCCAGGTCTTGAGCCATGAGACACTCCTCAAACAGATCTTTGGGGTTCCCCACAGCGGCAAACAGGTAGTTCCAGAGGGCGTACTCCGTCTTCCTGGCACAGTGGACGATGGTCTGGAGGAAGAGGGGGAACTCGGTGATGAACTTGGCCACGGTGGGCAGCAGAGGGTCGGGGATGGGCTCCCGCGATGTTGCCTCTTCTTCCAGCACGACGTGCACCATCAGCTCCATGACGTGGGGGAAGTAGGGGAGCGAGGCACATGACTGAGCCAGCATCAGGGCCTGTGGGAGAGGGAACATTAAGGAGTATCACCACCACTCTTTCACTAAGTGTGGCGATGAGACACGAAACTCCACATACCTGTTCACCCAGGTTGCGAACCAGCAGCTGCCTCAGGATGTGATGGAGGTAGATCTGGGAGGTCCTCTCTACGGTGCAGTAAGGGAACACCGCCTCCAGTGGCTCAGAGGATCCCTGCAGCCCGTCATAGAGCACAGTCTCATTGGTCGCCCCCAGCACCAGGGCGTCCTCGAACAGCACAGCCAGGGGGTAGATGTTGATGTGGAAGGGCAGCATGATGCGTCTGGAGAGGAAGGAGTGGGGCTTGCGATGGTCTCGGGGAAACAGCGGCAGCCAGACTTTCATGCCCGCCTCGCCACACGACAGCCACAGGGCCTCCAGCAGGTGGCGCTTCTTCCTGTTGGAGCGACATGTGGTCCACACATTCTCCACACACTGGGCCAGCACCACGGGAGGACAAAATGGTAGCTAGGGGAGAAAGAAAAAGGATTATATGATTTAATGATAAAAATGTAACACAACATACACTGAACAAACCCCAAGCCGACACCGGCGAACTAGTGGCAATGACAGACAACTGTTGCACCACCTCATGTCGCCTTTGCTGACAAGTTGCCTTTTTAACACACTATAAAGACTACAGCCGCTGGCCAGTTACCACACATGTTCTGTACCTGCATGAGACGCCATTAGTCTGTTTTTGTCATTCAAAAAAATCAAGAACTGCAGCTACACAAGCCGTTATGATGTGTATATGAAACAAGGCGGCGTTTGCTGATCATTTTCACACCATACTCACCACTTTGCTTCATTCCAGATGACCATGTCACACAGCCTTCTGTGTGTGCCCTCTTGATATTACTCACTTGCTTTCCTCACTTCTGTTTCTTTTTTTGTGCATTGATTCGCTAAAGCTGAATCAATCAATCAGAGTGATTCCTCTCACTGACAAGTTCTGCCACAGATTCAACGGAAAAACCTCAGACACAGGGAGACGAGAGCTGATTGTGCGGGACACACCGCAAAAACTATGCTGATAGATGTTTACCTTGGTACGTCAGGGCCTTTACTTGCTTTAGGTTTGTACAAGACTCATCTTAAAAATTATAACTAACTCCAGATAAGTCTACAGATCTGATAAAACCAGCACCTCACATAAAGATCATCAGGCCAGTATCAGCTCATGAACATTAAATGCTAAATTATTCGTAAAATTGAAGAAGGCTTTAGTACTTGTTACTCAGGAAAATACAGTTCTTGAAGCGCTGGTGCATAACACACCAGTGTAACTTAAGACCACATAACACCAATGCATTTCTTATTGTTTGGACTCACCAGCTTCTTGTTGTTGGCGGGCGTCTCCTTCTCTCGTACCTGCGGTCCTGATCGGTCCCTCTGCAGCATGATCAACTGGCCAGCCAGATTCAACATGATGCTCTCTGCCATGCAGGCCTGAGGACACACACACATACAACATGAATACACATGCGCCTATAGAAAGAGTATAGGTCAATGTGTGTATGTGTGTTACGGTGTTACCTGCTGCGGGGCTTTTAATGTGATGCCAGTCTCCGTGCGCACAGAGGTGAGTGTGACGGAGACCACGAGGGCGGGGTGAGGGATGTAGCGGGACATCGACACCTCCTGCAACAGCTCCACGCTGGCTGTCGGGTGTGGACTGGAACATCAAATAGAGGTACACATACACAGTATATCATGACAAGAAATCAAATGTCCAGCGCACACCAGGAAACTGTCACAGACACTATTTTACTGGCAAATTACATTAAAATAAAGAAAGAACGAACGATATGTTTCGCATGTCGCTTGACCAGATTCGCTTTGGGCTTGACTGCCATCAGGTTTACCTTCTTGTGCTGATAATACCACACACCTCACTACAGCTCAATTATACAGGTCAAAGATACAAAAAAAAAGCCAAAAGCACAACAGAGTGAGTTTAGAAAAAGGACTAAGACAAGAACTTTAACTCTGAGATACTTGAAAAAGATTTCAGGATGAGAGGCAACAGCATTTGACTGTTAAGCAGAGTGTCACTTTCACTGAAGGTCAAACACAGCCAGTGTTCTAAAATGCTGCCAAACTTGATGCAGCTTACTGAAATAGTACATTCAGGTAGGTTAACTGATTCAATTTATTCAGCGTACCTGGCTGGAAATAAAGGTCACTAAAAATATTGAAGTAATGTCACAAAAAATACTGAGGTAAGCAGAAATCTTTATAATTCTGACAAAGTTTATAGAGGCTGGCCAAACATACAAACAGATTCGTTCTTAAGTGGCTTGTACGAGTGAGAGAACTTGTCATATTCATCAATTTTCTCGTATTCTGAATTTCCTCTTGGGTCAGATACACCAACCCAAAATTACAGAAGTTGCCTCATGTCGCCTTTGTCTTGGTCAATAATTTGCATTTGAACACATTGCACAGACTGCAGCCAATGGCCAGTTAGCACGTAGGTTCTGCACCTGTGTGGGAGGAAATACCTCTCCACACTGGCACGTAGGTACGAACTCAATTTACGTCGTTGGAGTCGTGCACTTAGTCTGCTTGATTAGTCAAATCAAAGTTTTCACTCATGGATTGCTTATTTCATTACTGTAAAGCAACTCTTAGTTTAAAATCTGATATGAATTACACTTTATAATTATCCTGTTTGAGTCTGCAATTCAAATCATAATATACTTCAAAATGTATTCATATAGCCTAACAATATCATCATTAATGTAAATTAGCCATTTATGCATAGCAACTGCAAAACAACTTAAATTACACTCTAATTGAAGGTTAATTTGTCTCTATATATACAGTAATAAGGTCAATGGGTGTAACCAGGTGTGTCATGACTGACTTACTTCTTTGGATGCGTGTCAGGCTCTTGGAAGAGAGTGTGCTGATATATTGGCAGAGACAGATGAATAGGACAGGACGAATGGTCTTATATGTTAATATTGGGGGGCGGGTTAATTATGCAGCATTAGCTGGCATTCATTATGTCTACGCAGGTCATTTACACATTTATCTGATGTTAGAAGCATTTGCTGAATCTGGAGTGGCACACTCATAAACAGTAAGAGAAAGTTAAGACAAGAATATGAAATGTTCCTTGAGGCCCAATGTCGGCTCTCGACAGTAACAGATGCAACGCTGAGGCCATTCTGTCATGTGATGGGTTTTAGGGCTTCTAAAAGCCTCTTTTCCCAAGGGAAAATGTGGCTGAGACACACTATTACCTAACACTATTATGCCTACTGGTGCCAGGGATTTCCCTAGTACTGGACTGACCAATCCTCAATTTGACAAAAACTGCCGTAACAGTGGGTCAAGTTTGAGGGTGTATAATCCATCTGAGACATCATCCCTACTGTTACGCGGCACGAAAAACAAATATGTTCCCCAAAAAAGCCTGGCACTCTGCAAACACGAGATTATCCTAGGAAAAGATTTCCAGACATGCAATAGTGAGTGCTGGAGTTCTGAAGTCAAGACTGGAGGTGTAATGTGTGTCCAACCTGTCGTTCCTCCTCTCCATGCTGTAGAGGCAGATGGAGCAGTCAGCTCTGAACAGGATGACCATATCTCTGAAGACGTTGAGCAACAGAGTGTCTGAGTGCAGCTTAGTGACGGATGCGAAGGCATTGTCCAGATTGGAGGAGCGTTGATAGAGCCTCAACTAGTGTCAACAGAGGGAGAGCAAAGAGAAATGTCACAACTAGAATCATGATTAACAGAAAAAAAATAGTGGACTCTATGTAAAACAATAAGTGGTGCTTCAGTCTCACCTGCTCCTGCTGGTCTATAAAATTGTAACAGGCCACCACCACAAAGTCCTTCCACCAGGCCAGACCTCCGGTCACCGTCATATTCTGCTCCTACACAGAAATGCAAACATAAGTAAACATTAAACATTACCTTAAAATACTCTACACCACATTTTAATGCTACTGCTATTTTTTTTATTAAGTTATTTTTGGCAGAATTTTGGAGAAAGTTGACTAACTAACGACAAAATAAAATTCCAGCTTTCACAGTCACCAGCTGTTTGTTGATAATTGTATTGAAGCCCTTTAGAGAGGGTTTCATATTATCATTTATCATCCAGTTTACAATCTCACATACCTGAGTGATGTTTCCAAACAGCTTCCATTTCCTTGTGAATAAGGAGTAGTGTGCAAAGCCCCGCCTCCCCGCTACAGCCATGCACTGGCCTGTTGTGTCTATGGCTGCAAACTGCGCACACGCACGCACGCACGCACGCACGCACGCACGCACGCACACACACACACACACACACACACACACACACACACACACACACACACACACACACACACACACATATAAGGCAAACAGTATAACGTACTGACACAGAGTACAAACACACAGAAAACTGAACACAGTTTTATAGGCATTTTTATTGACTACCAGTATACTGACATATTGACAAGTCAAAGCTATCCGAGGCTCACAATAGCTGCGAATCCCGACCCACCCCAAACTCTCCAAGAGGAGAAGGAAAACTATTCTACTCTACTCGACTCTACTATCATCCATATGTAGATTTTCTCTAGCTCACATGCCTTGTATAACGATATCTCTGTTTATGTACACACACTTGTGAACACAGCAAAATGTGTTTGCTTTGTAAACATTACTGCTTTGTAAACTCAGGATTATGGCAGCTTCTAGAGCGTCAGCACACACGCAGCCTTATTGTAACCTGTTTTTATGACCTGTTACTGGTACAAGACGCGTATGTGTCCCACCCGTAACATCACATTGAAAGCTAGAAAGTTGGATACTCATGGGAGATAATTTCAAAGACGATTTAATACAAGTTTCTGTGACCTGACACTTGACCTTGTGGGCCTGGAGGCAAGATTACAATACACCCATTCCCACACTTACCCGTATAGGCCAGTTGCTCTCAAGGTATGTGCTGTGAATCTAGAAGAATACAAAAATATCATGAGAATGATAACACAATCAACCGTACTTTATATTTACTGAACTACATACACACAGGCAAGATCATGGTTGCCTTGATCTAGGGCGCCGGACTGGTAATTACATTATTCGCTGTTAACAGTATTTACTGCTTCATGAGAGTCTCCCATTTTTTTGTTTATATTTTATGATCCTGAAAAGTCTACTAAGCACATGGAGCTGTTCTTGGCGCCAAGGTGGTTTACATTCACTGCAGCTTTATCTCATATAGAAAGTTTGCAGACAACTATTTTGATAGTAGTGGGGCGACATGGCTCAATACATAACAATTGTACATTTTGTGACAAAAGCACCAAAATTGGCAGAGGTGTTGATAGATATATTGGGAACAAATCTGGATATTAGGCCATCGCAAACTCGCACCTTGAAGGCCGTGGCAGCCATTTTTCAAAATGGCCACCAGCGGTTAGTTAAACTTTTCTGTCCCGTTGGATCCACATCCAATAACGGACATAACCTAGACCCAAGTAACCCTGAGAACCAAAGAAAATACTCACAATTCTAAGGTTACTTTTAGAAAGTATTTGGCATTCATTTTGGAAAATGGCTGCCATGGTCATGAGAATGCTAATCTGCCCAATATCCAGATTTTAATATATTAAGCTATACCGTATGTACCAAATTTGGCATTTTTAATCACAAAATGGGTTTGCTATGAAGCCGTACTATAATGGATTTATCATTTAGCCAAAATGCCAAATATCTGATGGTTCCTGCTTAAATTATTATTATTATAAAATCATTTGTTGCATTAAATTGAATATTTGGAGGTTAGACAGAACAAGACACCTGATGACGTCACTATGGGCTGCAGGAAGCTGTGTGCTGCAAAGACTAAATGATTAACTGAATAATGAGAAAAAATTGCATTATTAAATAATGAAAATACTTGGAGCCCTAAAGCCTAAAAGCTTGGTGCTGATTCTACAGGATGGTCTGAGAATGCGGTGAAATATAATATACTACCAATTAATATTTCAAAACTCTTGTCGCCGTTGCATAAATCCCCCCTAACCAGGTGTGATGACTGCACATCCTTACCTGGACCACGTGCCAGTGCTTGTGTCCCAGTAAAGTGCTGAGTCCCTGAGAGAGAGAGGAGTCGGGGTCGGGGGGGTGGTGCAACGGGCTGCCGTCGTGTGGGTGCAGGTGTGTGTGCGAGTGTGTGTCGGACGTGCTGTGGACCTGCGAGGGGTCACCGCAGGTCAGGTAGAGGCGGTCTTCACCGTGGAGCAACACCTGCTCCTGGTTACTCTGTAGAGAGGAACAAACAGAGCTCACTGTTTAATATGTGTGTGTGCGCGTATGTGTGTATTCACAAGAGGGATGACATGTTTCCTCCCACCGTGCAGGGGTTGACTGTCAGGGCGCTCTTGATGAAGTGGAACTGCAGTATGCCGGCCTGTAGGGAAGGATGAGGAGGTGGGACCATCTCCTCCTCATCATCACCATCCTGCTGTAGCTGATCCTCCTGCCTTCTCCTCTCCTGCTTGTTAGGGAGCACCCATAGGTGGTAGCCCTCTGCACCCCAGCTCTGGAAAGAGCAGAGTGCAAGTCAAGTCAGACAGTGTGCACACAATGGCAAGAAAAATACTCTTTATATGTAACAGGCAAGTGTGTAGAAAAATAATGTAAACATGCACAATAAAGCATGTAATGAAGAAAAGTCTCATTGGAATCAAATTACCTGTTAACACAGCCCATGTTACCTCTGTTCCAATTGTAAATAATGGGATTACCGTAAGTGGGTACTGGACCACAACATCTGTGCTTTAAACTTTGCCAACTGATCTTCGGCCATTATTCATAATCATTTCAATTATTTTATTGAGTTCTGTAACCTTAAACATGCTTTAAAAATCAAAGGTTTTGAATTACATTACAACCTTTTTAATTTTAAAATGTAGACAGTTGGATAGTGTTAGATAAATATACTTACCATAGAGCTGATTTTAATGGGGTCCTTCTTGGTACCATCAGAACGATACCTGAGGGGAGGATGCAAAAATACAAAGATATAAAAAAAGCAAGAAAAATGATATGAATCTGCATGAAGTGTGTGCTAACGCATTTGTGTGTGTGCGTGTCCACCTACGCAAAGTCCTCTCCCAGAGTGCAGATGAGGTGAGCGCCAAAGACACTCCACAGTGATAGGCCACCGCACTCCCATGTAACCATGGCAACGCTGTAGTCAGGTGACCAGCAGATCAGCTTGACTGGGCCCGTCTTGTTATAGATGTCTGTCATTAGGGTACAGAAAGCTTTAGTTATACTGTAAGAGAACGCTTTTGTATTTTTTGGTGCGATGGAAGTATTTAAGATATATTTTCTCATATTTGACACTGGATCGCACGTATTTAATGTTTATTTCATCTGGCAGTCTCATTGAGATTAAGATCTCTTTTCCAAGAGAGACCTGAGAACAAGAAATGTTCACAAGAACACATTCAACAAAACAAATACATCATTATATATTATATTGTGCTCTTCTTTATTACAGGATAACTGTCTTCTACAATGAGCCCATGAATGTTTGGTCTTTTACCAGCTCCGTTTGACAGAGCTTGATCATCTTTATTGATTATCATTATTGGATGAAAACTCAGGTAGTAGCTGAGCACAGTGCTGTGAAATGCAGTCATATACGTAGCTAGCTGTTGTTTTTTCCACATGAATCACAGCTCTCTCTCTCTGTTTCTAATAAAAAATTTACTCTCACAAAAAAGTAACGAGATCATCCCTATTGTTGTATGTCACTTATGTTTTGTTTTTTTTTCAGCATCGAAGGTCATCGTGTGTGAGACAAAAGAATCCTGTGTATTGTCTTGGACAGTTTGACACAGTGTCGGGTGTTCAAATATTAGTGATAAGATTTTCATTGTACAGAGAGGAGAGAAACCAGGGTTTCTGCAGGGAGATGCAAGATTTTTAACTTTTTTACAGCACATAGAATGCATTTTAATACCTGTTACACAACCATTCAGGCCAGTGTATAAAATATGAATGGAAAACCAGTAGGGACGATATAACCGTGAGTTATCAATTATTACCTCACCTTTTTCAGTTATTTCTGTCAGCATATATTAATATAACAAATCAATGCAACCTGGACCTGGATACGAATCAGAAAATGAATAGATGGAATAACCAATTAAATATTACTGATTCATTTGAGATTCTACTAACATTAAAGCTTTCCAGCAACTGTAGCTACGCTGTACAATAACGATTTAACTATCATTACTGCATGCAGCAGGCAGAAGAAAATATCTAGGACTCTAAGCAGGTTTTTGAGGAAACTAAACTCAGTTTTCAAGACCTGAACATACCCTGGAAACACATTCATTGTTAGAATAGTGATGAGCCTTCACTGCAGCTCCACCACTAGGGGGAGCTACGGCTTTAGATCCCATTACAAGGGTCTGACTACAGATGTGGCCTCAGGGGAAACACAGGCATGTGCACCCAAGAGAGAGAGACAGCTGAAGGAATGCAAGTTATCTTAAGGAGGAATTTGTGCCGGGGTGTGACACAGAGAGACAACCAGAAGAGAGACATGAAAGAAAGGAAAGGGAAAGAGAGAGAGCGATACAGAGCATACAGTATGTTGTGATACCTGGATAGTGTTTCGGGGTGAGCTCCAGTTTGTGGGAGAGCTGCATGGATCCTGTCGTGGTGTCTATCATGTACACCAGCACTGAGCCGCTGTAATGAAAACAACACACACTTTCTAAAAGCCATAATTTATGCCTGGAGGATAGAAACAGACACTTCAAGGGTCAGAGTGCTGCTTCTGTACAAGTGACCTATGGCTGTAATTATGGAGCACAGCCTCCGAGCTGCACCTCTTGATGACTGCGCGCCACACACACACACACACACACACACACACACACACACACACACACACACACACACACACACACACACACACACACACACACACACACACACACCTCTATACCAACAACACAATCAAGGTTATTATTGTGTTACGCGAGATTGCAAATAATTCATCACAGGGGCTTTAATCAAAATTCTTCAGTTGCTGCATAGTTAACCTCTTGCTCATTTAGTGGTAAAAATCACAGCAATCTATATCAGAGTAACAAGCACTTTTATCTAGAAGGTGTGTTCAGATAATATTCAAAAGACTCAAAAGAAAATGGTTTCACCTTGTACAGTGAGACAGTCTAATTTTAGGCTCTACTTTGTTTATTTGCTAATAACTGGGCAGTAATTACATAAAGAACTGGACTGCTGTGTGTGCCCCTGTTTCAGTGAGGCACAAAACACAAAAAGATGAAGAAGGACCATGTTCATTTGCTTATCTACGGTATTCAAAGTAACTGACTGAACGGTCTACCATGGGACGCTGCTTAGCTCACTTGGTACACCCCATGTGCCAAGAATGAAGACCTCGCTGCAGCAGCCCCAGGTTTGAATCCTGCCCGGAGCCCTTTGCTGTACGCCATCGGCTCCGTCTCCCACTTTCACCACTGTCGCTATCAATAAAATGGAAAACCCCTCTCCAAAAAACAATACTTTAAAAAGCGGTCTACCAGAGTCCGAGATCAGAACTGCATCCACAGCAATGACCTGCTATACATAGCAACGGTCTGCTATAAAGAAACACACCGTCGTATGCTGTCACTGACCAATCAGAATCGAGTATTCAACAAAGGCGTATAATAATTATTAATAATCAAAGGACATTATTTAAAAACCTCACAGCTAATGTTACTTTTCATTTAGTAGTTCATGACATGTTATAGTGCTGCTAAAATGCTAACTAACATGCTTCAGTTATAAAACACATTATAGTTAAATGCTACTATTTTTTTATCAGTTTTATTCTGTTTGTTATAATTCTGTCAAGGGTAATTGTAACTGATACTACTACTAATAATAAAATAAAAAATATGCAAGCAACTAGGTAAGTAAATAAATTTAAAAATAAATAAAATCATTAATGTAATAGCGTATACTGTGACGCCATGATATTTTCGGAGGCGCTTATCGTACCGTAACAATCTCATACTGTTACAACACTAGGAGGGAGCAATGAGGAAGAGAAATTCCTGCCAACCTGGCAGATTGTATAGTCAATTGGGAGTTTCTGACAAGCACACACTAGGTTGGCCTCTGCAAACACAAACTGACTGATTCTCATACCACACGGACAGCAATTTATCTCTGTAACACATACACTCACTCACAATCACACTCGCACACGTTTTCTTCCCAACACTGCTGCAGACACGTACCTGGCACAGCCAAAGGCCATCAGTCTGTACTTGTTGTTGACAGCCACACAGGTGCCATCAGTCACATCTGCTGCCCAGACGCCCTGCAGCTGCTGGAAACACACAAGAAACATTTATGAATTACAAATAACTGAATATTGCATGATGTCAGCTGCAGGTCAGCCTGTTTACATTAATCACATCACATTTAATGTGGTGATAAGTCTAAATGAAACTCTTCAGCAGAGAATAAACACACATTATCAGCAGACTGCTTGGTCACGATTTAACATTTATATCTGGATATTTATATCTTGGTGGAGCGCACAACACCCACTTTCCAATTTCAAAAACATCATTCCCAGCCAAAACGTTAGAACAGCTCCATAATTAATGGTGAGCTCCTCTTGCCTTTCCTTGTCACGAAGCCTGTATTGAATCATATGATCATGATATGAAAATCATACTGATGATAAAAAAATTTTGTGCTGTTCTATTTAGAAAACCTGAAAACTTGTTGACATGTTGCATCATCAGTTTGGATAACTGTGTCTGTGTGTCTCTTCTCTTTGGGAATACTGAAGTTACTAGTGTTCATGTCATTAAATTAAACATTAATGAAACCACGAAGGACTTCAAAAGCTCTGTCGCTTATCATTAAGTTTGTTCACTTTGCCGCTATTTATGTTCTACTTATACTGCCTTTATATTTGTTCCTTAACTGATATTCAAACAGACATACATAAATAAATCTAGATAGATATGATGATTCAATAATCAACAAACAAATATCACTGATCCAAAGTAAAAACATCAATACATATCATCTTTACGATATGACTTTATTTTGACATTCCCATGACACAGCATTCCCATCCAAGTGCACCTCCTTCCTACAGAGCCCAGTAATAAATCAGTCCAATCATATTTTAGATGCTTTTTGTGAGTTAATTTAATGTAACTGATTGTGTTAAATGGACATATGATGTTGTCTCACATCAATCAATGGCCTGAATAGAAATTGTATTGTGGCAGTACTGAAAAAAAGGTTAATTTAGCCTATTTCTATAGTAAATACTGTTTTAACTGTATTATGGCAAATTTTGTGATAGCAGTTAATATCATATAGTTGTCCAAAGAATCAATATAATATTGTATCCTGATTAAACTTATGATTTACAACCCTAGCCATTACCTACTCAAAAACCGAGCACAACTTTCAGTTTCATTGCTGAAACAAAGGCCTGGCTGGCTAAAAATCAGTATACAATCAGGGATTTTCCTGTTAAAATAGCTATAAGAACTGCCAGCTGTCTGCAAGGCTTGAAAAAAAGAATCAGAGACCTTCGTCAGTTTTCGGAGCCATAACTACGATATATTTTTCATAATCTGGGTTTGGATCTTGTGCTTGACCTTCAGTAAACTGTGTGTGCGTTTCAATGTCAGCAGCGTGTGACCGTGAGTATCCTTACATCTGCAGTGATGGTGTTGCTGAGCGGTGTGATGAAGCCCAAGCGTCCGTCACTCAGTACCACAGCGAAGCCGTCCAGGGTCACACAATACTCCATACAACGGATATACACTCCCTCCAGGTCCAGAGAGGGACCACCTAAAAACATGCACAGTTTAAGTGCAACAAAAAGACTGAAGTTAAGTAACACACTGGACTAGATGGGAGACTGTTGTCGGTAAAACATTCATGTGGGTTTTAGGAATGATTTTTTTGCATTCATATTTCATATCCCAGGATTAGATCGTGATTGCAAACTTCTGTTTTCACTCTCAACTAGAATCAAGCCTGCTCTCTCCTCCTGTGTTTAGCTGTGCACATGTGTCGTGTCTAACCTCGAGCAGACTGCAGGTCTAGCGAGAAGGGGATCGTAGTGAGGCAGATGGCCTTGCGTCCGTTGCTGCCTAGTCCGTCCCAGTGCAGCACATGGAGGTAGCCGTCGGCGGTGCACACCAGTAAGTCCTCCTGGAGGGACTGCAGACTGGTGGGAGGAGGAAGAACACAGAAAATGAGCATTGAGGTCCAAATGACATGAAAGAAACTGTGGAGGAGGTAGTAAAATAAAACAGGCATGGACGGTAGGTAGGAAGAGTGGGAGATAACAAACTGGTGATAGAAAACAGTGGACTAGTCATCATCCAGCTGTGTCCTCTGGAACTTTTACTGGCCAGCTGTGATGAGGCCACATAGCTGGCCCTGCCAACTCTCACTGTCTTCTACTACAGAGGGTAGAAAAACAACAAGAGTGTTCACAGAGTGTTTAAAGCCCTTCATTGTCTGAGAGGTCTGAAGATGGCACAATGGGACAACCAAGAGTCAGAAAGCGAGAAATGAAAGGAAGACAAGGGTGTCAACCACTGTGGACTTTAACTGTGGAGGAGGCAACATCCTTCACTGTTATTCACAGTAGGCGACGCCCACTCATCTCCTGCACGATGGAGTTGTGCCTTTGAAATCTCAACACGAGTGCTCTCATTCAGATGACTACCCTGTAATCTCTGTCAAGTGCTAACAGCGGTGGAGATGTGACAGATGAACACGAGGACATGACAGACAATATAAACACAAGATAAACAAAAAATATGGGCAGAAAGAAAGTCGAGCAGAAATGTTCTTGTCACTCAGCAGACAAAGACGTCAAGTTGGAGGATGTGGGGGTGATAATGGGGAACGTGGACAACTAAAAGGAGAAGAAAAACTTAACTTAGTAAACTGAACTTGCTTCAGGTATTATTTCGGGTAAGTTATTATATTTTTGGTAGTAGGCTAATTCATCTAAAATGGCGACGAGCCTTTTCAGAGACAGTGAGGGAGCAAACTCCTCCAATTATCATTTAGCTGACTCTGAAATGCAAAAGACATAATAGAAACACTTCATTTTAAATATGTAACAAGCAAGCAACAGTCATGAGGTAACATGACAAGCAATCAGTCTCACTCAACCGAATTCCCAAAATGCTTTGCATCATCTGAATAAATACTGTCCAGAAAACACATGAGGCTGATCTGAATCGGTTACGCTCCAGGCGACTCTTAATTCCATTCAGCTAACACCAAATCAAACTGTTCCTTCAGTCATCAATCATCACTAAACCCCTCCAGCCACCTATATTCACCCATCCATCACTATCCTCTCTTAGCGTCCCTCCATCTCTGCAGATTCAGGCATTTCTTCCACTTCTTATATTTTATTTTCTATTTTATAGTATTAGATTTGATATGTCCTTGTATATTTACTATATCGCTTCTTATATTTTGTCATATTTTATTCTATATTCCCTTGTATATTTACTATAATGCTTCTTATATTTTGTCATTTTATTTTATTATATTTTATATGTCCTTGCATATTTACTATATTGCTTCTTACATTTTGTTATCACATTTTATATGTCCCTGTATATTCACTATTTATTTTCTTCCTTTTATGGAGCTTCAAGAAGAAGCATTTCACACGATTGTACTCATATAACCGGAGTGACAAAAAACATCTTGAATCTTGATCTTGAATCTAAGAAGAAACTTTTTGAACAAACTGTACGCAGTGGTGAGGGTAAAAGACAAACATGATTAATAGCGCTCTGCATGCCAGACGCACAGCGAGCAGCACATGTTTTGGTGGTTCCAGTGTATGCAGGTCTGTGTGAATGTGAGCTGGCATCTATGAGGTAGACACAACAGAGAGAAACACAAAGATGGAGAGAAAAACAGAGGACGAGATAAAGGGATGATAATACTACCTGGTGATGGGGGCCTCCAGATCCACAGGCTTCTTCATCTCTAAAGACAACGCTGGGGCACATTGTTCCTCCTTGTAACCCGGGGTAACCTTCACGTGAAGACTTCCTCTGTGCAAACACACAAATACAATGATAGTAGAAATGTTAAATGTTATTAGATTCACTTATGTATGAGGAAAACTGTTGAAATCCCAAAATGCAGATCAGAGCTCAAAAACATCAATGAATAGGCCCTGACTTGTCTGACCTCTGCTGGTATGCTATCAAGGAATGTGAAAAACACATCAGCATACAAGCAACACATACACACAAGAAATGGACATGTGAAAGGGAAGGATTAGTAAAAAAAGTGAGGAAAGCATGCAGACATGACCCCTATACACATGCTTTTACATGCAGGGCTGTTTGGAAGGCCTACCCAGGAGTGGAGGCCGTTATGGCATCATATTAATGCTAATAAACTGCTAACAATTAGCAGCTAAAATATCACCACCTGCTTTTATCAACCATGTGGTGATAGCAAATTAGTTCGATTAGTTTTTGATTAGTTTTCGATTAGTACGACATTACACAAGAGGATTTAGTAGTAAAGCCTTCTTGTATTCCGACTGGCATTTTTAACCAGCTGCACTGACAGACAGCTGCTGGCTGATCGGTAACAAGACAAACTGCAGCAAGCAAATGAACTCGAAATGGAAACAAAGCAAATGATGTGTGTTCATATAAATCAATGCTGTGGTTGTTTATCCTCAGAAATGTCATTATAATCCATCATTTGCTGCAGGGCTGAACCCTCTCAGATGATAAGTGGACTAATCGGTTGGTTTGGTCGTAGCTGACTTTAGTCTATTAGTCATTTTTATATGCTTTTTTCATGCTGATTGACTTATTTCCAAGAAACTTATGAGCACATCTCTGGCAAACATAAGATTTAAAGTGGTGCTTTTGTGAGGTGTTACAGATCTGTTGATCAAATCAACTTATTATACAAGTGTTAGTTTAATTTCTTAGGTTGGGGACAACCGTAATTTGCAGTAATAACACCAGCAAGTTAGCAAGGCTAATACTGGGATATCCACTGTTTCAACTGACCAAACTACACAGAAACAGTGTTGCTCTCTATTGAATATATATAGTGTTTTCACATTCAACCTCAAGCAGATACAGAAACATTCAAGATCAACATCACATGCATAATAATGATGGTTAAATAAATGAGCGCCCCTGCAAGCTACAGCTTGGTCACCTCTGCTCACCTCAACAAATATGTGTGTATATCAACGTGTATGAGAGTTTGCATGTGCGCTGCACTCACTTTGGATAGACAGGCTCATAGAGGGACTTGTCATCGCCTCCACCCAGCACATCAAACAAGAGGATATAGCCTTTGGCCGTCTGAAAACAGAGAGGAATGACTGTCATTAAAAAAACATCATTATCAGACAGAGAAGTGAGAGACACTGAGAAAACACAAATAACCACAAAATGTTTGAGAGAAAGAAAGCAAGGAGAAACTGTGAAAAAGGATTGGGGATGCGAATGGAAACTTAAAAGTAGTATTTTATATTTTATTACATGAAATTTTGCAAAGTCACTCAATGCTTTTTTGGAGGTTGCAAGAGGGAGAAATAATGAGAGGACCTGAGGGAAAATGGGTTTATCAGTAAACAAAAGCATCATCCATTACCGTCACAGAGAGGATGGCAACAGATCAATTACAGTGTCCTTGTTAAAATATGACCTTTTAATCATGCTTGTTATCTCAAAAATCCACACCTATATCAAACCATATTATATGTGATGTAGAGGTGTCTCCATTTAAATGGAGTTCATTTAAATCATTTGACAAACAAAATTGTAACACTATAGTTACTTGCCAAAGATTGTCAGTTAGGAGTTTAGTTTAGGGTATTACGTGTGCCTCTGTATCTCTTATAAAGGATAATATTTGCAACAAAACTATTGTCATAGTTACAAACATATTTTTATGTACAGAAAATAATATCTGCTTTAAATAAATCATTTTCAGGCTGAGCTGTTACTGATAATAATGCTCAAAAAGAAATTTAACAGCACTTAAAAATCGCTGAAACACATGCTATCTATCTATGATGATGAAATATTAGTAAAGCACAATACTTGTATGTGCATTCAGTATTGTAGCAGTGCTTTTTTTCCACAACTACGCGCAGCCATGCAGACACATTGTCCTGTCAGGGAAACTGCTGAAATTGAGCCTGAAACATGACACGAAACCTGATCTTAACTCCACTGCCAGCAGTAATGTGAATGGTTTTGCAATGACGCCACATAAAAAGACTTCAGTCATGCTGCAGGGTCACCTAGAACCAGAGTTCAATGCACGAAGCACGACTCTACTGTTTACAGTGTTTTAATTCAGCAGTGCTTCCCTGTGATGTTTTGCTCATAGTTGGTGGCAGCACTCTGAACTAACCCTTGACTTTTCTAGTGTGGTGGTGACACTGTTATATAGTAGCAGGCCAACATATCACCATAGCAATAAGAAAACCCAAACCAGAGAGAGAGGGTAAAGCCAGCAGCCGCATGAAGCCGGACCAGAAAAGAGCAGCCACAGCCAGAAAGAGGACGGAGCCAAACTGAGGCCTGCTAAACCCATCAACAGCCTCGGGGCTCCACAAAGCTGCGGATGAGCTACCAAAGGCAAAAACTACTAAACAGAAGGGTCTACAATATGAATCTGAGGGATATATCAGGATGTCAACCTGATTCAGCAGTGAAAACAGGTTAAAAAGATCATGACAGAAGACAAAGAAATTAAGAGACAACACTTCTCCTGAAGTCAGGCAGGTCTTTATTCACTGCTACAATCACTAAATAACAAAAGCATCATGTATATTCATTCAGTATACCTTCAGTAGCAAACATAGCATAGTGGTAACACCCAGGTACAATGTTTAACCATGACTAGCTTGAAATCCAAGAAGCCGGCCTGAAAATGAAGAAAATCTGAACCGATTGCATGAGAGTTGATGGAGCAGAGCCAGATAGGTGAACCAGGTAAAAAGCTGGTCGAAGCTACGCTACGATTGGCCAGTCTGCGTTCAAGGGGTGGGACTTAGCAAAAGGTCAATTATGGTCATTTCCAAAAATTATGTAAAAGTTGTGGTGAAATATTCAAAGCTTCTTTTCATAATGCCCAAAACACTGCAAACCTGTCCATCTGTGACGTGGTATTTATTTATTTAATCATCATGCATTACGTAGTTTGGTCTGAGGAACAATGATATCACCAACAAGGTGTTACTGATTATTAACTGCCTGTATCATGAGTTTAATTTACTGTCTCAGTGAATCAAAGACTTGGTGGAGATATATTTACTGACTTCAGTGTGTTGAGAAAAAAATAAAACAGTTCATTATATTCATGTTAGCACTATATATAGTTTAAGATGATCACGGTAGGATGCAGTCTCATTACAATGACCTAGTTAGTTAATTTAGCCCAACACGCTCATGCAGTCCACATACGAATACGAGTAAGTACTCGTAGAGCGCGTACCTCCACCACGGCTGCACAACTTGCTAATTAAACAGGAAATTTTGAATGTTTTAAACTGCATCTGGTTCCAGGTCTGCATCTTAATAGACACTGTGACATTTTTAGACACACTTTTTTCCATATATAAATGACAAAACTGATTAAAGAATCATTCTCAGATTAGAAATCGCTTTCTGGAGGAACTGTTAATAACTCAGAAATCCAAATGTTGTGAACTACTGGTTTAAAGTGTTGTGTTATGTGTTTTCAATGTATAATCTGTATTGATGTATCTCAAATACATGTAGTGCAATATTTATATATCTATACGGATATATTAAAGCTTCAGTAGGCAACATTTTTTGGCACCACTGGGCAAAATTTCCATCATAACCTATCAGCATATTGTAACTCAAGTTACAACTACAACACTACTGTCAGGATATAGTGACCGTTTTATAAAAATAACGTTTCTTAATCATATTTGCTCCATTTCTACACACTTTTGCTTTAAGTACAAATACCTCAAGCAGTAAAAGCACTAAATCAGACAGGAGCTTCTTTCCCAGAGGGGGAAAGGAAATGTGAGTGTAACTAGCCTGCTACTGTACTTCAAAAGCATCAATAACAGGAGGAAGGGAATCTCAAGCATGGGAGGGGGAGGGGAGAGACAACTTGGCAACCTAGGACAAACTTCAGCTGTGTCTCTCACATCTCCTCCCTTTCATCTGTAGTTTGATCACACTACATACACGAGAGCATTCGCACACCGACCCATTCTTCTTTTCACGTGACTGTGATCAGGTTTGCTTCAACTCATCTTGTCAGATACGTGAAGAACTGTGGATGAAAGGGATGGGAGATAAAGACACACATGTCTCATGTCTCCACGACCCTTGGTATGTTCACACATGCAGCGTTAATGATACAGGAAGAAGCAGGGCGACGGTCTTTGTCAGCTAAAGACCAATAAACAAAAAGCACAAAGATGCAAAAGGCAAAATGCACCCAATGGGTTAATGGGGGGGGGGGGGGGTAGTTTTCTCTTTTTGTTCTCTGACAAATGGGAGTGCCAACAAAAAGCTGCAGCTCCTGAAGCAGCCGGTGGTACTCCCAACAGTCTTTCATGAGCCAGCAAAATAGGATCTAAGAATGAGTGATGCCAGGACCAGCTCAGTTTCCACTGCAGATACAGGACTGCAAGGCCAATCTGAGGTCCCCTTCTGCAAAACCTCTCTCTTCCTCATAGTGGCAACAATTGGAGCCGAGTATTAAAATCATGGTGACCTTATTTTTTTAAATGTCATATAATCAATAAATCTATTTTTAAGTGAAAATTGGTTAGCACAGATGGATGATTTCCTGTGCCATGTGTGCATCCCTAAGTTTCTAAACAAGGTTTATAGAAGAGCACATGTGCAAAACATAAGCAAAGAGCCAGGACAGGGGGGGCATTGCTGTGGCAGCCGAAATGTGTTTTATAATGTCCTGCTTTAACCTGGTTTCTCCAAATAACTTGGTGTTTTGTGGTCACATATGCACACTCAATAACTGCTATATGAGAGGCACATAATAAATGATACTGTAATTATAGGACTCAAAACGGCTTTAGCTCGTCACGTACCACTTCCTCTTCTTCTGTTTGCACTTCTACACTCCTTAAACCAACTGTTACGACCTGATGCTGCATTTGAAAAAAAAGGGGGGGGGGGCATCAAAGGGATTGACTTGATGCTGCTGTAAAAGCAGAAACGAGTAGAAACGAAGCAGAAAAAGCTGACTGGTGCCTACTCTAGTTCAGGCTTGCAAGTAGAATGAAAGATGGAGGTTTTCGCAGAGAAAGTGGTTAGTCAGCAAAAAACTGTACACCATGTATTAGCGTACCAGGGCCTCTTTTCTGCATGTTTAAACATGTTTGAGAGGTCCCACACACACACACACACACACACACACACACACACACACACACACACACACACACACACACACACACACACACACACACACACACACACACACACACACACACACACACACACACACAGTCTTGTGGATATCTGCAGTGGCTCCCTGAAATTAAGTGCACTTAATCAAATAAAAATGTGACCACTGTCATTAAAAAAGAAATGCATGCAAAGTTCCTTATTGCATATAAGTGAGATGTAGAACAGTAGCACAAATATGCAATGGCAGATGCAGATGTGTGCAGCTGTAAACTGTAGTATGTGAAATACACCGCTGTCAGGCAGTCATGACTGAAGACAGCTGACCAATTACTCCACCACGTTATCAGTATTACCTTCCAGTCAGGGAAGAGCAATAGACAGCTTAATCTTGTTCATCCCAGTTGGGTAAACTCTACTGGTATGTCTTTGAGAGCAGAACAATAAAAGTAAACAGCCAGGAAAAACATAACCTGAAGATAAAATATTAGCGTCCTTTTCCTACAAGACAGAAGTTACCAGGTCTGTGTGATCAAGGAACATCTAATCCAGTACAGCCACAACATAACATACAGTAAAGCCTCAAAAATACATATCCAGATGATGCAGTCTCAGCAAAACTACATTTATTGCAGAGCTAACGTAAGCTCCTGTTATTGCATCCATATCCTAAACATGTGCGCATGTAATAGAGATAAGACAGGAACTTGCGGGTTGCATCTGTTTATGAAAACATAAAATGCTGCAGAAAATGTTGACTGTGCATTTTGAGGAGACAGCTTTTTATTTTTCAAACATTCTTTCACCCTGTTGACTGCTGCTGTTTATCATTCATTCTACCATCCACCTTTTTCTTTTTACTTACAGTGCTTATATTTACATAAGCTATATGTACTTGTATGTACGTGGAACTACATCTGTGTCATAGAAAATTGGCTGAAAACACTTTCCAGAGTACTGCACAGTCTAAAAACAGAGCGGGAACATTTTGGCCTCGGACAGATCCCAAAACACACACAAGAAGAACTAAATGCTCTAAAGTATTTCTCCCATTTGAAGATCCTTTCTTGACTCCTGCCACACAAAAAAGTCAGTCCCTCTCGCTCTGTCAATTGCTTTAGCTTTTTCTATCGCACTCTCATACACACAAGTACACACGCTTCGCTAAAGATAGTCCTAGCCATGGTTTATGAGGGTGATTACGTTAGCCTCAAGGTCTGCAGGGTGTGTGGGCAGCCAAACATCTGGGGAACAGCTGGTAGTTGAAGCGAGGAGGACTACTGCCTGCCTGGGCAACGCTGGTCTTTATTGTTCTGCAGTCCCTGACTTCTCCAAGTTTGCTCGCCCTGTAATTAAACTACAATGCTAATGAGGGTGACAAAGGTTATGGCTTCTACTTGGAGATAAAAAAGGCAGCTAGACATCACATAGCCAGTGGATAATTAGCACCACAAAATAAAATAACTTTAACACTCCCGAGTCAGGATCTGCATTTGTGGACTCCAGAAAGTGAGTGAACAAGTGTGCCCTGTTATTTTTAAGTCCTCCACCTGCTCCCTGTTGTGTTTGGCTGGCTGGACCTGGGACCCAGTCTGTTTTCCCAGACACATTCACAGCATTCATTCATGTGTACTTTGGCTTCAGTAGAGGGAGGGATGAAAGGAAGGAATGAGAGAGACGGACACCGAGAGGCCAAGAGGTCATCGCGCTAATATTTTTCAAAATCTTTAAAGGACCAGTAACAATTAGGGGGATCTATTGAAAGGTATGGAATATAATATTAATAAGTATTAATGTTTTCTTTATTGTGTAATAGAATGAGCCGTTTATTGGGAGCGGGTCCCCTCTCCACAGAGTCCGCCATATTGCACCGCCATGTTTCAACAGTAGCTCAGAACGGACAAACCAAGCTCTGTTAACGCTTCCTGCTTGGGCAGGACTCGATAACGCTCCCTAACGATGGCGTATTAGGGCCACATTTAGGTGGAAAAAAAACGAGATTCTGAGAATAAAGTCATAATTTTATGATAATAAAGTAGTTATTTGACGTGTTACTTTAGACGGGAAATAGAGCAGCATGCCGCATGTGTGAAAATGAGGAATGTGCAGCATCTTGTGACGTTATACTTAAGCTTAGGTTTCACAAATAATTAAATACTTCATACTTTTCACGTTTTAAGTATGGAAATAACATAAAAATGAACCAAATAATATGGCTTGTCAATAATAACAGTAACTTGAGATCGATTATCCCACGAATTAGACACACGTGAGTATTTGGTGAGTAAACCCAGCATTAGTATGTTATTAATTCTATTCTCAGTTACGTTGCCTACGTTATATTTCATGTTTTTGCAGGTTTTATACACATGTTCACTCTAAGGGAGCTGTGTTAATGTGTGGTTTGGTTAAAGACACTGTAACTGTTTAACTGCAAACACTGATACCCCAGGCAGCTCCGCACATGGAGACGACGAGCACACACAAACACAAAGCAGCACATCTATCCATCCAGTGTGCACCAATGATCATAATCTGTGTGCAGTTTGTTTTGATGCCGTCTGCTTCTCTTCTGAGTCCTGGTGGTTGTCCGCTATGTGTTGCTGATCACGTGGCCTTTGGAAGCTGATTGAGTCATCTGCTGACTCGGGCACTTGCCTTGTGTGAGATTATTCAACAAGACATTTCCTTCACACAGTTATCCTCGCTGCAGAGCTAACAGTCATGAGTAATAGCAGCAGAACAATGGATGTGGTTGATGTACAGTATCTTGAAGTGGAGTTGTTCCAGTTTTGCTAAATGTAAAGTGGAGCTTTTCTTTTTAAATCAAGGCAGTAACAGTGGAATGTAACATGAATGCTAGATGATAATCATTACAAGAAATCCTCGATCAAACAAAGCCATGAGACCAGAAGCAACACCAGCCAGCTGAATTAGCGCTTCTGTCAAACACTTATCCTCATAAGCTTCCTCTTTATTTACATGAACATAAACCATCTGATTCCTTTACAACTGCTCAGATTTTTTTACGTGCTTCAATTCATTCGACGCAGCAGATGCAGCATCCGTCTGTTCCTTCTCTGAATTCGCAGCGTGCATCAAGACATTAGTTGAACACAGACGGGGCTCGTTATTGAGGATTATGCTTGATAAGAATGATTTTCATTCAATCCCTGGAAATAAATAAGGGTGAGTCGATAAATCCAGCCATGAAGTACTCTGCTCGGCCACAGTTTGTGCTATATTATGTGCAAATTATGTTTAGTTTTGTTCTTCACATCAGTGGAACCTATGTAGTAAATTGTGGAAACAACAAGGCCAGCACAGCAGCCAGAATATATGATAGATAGCAGCGCTATATGATTCAAAGCAACATATGTATGTTGATTCTCTGCTGCGCTGAAAAAGGGTATAAAAACAGCAGGCACACGTAAACCCAATCATGAACAATACTATCTTAATTTCTATTACAGATTTTCATAGGCGATAGGCAGGGTCAGGGAACTGAACTGCAAATGGTTTGATGATATGACCTGACAGCTGAGGAAAGCTCTGGCTAAACTAACGTCAGTAAGCTTGTGTGGGCTTACGTACAGAAACATGCTGGCGAGAACATTTCATCTCCATGGAAATGAGCATGAATTTTTAAAATGACATCTTTTAAGCTTTGTGGGCTGATCATTTGTGTATTTTTTTTGTTGTGGGTCCTTGTCGAGAGTTTACACAAGGCAGGATATAATTCACAGGAAGGAAGATCCTGTAGGAAGATACTTCATGATTACTTAAACAGGAAAAGAAGAAAAAAACAGACCGAGCTGTATATCCTCCCTTAATCAGGTTCAGCACTCTAGTAAATTTGCACTGATTTGCAAAAAAATTGTGGGTAAAAAAATGAGGCCCTTTCCATCTCCCAGAAGAAATGAGGAAGCTGAGTCCCTTCAGATTGTTGTAATCTGCTCCCAGTATAGAGCTCGCCCAAAGCCTGACCTGTTAGGAATGAGGTCAGCGTTCAAGGGCAAAGGTCACTGATGCCCACCGTATTATAACCTATTTATACACCACAAGAGGCTCTCTGGCTACTTGTGTGATTGTGAAGTTAATACATTAAAGCAGACATGTAAACATTTAACTGATAAAGCACAGATAGAGAACTGCTGTTTCACTTTGAGTTGATTGACTCAGACAGAAAGCACAGTGATCAACACAGTATGATAAGACTTTACATAGGGAGCAAAGTGTAACTGAAGCATTCAAATATTATCTCACAAAGTTAAAAGCCAGCTTGCTCAGTATTGACTGATCCACTGGACACAAATTACCACCATTAGGCAATTTCGGGATGTCGCTGTCGAACTCTTTACTTTTACTTTAACCCTCTTTGGTTAAGTTGATCTTGAATAGCTCGTCTGTCACAGTTCTGTGGCAGGTTCTTTCGCTTTTTCCTGCCCGAATATTGTTGAACCTTAAATGGTAACTAGTAGTAACTTCAACAGTCAGAAGTACATGGCAGTATTTGTCTAAAGCACTGCATATAGACCTTAAATTGTTTGGAAACGGCTACTCAACTCCAGCAGAATTAAAGGGATATTGCTGGTGTTTTGAAGTGGAGTTGTATCAGGTACTTATCCATAGTCATTGTATTACCTACAGTAGATGACGGCTGGCACGCCTCTAGTTTGGAGAAACAGAAAGGAGTAAAGCTATGTTCTGCTTTGGACGGGGCCGGCAGCAAAATGTGTTTCTATGCTATAATCTGGAATATTTTCACCACTTTATCTTGCCGTTAGACAGCGTTGTCCAACTGGGAACTGAACTGAAAGTGAAACTTATCTATGCTCTCCACTATAGATAAGTTTCACTTTCAGTTCCCCATCTGAAAATATTATTACTATATTATAAATATAGTGTATTCTTAAACTGACATAATTTTTTTTTTTTTTTCAAAATTTTTTGCTGCTGCCTCCGTCCACAGCAGTATGTTGCTTTCCTCCGGGGCCGTCATTTACTGCAGGTAATGCCCTGACAATGGATAGGCACCTCATACAATCCCACTTCAAAATACCCGCACTATCCCTTTAAGCCTGGAGCTACTTGTGGACTTCAGCAAGATGCACACCTGAAGTGATGACTATGCAAGTCAAAGCCTCAGGAATCGTACATGTACATATACACATAGTATATATACCCACCTGAAACCAGTATGTAAACACCTGAAACCAGTAAATCACAATAATTTCCCGGAGAGGGAAATCTGAATATGCTGAGATCATGAATTATGGTGATAGAAGAAAAAACATGGCGTAAAATTAATGAAACACTTTGAATTTGTCTCTCAACAACCACATGTACATTAAAAATGCTGCTTAAACAGGAGCTCATTGTTCCCAGTGTTTATGATCACATAGCCAACATTTACTCTATAACCTTTAGTTATTTTGTAGAACCTGAAAGTTCAGCCTTCACACTAATATCACGCTGTCGCTCACTGAGCTGGAAAACTGTGTTAAAGTGAAGATGTCAAGAGCTCATGGAGCATGTTTCAGTTCCTTCTCTTTGTATCTGGAGCTCAAAAAAAAGCAAAAATAGGACAAACTCTGGTGTTTAGAGAAGTGCAGCCACACTTTAATTTTTGTCTTTCCAGCATTTGTCATGCTCATTCTACTGAGATGCACTGCAGTTATAAGGAAGCAGCTCCTGTGGTTTTTTGAGAACAGAGGGACGCTGATAAAATGCTAATGTCAGTAACTGAAACTCTGCATCCAATAACTCAAAGTGGTAACAAAGATAATAGGGGGATTCAATGTTCCAGAAAGAAGAAAGAAAACCAAATCAGTAAGAAAAAGGAGAGACAGAGAGGAAGAGAATAAGATTTCAGATGACAGTTGACCACATGTGATCCAACATGATGACTGACTGTTGACTTAAGTAGTTAATGTATTTCAGTGTTTTGTACTAACACAACATGATATATAACATGTGGGGTAAAGGGCATCAATTAAACTGCAAATATGAGATGATATGGTGGAGTGCTGTACTCACCGCCACAGCTATCATGGAGTCGTCTGGTTTCCATTCTGCTTTCTGGTAGAAGCCAAACTGGGCAGCAGCCTTTGCAGACTCGATATAGCTGACTATCAAAACACTGGGCTATGGAAAGGGAAGAAGGATATGGGGAAGAAAATGAGCACTTTAAACAGGTCACAGACATTTGATTACCACATGATGACCAAAAACAAAACATCCACAGAATACGTGCTGTTACTGCCAAAAATTCATGCATTCATTCATTATCTGTAATTCATTGGGTGAAGGCGGGTTCACTCTGGACAGGTCGCCAGACTATCACAGGGCTGACACACAGACAGACAACCATTCACACTCACATTCACGCCTATTTTAGAGTCATCAATTAACCTGCATGTCTTTGGACTGTGGGAGGAAACCGGAGCACCCAGAGAAAACCCGCGATTACAAGGGGAGAATATGCAAACTCAGCAACACAGAAGGGCCCCACGCTGGATTCGAACTTGTGACCCTCTTGCTGTGAACAGCGCTAACCACGGCATTACCATGCAGCCCAAGATTAATCATAAAGTGTGTAAATAAATTCATTAAAATAAAGAATAAATAAATAAAACATAGAGCAACATTATGCGTCTGTTCTTTCTTTCTTGCATGATTTCTGTTTTTAAAATCAGGCTCTTTTTAACTTTTTCTTCTTTTTTTCTCATGAGGATATTTACAATCATCCCGATGATGGAAATTCACCACGATCAACTTATTGTGAGTGTTTTTTTTATCGTGATCCGTAATAAAATCGTATATTGTCCCATCCCTGGAAGAGATATCTGTGTTTTTCAACTGGAAGGGGATTTGTTGCTACTTATTTCAATGCCAAACATTGGTTCTTTCTTTGCAAAGAAGCAATACAGATAATACAGAAAGAATGAAACAACCTGACTGTCCCTGAGCTGCTAAGTCTTACCTTGTGACACTCATTTATTATAAATGTCTTTCAGCCCAGCAAACAAAAGCATGTTGGGGCTACTGCTTATACATGCAACACATGGAAAGATGAACTGGCGTACACAGACAGACTTTGCCTGAGGCTGTTGCTCTTAATTTACCTCTGAATCACCACGGCAGATATTTGTCTGGATCATAATACAATCATGACCACCAGTTCATTCCAATCCGCTAATATAACACCACAAACAATGAGCATGGCATGTGTATATGCAGTCAAAGAAGAATCAGAGTGATTTCTAAATGTGTAACTACAACCGAAAAATGTCAGCAGGTGTTAAAACAGCAGTTGAAAAGGAACACTGGTAACAAAGACAGTTTCTGAGCACCAGAAACCTCAAAACCTGGCAAAGCCTCATTCTTGAGTTGTTGGCATGATTCAACAAGCAGTGGAACCCCCTGCACATAATTTAGGGTTCATTCATGTATAGTTTTACCTGATGCCATTTAATAGCACAGATTATTACTAAAAATGAATTAATACTGAGTCATACTGTACATTTAATGAGTTATCAAGACTCTCTGATATCACACGTAAACCAGCAGGACACTGTAAACTGAATGGCTATGGTCTGGTAACAAAAGCTGGGCCAGATCTTGTGTAATTCCAGCTATGCAAAATTAGACCGGGTACCCGCTCGCCGTAATGAGAGAGCAGGTTTTAAGTACTTCCATCCGATAGTGTCCCTTTCGTAGCATGAAATCTTAATAATGCCAATGATAGCTGCACTGCTGAGGCTTACTGTAGGGAACAGAAAAGGAAAACTCTTTCCTTGTTACAAACTGCAATAATATCACATCACAATCTGTATGTTTAAGGAATGCAGCCTGTATGATTACATTTGGGAACAAGCATACGCATTCGGAAAAGCAGAATTGTTTTCATCCCCATCAAATAACAGTTCTACATCTGATAAACTGTAGAAATTTGTCCTACTCTTACAGATACAAATCATCATGCATTTCCCTTATTGGTTGGCATAATAAAAGTTAATAGAAAAGATTTCTGCACACTTAGATGCAAGCTGTATTTCAGACCTTCATCAAAGCATACATGAATGTATGAATACATGAATTTATGCTCTTTATGCTTTGATGAAGGTCTGACAGATATTAAAGAATCTAGTGAAATATTGCATAGGTTTAAGCATGCAGAAATCTTTTCTATTACCTTTTGGACTCATTCCAGTTTCTAGCACCTTAGCTAAGATTTAGACAGGTGGAGCAGCTGTTCATCCTGCAGTAGCAAAATAAATGCTCATAAAATGTTTAACATTTACCAAAAAAGTCCTCAGATAAAAAAAAATGTATACAGAAAAAGTGTTTGTTTATGATTGCACATTATAAAACGCTCTTTACAGCTGCTTACAGTTAACTGTACCAAAGTTTGTCTTGTCAACTCCTTTAGCCACTGCCTCTGCCCTCTATCTGAAATCTGCCTTCATTTCTACTATAACTCACTAAAAATTCAAACCAATACTTGTCGACAGTTATTAAGTAAGTTTGGATCAGTCTCTGCAACACAAATACAAATAAGATAAGATAAGATATTCCTTTATTGGTCCCACAGTGGAGAAATTCACATCAAACCTGATCTGCATTAAATACAAAAAAAATAAGTTAATGTCATCCATCAATAACTTTGGTTATTGTACTTTTCAAGATATTATTGTTGAGGTTTGGAGGTCATTCCCTGCATCACCCAACCCCTGCAGACAGGCAGGTGTGTTGCCCGCTGACACACAGGCAGACTGAAGGACCCGACTTCTAACTTCCCAAATAAACAACCAGTACACATAATTTCAACTGAGCCAAAACTGAAATAGTTTGCTGTGATTGGAGCTCATGTATTTCTCCTGCGTTGCCATTTCCCATGCTACACCACCATTACACACAGTCGGACGGTGTAACTGAAGAAATCCCAGGGGAGCGTAAATAATTACACACACAACTACCATAGATGCGCATACACACGATGTTGCTCATTTTCACAGGCACCCACAGCCAGCCATGGTGCCATTATTGCATAACAGCGCTGCCCCATAAGCAAACTCCATCTCTCTATTCCTAGACATCCTGGGCCCCCACACAGCTGTGGCAGCAGGGCGGCAGAGCAGTACGACTACAAGGCTAAGCTACTGTGTTACACGGATTACGTGGTTGCGCCTCGGATGAACTAGTCGGGCTCAGGCTGCACCTGTCGAGGTCGAGGATAGATGGGATTAAAGAGAACCGACCTGGTGGCAAAATGATGGGCTGAGAACAACAGGGGTGAAAAACAGGGAGGGGAAAAGGCACATTTACAATCGCAGTGATCACCAAACTGAAGTGTTTATGGAAAGAAAAATGCAGCAGAATATCTATATATTAATCCACTAATTCAAGTTAGGAAATGAAGCATTACAGACAAAAATATATAGATAGATATATACATATATACTGTATATATATATATATATATATATATATATATATATATATATATATATATATATATATATATATATATATATACACACACACAGTATATATTGATTTGAATAATTTTAACATGATGAAATTAAGAAAATCTGTCTGTCATGCTTCTTATCATTTGACTTAGTGTATCAAGTGTATTCTGCAGTGAGATAAACAGAATTTTTTTCTCAATTTCAATGATTTTAACATGTTAAAAAAACTAAGACTTTTATTATCATCTTCAATATTTCAATCAGTTATGACAGTCAAATAAACTCAGAAATGTGTGTCTCATAACTGTAACACAGTTATGATCAGCAGAGAACAATACTGATAGTATATCATAATTACAATAACTCCCTACTCACACTATATTAGATCTGCAACAATTGATTAGTTTTCAACTATCAAATTACCGTAATCACCATATTTTGATAATCAATTAATCGGTTTGAGTAATCTCTTAAGAAAAAAAGTAAAATGGCCTAATTCCAGCTTCTTCTACGTGAATATTTTCTGGTTTCTTTATTCCTCTATGACAAGAAACTGAATATATTTGAGATGCAGACAAAACAAGACATTTGAGGACGTCATCTTGGACTTTCATTATATAGACCAAACAACTAATCAATTAATCAAGTAAATAATCAATGAAAATATTCATTACTTGCAGCCCTACATATCTAATTTTATATCACAATCTTGATATTATATTGATATAGGGTCAAGCTAGTCCTATGTGTTTGCTTTAAGAAATGTATTTAGAGTATACCTGGCTCTGGAAACTTGTGTAAGCAAAACCCTCCACTTCATCCCTGTGTGTAGACGTGAGCTAGATAATGGACTGAAATGACATAACGGACAGAACAGATGTGAAAGGTGCATGTCAAGAGGAAGAAGTTGCTCCAATCGACATTCCTGACACGACCCTCATGCTGGACGCCTCATCGATACACAAATGTTCTTAAGAAAGAGGGGAAGGAAAGCACGGTCACATCCTGTGTGGGCCTCAGGAAATAAACAGTGACCCTGATCCATTGTTGCTACACCTCAATAATATACAAGCTGTGTGGAGCACAGACGGCCAGAAACAATGGGCTCAGATGCATGTCATCAAATCAAATAGCCTCTTTTCATCTCTGCATGGCAGAGTCAGATGTCCTCCCAGCAAATGAGGATGGGATCAGAGTGTTCACAGCTCTGGGACATATTTGGACATTCATAGGACTTTTCTATTACATCAGATGGACAGGAGTTCCCTGGTGACAAACAACATAACAGCCACACTGATGGCAATATTCTTTGCTGTGAGGTTAAAATATCTCATGAGCAAATGAATAAATTTAAACAATGGTAAAAATAAGATCTTATCTGTGGTGGCTGCCAGCAGTCTGACACACCTGTGTCAGCTGACAGTCTACTGTACTGCATGTCCTAGTACTGACTAAAGGGCTGCTGCAACTAACTGAAATATTTTCAATTGATCTGTCGCTTATTTTCCCAATTAATAGTTTAATTAGTAGTTGGTCTACAAAATGACAGAAAATGTCAATCTGTCAAGATGACATCCTCAAATTGTTTTGTCCACAACTCAAAGATATTAAGTTTACTGTTGTAGAGGAGGAAAGAAACTACAAACTATTCATGTTTAAGAAGCTGCAATCTTTAGGATTTAGACGTTTTCTTCTTGAAAAAGTACTCAAACTGATTAATCGATTAATTGTGGCAGCTCAACTGACTACAAAAATCACTTTCCATACAGGATTGTTCCGCACCACTTTTTACAGTGTTTGTGTTTGTAGTCATCATGCTACTTTTTAAAGTTCATGTCAACTCAATGACTTGTTCCATTGCTGTGGAAAACATTGTTCTCTCCTACATCTCCTCCCAGCACACATCTAACCTTTCTTAGAAATATTCATTATTTTTAATCGATCTCATTATTTTTAATCTCTCTTGAAAAAAAAAACTCTTTGACAGAGCACTGATTTCTGTATTTTGTTCCTCCCAAGTCAGACCTTAAATATCACCACACTGCTCACAAACACAGATGACAGGTTTGTGACATTACCCCGCAAACCAACATCACAGGACCCTTGGCTCGAGACCAGCAACTTCAGAGGCCATATTGGCATCAATTTAGTCATTTGTTTCGGACATGACAGAGCTCAACAGGGTTTAGTAACGGTCACGATTTACATCCCACTAGGGCTGAGTACTGGCAAGAACCTGGCGATACAACATGAATCACAATACAGGGGCTATGATTCATTATATTATGATTTTTTTTTAAATCTAATTTTTGTATAACTGTCATAGTATAAAGAACACACCACCATGTGCATAAAATTGGAGCGAAAAAGTTCACTTTTATTGCAGTCAGAGGACTGGGATCTGTGTTTGCATTCAGCACAGTCTGTAACATCCAACATCATAGCACTACTTTAAGAAGGCAATTACACTGCCAATGAAATAAAGCATTGACTGAGCTAGTCTTTACATGTAAACTATTAATTAAAAATCAATAGTGTTTTGAAGAATCAATACAGTATCACAAAATATAATATCTCAATATTTTTTTCTATATTTTCTTATGCCCCTACATCCGTCTGAACGAGGCCTTGGCAAAAGATTACCTGTAAAAGGATATTCCCATGTTGAAAATAGTGTCATAATAAATAGATAAAGGGAGCAAGCCCACATTGACCTTCAGATGGAGGCCATTTGTTTTCAGGTCAGTATGAAATGTTGCTTCTGGATTATGCTGCTCTGCATGAGGAAATTAAAACAAAGGAATCAAATAATGTGCTGCCTGACACTTGTTTACATAATTATATAATTATGGCAGCCTAAAAGATCTCACCTGACAGAACATACCACGACATGCAGTCAGTCCACATTTCCCTTTTGGAAATCCCATGTGATAATAACTTCAACTTTGAACTTGGGTAAAACTTTCAGACAGGCTGATAAAGAAATAGTACTGAATGTACACGAGGAACTCCAACAGTTCCCCCTCTGCCTAACATGAAGCAATCATCAGGTGAACTTCAGTTCTTTTGTCATGAATGAGGGACTTAAATGGGAGGAACACCGCACGTGAAACGCCTTACAGATACAACTATGACTTTGTGAAAGGCACACGTTTACGGATATAGGCGACTCACACTGTTACGATGCGTAACTGTGTCACCTGTCATCTATCTGACTGTAATAGGTGTGTATGTGGCACCGTTTGCCAGCAAATTCAGGTCAATGCCAGCAGTGTAATGACATACTGCTGCTCCCTGTGTTATTAACTATCATTTAAAAAAAACACGATGGGCAGAGAGCCAGATTACACAGCAGCAGCGCATACTGTATGAAAATAAAATGAAGGTGGTCGTAGCTGGTAATAATCGCGTACACTGTGCAACATGCTTAAATGCAAGTCGCACCGCACGCATTGTTTTTGTCGGGACAGCTGACTGAACCGAAGCGGCAGCTGGTTGCCTTCACTTACCCGACTGAACCAGATGCTGAGCTGCGTCTCTGACAGCACGGCGAAGTAAAACCTCTGGGAGCTGGGCTGGATGTGGAAGGGCTCCTCTTCGCTCCTCAGCGGACAAAGCAGCCTCCGGGGCCAGCCGGTTAGAAAATACATGACGGCAAACTCACTCCGACTCGACACACTAAACAGTGTCGCAATGCCAGATCGTCGGTGCCCCGTATTCCTCCTCAACGTGTTATGAATCCAAGCGAGTCATGACCTCTGTTTCCGTAAAAAATAAAACTTTAAATATGTACACACAGTCCAGTGATCACACTGGTCACTCTATTAATCCATGAATGCCGTACAGACAGCCCCAAGCAGCCGATGGAACTACACGGCTAGCCCTGGGCTAGCATTCGCTTTCCAACTTGAAGCTAATGAGCTATCCAAGGCAACAGTCTAAGCGAAAACAAAAGCAATCGGGCCCGCAGCGGCGACACACGGCTCCAAACAGCTCGCTGCTGCTGGCAAATGGGTCGATTAACTTCTGATCCCGCTGCCGTGTCAATTCTTATGATTTCTGGACCGGCGATGTTTAATAACGGTAAGGCGTCCAGTTTTCACTCCTCTGTGCCTCACCGTCGCCATCTTTACAAGAGTCTCTGGGACTCTACGCTGATTGGCCACGACGGAGACGGTTGCGTGGTGTTGACATCTGACGTCATCGTTCCGGATGTAACTACAGTGGCTCGACGCTGACATCTGGCGGTGTCAAAATAAAATACCTCAAACGGAGTATCTGTGCAGCCACTTTCACATTACAGTACGCATTTGTCTCACCTCTTTCAACCCCTAATAAAATGAACTGAATGAATGGATAACATCGTTCATATCCAGTTTTATAATGTGATTCATTCATTATTGTATTTTTTATATCATTACTTTTGCAGTGATTGGTACCATTCAGTTTATAAGAAATAGCCCATGACAGGCCGTGGTATGTTGCAATTATCACAGCTAAAAGGCATTCCTATTATAAATTATAATCCTACTTTGCTGTAGGTTACTTAAAATTTAGAAGAAACTGATTGGGTGATTACATTTCTGTTTGCCTCATTTATTTATTTTAACATTATTCATTTAAACATATTATTGCATGTTCAGATGAAGTCGAGTGTAGTTATATCAGCCATTTAATGAATAATAATGGTTGTTCATTTGTGCTTGTTGACTGGGACAGCAGTTTCTCAAGGAAAGACAGTGAGCTCATGTGCGTCCATTGCCAGTAATAATAAAAGATTCATGTAATAATTATAGGGCTTTACCGAGTATAAAGAGGAGATTACATGTAATTAATCATTATGCACTGTTGTATGTATTAGAAATTGTCGCACCTTTTTAATACGTAGGAGAAAGATTGATTAATAATAGGATTATAATAAGATGTTGAGTACTTGGGAGCAGCAGGTGGTGGTAATGCGTCTTTACGCTGCTGGAGGACAACAAATAGCAGAAGAAGAAGAAGAAGAGGAGGAGGCGGAAGAAGATGAAGAATATCGAAACACAAGAAGAAGAAGTTTAGCAAGCGTATCCAGCTAGCTGATACATGCCACAAATCTACAGCATTTTCAATTTCTTATATGTTTCTGGGCTTATTAAGCTGTTTTAAATCTACAAACGTTAGATAGAAAAACATTTAGACTCATACTTCAGTAGGTAGGTGGCGGTATAATACGTATAGTTGTTTGCTACCTGCTAGCGGGAGAAGAAGAAGAAGAAAAAGAAGAAGCATGGCTGCTGACATGAGATTACCAACTATTCACAAACCAGTGTCGCTATCAGTTTCTGCTTTCGACCGAAAAGATCTGGTCGTCCCCGGCGATGTTATCACTTCAGACACCGGCTTCATGAGGTAGGCATTTGGTTGGTGCACCGGTGGTTTGCTCGCCTGCTGAGTATCGTGGCCACACCATATTGTCATGGAAGGAAATCAACTAAAAACAGCCTGATGATCTTGGGGTCACTCTGGAAAACGTACTGAGGAGGAAGTTTTGATTTGGCCATGCTCGCTGTACTCTATTAACTCTAATGATATTGGTTTAGCTGTTTACCAGTTTAAGAAAGATTCAGACCTTAAGCCCAGCCTGTCTGCTCCGCCATCACCAGCGGTTTAAAATATGTAACGTAAGTTAAAGGGGGCTTGTCATGTTTTTGTGCTTTTCCCCTTTCATTTCGTGTGTTATGTAATTTTATGTGCATGTAAAAGGTCTGCAAAGTTACAAAGCCCAAAGTTCCTGCCAAAGGGATTTACGTTCTCCCAGACACGCACTGCTCCTGGACTGCCGAAAACACCTTGTTTAAAGTCCTGCCTTTTCTTTCGTAACATGGTGATGCCACCAAGTAACACTTTTGCAGGCGCTGAAACATTTCAGACAGAGGGTAAAAAGAGGTGCTGCAGCACAGCCGGTATAAGAACCAACAACCAAAAATAAAAGTATGCACCTGAAATCAAGCATAATACCTCCCCTTTCAATTGTGAAGGGGACTCTGAACAGTAACAAAATAATAATTTAATTATTTAAAAATGTGCCTGTGTTGTCTGTAACTACTGTGTGGTGGTCACCTAGCATTTTGTTTAGCACATTCCCGTTTGGCTGCATTACTACCCACTGGTATACACCATTTTTCCCCAGGGGTCATGGTACCTATGTTGATGAAGACAAGCTGACAGCTTCAGTTGCTGGAGAGGTGCAGAGAGTCGACAAGCTGATCTGTGTTAGACCACTTAAGACCAGGTAAGTGATTACGTCGAGGCTCTTAAACGTGTACAGTCAAAAAGCCAAGTGGGCCTAGTTGTACTGAATTGACTTATGCGTGTTTTATGTACTGCAGCTTTGTGTGATTTTGTGGTTATGTTATTGAATTGCAGGTTTAACGGTGAGGTTGGAGATGTGGTGGTTGGCAGAATCACAGAGGTAAGGCACTGTTGCCCCATCTCTTCTGATGTCTGACGTTTTAAATGTATCTAAAAATATATGGTTACAGACATTTTATCAATATGTGTGATTTTTTTTTTTTTTTTTTTTTAAATGTCTAGGTACAACAGAAACGATGGAAGGTGGAGACCAACTCCCGGTTGGACTCTGTCCTCATGTTGTCTTCTGTCAATCTGCCTGGAGGAGAGCTGGTGAGATGCTAGAAGATGTGATGCACTGGGAGAAGTATTCTGTGTGTTAGCTGTATTGGCATTATCCTGAAGGATAGAGAAATGGGTTTGAACAGGGAAGGTTGTTAAAGGCCAACTTTTATTTATTGTTTAAAATCTTTATTTGATTTTCTTTTTTAGAGGAGACGATCAGCAGAAGATGAGCTCACCATGAGAGAATACCTTCATGAGGGCGATCTCATCAGTGTAACTCACAGTTTCTAATTTTTCATTGGCTGCTTCATCTTATTATTCTCACTTCTAATGGTCTTGTTGCTCTTTTCCTGTGCTTTTAGGCAGAGGTGCAGTCTGTCTTCTCAGATGGAGCCCTATCCCTACACACCCGTAGTTTAAAGTATGGAAAAGTAAGTGTTCAGAGTGACAATGGCAGAGTACAATTGTGACGATACCCTCAAATAATGGCACAGTTTGCTCTGTGACTCGATGTATGTGGTTCAGTCAAACAAATCAGCATGGAAAAAAGGGGTCAAGACATACTGGTGGGTGGACAGTGCTATCACAGATGTGGCTTGAAAACTTCACAAAGTATGCACATTTTGTGGATGTAACCACTCTTATTTACAACAATGTCACTAGTCTAGCAGCTAATACATATTTGAGTACAAAGTATTAAAAACAATGTCAATGTCAATTAAATCAACACATCAATCAGCAGACTAAGAATTTCAGAGTAAACCCCTGTCACTCCACAGCTGCTAGGAAATTCTATTCTCCAGATGACCTATGCTACAACTGGCTCTAGAGAGGGCCATTCACATTTTCACATTGCCTTTTGTTACTAAAAATAAGCTAGTAATACTTTTCCTTCTGACATAATTTGACCTAATATCCTGTTTCTACTAGTTGGGTCAAGGAGTGCTGGTACAGCTCTCTCCTTCTCTGATCAAGAGGCAGAAAACCCATTTCCACAACCTGCCATGTGGTGCATCCATCATTCTTGGAAATAATGGCTTTGTGTGGTTGTACCCCACACCGGAACAGCAGGAGGAAGAAGCTGGGGGCTTCTATACCAGCCTGGAGGTGGGAACAGCACAGTATTTTATAGATTCTCTAGTCAATATATTGACAAATACACACTAAGTAGTTAACCTGGTCTTGCGTCGATACCCTTCCATATTTTAATCTACTGCAGTGATATTATCTGTCGGTGCATCTCTCATCTCTGCCCTTTCAGCCTGTTAGTCTGTCAGATCGAGAGGTGATTTCACGGTTGAGAAACTGCCTATTGGCTTTGGCTGCACACAAGGTCCTTTTGTATGACACCAGTGTTCTCTATTGCTACGAGTCCTCAGTTCAACATCAGGTAAGAAGCAGTGAGATACAATGTACTACACTGTAATGATCACTAATGTCAGTTTTCAACAGTGAGATTGTTTTTGAATTAGGTCCCATCTCATATTTAAAGCAACGGTAATGAAAATATTGCGTATTTCAATAAAAAGTGGACTTTTTCTGTGACGTATTGTGCCATCTGGTGGCCATATTGGAAACCTACTGTACTGCATTTTTTGGTCTCTGCTGTTATATAAATGTGTGGAATAGACATGATGATTTCATTGCTCTTTTGGGCAGGGAACTGACTTAATGCACAATGGTTAGCAATGTTTTCTCTATTGCTTATAACTTTAGTGAACTAAGCCCAGCCCAGTTGTTTTATGGGTTTCTGAGCAGTCTTGCTAAAGGCTCTGTTTATGGTTTGTCTTACTAACAAAAATACGTTCACTGTTAATGCTAAGATAATTGCATTTACAAATGTTAGAATAAGTGTACAATTTTTTCAGTGTAACCGATCTGTAATTCTCCACTTTATGCCGTCTGTGTAGGTCAAGGACATCTTGAAACCAGAAGTGATGGAGGAGATTGTGATGTTGACGCAACAGAAGCTGTTGGAACAGGAAGGTTAAAGAGCACAAATCCTTGGCCTGATCAAGCAGCTATGTCGGGGACTGACCACATATCCAAGGACTGAACTGGCCTTTTTATCCAAGAACTCTTCCTATTCTGACAGTCCTGTCACTTGAACAGCTCTAAATGTATTTTATCTAACAAAATTGCTGTTTGACTACTTATGGAAATTGTGGGTCATTTCTTTTAAATCTGCAGCATTCAGAAATCACTCGAGGAGCTATTCTTACATTTGGTATAGTGGAACACTTTTGATAATGTGTTGTATTATGCAAAAAACTTTTGTATCCAATACATTTTCTATACATTTCAGTACTTCTCAGTGTGATGCGTTTTGTTGAATAATGAAGAAACAGAAATGAAGATATGTCTGTAAACTTTAGTCTTCATAAAGGGTTTTACTTTACGTATGCATGCAATATTTTCCCATTAGCAATAACATTAACGCAGTTGTAAAAAGCACTGATTCTCAAATTGGAGTCTGATCTCTTTATTGTGTTGTTCTTTCACAGACCTAAGACTATAAACGCATAAAAATAGGTTACATTAAATTATAATTTTAATTAAATTATTCCAAGAGACGTATATGAGAGGTCCCCAGTATCTTCTCTATTTTGTTCTCCCTACAGTACACCTTTAAAATGTTTATTTTTTTATTAAATAAGGCTGTTAGTGCTGACTTGTTACTATTAAACGGTGGATGAACTAAGCTGGTATATCACAGGCTTTTGATATTTGAATTATACCGGTTTGTTATTAGTATTGGTGTACAAATCTCAGGGGAAAAAAATACTCATGGTACTTCATAGTGTCATCATCGAATAGGATGTGCATCAGATTTTGTTGTTTTTAATGCCCCTGTGGCGGGGACAGCTGTGGTCGGAGGCATTATGTTTTGTTGTCTGTCCATACATACGTCTGGTCCATTCTTATGAATGTTACATCTCAGGAACTCCTACAGGTACTCTCTTCAAATTTAGCATAAATGTCCACTTGGAGTCAATGATGAACTGATTAGATTTTGATGGTCAGAAGGTCAAAGGTCAAGGTCACATGCACCTCACAAAGCACATTTTGATCAAAACTCAAGAATTCATATGCTAATTATGATAATATTGCACAAATGTCTGATGGGATAAAGTTATGAAGTGAAGACATTTTGGACAGACATGGATATTAACTGTAACTTGGCTGGTTGGTGGAGGCATACAATCATGAGGATGCTGCACGTGAGATGGGGGAGCAAAAAAATTAAGCCTTTGTGCCTTTATAACACTACATCTGCTTACACCATCCATACCTTTTACACCAGTAAATGCTGTCAAGTAAAACAGGTTGTTAAAAAGCAGGTTTTGGTTGGTTTTGCTCGGCCCTGTCAGTGGAGCTGGAGGTGTTCTGTCCTCCTGCGCTCCCAGCATATCTGCTCCCCTGTACTAGCCCACGCACGCACGCAACGTCACACGTCGCCCCACCCACATATTTCTGTAAACCACCTTGCGTATGGAAGTATGGCGGCACCAGCGACACAACTACTCCTCGGCCAAAGTTTATTGCTGAGATTTTCACGTGAGAGCGATGAATAAGTACGCGGACCGAGGGGACGGTAACGACGAGCGCGGCGGCTGTAAACAGAGGGAAGGGCTTGCAGAAAGAGTCGTCGGTCTCTGGCCGGCGGAGTTTCCTCGATTTCTTTTCACCTCCTTGACTGAAGTGCCTTTAGTCCGGGTACCACAGGGGAAGAAAGTCCACAAGACGGGAAGACTGGACACGGAAGTTTGAAACAAACCGAAGACCCTGGCGTTGGAAAGACCAAATACAAAGCGTTCACTTGTTGCGACCAGAGATGTTTTTCGAGACATTTGACTGCACTTGTCCGACGTTTATAACCAGCGTGTTAACAGCAAGAACCAACTGTTGAGCGCTCGATGTGCTGCACACCACCAGCTAACGTTAGTTAGCATACATGGCTACCTTCAACGTTAGCTTGAGGTCGGCTAACCAACAATATAAATACTTCTATGTAAGTTTCTATTCGCTTGTCCATAAGTTTGTAACTACGCTGGCAGTTTGTGGTACATGGTAGAAGTCTGTCATTTTCACTTAAGTGCTCATTGCTTAAATGTTTTTGACATTGCTGCTACAAAAATACGTTGCACAGGGTTAGGGATAACAATAATTAACCCTCAGCTGCAGTTCAGTGGTGTTTTAGCTTTACAATCATGTATGTCCTCCGTGATTTGATGGTTGTTTTTGTATCGAGGGCTGTGTTGTTGTCGCCTATCAACACTAAGTTTCCTAAGAGTCATTTGCAATGTTAGCTTGTCATTTATAGAGCTTGATTGGCATTTGAAAGAGGAAATTCAGTGGGCGTACAGATCATCACAGAGGGAAATGGGTTTGTGTACAGAGGGAAGCACAGATAATGTAGGTGTGCTGACAGCATAGCTGAAGAATGACAGTTAAAAATCAAACAAAAGCTCACTTTTAGCAAGTTCACTCAAATAGTGAGTTATATGACACTTGTTAGAGGAATTTTCTTACTGTAGTTGTAATGTTTATTTCAACCTAGGATGCATATGTTTAAAGGGGCTGTATGTAAGTATGAGAAAGTGCCTGTTGACAGCGACACCTGTGGCCGTTTAGTGAACGACGGTCAGCATCCTGCAGCTTGTGCTCGCACCACGTAGACGCGAGCGAGCATCGGTCAACACAGTGAGACGACACACGAGAGTGAACGTGATGACAGGCGTTATGTTGATTAACGTTTAGCAACATTAGCCAGCTAAAACCACAGTATCACTATATATTTCGCATGCTTGTAGTCCAATAGGAATTTAGCCAGGATACCCAAGACCAAACAAAGGTCCCTCAATGAATCGAAAGCCCGGTCGACATTGATCTTAGTTTTCCCCCGATGTCAGTCTCATTCCTGTTTTGCAAGGCGGCATTTTTTGTGTTTCCATGGAGTTTGTGTTCGAGTCTGAGTTGTGATGGGGGCTGGTCGTTCGTTGGCGTTAGAGGACTCCATATCTAGCCGATTGTTAGTCATTGTAGCTTACTGTTAGCCCTTTAGCGGCACTGAGGGGAGTAAACACTGGTGAGCATGCATAAAGTCACAGCCGTTGTATTTTCCAGGAAAAAAACGTCCCACATTCCTCTCATTAACAGGCTGATAGAGGAAACCCAGAAAGTAACGGAAGGTCGTATTTATAAGGTTAGGTTACAACCTATTTACACATTGGCAAAAACAAAAATGATTAAAAAATGTTTATATGTGTAAAAACTACATTATTTTGAGGGTGTTGTTTGCAGTATATATTTAAGACAAGGTCATTTGTACTATTTTTAAGGTGTTTTAGTGTAGTTTTTGTTTTTAAACAATCATATCACTCTTGAAATTACCAATGATTCTTGATGTTTTTTATTCCCCTCTAGATTACTTTGAAATATCTTTCTTTGACCTTTGAAGCACTCAGGATCCATTAATGCATGATAAACAGAGACATACTGGGGTAAGACGGATCTGCAAAGGTGACTCGCATCACCATACTCCAGGAGAGGACAGAGTGAGCCGAGGAAAGGGGTTCCTGTCTTCTCCCGATCCCCTCACTGCCTGGTGGCCAACTGTTGGACGGTGAGCAATTGAGTCCAGCTTGGAGAGTCCCGGCTGCGGCCTGGCATCCTGCCCTTATGGGGCAGCAGCCGGGGAAGTTTGTAGGGGACCAGAGGAGACCTAGTCTGCCGGCCTTCATCAAAGGTGGAAAGAGAGAGTCGTCACGCCATGGGACCCAGCCCTGTAACGTCTTTGCTGTGCACGGTAAGCACAAATATTTCTGTTAAGATCCTTGTAAAGTCACTTGTCTTTTCGAGCATCATGTGTCTCCATGGGCCAAGGATTAAATACTAAGACATCTTTCTTTGTTGTACTTCCCCTACTGTGTGTGTCATATTACTTTTCAACAAAATACAGTATTGCACACGAGTATGTATGAGTAAAATGAAATGAAAATGAGTAGACTTGTTTGGCCATTGTGCGTATTGTTCACCTATGAAAAAGCAAGAATCCAAGATGCATTATGATACGTAATTAGAAATCGCAAGATTGTATAGATAGCCTCAACACCGCTGTGGTTGCTTCATCAAGAATGCAACTTGCCAGCTGAATAATAGACCGCAATAATCAAACTTACCACACATTAGTAATGAAAGCATCTCACAAAGCCAGGGTCAATCATGCGGGTCATACAGACTGTAGCAGTGTTCTCTACTGAAACTTGTGTGTTGTTTGAAGTGTTTTGAACTCACTGACACACCGTCAGACTAACTAGTTTCTGGTACTAGCTATAAGAAAGAAAGAAATAGAAAATAAAAACACCAAAATCCAAACCTCTGTAAAACATGGCATTTTAAAAAGCATGCTAGCATCTGCATTTCATTGATATTTGCCGATATTAGAGTAAGTGTTTTGTGTTGGATTTTTCCTGTTAACTTTTGATTACGCTTTACTGCTTTCATATAGAAATTTGTTTACAGCTGTTTTTGCACACAAGAAATTCTTCGCTAACTAGAATTTTGTTATTACTTTGAATAAATATGTGCTGAGAAATGTTTTTGTCACCACATAGTTTATAATACCAAACAGATTGAGCGTTGAGATATTCCTTAGGGATATTAAGTGATAGTTTCGCTGACATACAGCGGTTTGAATTACTCACTTGCACTGATATTGATGTATGTTATCACAGGCTATTGATCCTGTGGTCTGAGATTTCCCAGCCATCTGTTTGTTAAACAGAAATGAAAAACAGCAACTGGGGCCCAGAATGTTTTTTTTTTTTTGTATTTCTGACATTTGATTCTACTGTCAGACTTCTCTGAATCCATTTAACAAAAGAGAGAGACTGAAGCATTGTAAATGAACTTATGTAACATTTTAGTAGTACTCTACATCAGGAAAATATATATGGACTGCTCACAACTTGGTAAGATCGGCCAGTGTCCCATCACAGAGAGTCACAGCAGTCTTGTGAGGGAAGGTGCGTTAAGGATGTGCACTGTGTGGCTTGATGATATGGACAGAGGATGCTATACGACAGATTAAGCATATAGGACAAACAGTAAAAGATTAGTCTGTCCCTGTCCTTACCCCTGCCCTTGCTAAGCCTGCCTTGATTGAGGAATAGATGTATACCTCCACATCTATGATGTAAAGGAGATATAAAATATTCTGGATATTGCAGCAAAAAAACAGGTGGTGTATGAATTTCAGGCTGCATCTAACAATTATTTGCATTATCGATTAGTCTGCAGATTGTTTTTGCAATAAATAAATTGTCTTGTGAATAAAATGTTAGATTATAGTGATATTGCCCATAACAAGTTCCCAGAGACCAAGAGACGACATCTTCTTTTGTCCAACTAACAGCCCAAAATGAGACGTCCTGTTTACTGTAACATAAGACACAGAAAAGCAGCAAATCATGTGAAGCTGCTGTTCTGTGTGAAGAGGACGATACAACGTGATTGCACAAGCAGGGGAAAAAAAGTTTAGATGGCTATGAGATAAAAGGATAGCTGTAATTGTTAGTGAATGAGTGAATGATTTTGGACGAGAGCTGCATCAGTTAATTGATTAGCTGTCATTGTCAACTATTTTGATAATTGATTAATTGGTTTGAGTAATATTTTAAGAAAAAAATTAACATTCTCTGATTCCAGCTTCTTAAATGTGAATATTTTCTGGTGTCTTTACCCCTCTATGACAGTAAACTGAATATCTTTGAGTTGCAGACAAAGAAGGTGTTTGAGGACGTCATTTTGGGCTTTGGGAAACACTGATTGACTTTTTCACCTTTTTCTGACATTATAGAAATCAATTGATCAAGAAAATAATTGACAGATTAATCGACAATGAATATAATTGTTGGTTGCAAACCTAGTAGCCACAGATAGGCCTGAAACATGACCCTGCCTGAGTGAGCTAATCATGGCCATGCTGCCCTCCTCAGGGAGCTTCTTGTGCCTCTGGGGAAGGCTAACATACTGCTGGCACAGAGCCTCACCATGCTTTGCAAAGCAGTGACCCAAGATCTACTATATCACACATAAGATGGATGTCTTACCTGTTTACCTGTTTCTTACCAGAAGCAGTGTGTCTGTTTCCTGATTTACTCTCCTGGTTATCAGCCTATGTTCTTTCCAATGCCCCATCAAATGACAATTTGTAAAGCAAGCATGGTAGTGCACAGAAAGCAGACGTTTGTAGCTTTAGTCATAAACTAGAAACCAGTGGTGACATCATCGGTTACTTCACTTCTTGTTTTTATAGTCAAAGGTTTGATATTTACTAGTTTTGGCTCATGAAAGTACAGTCGTGGTGGTTTATGCCTTAATTTATTGCCTAGAATAGCATAACACAATATAACCAAAGTAGAGGGAGGCTTGTTCTCTTACCATAAAATAGAAAAACAACTTAAGCTTTGATGCTTGATAATGTAATTAATTAATATTAATAATAAAAGTGGGGGTTGAGGACAATAAAATGACAAAATATGTCAAAATCATAATATTTCTGTCTGTTCTAACAATTTCAAATATTTTTAATTCTTAGTCGACTAAATCATATGATATTGTCCACTAATCGATCAGTTGATTCAATCAGCAGATCTGTAAAACCAACTTTTACAACAAAGAATAAAAATCTCCATTTTAAATCTTGTGTTTCTTTGAAATAAGTCATTCAGCATGAAAAAAAGTATAAAAATGGCTCATCAACTTAAGAAAGTTTAGTCGACTAAGACCTAAATGACCAATTAATCGACTAAGAGCGGGCAGCCCTAATCAGTTGAGAGAGCGAAACTGTTTTAGTGTTTTAAAATGATCACTTGCCATTGATCCGGATGCATGCCATGCATCCAGCTAACTGATAAGTTTACCAAATGGGTCTGTAGGGCTGTGAATGCCTCAGCAGGAATACTTTCCACTGACTCGAAGTCTTGCATAACACAGAGGGGGACAGGACAGGGAAGGTCAGAAAAACAGAATGAAAGCCGTTGCCGGTAAATGGATCGAATTTGGCAAAGGGTCAGTGACACGGGGCATGCTTGTTTTCTCCTCTCTGCCCCTTTCCTCCTGTGATGAGCAGGTCAGACCATGAGAGGGGATGTGAGTCATAGTGCAAGAAGAGGGCAATATCAACACACGGTTTTACATCGGTGTATTTTCTTCTTCCTGGTGAGCCCCAGCTAGTTAACACTGGGCTAGCCAGCACCGTGCTGCTTCTCAGCAGGCAGGTTCAGACCTCTGCATGCAGCTGCCTGTGAGAGAGACGGAGGCAGTGGAGGGCAAGCAAAGACCTGTTTCTGCTCTTGGCTCCTCTGTGTACTGTACAGTGGGGAGGTATGATCCCACTGGCTGGGTAGCACAGATCATAAGGATTGAGCAGGGTAGCACATTTCTGCAACCATAACTCACATGCTATATTTTCAGCATATTTTTTTTGTGTGTGGATCAGATACCGGAGTATCTCCTTTCGTTGACTGTGGATCTCGATGAATCATGGAGTAGATTACCAGCTGCAGTAGGTTACCAGGCCTGTTTAAGAAACAGGTCTGAGCACAACAGAAGACTGTACTTGATCATGTCTCTCTAGCCAGATTTTCTCCTTTGTGTTATGTTTAAAAAAATACAAAAATACATGATGTTTATGTGCAAGAAAAAGTATGTGAACTTTTGAGATTATTTGGATTTCTGCACATATTGGGCATAAAATGTGTTCTGATTTTCATCTATGTCACAACAATAGACAAACACAGTGCTTAAACTAATACCGCACCAAAAAATTGTATGTTTTCATGTTTTTATTGAACACAGCATTCACAGTGCAGGGTGGAAAAAGTATGTGAACTCCTAGGCTAATGACTTTTCCGAGAGCTAATTGGAGCCAGGAGTCAGCCAACCTGGAGTCCAATCAATGTGATACTTACATGAAGCTGGAAAGGGGTAAAAGTCTCTCTAAAAGACTTGATGTTCGTGTGATGTGTCCACGGTAAGACAGATTGTCTACAATGGGAGAAAGTTCAGTGCTGTTGCTGCTCTCCCTAGGCTCTCCTGTAAAGATGACCGCAAGAGCACAGCGGCAAATGCTCAATGAGATGAAGAAGAATCCTAGAGGGTCAGCTAAAGACTTACAGAAATCTCTGCCACATGCAAACTTTTTTGTTGACAAATCTGCAATAAGTAAAACATTAAACAAGAATGGAGTTTATGGGAGGACACCACGGAGGAAAAAAAAAAACATTGCTGCATGTTTGAAGTTGGCAAAAGAGGACCTGGGTGTTCCACGGCACTACTGGCAAATCTTCTGTGGACAGATAAACCAAAACTGAGTTGTTTGGAAGGAACACACAACGTTATGTGTGGAGATAAAAAGGCTCAGCACACCAACATCAAAACCTCATCCCAACTGTGGAATATGGTGGAGGGGGGTTTGGTCAGTTTGATGTCATCGACAGAAAGATTAATTCCCAATTTCATCAAGACATTTGGCAAAACTTAAGACCATCTGTCCACCAACTGAAGCTCAACAGAGGATGGGTGATGCAACAGGACAACGACCCAAAGCATAGAAGTAAATCAACAACAGAACGGCTTCAACAGAAGAAAATAGGCCTTCTGGAGCGGCCCAGTGAGAGTCTTGACCTCAACCTGATTGAGATGCTGTGGCAGGACCTCAAGAGAGCGATTCACACCAGACATCCCAAGAATATGGCTGAACTGAAACAGTTTTGTAAAGAGGAATGATCCAAAATTCCTCCTGACCGTTGTGCAGGTCTGATCTGCAGCTACAGGAAACGTTTGGCGTGGTTGGTTGGTTGAGGTTATTGCTGCCAAAGGAGGGTCAACCAGTCATTAAATCCAAAGGTTTCCATACTTTTTCCACCCTGCACTGTGAATGTTTACATCTTGTGTTCAATAAAAACATGAAAACATATCATTTTTTGTGTGGTATTAGTTTAAGCAGACTGTGTTTGTCTTTTGTTGTGACTTAGATAAAGATCAGGACACATTTTATGACCAATTTATGCAGAAATCCAAGTAATCTATCTATCTATTTATCTATATCTATATATCTGTAAATCTACTAAAAATTGACATCAGTTTTACAGTTTGGCAGTTATCCATTATTGGTATATATGTGTACTTTCTACTGCAGCTTATCCTTGTCACACTAGTGCCATTTTGAGTGTGAAAGTCCAAATGTAACTCAACTGAAGCAGAATAATTACAACAAAGATGGTGTAACCATGATTTCTGCCAGGAAAAACATTGCTTCAGTCAGAGATTGTTCTGATTATTACTCACGGTAAAGTGAAATTTGTGCCGTCAAATATGTGCCTCCCGCCTTCCTCCCTTAATTTTAGTATGCAGGAAGTGGACTTGCTGTGTAAAAGTATTCAACAAAGGAGTGATGCCTATCATTTGTTTTCCTGCCATTCCCTGAAAAGGGCTGACTGAGGAAAGAGGAAAGCAGAGCGGGATTTGGAGGTTGGAGGGTTCAAAGGAAAGAGGATCACAACAATATTGTCTGATTTGGTTGTACCTTTGTAATTGCTGAGCCCACGTTTGACAGTTAAAGGGAAATTTGCCCCCTGGTGGCTACATTTATTTATGGAGGTAATGTGTTATATGAGGTACATTACAATCCTGATCTAGATCAGTGGTTCCCAACCCTTTTTCCTCTTCTGTCATTGAGTAAACTGACAACTCCTCACTAAGTGACATATTTCACATTATAGTCAATACATAACAATAACAGTACAGAACAACTGATAGTGTACAATAAACACAAATAGTGAACACAGTAACTGCAGGAAGTTAGTGTAAAACGACTGATTTAGATGTATTTTGAGCAGATTATTTCCTGTCCTTTTCCTCTTATTTTTTAGGAGCTTTTAATACAGTTGTCAGTCTTTTTTAAATTTAACAATCATTCATACTTAATAGGCTTCTTTTTTAATTCAGTGTTTTGTTCTCAGTGACATTTGGTCATTGTTCTGTTGGCGCTTTGGTTGTTTTCTGATGTAGGACGAGGCTGTTTAACAGAAAGGGGAGGCTTTGTGAATATAGGTATGCTCAGGTTTTCTCTGTGCCTTTAAACCTGTTCATATCTAATCCAAACTTTAAAAAACAACTGTTTGATTTAGTTTTATTGACAGAAATGCTGATAAGCCAATTGTATATTTAAAAAAAAAAAAAAAACTTTACACCCCTTAAATTCAAGAAGGCCAGGACCACTAGGTTGGGGACTACCATTTTCATTAAAAAATAATACTTTTATAAATGTTACCTGTTCTCATTAACCCCCTTTGTATAGAATATTCACCTCACCAATATAATTTACCTGGTCATGGTAGCACAAAGCAAAATTTTGGTGTATTTTTTTTAGCTATTCCTCCTTCAGAAATAAGCCATGTCACACAACAAACAGGATGGCCTCGGTCAACTTATTCTTAAGTGAACAAATACACAGATGGGTACAAATGCTGCACAGTCCCACAGCATCTTAACTCGGTGAGCAGCTATACGTGGTGATTAATCTCTATGATCTGACCAATATTCCCCATCAGTCCATTCTTATATTCCTTTGCTCTCTTTCATGTAACACCAGTTTTCTGATCAGCACTTATTTGCCATATTGCTAATACAACTATTAGTACAGTTGGACTTGGACTTGAATGAATTTGCTGAAATGTTTGAGTCAGTGGGCAACCTTTGGGTCTGAAAAGTGAAGCCAACGCTGAAGTGCCTTAAATGTTCAGTCTTCCTAACAGCCAGCAGGGGGCGACTCCTCTGGCAGCAAAATGAAGTGTGATTGTATAGAAGTCTATGAGAAAATGAGTCTACTTCTCACTTGATTTATTACCTCAGTAAACATTGTAAACATTAGTTTATATTCTCAATCACTAGTTTCAAGTCTTTTTCAATACAGCATGATGTTCATTTAGTAAATTATCATCCCATTTAGAGTCAAAGAGGCCATAAAGTGGGGGATGCTTTAAGGCGCAGCTACCCTGTGATTGACAGATTGCTACCACGGCGTTGTCTGGTTTGGGAGTCGTTTGTTTCATCTTACAACTTTAACTCTTTCACAGTGTTTTCAGTTCATGCAAGTTAATTATAACCTTTTTGGTTGATTAAACTGTCTTGTTCAATGTTCAATTGTACTTAGCTCCACCTTCTGGTGTCATTTCATAGGCATGATAGGCTCTCATCATTGTTGCATTCGACATACGAGGAGTGGAGTACTTAAATATATAATATTATATATTGCCTGTAAGCAAATGTATTCCTGATAAGTTTTAATTCTGCAACTTTTAATGCAATAAGGTTCTCGACTCTCAATATATTACATCATTCCAGATTTGCAAGAGAGGAGTTTGTAGTCCTTCTGTTTATATTCAGTGATTTTGTTCGTGAAAATGTGCCTTTGTATGAAGCTTAATGTATTAGCCGTAAATCTCCCTGAAACAACTGGAAAACAATAACAGCTGAAAGCAGTGTGAGGGTTTAACAGACAGCGGTTTTGGCATGGGAATGGCCACTGATTGCCCTCATTGACTCTAATTTTTACTATGGCCAACTTAAATTTGTTGACAACAAAAAGAGAAGAATGCCGGTGTATGGTCCTCAGCCAGGAGAATTGGGTTACAGAAGATGTAGGGACCTCTGGCATGTTGCTTCTTGCTTGGATAGGTTTCAGTATGGGCACAGCAGGACTTTTCTTCTTACTCACAAGCTGCACCCCACAATTTTTCTCCTGTGTGACGCCTGGAGGCTAGACTGGCAAAGTTTCAACTATGTTCAAGGCACATTATAATGTGGGGATGAAGGTAGTTGACGCCCCGCTTGTTTATTGCCTTTATTTGCTCATTTCTATTCAGGGTCATCGGGTGCTGGAGCAGTATGTGCAAGGCAGAAAACCGGAAAACACAGCATGTTGGTTAACATTATGTCCATGGGCAACTAAATAGTTTGACTTGCATGTCTGTGGAGCACATAAACACTAAAACATGGGGGTATCTTTGTGGAGTAGGGCTTAAGGCCATCATGCCCCACATTCACACGTTCAAGTCTGGCTAGGGATCCTTGTTGCATGTTATCCCCCATCTCTCTCTCCTCATTTTATGTTTCTGTCTATCTAATTAAAACACAAACACTTACCTAGTTTATCTTAACTAATAAGACCATGTGAAGAAGTGTGTTACAGCAGCACAGAGGTTTTTAGATTAATTTTAGAGGTTCTCAACCACACCTAAATTTACCCTCTAAATCACCCTTAAAACCGAAGGAATCCATTGGTATCAGCAGTATTATGCTAGCATGCATGGAAGGGGGCTAAATAACACTCCCGAGTTAGGCTAAATTTTGGCGAAGAAAAACTGGCATGGCCATTTTCAAAGGGGTCCTCTGACCTCAAGATATCTGGATAAAAATAGGTTCTATGGGTACCCACGAGTCTCCCCTGCACAGACATGCCCACTTTATGCTACTCCCGTGAAGTTTTGGGCAACCCCCAAAATTGCTGCAGCAACTTACATAGAACATGGGAATTAGGACTAGAAAAACTTGACACACAATGCAGAGCTACACCTCAAATTAATCTCCGGGTTCCCAGCTTTCAGATTATGTATACCACTTCTATGTGACATCTACTGTTGACTTGCTATCTCCCCCAAAAGACCCTGGATCTAAGGATCTAAGTATGTCTCAGAGGATTAATTCTTACGTTATTATTATCATTTTCAAAAATCATTTTTAGATTTTGCGAATGTGTTTGTTAGAGGTGGGATAAACAATTACAGGTTCAAACGGATTTATTATTTTATTATTAACAGGTTTATTGTTTTTAAAATCATTTTGTTACACATTCTGGTACAGCAGGTGGCGGCTTGCACCTTTAACGTTGGTAGTCTGCCATTAAAACCAAAAGAAGAAGAAGTAGGTAATTTCGTTTCATGATGATGCAGATTGAAAATACAAAATGTCAAAATGTTAGGTCAGATTGGTCGTTAGTAGCATACAGTAGGGAAAACATTAAATGAGAAAATTGTATCTACAGGAGAATAAATATTTGAAAGCAATACAGAATGACTGAGACTGCTGCCTTATATTCCATAATATTTTGCATTGTCACTGAGCGCCTGAATTTTGTCTTTTCCTTTACATAGATAAAGATGTTTCCACCGTAAATCACCAGAATGCAGAAAAAACAATATGTATCCCCCATTGTTAAACAAAACCTGTGCCCTTGACTGTACGCATGTCACATTCACATTAGGCCTTGTAGTCATGGCAGATATATCAGATGTGTTAACGTCTAGCTCATCATCTGTGGTAGATCTTGATCCACAGCAAAGGTTTTGGATTTAATTTTTAAATGATGGTGGTTTTTAAAAGTTGTATTTTGGGCAAAGAGTAGACGGTTTAACTCCTCCTCTTCTCACGTAGCCTTTCAGTGACATCATTTCATTTCTGCGTGTGTGTGTTTTTCCTGCAGCAGCTGCGTTCAGCGTTTATGCAGTAAGTGAATCCATTTCTTTTCGTCTGTCTGGCTCTTTCTTGGCTGGAACTCGAGGAATCTATACAGTCTACACACCAAATCTCCTCCCATGATCCCTGTGGGTTCTGGAGACGGGAGGAGGGGGTTTCTGTTTCTGTGTGTGTGTGTGTGTGTGTGTGTGTGTGTGTGTGTGTGTGTGTGTGTGTGTGTGTGTGTGTGTGTGTGTGTGTGTGTGTGTGTGTGTGTGTGTGTGTGTTCACCCACGTACATACCCACGCAGCAGGCGCCTCGTAGTTATGCTCATTCGGGCCAGCTGTTAGGCCCCTGGTGGCTTGTCCTTCGCCATGCTGGTCATGTCTCCAGACTAATGGGCACACTCACAAACACACTCATAGAAGACTTCTCCCTGATCTAATCTGTTTACCACTTAACCTTGATAGTGGTTTGATGCTCTTTTGGTTGGTATTTTGACACGTTTTCCTACAAAGATTTAGTGTTAGTGTGTGTCATAAAGGGTGTGAGTAGGTGTGTGGGAGACACATTTGTCCCTTGCCGGATGACACCTTGCTGATTAGTGTGTGTTTTCCCCTCTCATCAAGTTTTGACCACCTGGAAAGAAGTCCACTTTATTACCACCCTAGCAGATGACTACTAGTAAAACCAGCTGTGTTTATAAATCAAGGTAGTCTATACCTCACAAGTTCCCTCTTTTTAACTCTTGTAATCAAGGTCAAGGTCTTGAATCCAGGACTGTGTTAGTCATGCAAAAAGTCACATTTTATAAGAAACGATGACGCTTGATCTATGTAGCAAGACTACATTGATCTTTAACGTCAGGTGGCTGTGTGCCTGGCCTCTCTGGTCCAGCTTTTGCTGCGATGCCACAGGTTTCCACGCTGCACTGCTCCGCAGAGTACCGCCTGTGACCGCGCTGATTGCCTCATCAACCTTGTGGATCCCTTGTAGCATTGGGTTTTTAAGTCTGATTTAAATTTAAATAGGTGCTTTTGTATTTTGTTTCTTGTGTAAAGTATGACACCCGCTACTCTGAGCTGAGACTCCGTATGGAACAGATTGCATTCACGGTCAGTTTCTAGCGTCCGTCTTCCGTAGTTTTTCTGTAATAAAAGCAAAACGACTGTGGGTATGTAATGTAATCGGTGTTTGTCAGACCACCGTGTAACACTGGTAACACCAACTACCACAACAAGCCTAACGTAAAGGTTTATCATGTCCCAATCTGAAACAGTATAAGTTTGAATGATTACATCAAGGTAGTTATCCACAAATATACACTTCTCCCAGAAAACCAAGACCAGATTAAGTTTTGTCTGTCTAATTACAGTCCTCTCTTCAGAGGAGTGGTTTACAGTGATGAGACGCAGTTATTATCTGTATCAGGCAATTTGCAGCTAGTTCACACAGTCTGTGATGAGTTAAGAGGTTACCAGTATTTCTATTTAGTGTCATTGTGATAGACATATTAACAAGTTGGGTTTTTACAACATTGTAGGATAAGATTGGAAGAGAAATATGTACTGCATAAAAGGTGTCTATTTTTCTAGCAGTATTTTACATTGAAATAATTGTTCCTGCTGTAAATAGGCCACAGCAGATGATTTGACTTGTCATAGTAGGTAACGTTTTATCCAAGTGTCCCAGTAAACCATAACAGTGGTTAGCAATAGCAGAACTCTGGAACTGAGGCATAATGTTATTGTTACACCTCTGCTCTTTCTACTGTGTCTGAATGCTGTTCATGAAAAAGGCCTGTTGTGTAACTTAAGTAAATTATCTGATCAGTAGGACCATATTAGTAGGTTCCTGGCCTACAGCGTCTTCATCCTCTCCCTTTTGAACCAGCCCACTCTGTTTCCTAGTGAATCACGTGTTTATATGTGATCCGTTGCACCAGAGGTGTGTTGAGTAATATTGCCTTTTTTACACAGAGAAAAAGAGAGAGAGTTGAACACAGGGCAAGCCACAGCAGTGGAGTGAAGAATGTGACCTCTTGTGCATTCCTCCCTCAAATAACTGGTGCAATCCCCATCCCTCCCTCCCTCCTTTCTTCTCTCTTCCTCTTTTTGTCTATCTCTCCTTTTTGTCATTGCCTCCCTCTATTTTTTTGTCTTGCTTTCAGTCTTGTTTTATTGCGATTTTTCAAGAACAGTTTTATAGGCGTGGAGAACAATATCAAAATGAGCAACTGGCTAAAATAATGAAAATGAGCTGACAATAATGAAGCACACACAAAGAAAAACACAGTATACAACAGTAAACTGAAGAAGTAGCAATGATAAGCAACACCATATGGTTACGTGGGTGCGTGTTATGCATTTTTTAATAGTTAACTGCTATCGGTCACTGCCATGTAAGACAAGGTTATGCTGCTTTCTATGTATGTTATGGATGGCTCATAGTTAGCTGTTTGCTCTCAAGCTGCATTATATGCTGTATTACAAAAACAAATGTAGCTGGAGTGCATGAAGTGATGCCTGTCATTGGTTAGTCCATAACAGTGAGTGCACCATGCTTGACATAGTTCTTTTCTGGTTTGATTTTATATTAAATTTAAACTAAAAAATGTATTAACGTTTAAAATGAATTCCATTCCCGACAAAAAGGGGAAAAACAAAAGGAAAAAAAAAAACTCACGAAGGCACAAACAAAAGCATAAACCAAAACTTTTTTCCAGATACATAAGGTACACAGTGTTTTTACACAGAACAATTGAAAGTATAAGCATGTCGGTTTAGGACAAACAGTCCTGTTGAGTCATTGACTCTCACCCAGCTTTTTTGTTATTTGGATTCACTTCAGCATCTGCAGCAGTGTGTTCTGAAATCTGTGTTTGAGATGAGTGAGCTTCTTAAAAAAAAAAATTATCTGATGATTCTCGATAACCGTTTGATACCACAGTAAAAACCAAAAGTGACAATAAACCATACACTTCAACATCCACTCCTTTATTACCATTTGCCTGCTGTTTCTTTGTAAGGAAGTTAAGCAGATCATCATTCCCTCTCTATTATGCATTTTATGTCACTGTGAAAACACCTTCAAACAGCTGTATTTATTCAAGTTTCTCACAAAACACTGGATTTTACACAACTACATTTGAACACACTGTGATAACATTAGAATTAACCTTTGCCCAGTGCAATTTCTACTAAATGAGCGCATCATAATGGAAATCAATGGCACTTTCTGTGTTGACATTGGCAGGATGAGAGCTAGTTAGTGTTAGCAGCGCTGTCCTGTAGGGTGCTAACAGCTAACGCTAACTAGCGCTCCTCCTGCCGATTTCAACACAAATTTGTTGCTCGCAATGTAGCAGATGCGGGAGTTTACTGCATCCCAAACACATTTTCTGTTGTCCCTGGGACAATTCCCAATGTAGATATATTGATAGATTGCTTTTAATGTAGTTGGCATGTTTTAATGTTAATAGTGTGGACATCCATCGTCATCAATCTTAACTTCCAGTCCGAACAGGAAGAGGCCACCAGGATGAGCACTTCTGTTTCTTCTCTTCGCTGGTTATCGCTCCATTATACACATACAATACACATACAGTACATACAACGCTTGCATGCATGCCGAGAACCTCCAAGTTGGGTTAGGAATGCAGAGCGGCAACTCTTTGCCACACACACACACACACACACACACACACACACACACAGAAAAAAAACACCCCTGTTCCCCCCACTCCATGCCCGAGCAGGCAGCCCCAGCTCCAGACGCAGCTGTTGTTTTCTCTGCAGACAACCTGCTACCTTGGATGCCAGCTCTGTCGTTTTGTAAAAATTTCAGCCATTTATGGGCCCTCTTGGTCAGAGAGCCTCCACATGCAGATTATGGGATAAAAGTCACGACACGAGGGCATTTTTTTCTTCTCGAGAAAGCCTCTATATGAGGTTGATTTTGCTTTGAGTGTCACAGTAACTAGAGTTTGTCAAATATTTTTTAAAAATTGGATTTCCATTGAGCAGGAATGAACAAAACAAAATCCACTTCAGCATCGTCTGGCTGGTTACGTTATTGTCTGGTTTGTTTTTTTCCCCTCACCAGTCCAGAGTCCATACAGTACTGGTATGCTGTCCTGTCCCTTTGTGTTGTGTTAAGCTCCTCTTCGTAGCGCTATAAGAGGAGGCCTGCTATGCTTGCTGCATCTGGATCCACTTAGACACAAAGAAGAAGCAAAGCAGCTCCACTGCTGCAGCCTGAGAGCCTCGTAGCCAGCTAGTCGCTCGTCAATGTATCTGTTTCTGTTTCTACCCTCAATGGGCATACAGACAAATGGGGTCTTTCCCCAGGCGTCTAGATAACATCTCAAAGACATTTAAGGTTGATAGTCTGTGAAAGCACACTCTGTTTGCTGTCGGTGTGCTCTTATTCAGGTGCCTTTTAATGCTATTGAATGGATGAATCAGACCCACAGGCTTTGATACTAGCTTTCTCTTTCTATTGCTGTATAACTGCAAACCTCCCACACATACACCATTTTTCTGCTTTCTCTCCCCCTCCTGAAAGAGTTTGGCTCCCCTCGTCTGCACACTCATAAAACAATGGAATATAAAAAGTTGTGCTTTCATTCCAGCTCTCTGGGTCAAATTGATTAGTTTAGCTCGATTCTGAAAATGACTGGATTAGCACCCTCTCCTCTCCGCACATGCACACACAGGTTGCTATTTCTCAGTAGAGCTCATTCGTCTGGACTCTCTTCATTTCCACAGACCTTTTCAACACAATGATTAGCGTAGCGTTTTATCCTTGACAAGTGATGAATAGCTGTGTGCATTTGACCTGGCGTTCGTGTTTGAATGAAATTTTAACTCTGGGCTAGCATGCATATATTTTCTATTCTCTGCAGGTTTGCATATTTTTGGCGCTACATAGTTTTGTCTGGGCCTACAGCAGCAGTCATTTGTGTGGAGAAATGAGCAAAGGTTCTGCTTAGTCACCTGGTTTGTGTTGCCCTATTTTGTGTCTGTCATCATGATAAAATGATTCTTGAGTCCTGTTCCAGTAGGTCGACTGGGTTTAACTCCCTCGGTCTCCTTTATGCATGTTAGTAGGTCTGCCTGGTGCGTCTGTATTGAGGATTGTTGTACAGCTTAGCTGACAGTGGACTGTTTATGGGTCACCTCAAATGAGGACGATTTGGCGAGAGACAGAGAGAGTCTGTGTGTGAGCAGAAAGCGCATGCACATGAAGTGGAATTCATCATAAAATGCATTTAATGACCTCTGGGTCAGTTTCACTGTTTCCATGTAAAATAACAATCCCAGCGAGAATCAACATAAAGGACATTGTTTGCCTTTTGTTCTCTGTGTGCACATGGTGATTTCTGCACATCAGAAGCTTGAGAAACTATTTTAATTTGCTTGCAAGTTTGCTTCTGTATGTTCAGTCTCAATGTTGTCCACACTGGTAAGTTATTACCACCACAGGCTGATGCTAGAGTCCTTAACCTTGAACCAGAGCTGCCACTGTTTTGTTCTTAAGTGTCCTTTCTCCCTGTGGACAATGTTAAGTGGAGAATTATGTGGAACTCTAAACCCCTTAACCTCATATGTTGGTCTGCGCGCCTCAGACACTCTGGCTGCATTCTCCAGAGGGTCCTGAGCAAACAGCCACATGCACACACACACACATCCATCCACCACAGACATGCAGACATGCTAGGGCTGTGTATTGGCAAGAATCTGATGATAGAATAGTATTATGATACAGGGGTAAAGACTCAATATATTGCAATATATTGTGAATTTTTTCAAGTTTAATTTTAGGAAAACTCATAGTATAAAGAACACACCACCATATGTAAAAAAAAAAAAAAAAATAGAAAAAGGAAACAAGATTCAGTCAGAAGTGAGTTTTGCTGCTCTGTGTAAGGTAAGACTGTGAATTTGTGGCACATTTGTTATACAGATAGCGGTCACGTCTATAATGTTAAATCCAGTGGTACATGTCCATCGTTAAATGCAGATGATTGGTCCCTGGTTTTCTGCTTACCGTTTTAAACAGAAAACATGGCAGCCTACTCATACACTTTCCGTTTTTCTGTCTAAATGATCCACCAAAATCTACTAATCTAAAGCGTTTTAAGCGAGAAATAGGTTATACCACTGCTGAAACTTGGTCAGCTTGGTTGAGTAGGCGATCTAGTTTGGTGAGCCAGACGGGTTTGTGCTTGACGGGTTCATTTGCATAATGGCCTGGTCCCCGCCTTTTCATTTTGAAAGAGTAACGGCCAATGAGAAAACACTTGGCCTACCAAATGTGTAACTTGACTGAAACCTCTGCTGTCCCCCGAAAAAGTCACTGTGAAATGGCTACTATGGGGACTAACATTATTACACATGAATACTGTTGGACTAATTGGATCCACAAGAGTCTCAGCTTTATAGTCACGTCCAATTTATGGCATTCTAAGACTGTTTAGGGACCCCAGTATACAGAAATATTCAAGTACATCATTTTAGAATGGGAGAAAATAACACATTTGTACTACATGCAGAAAAACTGCATGGAATTATCATAAAGTGGACATATATGTAAATGCGAGACTGGTGGGTACCCATAGAACCCATTTATATTCACATATGTTGAGGTCAGAGGTCAAGGGACAACTGTGAAATGGCCATGTCAGTTTTTCCTCGCTAAAATTTAGTGTAAATTTAGAGCATTATTTAGCCTCCTTTGCAACATGCAAGTATGACTTGGTTGGTACCAGTGGATTCCTTAGGGTTTCTAGTTACATATGATGTCAGCATCGTGCTCTACAACTGTAATATTGAGCCTGCTATAACCTTCAGAATAGCAGCTGGGTCCACCGAAGGGCCAGCGGATTTTAAAGAGGTTAATTAAAAATTGATACAGCCTTTTCAGAATCAATACAGTATTGCAAAACATAATATCGTGATACTCGTGTATCAGTATTTTCTTACACCCCTAATCCATATCTGGTTCTAGAAAGTGTGATATTTAAGTACACTTGGCTGTGACTGCAAGGTTAGATAATTCAGTGAACCATGTGCAGAAATGCTATGAGGAACCTACACAGCTTCGTCTTTCTTTTCCCACCTCCCACCCTCGTCCTCCTCTGTAATTAGAAAGCTTGCTCGGTTTAGTAAAAATGTAATAACTCTTGTTACATCACATGGATGGACAGGATTTACACCAACTGACAGTGTGATTACAGTGTGTTTTGTGTTTGGGTGTTTATGTGTTCTCATGCATGGAGTGGGTAGGACAGAAGTCAAGCAGTCCTCAAATATTATTGTACTGTAACATTTAATGTTAATATCTAAAGTTATACAAGTCGAGTTAATGCGCCAGTTCATAATTGATAGGATTTGAAATATGAAGATATTATAATTATGTGACGTGAAACAGGACTGCAGCTAACAATTACTTTCATTGTAAATTTGCTGATTATTTTCTTCATTAACCAGTTTGTTATTTTGTCAATAAAAAGTCATAAAATGGTGAAAAAATGTTGGTCAGCGTTTCCCAAAGCCCAAGATGACGTCTTTATGTTTTATTTTGTCCACAACTCAAACATATTCAGTTTATCAGTTTTATATTCAGTTTACTGTCATAGAGGAGCAAAGAAACCAGAAAATATTCACATTTGAGAAGCTGGAATCAGAGAATTTTTTTTCTTAGAAAATTACTCTGATTAATCAATTATCAAAATAGTTGGTGATTAATTTAATAGTTGACAACTAATCGATTTGTTTTTGCAGCTCTAAGGTCAAATATGGACAATATGGATTAATGTCAACATGTAAATGCTCCAACACCAGTATAGTGTGTGAATCGTAATGCAGTTGCTGCCTCAGAGTTTGTGAATACAACCGAATGATTTAAAGAGTGGGATCAGGAAAGCAGAAGGGGGGGACATGAGAGGAAAAGAGTCAAAATCCCTCCCATGGGTGAATGTACGTCAGCTAACTGTTAACATACACGGCCCCAGATTATAAAACGCAAGCGAGCGATTCTCCTATGAGCTCACTTCCAAACAATGTGCTTCATGTTTCTCCATCTGCAACCTTTTTTCCTCTTTCCTCCTCCATTTTTTATAGCCCTTCTCTCCTCTTCCCTTCATCCTCTCATCTCCCCAACACTTTGCGACTGCGGTAAGTTAATGGGCCTTTTTCAGAGTTTGAGGAAGCCTGCATTTCTTTTTAATTGGTGTTTGGGGTGGTGCATGAGAGGAACACAAATGTTTGCCATACCAGCACTGCAGCGATGATGTAGGGCCTGGTGCCATGTGACTGTATGTTCAGGCTTTTCAGGTCATTACTGAGACTAAGAGACTGAGACCGAGCCATGTTTAAGAATACCCATAGATGCTAATGAAAGCATCACCAAACACAAGCATACAATAACTTTAAGTATGAAGACTAGTAGATGTGGATGTCTAGTGTTTGACCAGTTCATGCCAAGTCTGTAATGTTACCTGTATCTTTGAGTTGTTTGGATTCCTCCCAGTTAAAAATCTGTCTTAATGTTGACCGCTAACTATTAATCAGGAAATAATCTGACAACTTCAGAGCACCTTTTCTGAACTATTGCTGTTTTTCATTTACCTCAGAGATCAGCAGTAGGCGCTTGATGTTGCAACCGAGTTGACCGCGTTAAAGTAAATACAGTCAGAAAACTTTTGAATTTGCTCCTGCCAGGTTAGCCGTTGCTTGCAATAGTTAATAACAATGCATTACACCAGTATTTGCAATAACACCGTAGCAACATGCCCACAGATAGAAGTTGGACAGTATTATGTGTATATGATTAATTTAATGAGACAAAAATTAGACAGAAGTGCTGCTAAACTGTGTATTACTACAGCTTTTTTACTGGTGATGCGTGGAGCAGCCATCTTGGATTTTGAAGTCGGGGTTGATGAGGTCAGAAATCTAACTTAAGGCGTTCCAGTTGAAATTTCCCACTGCAAACTCGGAAATTCCGACTTCCCAGTTCAAATGGAAGGCAGCATAAGCCTTCCCACAACTGAAGGACTGTTTCGACCGTCAGAAGTCTCCTATAAAGCGAGCATAATAATACACATCATATGAATCCTTGATGATACATGCCCATCCATTAGCAAACTTGCTCATAAACGTAGTCAATAATAGCCCTCATCTTGTGCGAATAGCCCATTACTCACACAGGCATGACCTTATCTTTGCATTTTTTTTAATTCCATTTCCCCTCTTTGTACTCTGTTCTCCTCTTATTTCTCTTGAATTATATGCACATGAACCAGTTTTGTCTTCAGAAACATCTGTTTATTTTTTCTCTTCTCCTCTCCTTGTATTACTTGCCAAGTGGACCAGTCAACCTATGCTCCAATATTTGCAAACCTTCTGCTTGACATTAAGTTTCTGTCAGTCAACTACAGACATAGATAAAGACTCAGATGTCACTGCTTTTATTTTATGTGTTTAAGATGGAAAGAAAAGTTGTTAAAGCCATTGAACCATGTATATTTTTTCTGTATGGGGCAATTTTTGCTCCCTCATTGTAAATTCCAGTGACCAGGCACTCATGCTATGTGCTGTTGTGTCATCATGCTGGCTTCCCACCAGTATGTAATCATCCACTAGACTGGGCTTCTTATCTCGGAAGTGATGTTTGTCATTTAAACGGAAACATATTTGTCAGGCATAGTCAGTACATTATTGCTGCTCTGGTGTTTTTTTTATGGTTTCGATCTTCAGCTTAATGACGGTTTAACAATCCTTTTAGCCATATAAAGTGCACAACATTATCCTGCAATAAAAAGAGAGTACACCTCAGAAATTATTAAAGAGCATATAATAACATGAGTTTCACATATGCAGTATTTGTTGCATAGCTGTTGTTTTGAATTGCATTAGGTTGTGTGTGTGTTGATGATTGTCTACTATTGCTGAGTCAGAAATACATAATTCTCATGTGTGTTATCCTGTAATAAAGAATGGGAGAAGAAACACTTTAGCAGTACACTTTTGAACATAATGTGAGCAGGTATATATGCTTTGGTTAGCTGGAGCAAAAGAGAGAAAATTACTTCAATGTGAAGTGTAAGTATGAGAGAAAAATAAGTTGTTTACATTGTTGAGTATAGGAATGCAACTAATAATTATTTTCATTGTCGATTAATTTGTTAGGGGTAAAGAAACCATGAAATATTCAGATTTAAGAAGCTGATATTGGAAAATTTGGACTTTTTTCCCTTAAAAAATTACTCAAACTGATTAATCGATTATTAAAATAGTTGCAGAATAATTTATTGGTCAATCGTTACAGTTCTAGTGGAGTTATATGGAGCAGTATTTAACAATTGGGAGAAGAGCGCAAATATTACTTTTTTGACAGGTGCCATCAACAATCCCAGATACATTTCTAAGCACAGCTTATCTTTTCAACCTTTTCAATAGATTTACTTCCAGTCGATTTAGTTCAGGAGTATGACTAAACCTCTGAGTGAGATTGTATCACTACACTTTGAGATAGCTGAGAAAAAACAGAAAGAGATTTCAAAAAAGCTATGTTGCAAGACAGCTCAGCTTCTGCCAGGGATTGTTTGTTCCTTCCAGATATGGCCAAACCACTGCTGCTCTCTAGCATCACATGGTCGGACATGTTTCTCCAAAGATCAGAAGATAAATGCTCTTATTTATGATGGATGGACATGCTACTAACTTTATTCCCATTTGAACAGACCTCCAGCAAATACTACTATACTACTACTTTTTAATACTTTCCTCCCTGTGTGCTACTCTTGATTGAGAGCTTTAGCGTTGTCTTTAACAGCCCGGTTCTGTTTCCAGAAGTGATTCCTCAACCTGTAAACATTTCAAAATAGAGAGAGGGAAAAAGCATGGTCAAAAAGGAGAGAGAGAGAGGGGGAAGGGGCGTTAAAAAGTTGGAGGAGGAGCTTCTTGTAATCATCTCATGACTTCCACTGAAGAGAAGAACTGGTTAAGGTCTAAAGTGAATCTAAACTTTAATCAGAGTTTTAAATGAGACCTCTGCAGCTTTTGTCTGGTATTGTTGGCATGAATTTTTGGTGCTGCTGTTTGTATTCCTCTTGTGTGTGGTAGCGGTCTCTCCCTCTCATTGTGTGTTTGCTGCTGGAGGTGGGAGGGCTCAGCTGATGTCATTGAGTGCAGCAGGCTGAGCCTGAAAGAGGCCCTTTGTTGGCAGCTGTAGCACGAGTAGTCCCTGTGCCTCAGATCCACACTCACACAGGGGACAGCAGAGAGGAATGGCACCGCTCAGACTGCCCTACTGCCCACTCAACTGACACATCTGCAGGTCGAGCAAGCTTTTTGGACCAAACCTGCACTTTTGGATAGTTGTTGTATCTTTACAAGTGGACCTAACCAAAACCTAAAAGCAAAAGAGGGAGAAAAAAAAAACATGGAGACGCTCAGAAGAGAAAGTTGACTTTGCCGGACAGCAGACTTTTTCTGTTTCAGAAAGGAGTGAGGTGAAAAAAGAGGATTTACAGCAGCTGAAAGGACTTAGGAAAAGAAAAACAATATATTTCAGCACCTATTTTGGCTTGGTGCTGTTTCACTGTTTGTCAGTTTTTGTCTTGTGTTTGAACTTTTCTCCTGTTGGGACACATGTAGAGGGGAAACGTTCGAAGGACGTCTGATTTGAACAAGCAACAACATTTTCAAGCGGGAAGGGAAAGAAAGCAAATGAAAATGTTGGAGATATGCCTGAAATTGGTGGGGTGTAAATCTAAGAAAGGCCTCTCGTCCTCCTCCAGCTGTTACTTGGAAGGTAAGAATACTTTGTGATGGCGTTAGTGTTGTCTTTTACTTCGGGCTGTAATTTTAAAGTTTATTTCGGAGATATGGAAACAAAAATTTAAGCTGAGATTCTACACAGAAAAAAGCAAGGAAAAGGATAAAAGGTGACCGTGTAAAGGCTCAACAATGATTTCTGCACTGTGGAAACAGAAGAATGGGGAGGGGAAAGCAGAGTAAGCACAGGGGAGGGTGAGGGAAGCCAGACACACTGGCTAGCTGAAGAGGAAAGAAGTGGAAAAAGAGACGGAGAAGAGAATACAAGGAAATCTGACTCCTGGTCGTGTCCCACTTAACTCTTGTTTATGAGGAGAGGGGATCTAATCTCAGTCTGCGCTCTCTCTTTTCAGCTCTCTGCTATGTTCCAGTACTTGGATCTTGTTCACTGCTTCTATAATGGATTTAGAAGATAACGTTTATCTATATATTTCACACACTCTTTGTAGTATGCAGACTAGTGATTACGTCTTTTCCATTACTTCTAATTACACAGTTCTGGTCACAGTTAAAGTGGGTAATTGATTTGCCCATGATGTATGAAGGGGACACAAGAGGAGTTTGAAGAAATCCAGGGCACATGGAGTCTGTACATGATCAACATATTAATTGATTGGCAATGGAAGACTCAGTGAAGTCTCATGTGGGCCAAAGATTGCGCAACCAAATGATTTAATAGAGTTAATAGTCCTGGTACGCTCCCCACTGAAGTGGATGATAAAGAGCCTCTAATTTCCAGACCATATGGTACAAGGCACAGCAGATCTCATGCTGAGATGTTCCACCCCAAATTAAACGTTGTGACCTGAACTACTTCATTAGAGCTGGAGGTCTCGTATGTATTTTTCTTCAAGTAGTAATCAATTTGACGTCATTAGAGTGAAGAGGAGTATAATAGCAGGAGAGTGCCATTTAAATATTGTATGACTTCTTGTAGTTATTCTGAATAATGAAAATAGTGTTCTTCTCTATAGTGTGGTGTAGTGTTATGATTTCGATACCATGGGGAAAAAATTGACAACATTGAGGGCATAAAATGTTTGATTTTTAATAAAAGATAAATAGCGATGTGTGTGTATCTCTGTCGGAGAGAAGAGAGAGCACAGTGTAGCTGGTACCAGCGTATTGATATGAGTATTGAAATCATATCGATATACTATATGTATTGATATATTTTTTATATTTTTGACAACATGTGTGCTCCAGGGATGATGGGGTGATATCTGTAGGCCAACCCGGAAGTTAACATTACACTGGTTCTCTCGACAAAAAGCTAATTTTGCTTTTGGATTTTGGATTTTTGCAGAAAATAAATAAAAAATAATCTCATGAACATTGCTTTTATGATTTTTAAATGTCATTTCCAGAAGTAAAAAGCTAACGTCACGCTGTATACAAACTACACCAGCTGTTTGCACCCACTGGTGGGTGCCATCTAGTAGGCCGTAGAGTTACTTCAAAGTGGTTAGATTTACCTCTTCAGAATCCAACCACCGCCATTCTGTCTGTCAGAGGGTGTAGCGTAAATAATGCTCCAAATTTATGCTAAATTTTGGCAAGAAAAACAGTGGCATTTTCAAAATTAGCATGAGCATTTTCAGAGGGGTCCCTTGACCTCTGACCTCAAGATATCTGAATGAAAATGGGTTCTATGGGTACCCAAGAGTCTCCCCTTTACAGACATATAATGTATGTCTCGGATGCAGTGACACAAACTGGAGTGGTTTTGAAACGAAAAAATGATTTTGGAGACAATCCTGCACCCCACTCTAAAGTATGTGGTGAGGAAATATAACCCTGAAAACACTAGATCCATAATGGCAGGCAGTGATGGGTGAGAGTAAGCTGGACATTTATGTGGGTCATTACAGCTGACAGTGGCATAACACATTTATTGTCATTTATTTGGGGAGGTGGTCCTCGGATTTTTTTATAAATCAGAAAAGGGCCTCAAGTTACGAAAGGTTGAAACCCCTGAACTACGCAACAGTTGCATGACCCCACGTCACCACCACTAAGCTGAAGGCGGACGAGACGGTGCGATGATCTTTTGCAGTCTTATTAAGCCACTTGTTAGCAACCGCCTTTTTTAAGACGTATAAAAGTTTCAAAATACACAAGTGGGACATTTACTGACGTATTTTATATCGTAGAACAAAACATTAAAATCTCTTAAGTTTGTGTTAACCACAGACTTTATTTCGGGCATCTAACTAAAAACCCATTAACTTGAAGTGGAGGGAAGTGGAAGTGCAGAATCTAATTTCCAGGTTTGAGGACTCATTCCTGCACCACTCTGTTGGGCTCTGGTCTGAACACCCTTTCATTAACGTAAATATCTCCCACTGTGGATAGAACCATATCAAATACATGATCTGAATCCCCTTGTTCTCCACCACGTCCCACTCACATGATACAAGAGAAATACATAAGATCGAGATTTTGCTCATCCCTCAGAAATATGTGTGTTAGGAAGACGACGGCCGACTTCATGATCGAGGACCACATATTCATGGTTTTGGAACTGCTGGTTTCTTTGATTTTAGTCATTTAAGATGACTGGAATCAAAACTAGCAGGGCTCTCAAGACCAAGTGGATGCAGACATGTTTTTTTTTTTTTTTCCAAGTCTGGTTTTTGAAGCAATTTCTGTCTTGCATCAGTGTGAGAGTTTGGGTTCATTCCTGTTGCTCATAGCTATGAATTCTTTACAATTTCCACACACATTTAATCATTTTGAGTGTCATCTCAGTAATGCAGCCAGGACATGCTGCAATTCCTCCCACTGTATGACTCTGGAGAACTGATTTTTATTTTCTATTTCATTCTCACTCACGTCCCGAGTTTCCTTTTTCATAACTTCTATTTTCTTCTCTCTTTTGAGCTTGCGTTGTTACGGCCCATGTGTCAGCGTGCTGTCGCCCTCTCACAAAGAGCTGTGGTATTTGTGGCCTGTGAAGTGGACATGTGTGGCATGAGCTGCTCAAATGCGCTGCCCACACACTTTATGACCAGGCCAAACTCTGGACATATGGTATGTCTTGCTGGCTCTCAGGTCTTGCCTTGTGGGGCTCTTTTTCTAGCTTGCTTGATCTCTGGCCTCAGCTTAAGCCCAGATTTGACAAAACATGGCCATGCTTTTGACTTCAGTCTGAGTGTTATCTACTGTGTTTATATTTTCTCTGTCTATAGCATTTGTAAACAAGAGATCAGGGCTGTGTATTGGCAAGAATCTGGTGATATGTATAAAGATATAAAGGTTACAAGTCAATATATTTTGATATACTGTATTGCAGTACTGTAAGGCAATATATTCTGATTTTTTTAACTGATTTTAGAAAAAAATAATATTATGAAGAACACACCACCATATACATAAAATCCTAGTAAAAAAATAACTTTTGTTATGCAATCAGAATAGTGGGATCTGCATTTGTATTGAACACAGTCCCTGTAACATCCAGTATCAGTACTACTTTGAGGGTGCATACAGAGAGGTTTTATCTTTGCATGTAAACTATTAAAAATTTATAATGTTTTTGAGAATTGATACAGTATTGCAAAACATGATAATGTGATATTTAATTTTTTTTTTTATATTTTCTGACACTCCTACAAGGAAACAGAAATCTTTGGCTGCTATTTTTTGTCATTTATTTTAAAAAGTGAGAGTTTCTGAATTGCATTTCTGTTTTTGAAGTATGTGATTTAAAGTATTGTCTTTATTTAATCACAAGGCACATTTTTAACTGAAAGCTCAGCTCAGGGAAGCACCCCTGATTGTTGCTCCAGTATGTGACAGGTCCGTCTCTTTTTAGGATTGTAACCATCTAAATATGAGAGTTTTGAGCTAGGCAGCATGCTCCAGTTGAAATTGAATTTGGTTTGTTCTCATAGCTCAAAGTGGCAGGTTTGTGACCTAAAAGTAGCACCACATTTGGCTTTGATTGTCTCAATGTGCTCAGGCTGGCGGGCCTAACTTGGCAGAAGAGGCTGTGTGAAAGTCTTTCATCGGCCTCCAAACACACTGGTGCCTGCAACTTGTCAACAATGGCATGTGACTGGCTTTGGGCCACATATATTCTGTTTATGTCCTGAGGATTAATACCAGTTAGTCTCGCTTGCTGCAGTTTCTTTGTTTACGTCTTGCTTTTAGGAATTTGCAAGTCATATCTTCTCCAATTGATAGTGATACCAAAGCTCCTTCAGCTGGGTTGGACACAATCACACTTGTGGTTGTACATCAACTCCCAGATGCAGGCTCATTTTCTGGACTTCATGTTCTCAACTAAATTTATCAAATTTTATAGCAACTCCTTGTCACCCACAATAAAACTTTAACTGGCAAAGAATGCTTTATTAAACATCAAGTCTTGGGTCGGAAAGTGCAGGATTTCTCGAGTCCACTCCTCAACTTCAGCTTTATGAGTGAAACTAGAGCACATAAGACAGGAGGTGGAGTCGCCATTTTGTTTAATAATTCTATCCAGTGCAATCAGATGTCTTATGGGGAATTTACTTCTTTTGAACATGATGCTTTTCAGTTGATTTCGTCATGTTATGCTACATTCTTAAACATCTACAGGCCACCTAAATACAGTGCAACACATGCATGTATGTATGCAGTGTTTTGATGACTTAACTGAACTGCTGTCCATCATCTGCATTGACTTTAACTGTGTGTTAATTTTGGTGATTTTATCATTCATGTTGACAACCTCCAGGACAGTGGTACTAAACAACTGTTAAGCTTAGGATATGACGTCCAATAGGAAGTTTTTGCAGGATATCACAATTTGGGTGTTACCTTCTAGACACCACCGTCTTTGGACTTAATCATCCAGGAGCATCAAGACCAGGAGGGATCACATCACTCTAGCTCTCAAATCTTTAGACTGGCTTCCTTTCAAATAATTTATTTTAAAATGCCACTGTTGGTTTATAAAGCATAGAAATGGTTGAGGGCCGAAATACATTCCTGACCTGCTGTTCCGTCATGAACCATCCAGACCTCTCAGATCGTGTGAGACAGGTCTTCTTACTCTCCCCAGAGTCAAAACTAAAGCAACTTTCAGTTTCTATGCACCACATATCTGCAACAAACTCCCCCATAACTTGATTTGCTCCAAATCAGGATGTAAAACTTTTATATTAGTTTAAACTTGAGACTATTTATTCATATCTTGCACTGCACTGTGGCTGGTGGTCATTTTTTACCTGAATTGTCTTGTTGTTTAAAGCTATACAAATAAATGTAAAGCAGCAAATAAACAGTCCAAAGCATGCAGAGGATGCATGCAACTGTTCAACCTCATGAAGTATGCTCTTTGCTCTTTCCACCAAATCAAAGCTTGCATTGATCATTTCATGTACACTTTCTCCAAGTCAAGGCCATACTCCTGATTAAATTACAGTTATAGTACAGTACACAGGTTCTAGATGATTATGCCAGTTTTTACACATCGGTCTCCTTTAGACAGACCTTAGCACTCCTTTTACAGGCATACAGTAATGTCTGTAAACATCCACCAGGTGATCTCACTCCTGATCATTTTTTGCAGAAACACGCTGTAGATATGTTGAATTTTTCTCAACATATGTTATATCCACTTATACAATAAATGTGGTGAGCAAGTCGTAATATGCTACATTATGCAACTGGAGGACTTGGTTTCATTCCAGTGCTTTCCACCATACTGAAAAGCTTGTATCTCTAAAGCAGGGCTGTCAAACTCATTTTAATTCAGGGGCCACATACAGTCCAGTTTGATAAACACCTCCAAATGTTCCCTAAGCACAAGTACATTATGAAAATGATCACAGTTAATGAAAAATCCAGCCCAAAATACAAATAGAAGTGCATTTAACTGCAAAATTGGAATTAATTATTCATTTTGACTTAAAAAGTCATAAAATTAACTTAATATCTCATAACTTTGGCTTACTATGTAAAAATTTGGACATTATTTACTTAAAATCTGGACTTAATTTCCTTAAAAAATCATTAATGTAACAAAATATCTCAAAATCAAGCCTTGAAAAATGGAAATCTCGGTTTTCACATTAAATATACATAGCTTTGAATTGTATCTTTTAAGTTTGAATCCTTAAGTTTGAATCGAAAATTTTAACTTAATTCTCTTAATTAGGACTTTCTATGATAACTAATGACAAATTTGACTTAATATCTCATCATTTTGGCTTTCTATGTCAAACTGTCAACAAAAATGTCTGACTTATTTTAACTTAAATTTGGACATAATTCCCATTGAAAGTCATAAATGTGACTGATTTCAGAATTTTCTGCAATTTTCTGCAATTTTTACACTTTGCAGAGTCATCCAGTGTGCCGGATTGGACCCTCTCGTGGGCCGGTTCTGGCCCTCTGTCTGTGTGTTTGACTTCCTTGATGTAAAGTATCGCATTTTCAGAAAAGCTGCTTTGACATGTGTCTTAAATACAATCAGGTGAAAAATATCACATCTTAAAGATATATGTTTTTTTGTTGAAAGATGACACAATAGATACTGCTCCATCTTGTTTGTGTATTTATTTGTAATACTTTAAGTTTCACAATTTTCCTGCCCATGGCATCGGTGGTATGTTTGTATGCCTGCAGGTAACTGAGCTATCCTGAGCAGATTTGAAATTCGGCACATAGCTGGGGTGGACATTTTTGCTCCAAATGTCCACTTAAGGTTCATGATAGCAGGAAATAGATGATCAGTTGAACAAATGCTCAGTTGATGATGTGAGTGAAATCATCTCTCACTGGAGTAATGTACATACATGATCTAGTTTGGGCAACACAACACAAAGAGCTACAAAACAACACTTACAGTGATCACAGCCAGTCAGCAGGGCTGCACCGTTAATTGAAATTTTTAGCGAAATTGCAATATGACCTACTGCAATTTCCAAATCAGGGGATGAGGAGGAAATCACGGTATTTGTTAAAGGTAAAATGTGTGTGAAAATAGCCATAGACTTGCAGTGGTACATTCTCATAGTATAATATAATGATTACTATGGCCTCTAGAGCTAAACTAAAGATTTGTCAGTGTTGGGGAATTGTTTACTACCTAGGTCCAATCACTGCTTGATTTTATAAACATTTTGATATTTATATCAGGATTGTAAAACTGAAAATATGTTTAATAATATCAGTTTGTCATTTTTACATGAAGGAATATGAGCTTTTGGACTGTGTTTAGCTTTCTTTAGTGCTGTGGGCAGACGGGCATAATTTCTAAGTAACTAAAGAAACGTAATCACAAGTCAGTATTTGTTTCGCCGTGTTACCAAATCCCCAGACTCAGGAAATGCAAAGCAATGAAAAAAATGTAGAGGCCCAAAGCTAATGTTTAATGCATTGCTGTGCTTGGCCAGTTATACATTTTAGTCTGTCTCATGTCAGTAGCTTGACACTGTTTTTTTCAGTCGTACTGTGATCATGGAGAATCAGTTTCAGTGCGTTTGATAACTTTTTGAGGGTGTAGTTGATTTCTTAATGGTGCCGTGTGTACTGCGTGCTATTTTCTTACAAGCTGATTTAAAATATTTCCTCACATCTTCCTTGGTGTGAAATTGTCACTGGAAGGTGAAAGCCTACATGTAGTGCAGCTGTAGCTTGTTGTCTCTGTTGGAAGGATGTGGGTGGGGGGGTGAAATATAAGATGCCTCTAAAACGTGTGACAGCAGCTGAGCAAGCCACACAATAAAACTCACGTTTAGGCCAAACTTCTTCCTCTTAAACACCATTTCCTTCTTTTCTTTGCATTCTTTACATTTTCCCCATTTTGTAATTCATCCATCAGCTTTAACTGCTACAAAATTGCTATAATTCAAGCCGTGTCTGTAGTTATATCCCCGCTACAACATAGTCGTCCCTGTGTGTCCGTCCTTCTGTCCGTTCACGTGTCACACTTCAGTTTCTGAAGCAGAAGTCGGAGACTATGGTACTTACCTTAGGAGCTTCAGATTTGGTATAATGGTTGACAAATTTTAGAAATTTTGGCTATAACCGGTGTTTTTTTTTTTTTTTTTTTTCAATTTCAGTTTCATTTCCGGGGCAGAATATTGCAGCTTTGCAATGTGGTCTAGTTTTGCCTTTCTGAGGTTCAAAGTCCAGGGTGGCGTTATAAAGTTTTTTAAAATTTTATCACAAAAAAAGTGGTTATTTTCAACTATTTTCAGGAGAACTTGGAAAGTATTTGACTTATGAACTTCAAAGTTGGTATGATGATGATTGACAGTGTTGCGGGAGCAGGGTGAGCGGAGATATGTGAGCCATGCTCACTTCTGGCTTGTTAACATAACTGTAAGTTAAAGTACTTTGAACCCGGGCTCATTACCTCACCTGTGAGTTCAAGCATCCATCCAACATCCATTTTACATGTTGTAGTGAAGATTCATGCCGAGACACATTCTCACGGTCTGATGTGTGGTAGTCGTCTAGGTATTCAAGAAAATGAAAACTAAGCAGGGATAATCCAGGAAATGAAAAGCTCTAAAGACAGTGGGGACACAGTGGGTCACATGATCAGGTTTATTACACTAATCCCACATTAGGATCACAGCTGATGGAGCAGGAAGAATTTAAATGACACATGGAGAGGCAACAGTTGACATTGTCGCTGAATCATCCTGCATGTGTGAAGCTGTATGTGAAGTGTTGCTGCATGCATACCAAACACACACCCACCCACACAGATCTCACTCAGTCTACCCCTCAGCAATCACTTTTGTTTTAGTTTGGTGTTTTCCTTTATAGTTTAGTTAACTGCATGTGTTCTCCTTTTTGTTTTTCCAGAAGCCCTCCAGAGACCAGACTTTGAGAGTCAGGGTCTGACCGAAGCGGCCCGCTGGAACTCCAAAGAGAACCTGTTGGCCGGACCCAGCGAGAATGACCCCAACCTGTTCGTCGCACTCTATGATTTTGTGGCCAGTGGTGACAACACACTCAGCATTACTAAAGGTATGTAAAAGAGACTGATAAGGCCAGTCATTGTCATATGTTTATATTAAGGCTGTCAAAGTTAACAAATTCATTTTAAAGCCACTAATTCTTGTGATTTTTAGGTTGAAGTGGGCTCAAAGTCCATTAGTACCTCCCATGTCATACTAGCTTGTTGTGAAGGAGGTTAAAGAACGCTCCAAACTTATGCCAAATTTTGGCAAGGAAAAATTGGCATGACCGTTTTCAAGGTTCCCCTGACCTTTGACCTCAAGATATGTGAATGAAAATGGGTTCTATGGGTACCCACAAGTCTCCCCTTTACAGACATGGCCACTTTATGATAATCAGATGCAGTTTTGGGGGCAAGTCATAGTCAAGACAGCACATTGATGACAGCTATTGTTGCTTGTTGGGCTGAAGTTGAGTGGGGTTGAAGTTTACATTTTTTATGCTAAATACAGTACCTGTGAGGGTTTCTGAAGAATATTTGTCAGTGTTAATTGATTTCCAATAATAATTATATACATACAATTGCATAAAGCAACATATTTGTCCACTCCCATGTTGATAAGAGTATTAAATACATGACAAATCTCCCTTTAAGGTACAACTACCTTACTATGGACTATCATGCGATCAATCACAATTAAATATTTTTATCGATTGACAGCCCTAGTTATATAGAGTAGTTTATGTTCAACTATGAATGACAGACCATTTAGATATGTGGGTTACTGGTATGGTTAAATCAATATGACAGTAATCCTAATCATTTTTGACATTTCTGTCACTATTGGTGGAAGTTGGCCGTGACATGCAAAGCGACAAGAGAAAGTTTAAGTCTCAGTAAGGTTATGAATCTTACTGGGGATTCACTTATCAGAATCAGAACAACTGATAAGGTGATTATTTATTTCCTGTCTGCTTCCCTGTCTGTCTTCATCCCTGTTTGACTCTCACTTCCTGACGATGGTCTCACACATGTTTTTCTTCTGGGCCGACTGTAAAACAATACCACAGTTTGATCACACAGACAAACAGAGGAAGGAAGGAGAGAACATATGCTGTGGAATAAACAGGAAAATGTCCTGTACAACCATACTTTCCAGTTCATTCTAATATGAGCGGTAGCACAAAAAAAAGTTCATTTTGTTTGGGTCTACATTTCCCAGATGACTAACTACAGTGATTTGAAGTTTGGTCAACAAAATTAGTTCATTTGTAGGATTTAATTGTGTTTTGTTCTATCCAGCCTAAAGTAAAGAAGTGCATTTCATTAGTCTAGGTCACCAAATGACTGGTGGAAAAGAAAAGCCCCTGTTTCTGATCTGAGGAAACATGATATTAGATACAGTGAATTCCTGCATGTCTGACTTAAAACATGCCGAGTTCACTTCTAGTGCAGTGTCCAGATTGCAGCTGGTTCTTAATGCAAAGAATATGGTGCATTCATAACAAACCCACCCCTTGAAAGAGAGAGAGAGCTCACAGGAATGAGCTGTAACCGTAGGCAGCCAACGAGGTACTTCCTGGATAATTAAAAATGTGTTCATCTCACATGTTGACTAGGAGAGAAGCTGCGTGTGCTGGGTTACAACCACAATGGCGAGTGGTGCGAGGCACAGACCAAGAATGGCCAGGGCTGGGTGCCGTCAAACTACATCACCCCGGTCAACAGTCTGGAGAAGCACAGCTGGTACCATGGACCCGTGTCGCGTAACGCTGCGGAGTACCTGCTCAGCTCAGGCATCAACGGGAGCTTTCTGGTCCGCGAGAGCGAGAGCAGCCCCGGCCAGAGGTCCATTTCTCTGCGGTACGAGGGGAGAGTCTACCATTACAGGATTAACACTGCATCTGACGGCAAGGTAGGCATCAGGAAACACAAACACATACTGCATATACACACCAAGATTGTCTTCTGTCCACTTAATAATAAAGGTCCGATTACTGTATGTTGACCACCGTTCACCGTGGAGGCATACCAGAAAAACAAAGTCTGTGTCTGAAATCATTCACTCATTCACTACTCCCACTGTCACATCATTGCTGTTACACAATTAAAATGTGCAAGATCAACGTCTCTATTAGACCATCCATAATAAATACTGACATGTATTTTTGTGTGTAATAATACATATGTAAGCTATTTTTTGAGTTGTCGCTTTGAGTGAATTTTAGTAGTCCTTGGAGCAACAATGCATCTAGGGCTTTTATTGTGAAAGGTAAGACCTCACAGCAGTTGTGAATGTGGAGACAATAAGCATATTTTCCCAAATTAAAAAATACTAAATACTTTGTGGCCGTTTGTGTCGGTATGCTCTGCTCACATTAATATATTATTTACATGCCACAACTCATGCATTTGTCTCAATGACGCTGCTCTCTTTTGTGTCATCCGTTTGCCATTTTTTTCTTCAGCGCATTGCATGATGGTGTATAGTGCTCGGTTAGTGACCATCATTCATTTTCACTGTACATTTGAACAGCACTACAAAATCCACTATATGGGGAGGAGTGAGTGATTTTGGACACGGCCAAGGTTTTCTTCAAGAATTCAAGGTTATACACTGTGAGAAATTGATATATATCATATATCATTTTGTGGGTGAAGTATTCTTTCTGCCCATTAGCTAAACTTCAACTTTAGATGTGGTTTTGTGGTTTATTACTGGTTTACTTACAGCAAATGGCAGGACCTACAATATTGTTCTATATCATCTGTAGTTGTAATGTAATGACTGATTTAAAGTAAAGATAGTAGTCAAGTGCTGTAACCAAAGGGGTAGCTTTTCTGTTGATGCAGCATGTTAAAAAATAGGAAGACATGATTTTATCACACACACTCACAAAGTGACACTGATATCTGCAAGAACAAATCAGAGTATTCTCTCTCTTCTCTCTTTCCCTCAAAGCTGGCCAGTTCACAAGGCAGAAATCGAGATGTTAATTTTATTATTTTAGTGTCCCTAAAATGCTGAAAAATGTTATGAGGTTTTGCATAAAATATTACTTGAAATCATAAATGTGAAGAACTCAGGTTGGACAAAGAATAGGCACGATATCTGGAGCTCACAAGCTTTTGATGCAGGCAACCCAATCCAGATGGTCGTGGTAGATACGTGTAAGCCATATTTGTATGTACGGCTGAATGTCTTCCGCGGGATTCCCCCAAACTGCAGTGTCAATTGAGAAGCCGCTGCCATTTTGGCCGTGTCACCCTCCTGCCTGTGATGCAGCGAGGTGAGCTAGCTGGAAGAACGCTAGCTATGGCAAGAATGCCTCTAACCACCACTGTGCTGCTCATAATGGCCAGCAGACGCGAGGCCAGCCAGACACTGACGCCCATGCTAAGACATGCATTAGCACAGACAGATGCAGCCAAGTATTCACACACACACACACACACACACACACACAAAACAAATGGCCCAACACACACATGGTTCCCCATCTCATATTGTTTTCCATCCTCCCACTGAGCTACAACTCAAGAGTCTGGTATGATAGACTTCTCCAGTGATTTCAGATTACCTCAGCTCTCCCCCAAGCTGCAGCTTTGTTTCACACTGACTCTGTGATTAATACTGCTCTGAATAGTCAAACTGATTTTTCCCCTTTAATTTAGTAAATGGTCAAAGTCTAAGCCAGTAGAGCGGCCTACTGACCATTAAATCCTCTTTCTTTCTTTTTTTTTTTTTTTTACTGCACTTTTTCCATTTTTCCTCTGCATGCCTTCAGCTTGCTCAAAGAGCCTGTTCACCAGTAAAGAAATGCACAGTGCAGATGGTAGAGCAAATTATTTTCAGGGTTATGTAAGACTTGGACAATGGAAAAGACTGTGTCCACTGAGCTCTGACCAATATCCTTCTCTCCACCGGCTTCCTGACTAATTCCTTGTGAGGTTTGAATGGGCTAAGACAGTTCTTTATGAAGAAAATGTTGTGTTTGTTGTTGTCAAGACTTAGGTTATTTCACACTGCATTACTGGTACCGCCAGTTAGTTCTGGTCTTATACAGTGCATTTCCCTAATACATTGTATGAGTCCTAAAACCTGGAAATGAGTTAGCATTGTAGCACTTCTGGTTCTCTCATCTGGAAGTCAGGTTGTTTTTATTTAGATGCCTGAAATAAGGTCTGTGCTTAACACAAGTTTAAGAGATTTTAGCATTTTGTTCTACAATATAAAATACGCCAGTGAAGGCTTTATGTGTCTTAAAAAAGACGGTTGCTAACAAGTGTTTAAATGAGACTACAAGACATAATCATGCTGATTTTTACTCTGGCGAATGAATTCACACTTTGAAAATCATAAAGGTGGTGTTCATTTGTGGAGATTATCTTGCTGAACAAAATGTTTAAGTCTCATTAGCGTGTTTGCTACAGAGTTTATTTTCTGCTATAATCCAAAACTCAGTGGAAAAATAACTGGCTTTTTGTAGAGGGAACCAGGGCGATGCTAGCTCCTCTAAGAGGACTATCCTCTCCTGGGACACAGAATATCACAAGGATCAGGTTCTAGCTATCTACCTGCTCAAAAACTTCTGATAGAGTTTGGAAAATAGATTTCTAGTAGCTAGACAGATTTAGGATGGAGCCAGAACATGTGTGCCAGAGTAGCAGGGAGTCAGCGTTAGGATATATTTTCTTTGTAATAGTGAAGGCAATGTAGTATTTTCAATTGTATTGGCCCATACCTAAAACTGTGCGTAAGCATGTTAATGTATTTTTAACACAAGTAGTCATAATGAAAACATTTGATAACATTTGTTATTCAAATGTTAACAGCTGTGTTGCACAGAATTTAAAATTCCTCCCAGTTGAAAGTAATGTATCTAGTATTAATCTAAAATCCCAAACTATGGCGGATACTTGGTTTAGGATTAAGTGTTATCATAGCTGCAAAAAATTCTGTTGACATCCAAAACTGAACTGACCTCTCATGTACATCTACTCAAATGTAGAATCTCTTTCTCCTCCAGCTGTACGTCTCGTCAGAGAGCCGTTTCAACACACTGGCGGAGCTGGTGCACCACCACTCCACGGTGGCCGACGGCCTCATCACCACGCTGCACTACCCGGCGCCAAAGCGCAACAAGCCCACCATCTACGGGGTTTCTCCCAACTATGACAAGTGGGAGATGGAGCGCACTGACATCACCATGAAGCACAAGCTGGGAGGAGGCCAGTATGGGGAGGTGTACGAGGGCGTTTGGAAGAAGTACAACCTCACTGTGGCTGTCAAGACACTAAAGGTAAGAAGAAGATTTATAATCTCATACATTTGACATGAGGAAAGGACATGTCATTATCCATCAAGTCAAGTGGAAACATTTTAACTCTCCTATATGAACACTGTGCCAGCTATAAATCTGTAATTTGGCTAAATAATGCTACCATCTGGTGTTGTATTGATGCAACTGCAACCAGTTCTTCTCATTTTTTGCCAATAAATCTGTCCAGGAGGATACGATGGAGGTGGAGGAGTTTCTTAAGGAGGCCGCTGTCATGAAAGAGATCAAACACCCTAACCTGGTACAACTGTTAGGTACGTTAACGTTTTCAAAAGAGGCCTTGTATGTATATCAGATCTGATGAATTATTCTTTATTGTTCTTTTGCAGATGAACTCAGGTTAAATAGTTCATAGTACATTTTCAGTATTTCTCTCTGCATAAAAGCTCGAGCTGTCAAAATTAGTTCTAGAAAAATACATAAGTTCAAACTATATAAATAGATATCTATTCACCCCCTACCCCTTAGCTAAATAATATAACAAACATCAGTCAAAAAACAACCGGAGAGTCAGTCAATCACCTTTTGCCAATATTTTCTGCAATAACACCTAAATGAGGTGGCAGCTGGCTGGAGGGAGATCGCCTGAAAGCCATTTCCAGTAAATACCCCATTATGAAATGTGCATTTTCTGTTATAAAAGTACAAAACGCTGGAAGATGCCAAGTACGGTGCACACATCTTTTAAGTGGTTAAGTTTTCAGTCTGAGTTCGAGCTTACATCTGATAGGTACGTGTTCTCTCCATCATTACGCTTGTTGTTAAGTTAATCATTAGTCAGACATTACATTTCATTTTCAGCGTATGAAAGTGAATTTTTATGATTCCTATCATGCAGTGCATTCAGTGCTCGTGAGGCAGACGGCTGCGGTAGTGATGCTTTTTTTCACAGTTGAATATTAATTATCGTATTAAACATTTTTTTAACTTGACAAATAAGTAGCCCTAATAATTAGCCCTAATAAAAGCTAATGAAAGTAATATACAGACTTGTTTCCTCCACAGGTGTTTGCACACGGGAGCCACCGTTCTATATTATCACAGAGTTCATGACGCATGGAAACCTACTAGACTACCTGCGGGAGTGCAACAGAGAGGAGGTCAATGCAGTGGTGCTGCTCCACATGGCCACGCAGATCTCCTCTGCCATGGAGTACCTGGAGAAAAAAAACTTTATTCACAGGTGGGTGTGGAGCTCTTATGGCCCACAGGCTCTGTCCTTTCCATGCTTCCCATTCATTGTCAAAGTAAGTAGCCATGCAATGCACTCTGGTAACATGGTGGCGTGACTGGAGAGGCGGACCATCATGTCGCTCACTCCTCATTTGCGTTAAGTTGAGGTCTGCGTTACTTTATGCAAATCAGGGGCATCTGATGCAACTCACCACCTCTGGAAATCCCTGAAAAACTTAATGTTGATCTAAAAGGAAGAAAGATTTAGCAACTGCATGGCTTATTGCTCTCCACAAATGTTTTCAGAAACACAATTTGGTGAACTTTTTTCGCGATATAAGAGAAGAAAGTTTCCAAACGAGCTGCTATGTTGGTTCCGGTTTGAAAGCCATGAGCAGCAGCCCACAAGGAAAAGTGGTCATCCAATCAGGTGCCTTGTGGCAGCCCATCAAGTATCCAATGCTAGGAAGTGAGGCGATCCCTCACAATAAAAACGCCCCTGGAAACGTGGCATTACTTGTCCACAGTTTGTTTGTTTAAAGTTTGTCAGGATTACCTGTCTTCAGCAGTGTGGTCTAGTCAGAGCAGCACAAATACTAAAGAAAACATCTTCTTTGTCCTTAAATCTCATTTTCTCCTCATTCCTGAGCTGCTCTCCTCTCACTCTCCCATCTGTTCTCGCAGGAGGACAGGCTTGCATCACAGACAAGTCTGTGATGTTACATAGCTTGTTTGTTCTGGCACGTTTAACAAGGTCCTTTTTAGAAGCAACAGGATGATTTATTGTCTTTTGTATTTGCCAAACTGCATTTTAATTTGTAAACCTGACAAGACTCAGCTTGCGACTCTGCTCCACACAAAACAGCTGTAGAAATCCAGCACTGTGGTGGATGTTGTAATAAGACATTTTTTTTTTCTTTCTTACTAACTGCTAGGGGCGGGAATCACCAGAGGCCTTATGATACAATATTATCACAGTGCCTAAGTCACAATATGATCTTATTGTGAATTTTAAACATTTTATGATATGCTGAGTATTGGGATAAGATATGCTGCGATTTATTACCTTTTTTCAACTACAAATTCAATATTGGTTAAGTCTGATAAGATGCAATTTTCATTCTGCTCATCTCAGAGTTTTCATTAACATATCTGTAGATCAGAGGTCAAGGGATCCCTTTGAAATGCCAGTTTTTAGTGTAAATGTGGAGCGTTATTTAACATTCTGCTCGACAAGGTAACGGGTAGACATGATTCCTTGGATTTTCTAGTTTTATATGATTGCAGTATCTTCACTCGCTTTAAAACTGAGACCACTATAACCCTTTCATCTCTCATTCTCCTTTTCATTGTCTCCTGCAGGGACTTAGCTGCCCGTAACTGTCTTGTCGGGGAGAACCACCTGGTAAAGGTTGCAGACTTTGGCCTGAGCAGGCTAATGACTGGAGACACCTACACAGCTCATGCTGGGGCCAAGTTCCCCATCAAGTGGACTGCTCCGGAGAGCCTGGCCTACAACAAGTTCTCCATTAAGTCTGATGTCTGGGGTAAGTTTGATCTCATCGCTAAACACTAAAATTTACTTCTGATGTTCCTGCTTGAATTGTTCATTTCTTTCAGTTTTATCAGTAGAATATTTCACATATTCCCGCCGTGACTTCACATCCCAGTCATTTAGCTCTTGATTTATGAGTAACACAACTAGCTGTCTACATCTCCAGCATTTGGTGTGCTGCTGTGGGAGATCGCCACCTACGGCATGTCTCCCTACCCCGGCATTGACCTGTCCCAAGTGTACGAGCTGCTGGAGAAAGACTACCGTATGGACCGACCAGAGGGCTGCCCCGAGAAGGTCTACGAGCTCATGAGGGACTGTGAGTAGCAAAACTCATCTATCCAAAATATGATTCGAGCTCTCTATTCTATTAGAAAGATGTTTTAAATCTAATGTTTCTGGTCTTCCTGTCAGGTTGGAGGTGGAACCCCTCCGAACGTCCATCTTTTGCTGAAACACACCAAGCCTTTGAGACCATGTTCCAGGAGTCCAGCATCTCTGACGGTCAGTACTGCTTTCTTTAATATCTAAAGCACCTTTTACCCATGGGTGTTATTTTCTAATATCCAGAGATACCTTCTTGTAATGGTTCTTCAGTCGTAGTTATTAAGGTGTGTCACTACAGGTAAAAACAATTTTTCATGCACTAGTCAATTTTGAGATTCTAGGGTATTTTGTGTCCATATCATTGTTTTCATTCTGACTAGTGGAAAGAAAACATTCAAAGTATGCATTTAAATGTTTATTTTACTCCACTTTTCCATTTGCAGCTGTAGATTTTTCCTAGATTCACCAAAAGTTAGCATTATATAATGCCTCATTTGCAAATCTTGTAATGCAAAAAATGATTTTCTTGATGTGAATAATCAATCAATTAGTCAACTGTGGAATTTTCATGGTGATTATCTATTAGTTTTATTACCCCACTCTCCTGTAGTGTCTTGCAAAATGTCTGGAATTTTACAATACATATCTTTAAATGCTGTTTTCTCAAAATGAGTTTTTTCTCACTCTGAGCCAGAGATCTCCACTTCAGTAGCACTTTCATTCACCACACTTTCCAGTTTCATTGCTCTCTATGTTCTGAGGGTTTTTGCAGAGGGGTTTGTTCATATATCATTCATAGTCTGATTTATAGGACCTTTCATTCCTAAAAACAGGGCAAAGATTGGTGTTTTTATGGCTGCTGGCAGTATTTTCTGATTTATGGGGCTATAAAAAGAGATATAGGAAAAGTCCCTCTGTAAAAACTTTTGACTCTATAAAATGAAATAATTTTGGTGCTGGAAGTGTACGCAAATTGGTGTTTATTTCATTTGATAATGTCTGATTTGCGTATTGAAATTACATGAAATTTATGAAACTTGTAATACAAAAAATAATTTCCTTAATGTGAATAATAAATTGGGGGAAGTTTCATGGTGATATCTCATAGTTAAATTGTTTGCCCTATTCACCTGGGTTGTCTGCCATTATATTTTTTTACTGTATCTTTACTGTTAGAGGTGGAAAAGGAGCTGGGCAAGAAAGGGAAGAAGGCGACATTAGGCCCTATCCAGCAGGCTCCAGAGCTGCCCACCAAAACCAGAACTCTTCGCAAAAACATGGACAGCCGGGATGGAGATAGCCCAGGTGAGACGCACTCACACCCACTGTATCACCTACCCTTGTTGCTATGTGTTAGGAATTAAAATTAAAATAATAAATAATTGTTCCGGTCTGTCAATTGTAGTGTGATAATTAGTGAATGTATTGTATTCTTCCTTATCACTGATTTCCCCTTTCTTCTGGGCTCTCCCTCAGACCCAGTGGAGCCAGAGGTGGCTGTCTCATCACCCATGCTCCCCAGGAAAGAGCGCCCCCTCCTGGACAGTAACCTCAATGAGGATGACCGCTTGATACCCAAAGATAAGGACAAGACACGAGGCAGTGGCTTTCTCAGTCTCATAAAGAAAAAGAAAAAGAACGCGCCAGCTCCACCCAAACGCAGCTCCTCTTTCAGAGAGATGGATGTCCACCCTGACAGGAGGGGCACGACCCCAGATCTCCGAGACACTGACAGCTTCAACAATGGTGCATCATTGGCCATTAATGACATCACACATGGCCTTGATTCTGCAAAGTTCCTGGGTAACAATAATGGGGCAGGGGGCATCACCAACGGAGCTCCTACCTACCCGGGGCCTTTGTTTCCCAGGAAGAAGGGAGCTCCTGCAGTGCCTGGCCCTGGAGGGAAAGCTGCTACAACACCACCCAGTGAGGAGGAATCCATGTCTAACTCAAAGCGTTTTCTGTGGTCCTCAAGCATGCCCAGCGGCTCAGATGGCACTGAGTGGAAGTCTGTCACACTGCCGCGAGACCTCGGCCAGCGCCACTTTGACTCTGGCACTTTTGGGGGCAAGCCAGCTCTGCCACGCAAGAGAACCAGTGAGCAAAAAGGGGAGAACGCCCCTCGAATGGGCACCCTGACTCCCCCGCCACGTCTGAACACCTTGTCAGATGTTTCCTCTGCCTTCTTAGGCAAAGACACTGAGCCCAGTCCTGGTTCCAGTCCCCAGGCGTTAACACCTAAGGTGGTCAGGAGACCAGGGTTACCAGGACTGGAGAACTCGAAGACCAGCGCTCTGCATGCTGAGCTCCTTAAGCCCAACGTGTTCCCTGCTTTAGGGGCAGCTGGAGACGAGTGCAGGGCCCGCAGACACAAGCACACTGCAGACTCTTCATCTGTCAGGGAAAGAGGAAAGTTGCAGAAACCCAAGCCAGCCCCACCTCCGCCACCCACCAATGCCAGAACAGGCAAGACTTCCCGCAGCCCCACCCAAGAACTCCCCTCCCCCCTCCTCCACCACCTCAGATGTCAAAGCTAAGGGCCTCCCCTCACTCTCAGAGCCCCACCATACAACCACTGCCAGTGACCAAGCCCGCTCACCCCTCAGTGAAGGCTCCAAGAAGCTGCCCCTGGGCTCCACCTCCAAACCTCAACCGTTAAAGACCTCCAACTCCTCCTCTTCAGTGACCACCTCCCTTTCCAGCCAGAGCCTGGGAGGCTTCTCCTCCTCCCTAACTTCCCCCGGCGATCTGAGCTCGCCCACTGCTTTCATCCCCCTAGTGAACACCCGACGCTCCCTCCGTAAGACTGCACCCCGCCAGGCTGCAGAGCGCACCCCTAACTCGGCGGTGACGCGCGACATGGTGCTAGAAGGCACCGAGCTGCTCCGCGCTGCCATTTGCCGCAACTCGGAGCAGACAGGTAGCCACAGTGCCGTGCTGGAGGCTGGAAAAAACCTGTCCAAGTACTGCGTGAGCTACGTCGACTCCATACAGCAGATGAGGAACAAATTTGCATTCCGCGAGGCCATCAACAAGCTTGAGAGCAGTCTGCGCGAGCTGCAAATCTGCCCCACCGCCACAGGGGGCGCCAACGCACAGCAGGACTTCAGCAAGCTGCTGTCCTCTGTCAAAGAGATCAGTGACATTGTTCAGAGGTAGCGCCATAAAATCTTACACCACCAAGATACTAAACTGATATGAACTGTATCCCTTTTTTCTGAGCATGTGCATGAACTGCGCTACATGCCAAGCTCGTGACGGAGGGTGAAGTCTGCGGGAGAGCAGCAGCTGAGTGTCGGTTATACACTACAGTCCACTCTGAAACACTTCAGCCTGTGGTTATTGTGGATGGAATCAAAGGAATCTCTCTGTAGACGTCGTCAGACAGAGTTTGCAATATTGAAAAGCCTTAACCATGAACGAACGGCGTCTTGGCCTTCATGAAACGTGAGGGGCCAATTCTTTTATCAACATGACTTTTCAGCAATCATTTTTGAAATGATCATGTCTTATGTATTCTAGTTTCCCCCTTTATTGATGACACCAGTAGAGAAGAGGCCCATGATATCTGTTTCCATCATTTCTAAAGTGTCGATGACAATGAGCAAAAACAAAACGCTTAACCTCGTCTTGTTCTAGGATGCCTTCTAACACTTAAACAACTGATGTCATAGTTTCCATTGTCACCTGTAAGAATTAGGGAGCTTGTGGAATCACACAGCGTTTATAACCTGGTGTTCAACACACCCCAACATTTTACATTGCTTAATTTGTACCATTTCATCAGTGATTGGTCATGTGCTGAATGATGAAAGCGTGTCAGTGATTGTTCTGTATGAATGCTTTTTGCAGTATTTGCAACCATGTGCCATAAAATAATAATGGGAGCAAAGCAAACGAGGCAGAATGAGCTTCACCTTTTTTGCTTCACTGCAAACTTTGGTAAATAGTGCCTTAAAACACTATTGGCAGAGCTGTTTCAAAGACTTGCCACTTAACGTGCAGAAACGTGGTTAAGAATAGCTGTGTTGATTTGTTTTTTGGATTTAAATGTGTGATTGCCATACCAAAAAAAAAAAAAAATCTCCAGTCTGTACTGGAGAGGGACCAGGGTGCACGATCTGCTGCTTAGTGGATCTGACTGATGTTTTATGTCGTCCTAAGACTGGACCTTGTTCTTATTTTTATAAAACTGATTCAACTTTCTCTACATGCCAGTCACAAAAGCCATCAGTAGCAGCTCGGCCTTGCAGCAGCAGCAGCATGCTGTTTGATCTGACTGAAACGGTGTTTCTCTGACCACTGATCTCTGCCTGAGACAATTAGCTTTGACGGAGGCTTTATGTCACGTGGTCTAAATGCTGTTTCAGAGGCCTTTCCACCCCAGCAGGAAAATATATATATATCTCTCCTGGGGGAAACACTGGACTGAAATGTTTATGGATCTGTCACTTGCTGTCTTACAAAATAATGAATAAGTGAGAAACTGACCATTATAGACTAAAAGAACCCATGAAATTTCACTGTAACATCACGTTCCTACTCGTCAGTAACTCCTGGACATTTTCAGTATTCGTGCTGTAGTCGTCTCACCCCATGTGCCCTGTCTGACTGCGATGCCTGAGGACACAAGTCAACTGCAAGCTGCCTTGACTTCAACATGGTACTGTCAGTGTTGGCTCTTCTTCTTTTTTATTTCGCTCCTTTTCCACCATACCACTACTCTACTTTAATGTCTAAGCCTCCTCACCAATTTTGTAAACAAACTTTTGCTTTCCTTTGTAAATATGTTTTCTTTTTCTTATTTGTTTCTCTCTCTAGCCTTGGTGCAATTTTTGTTGCAATAAAATACAAAGCAGTTGTGCTACTTGAAATACATTACTGAGTCTAGTGCTTTTTCCTCAGTAAAAACACGTGTGGTAATTAATATTTAACCTCTCTACTAGAGCCTGTTTCTGTAGCAGCAATAACAGACACACAGCAACAGGTTATGTATAATTTATTTTTTCTGTCTAGAGTATTTTGTCATTAAAATCAAAATGTCAACATTTTAAAATCATATACACTCAAGAACGCATTTAAATGTTAGCACAGCTCCTTAAAAATTTATACATATGTACTTTTTTTTTGTACTTGTGGACAGACAAAAGCAGGAAGTGGTCACTCAGACTGCAAAAGAGGTGGGACACAGGAAAAAGGACGACCCAGCCCACCAGCTTCCCACAATAACAAACCAATCCCCACTCCCCAAAAAGTTAAGACAGCGATGCAGACCCCTCCCATGCGGAGGAGCGATGACAGGGTGGGGAAAAAAAAAAACCCAAAACTGAATATAAACATTAAAGTGCCCCATTCTCCACTCCGTACAGAAATGTGAGGAATTTGCAGACATAAATACTAGTTTGCACATCATATCAATCCACTTCCTCTCCCCTCAACCCATCGACAGGTTCAGCAGTGTGCAGACGGGGTGGTTGGGGGGGGGTGTCTAGGTGTCTGTCCTTTACATACATTTATTAATAGAAACTATGTTACAGAATTTCCCAAGCATGAATTACAGGCAACCCACTAGCACATCAACTGTACAGATCTCGGCAGAGCCAGCAAATAAATTTCTAAATCGTAAAGTAGCGAGGTCATCACCAATAGTTAAGAAGCAATATATACAGCTGTCCAATCAGGGAATCACTATGGTACAGAAAAATTGTACTTTGGAAAAAAAAAATGGATTTTGACTTTTTCATCGTGTTTTTTTTTTTTTTTTTTAGGGGGGAGGGGCATGCTGCTTGGTGTCGTATTATACAAGGCAGAGGAACAACCGCCCAAATGAACAGATCAGCTCTTCAGCGCAGCACTTGAGATAAAGGAGTGTTGACAGTTTTAAGACCATGCTGCGGATACTTTTTGAGATATTTTGAGCATATGAGCCACCACTTGCATTTTTATTCTCCAGTAAAATGCAACAGATAAAAAAAAAAAAAAAAAAAAAAAGTTGATCGATCGACTCGGGGTGAGTCCAACAGCAGGGTGAAGAGCAAGTGCAGCAATACAATAAAGATTAATAACAATTATAATAAGGCAACAAACAATGACAAAGAAAATGCTGGTAAAGACCTGTTGATATGACCTGGGGGGAGCTGTGGGGGTCGGACGGGTGAGGAGAGGGAGAGCTGGTGCAAAGAAACTGAAGTGAATGAATCTTTGTCAAAAAAAAAAGTTGTTTTAAGTCAAATGAAACTCCCATCCAACTACTTAACACAGACACTCACAAACACACACAAGCAACCTGGAAAACACCCAGTATTCCTTCCTGTGATATCTCAGAAGAGAAGAGGAATTACTTTCAAGGAATTTGTGTGAAATTCCTGGTTTTCTAACTTACTTTCCTTCTCTCTGCTGAGAACATCGGCGTCGCCACATCTAACGAAGAAACTCTCCTTGTGCCGCGCAGCAGACACTGAATTAAAAGCAACGAGCAAGTTTGAATCCTGCTGAAAAAGCTCGCTCGGCCACACATTCTTCGACGCACACTCAACCTGTGTGGCTGCATGACGCACTACTTCGTTGCCTTCCCGCAAAAATGAACCGCGAGTGAGATATCACACCCACGCGCCTTGATAAAACGCTGGACTGGTAAACCAGACGTCAGGAGTTTGAGTATAATTTAGATCGGATTCATACAGAATTGATCAGTGGATGAAACTTAATGCAGTGTTTATGTCATATATAGCTATAAAACCAAACATAAAAAACAGTCTCAGTTTATCATTATCGTATGAGCGTTATGTCTATCTAAAGTGTCAGTAACCCGTGTGATGCGTGGTGGCGTCTACGATACTATGATGGGGGGGGGCTAGACTGAATGGTGTGAGAGGATCGGAGGGGAGTGAAAGAGGAGTTATGGGACGACAACACACTAACAGAGTTTAGAGAGGAGGAGTGAGACAGCAACGAAGGGAGACAGAGGAGTAAGAGGAGGAGGAGGGGAGATGTAGTCCACACAGCCCAGCTCAGTCTGGCCCAAGTCGATATCCGTCCCCTGATCCTTCCCTCCGCAACCCTGCTCTCATGCAGCTCCCGGTGCAGTGACGGAGGAGGGTGGATGGACGTACGGAGGTGGAGGAATGGTTGGGGGGTGGGGGAGTGGTTGAGAGAGGGTGGGCAGGACAGACGGAGAGGAAGGGAGGATGAGGGGGTTTGCTTGGTCATTAGCACCCGCAGCCTTCCCTCTGGGGCTGTGGTTCGCTGGTTAGCCGGCCGCCCTGGGGGGCCGAGGGCTTGTGCTGGACCCCTGACTCGGCGGCGTTCAGGTCCAGGCTGCCATCTTGGATGTTCTGGTAGATCTTCTTAGCGGCTTCCAGGAAGGCGTCCTCGACGTTTTCACCTCTGAACGCAGAGCATAAACACGAATGTCAGAAAGGAGGCAATCGGGAGTTGGAGAATGTAAGCAGAGGGATATTTCATGTTCTGCAGTCACTGAAGTTGTGCAGACTTACGTTTTTGCGCTGGCTTCCAGAAACAACAGACCTGCAGGACATAAAACAGACGCAATGACAGAGTCTGTAAAACATTGTTACAAGCTCACATACCAAGTCACTCTCGCTTTAATTAATGGCTCTGCTTTCCTCAAGTCACCTTCTCCTAGTTTCTGTCTCAGCAATATAAATAGAAAAGGATTTTAATCTCTTGAACTCAACCATAGGGGCTTCTCTTATAAACAGTGAAAAGGATACTGAGGCTGAATCTCATTTTAATTCTAAATATTTGGACATTTTGTTGGGATTGTTGGATTGTTTTGTTGAATTCATGGAAGGAACGGTCAGTTTTGGATGATGCTTTTAAGAGTTTGAGAGTCTGATTAAGTTGATACCATAAAGAGCTGAAGAAAGACAGTCTAACAGCATGGTGATATATAAAGGGAAACAATTTCCATCTGTCTTCCTAAAATGTGCTGTTCTGTGTGTGGCTCACCGTTCTCCTCAGCAAACTGCTTCGCTTCCTCATATGTGACGTCCCTCTGGGCCTCCAGGTCTGCTTTGTTTCCTATGAGAATGATCACCTGAGAAGACAGAGACAGGAAGCGTGAGACAATCCTCAACGGTATGGTCTCTTTCCAAGCCTCCAGGAGTTAAAAAAGCCAAAGGCAATACAGGAAGACTGCTCCTAAAGCAGTCGTCATGCTGCTGAATTGTCTGTCAAGGGGTCAACTGAGAGGAAGTGACACCCTTGCATGAGGACTAGATGGTGCCCCTAGCAACTGTGATGTAATTAGACCTGTAATGTACTGCTGTAATGTAATGAGCTTCCTTGTAGCAGTGGTAGACTCTCCTACGTCTCCATGTTGAGCCATTCATGTTTTTTCTGCTTTATTTCAGAACTGCTCACAATAATCCTCGCTGTGCTACGGCAGGGAGTTTCAAACTTCTTTGAGATGGAAAGAGTGCTCTACTTCCACTGCATAATAGGCACAAATGTAAGTACTGCTGATTTAATGGTGATATCAACAAGAAATACATCAAATTAAATCTCACTTTTTGAATTATTGGCCAAAGGCGAGAGCTGATTTTTCTTGCTAAATTCCAAGAAGACTTGCCCAACTCTTGTTTTCATTCACCTGATGATGGTGTCAGTGAAATGATCACATAAATGTGTTCGTTAAGTTCCCTCATCTCAAACAGCAGCAGCCAAATAAACTCACTTGAAGCAGAAAAACATGTTGACACTTGCAGCGCAGGTCAGGACTGGACTACAACACTGCCACCGCTTGGCCCACACTAGATACTTCAGTGTAAAACAGCTCAGACTAACAGGCTTCTGCTGATTATTTTTCTACTACTGCAGGTGACAAAAACAAATAATATTCAGAAAACATAGTGAGGTTTGCCTTGTGATCATATTCATCCTTCAATGAGCAAAGGAAATCATACACATATGAAAATAGCTGTTTATATAAGAGGAAAACCTTTTTCACTCTTAAAAACCAGGAGCGGAAGTGGCATATTACAGAAAGACGCTTCCTCTGAGGGAACACAGCTCAGTAAATTAGAGCAGTATGTTTTAGAGCTAATCATATTTACAGAGAAATCCAATTTAAGAAATAGACAGGGCTCTGTGGCTTTGAACAGGCTCGGGGAGAATGATACAGGGGAAACCAGAGGAAATAAGGCAGCACAAGTGACAACAGGGGTATACTTAAAAGACACAGGAGGAAAGAAAACACGGTAAAAGGAAACACACAGAGAGCCGTGGGTGCAGGGACATGCGGTCTAATGCAGAATAATTCCAGTACACAAAATGCAAAGATGTCTATCTGTGCACTTACAGTATTGGGGTTGGTGAGATTTCTGGCGTCAGTCAGCCAGCTGCTGAGGTGGTTGTACGTGCTTCTCCTGCATGACATCAACAAAAGGGACAGGGGTTACTATGACGACAGGCAAAGACTTAACGCTGCCATCTCTGAGGAGGGATCAGGAAAGAGTCTGCAGCTGCTGCATCGTCAGGAGGAACACAAGCTCCTGTTCAACCCAGTAGCTTTCTGTCTGTAACGAACAATACCGTACATACCGTACACTCCACTACCAGGTCGTTTGTTAAAGCCTAATCTAAGGTTTTCATTAAATGCAGCATATGACATCCACCGTGTCATTTATTACTCCATGATACGATGCTATCACGAGTTTAAACATTTTGTGATATGCTGCAATTTAATACCTTTTTTCAACTGTACATGATGCACTTTGTCAACACTGGTTTTGTCTAATAAGATACAGTTTTCAAAGAGGTCAAGGGACCCCTTTGAAAATGGCCATGCCAGTTTTTCCTCGCCAAAATTTTGCAGAACTTTGGAGTGTTATATAGCATTCTTCCTGACAAGCTAACATCACATGGTTGGTACAAATAGTTCTAGTGTCATGACACTAGCATCTTCACCTCTACTGTCAATAACCAAAGTAATACATGAACTGGTCCAAAGTACACAAGTTCAAGCAAACTGGCTAATGTTGTGTTGAAGTGTTTTTCAGCGAGCTCTGGCAGATGGGACCATATGCAGCATAATAAAGGTTCATCTTATCTTATCATTTCTGAAACTTGAACAACAGGGAATAATACAAATACAAAAACTGGTTATTTAAGGCCACTTTCACAAGACATCGTCTGTTTGGTTAGTCTGAATCAGAGTGAAACTTTTGGTTCGTTTTCCATTTAGTCTGGTTCGGTTTTACAGTGAACAAATTAAACATAATTTGCTGAGGGGCATGTATGAAGGAGTGAATTTATAAATTTATAAATTGCTGTTAGTTTTTTTCACTTTGACTCGACATTTATCTACTGTGAGCACAAATCCCTTCTCCTCCACTTTATCTCGAATCACATTATAAACGTCATTATTTTTGTGGACATTATTTTGTGTATTCTGTATTTTCTCTACAGCCCAGATGTCAAGCGAACATTACACTTCTGCAGAAGTCCAGGTCAGTCCTCTCTCACTCATGTTAACCTGTCATTAACTTGTGTCCATCCCAACAACTGCCTGCACAGGCAGTGAAAGCATTCCAAGCATAAGGAATTATCCGCTGCGTATTCCCAGTCGTCATTGTCTCCCATTGTTGTCAATTAGCCTGGCAGAAGCTGAGGGTGGCCACATTAAGCACCGTTTCTCCTCACTGTGTGGACAGACATTCCACACGTTTAACTGTGTTTATTTGGCACAACCCTGATACCATCTAACAGTTTGGGCAAGATAGTCAGAAACAAGACAAACTGTTCATGCTTGTTCAGGAGGGGGTCTGTTGGGGTCAACTGTGCACTTATCAGATGCTTTGCTTCCCCACATACATTAATACACGACCAGCATCCTGTACCTGGTGATGTCGTAGACCATGAGCGCCCCTGCAGCCCCGCGGTAGTAGGAGCGGGTGACGGCCCTGAAGCGTTCTTGTCCCGCTGTGTCCCAAATCTGCAGCTTGATCTTCTGGCCGCTCACCTCAATTATCCTCGTACCAAACTCCACGCCAATCGTGTGGGGGCAATCCGCCATGACTGGGGAGAGGAAGTGACTGAAGTGAGTACTCTGAATTCAATTAGTTCTACCGATGCCATTTTATACCCTTAATGTTCATGCACTAATTTGTGCTGCTGCATGTATTTCTGTGATCATCATTTACCAGGTTTCAACTTAAATTATTTTGGTGCTGTTACCATTTTTTTCAGAGAATTAGCGATTATGGGAAGTTTTAAAATTAGTGTGACGGGAAGTGTGTCCAAGTTTTTCTTTCTTCAACACGTTGATGAATGTTACAACTAATTGTAGCTTACAAATGATAATGTTGTAATATACATGTGTGTAGTCACACACACATCTCCGTTGTTTGCCGGCAGCAGGTGCATCAATAATTAATCAGTTTTCAGAGTCTTCATACTCACTGTTGTAAATTGAAAGTATCAACACCCAGAAAGCGTCAAATTTCTGTTAAACTGACACTGTGTGTGTGTGTGTGTGTGTGTGTGTGTGTGTGTGTGTGTGTGTGTGAAGGATGCAATGGCGGCGAGTGAATGAGGAACACAGCATCTGGCTCATTAATAGTAGCGCTAAACAAAACGGAGCTGAATGGTAATGGGAGGCTGCAGCTGACTCGCACACAGGAGAAGAGTCTCTCACTCCACTTCTATGCTGCTGACTTCCGCTGGAGTATAAAGAATTCTAAAGCGATTTAGACACTCCAGTCGAACCTGGCAACCTTGCATACGCTGAAACACAAGCACACATGAAGAGGGAGTCAAAATCAGGGCAGCGCTTACATTTCTTTTCTGTGAACTGGTGGAGCAAACATGACTTCCCTACCCCCATGTCCCCTGTGAAGAGAGAGAGAGAAACACTCAGGTCAACCAAGGAAATAACAGAGCAACAATTCAATTCAATTCATCTATTCAAGCCTGCAGTGTTGCCCCCCATGCATGTTGGAGCAGCCCCTCTGACACAGTCGGCGATGATACTTAAAAATTTCATGTGGAGCAACAAGAGACAGAGAAAGACTTGAATATGTAGAAGGGATGTCACGGTAAGGAAATTTTCCCACCGGTTAATAAACTTGTGACAACACCGGACATTTTACAAGATGATGATCAATGCGTCATGTGGCTGCGCCGCGCACACTGACTGTGATGCCGATTACCTCATTAACGTTATGGTTCCCCTATAGCATTGGTTTTAAATCTTAAGTTTTGCCAATTGGGTGCTTTTGCTTTTACTTGGACACCAAATCGTCCGCCATCGTCTTGTCATCGTCAGTTAGTTTGTGCTGAGACGACTCCGTACAGAGCAGACACAGTTTGTAGCATCCGTCGTCCCACAGTGGATTGATCACACTGTGCTGATACAACAAAATTAACTAAATTGAATTTATTTCAGTTTTTTAAAAAAGCAAAACAACAGTGGGGGCAATGGGCAAGAAATGTAATCGCGTATCCCCCACCACCGTGTAACATATTCAAAGTGTGCCAGTATTTTAGGAATGACTATTGATGCTTTCATCAGTAATGTGGATAAAAGCACCAAGCAGCACCAAGGTTGAGGCCTTCATGGTTTATTCTACTTAGCAAGAACAATTTCAAAAAAAAAAAAAAGTGAAAACTGTGTGGAACTGCAACAAGCAGGATCACAAAACCAAACTGTGAAGGTTTCCTTCACTGTTCTGGTGAACGAAAGAAAAGCATGAGCAAAAAGTAAAGTAGCTAGCCACAGGCTGCTCTCGTAGAGCCACTTCCACCCCTTTAAGATCCAAACTGATGAGCTTCGAGGCAAGGTGTTTTAAGTTTCACGTAAGAGCAGAGTAAATAGCCCAGAGCTGTGGGTGTGTTTATTTATGTCTGCCTGTAAATGTATGCACAAATACCACACAATGCACAACAATATGTTCACTTTGAGCCACTGCATTAGCAAACATGGCAGCAACAGTGGTACATAATTCTAATATGAGATAGTCACTTCTCTGCAAAGTCATTACACATTTGCAGTGTATGCTAAGCGAGTGATTAATAAGCAGCACAGAGTAATGCATTTACGTATGGGGTTTACATATTAGTGACTGATTTTGCAATCAGACAGGTAGAATTATATATTAAGACAAGAATATCTGAGTGGACTAATGTATGTGTCAAACGTCTGTCCAGTATTATCATCTCTCAGAGCAGATGAATGCAGTCAGAGAAACATCTCTTAAAACCAAATGCTTTATTAAAGATCAAAGCAGAAAAAAAAGACTATAACAGACATATAGAAACATGCTGAAAACATGAAAAGCGTCGCTCACTTACCAATAATGATGTATTTGAAAATGTAGGAGTAGTTGTACGGTGCAGTGGCCATTGTGGCTCTGAAAGAAAGAAAAGAAGAGGAAGTTTAGCCAAGTAAACGTACAATAAAACTACTTAAAGGTAATTCAAGCAAGAGCAATATTTCAATGTCGATTTCAATATTTTAAAAAAAAGTAAAAGTTCATTCATTTATTTAGCATGCTGGCTTACAGAATATCAGCCTGAAGACTTATTTTGGTTTAAATAATACAAATAAGACATATATTATAACAAAAAAGAATAAAAGACATTTACACTTAACCAAGTTTATGCACAAATGTCTTGTCAATTATAACACAAGTTTCAAAAAACATATACTATACTAGAAGAGAGGCTAAAAAAATCAAATTTGAGCATACAGATGAAAAAACAGCAAGTAGTGTGCACGTCTGAATTTAAATTGCTCATGTAAGGGCCTGTATTATTCAACAAAGCCATAATCCTATCAGAGCAATAGGCCTCACGCTTCATCAATACATGCTAAAATACAACAATAATAATAGTAGGAATGTGAATTAGCATATCATATACATTATGTGAGCAGTCTGGTTACACCATTCGAGTAACTACCCAATTATTGAATGTGATTTTAAATTACCTGACTGTAAATATGGTGCTCAGAAAAGTATGACCTTGATTAAAACCATAGCATATCTGATCCATTTCTCACTCATCGCTTCCTATTAAATGCCTCAGATGCAACAGGGAGACTGTACAAGTAAGCGAAACACTAAAGGGAGGTGCTGTGACTGCACTTCCCACACATTTCATATTTCTGCTCAGCTTACATAAATAAATGCAGGAAAACAAACAGCCGTAGCCATGTACTTTTAACGCTTTTGTGACCAATGACAAAGTACTTAGGCTAATGATTCCTTGCCCCTTTATATTACTTGCTGTACTTATTTACTACCACAAAAGTAAGTAAGAAAATCTCTTTGTAGAGTCAAGATCTATGTTGACACTGGAAGAGTGCCACCCGTTAGCTGACTGATACTGTAAAAAAATAATACACCAAGATGTACGCTGGTGATTTGGTGCCACATTGACTGAGATTAGAGTGTTGATCTCAACACCGATTATGAAAACTGAAATTTCAGCAGCCACTGAGGTAAGAAGAGTGACTGGTTTTAGGATATACCGGCTAGGCCATTAGGTCGATACTCAAATAGCTGGAGTGTGCATCTGTGACAATGGGGCAGACATTTTCAATTCAATTCAATTTATATGCTATACATTATATACTTGATTTATAGTCTTGCTGCTGCATTAAAAAGGTTTACACTTAAATTGTAGTTAATGTAAATAATTCCTCTTACATTTTTCACCAAGTTTCTTGTGTGTTTTATTATTTTAATAATAATTTAGTAAATTTATATCTATGTATTCATTTGTTGCATTTAGTTTAGTTTGGTTTTAGATTTTGCTATCAGGACTGAAAAAGTTGGACCGGTGCACCCCTATCCTTATAGTCTTAATTACATGTTGTTGTTTTTTTTTTTTTAATTTTTAAATCCAGTCCAGTAACAAGGTGACATGCATTTATTAAATACACTGTATGTTGTGCGTTTGCCTGCTCTACAAACAGCCATTAGCAGTATTCATAGTTACAATTACCGAAGGTAGGTATGTAGAAGTGAGATGATTTTAGCACCTAGGGGTGAAGAAACCTCCTCGGTGGTCAGCAGGCCACATTACAGAAGCAACCCCCCCCCCCCCCGTCTCTTCTCATACTGACACAGCAACACTGGCTAATTTTGATGGCACTGCACGCAGTCTGTCTACAAGTAAACAGTGTAGCCCTTAGCTCATATTAGAACACCTTCAGCATCATATGCTCAGAGCTAAGCTAAAAATAGTCCTGACACCTATCTGATACCCAGTGATGCTTCATTGTTCACACTCCATTCACAGTGCACAGAAAAAAAGTCATGCAGGGAAAAGCCTTCAGATGTACCACACAATACCACCACTGCTGTATTAAAACAACATTCACTCAGATCCTCTTTTTGATCATGCACAGATTTGTTCATAAATAAATGATCAGGTCACGTATGGCATCGATGGAGCTGCTTTAGAAAGCCGGCGGTTTCTCTCATGAACAATTTCACCATATAATTCACTTTGCAATGCCATCTCCTGACACCAAGGCCATGTTGTATTTGTGCTGAATAATGGCGGCTCCGTTATTCTGTGTCAGAGTGCTGCTGTACGGTGCAACTGCTGTTGTAGAGGAGTAAATAATTTAGGCTTAACAATCAGGAGCATAATCATTCAGCAGCCTGATGGTTTCTACGCCCCTAACAAACATAGTCTGCCTTAAACCAGAGCTTTTCTCTGATCTGCAGCTCAGTGACGAACTGTGGTTAAATCACTGTACCACATCAGAGCCTAGTGCTGGTGGTGTTATGCTCATCGTACTTCTGCGTCTGCAGTTCAGTGACTGTTTGACTGGTCAGATTAATGCTGACACAATCAGATGAAATGCGGATGTGTGTGAGATGTGAGAATCTGAGAGTGAAGCAACGAATATAGAGCGAGCAAGTAAAGAGAAAAGCACTTTACAGGGATAAAAACAAGGTGTAGACTTTCAGTATAATGAGAAAATGGCGTAAGTGGGTAAATATAGAGGATCGAAGACAGGAAATGAAGAGAGTCTGCAGGGCAACTTAGTTGAGGTTAATTCAGGACGAAGTGTCACCGAAAGCTTTGCTTTAATAAAGATGGTGTAGGGTCAGGTACCCTCAGAGATGAATTATAAAATCTGATAAGACAACTCAAAGTATGTTTCTGTATTTCTACATTCCTGAAGAAAAAATATGACTTAAAAAGCTGCTGAATGTTATCATTTATGTAAACAACTTGCAAGGATACCAGAGCAAGCTGTGGCTGTGTTTTTGTTGATGGCCCCAGAAAAGACTTGGCTCACACTAACAGTCCTTCACAAACTCTGCAACTTGACCTGACATCTGGTAATCACTCAGGCAAACACCAACCAGCAAACTGATGCAAAAATCAGACTGTATAAACTTCATACACTATCTGGTACTCTCTTATTACTACTTTGCTAAAAACATGGCTAACTTTTTTACCACATTAATGACCACAGTACACTTGCTATCAAAAACTTTTTTTACACTACAGTGCTACATCTGCTGACTTCAGTGATGACACTAGTATAATTTATTTTTTTCCTGTCAGTGCATTAATTCTAAATCAAGTGATGGTTTGGTTAAGTTGGGCACTTTTTTTAGACAACATGACTTCCACATAGTCTGGAGTTGTACTGAGTGGGTTTCAAAGTGAAAGAGAGGCCATGAGCAAATCACACAATTACACCGTTACCATGCTTTAAAGTAAGGTTGTGTCTGAAATTCCATAGTAACATGCTGTTTAGTACACTAAAACAGTATGTTTTATGTTTTTTTGCATGTCCAAACCCTTAGTAGTACGTGAAACGCATACTATTTCCCGTGAAATATTACAGTATGCAAATGCTGGACACTACGACGGCATACATGATGACAATATTCATAACAGACATTCACAGACATCTCTAAGATCAAAAACACTTCAATTTAACTGTAAGTATAAGACTTCACTTTACTAGGTGTTATATTAGGGATGTTAACAATTAACTGTTAACTGACATTAAGCATTTTAACCGACTGACATTATTGGTTAAAAAAAATATTAATTAAACAGCTGTGCAAACTCAGAGGAGCAGCTTCACAGTTTAAGGAGAAAATCTGGTCCACCTTAAGAGAGTCTGAGATGGTGTTACAGATACAGGAAGTTGGCTCCGGCCTTGAGCGGAGGAGTTACAACCTCAAAGCATTAATTCACCAACAAATAAACTGTAGACACACTACTACAGCTACTTTCACAGCTCTAACGCCAACAACAACCTCACACTCACTGCCACACAGTCACAACACACAGTCTGTCAGAAACTCGCTACAGTTACGCCGTGCCGACAGATTGTATGTGTGTGGCTACGGGGAGCATAAAGCTTCAGCTAGAGCTGCTAACGTAGCACAAACATACACTGTTTGTCAGTCACTATCATTACGCCAGGCCGATACACTGTTGAAAACCTGCTCAACTGAACTAAATGAGTGGTGGAGAGTTACTGTAAAAGTGGCTGCATGTCCACGACAACACATGCAGCACTGTGGCTGCTACAGTAACTCTCCTGATGGTGAACTGGGGACAGTAAACGCAGCATCATGGCTGCTGCTGTCTCCCAGATGGGTGAACTGGAAACTCAGTTGTCTGTTGTGTTCATATGCTGCAGCTGCTGATGTAGACAGTTAATGGTTAATAATTGGTTAATGAGGGTCATTTATCAATATATATTTTTTTATTAGCATATCTACATAATATAGCTTTTAAAATTAGTTCAAACATTGATTCTCGCAAACCGTTGTTTTGATCACATGAGGCTGCTGGCACGGGTTACACGTCTTCAACCAGCGAGGAGGCTCTCAGGAAGTGATAATGTAAATTTCTCCTCAGTGCACCAGAAAAGATACATACTACTGTTAATTCGAAAGAAAGAAAAGAAAGAAAGATATTCCTTTATTAGTCCCACAGTGGGGAAATTCAGTTTTTCAATTCACACAAAACTATGTTGAACGATAGTACACTTTATTGAGTATGTAGTGCAGTTGTAAATTTCTCCACTGTGGGACTAATAAAGGATATCTTATCTTATAGTATGCAATTTTGGACAAAGCTTAAGAGTAATATTTTAAGGCTTTTTTCCCCATGCTGCTTCCTGTCACATGACCCATGTGTGATGGTTTTCAGTGCTCTGGAAGGTAACCTATTAGAGAATGTATCTACCAAGCAGAGTAAAAACAAAATGCGATTTAGCTCTGATCCTCCTCTTTCAGCTTTTTGTGCTCATTATGTAGAAATAAACCCCATGAGTACCCATCAAGGAGAAGGCAAGTCAAAACCATGTGACCAGACTGCAGCCTCAGCACTGCTCCGTTACTCCCCAACACACTGACTGCCTTTCCTCCTCTCAACAGCCACTTCCCATCCTGATGGGCGATCAGGAAATCATGACACATATATAGTCACCGTGCCTCCATGATGTTGAGGCCCACTAGTCAAATCATGTGACTCCTTTCAAACCCTGAAAACAATATAATGAGATCATCACTACCGTTTACAGGCTGGACAGAGCACACTTTAACAATAAATACAAATCGAATCTATGATGTTGTGAACAATTTCTAATATTAAATCAATAATAAGTAAAAAATAAGTAAAAGTTGTTCTTGAAGTTTCAGATCAAGTCTGCCAATACAGCGTACTAGCACAAGACAGAAATGATGCAGCATTTTATGTTAGATAAAAGGCAGATCTATCTAAATTGACATCCCTGTAAGACATAAATTGTTTTTTTGTCGCCGACTTCCGTTTGCAACTCATACACATCTGTTATTCGGGAAAGTGAAGCCAAAGAGGAGGCTAACACACTGTTAGCTAAGGAATTAACCTACCTTATGTGCAACGCTGCACTACGGATGATCGCGATAACGCTTCCATATCAGAAACCAGAATTAAAACGGGGCTGTCCGCATACACCAATCCAAACAATCCCGTCTGGTGTGTCCGATGTTAACTCTTTTATTTGACACTGTAACGTCATGCCTGCTCCCCGACGACGGAGGCTAGCTTAGCTTAGCAACCGGCAAAGTGACAGCATCGGTTTGGTTAAATCTCTGCTGTCATTTAGTACACAAAAGCTAGCAACGTTACTATGCAATAGAGGAAATACAACCTGACATTTACTAGGTTGATGTGATCGTTGTCTGATAACAATCACGGCCCTAAATTAGCTGTTTTGACAGCTGAGTTTGCGTTAGTTAGCTAGCTGCCTGCTTGCTGACATCTTGACAACAAATGGCATAAATCACAAGACGTAAGTCGGTTGCCTCTTTCAGCACACAGACAACCGAGTCAGTGGCATCTAACTGGGCTATCTAGGCTAGAAAATTAACTTTGCTTTGGCATAATTTCACAAAAGCCACCAAATTAACGACATCTAGCTGTATCTTTAGCATGCTAGTTTGCCAGTTAGCTACGATGGATGGATTATGGTAAATACGTTGCTGGGTTAGCTTGTCAACTCATGTGATCTTATCACCAAACAAGTAATTTATCACCTACAACAGTATTCTCTAGCAATTTCATATGCAATACATCTCATACTTGGAAACAAACGATAAAAACAACCTAGTATTAGCCATCTGTTAGCGAGCTAGCTTCGTTAGCTTGCCAATTAGCTGACTCTTGGCAAACACAGGCGAGCTAAGCTGCTCCAAACGTTTCATGATTGAAATCCCAGTGTCTCTCCGGTGATCACAGTGTATGAATGAGTGTGATCAAGTGTTCCCTCTTTTCTGTCCTTACCAGAAGTTACGTCTTTTGAGCTTTGTGATCTTGAGCTGTTCAGAAGAGGAATGCAGGTTATCCTGGCTCAAGTATGATCTGCCTATCCAAGATGGCTGCTCACGGCACAGGGTTTCCTCCGCTGTATACAATGGGCTTCTGGGACAAAGAGCATCATATGCGGCGATTTGCGGTGAGTGCATCGTTTGGTGGTAGGCAACCTCACCTGTACAGGTGTATTCATGCAAACTGTGCTGCTTGGTATACCACTTAATACTGATGAAGTACCATATCAGACTATGTACCAGTGCTAAGGTGTGAGATGTGATACAGAGAATATGTTCAGAGAGTTGATTACACCTGATAGGCCTGGGTTCAGAGGATACTGTGCACTGCTAGAAGACTTAGAAGACCAGATCAGCCTGATTCTGAGGCTATGTTAGGGTACCCTAGTAGATCCATCTAATCCAGTGTATGCCAGAAAAAAGTCTCTTTATTATTTCTCTGGATTCCTTTGACAAAAAGTTTATTCAAGTTGCAGCTTTTGAAATGTGAGTATTAGCTGTCTCTCTGATGGGCAATTCTTTTTGACTTTTTTCTGAAATTTAAGATTTATACATTTTACATTTAAGTCAAGTCATGTCAGTTTTATTTGTATAGCTCAAAATCACAAATTTGCCTCAGGGGGCTTTACAATCTGTACATGAAACAACACCCTCTGTCCTTTTAAAAAAACCTGGGAAAAAAAAAAAAAAAATGGTAGAAACCTCAGGAAGAGCAACAGATGAGGGATCCCCCTTCCTGGGTGGACAGACAATCCACATGTTAAAACTTAAAAAATACAATATAAAATACATATAATGTGAACATATGTGAGAAGGTAGATCCAGGAGAATGTCAAGCAGTTTCCTGGTGTCGAAGAACAGATGGTCAGAGCAACACGACCTCCTCTCCACATCAAATAGATAGAGCCAGAACAATGATTTACAACATTTACAACGATTAGTCAAGAATATACTCAACAGATCAATCGATAATGATATTACGCATCAGTGGCAGCCTTAGTATCAGTGGTGGATGTATTAGGACAACAAAATTACTTATTTTAATCTAAACACACATGTTGCTGAATGTATTGGGTTATACTACAGGCCTGCAAAGCTTTGCTCATCATGCTAATTAAAAAAAAAAAATGTTATTATATTTTTGTTGATATACAGTATGATGTGGTGTTGTACACTTGTCAAGTTTTGGGTGTTGGATGAGCAGGATGACGGTGCCAGAGCTGGTGTGTCAGCGATGGACTGGCCGGACAACCTTGCTGAGAGTGCCAGCAGCAGCCTCAGCAAAATAGACTGGGCAGCTATTGAGAGGATGGTGGCAGCGGAGGACGCTTGAGCTCAAGTAGATGGTATACTGGTAAACATTTTATGTGCCTATTGCATATACTGAAATTCAGAAGCATTTTAAAGTATAATAGGAATTATAATTTAGATATGTTTGATAAATTAGATATGATCAGAAGTGATATTAAATATTTCAAGGCAGATCTTTTTTTAAATTGGTTAATAAGTTGTCCTACAATATATTATATGTCATGTAATCAATTTCATTTTCATAAGCTATAATTTGTTATAGAATTTGCACTGACATCTGTAGTAATGTCCTCTTCTTGAAAATCTAGGTTTGTGTCATTTGTGTGTAAAACTTTCTACATTTATGATTTATTTTAGTACAGACTGGACAGTTTCAGTTACTAAATATATGGATTCAAGCATTTCAGAGTGGTTTCCTGTCATTTTCATTGTTGTCATTCCTGTAGCCTGAGAAAGCTGCCCACTGGATCACACAAGCATGTGTGTTAATATCTGACATATTTTTTATAATAATATGTTAGCCATTCCCATGCTCACTAATGTAATGAAAGTTGTCGCAGCAATTTTTGGGTTGATACTATTTGTTACACAGATTTGGTGCTAAATTTAACTATTCTTTTAACCACACAAGAATTGACAAAAATGGTTAAAAATCCCACCAAAATACCACATTAAGACACCAAAACCTTTAGGAAAGCCATTAAAAAAGCCATACAGTTTTTGAAATTTGGAGATTTCTTAAATTTAAACCAAAAAAAAAAAAAAAAAAATACAATTCATGTTGAGCACGTCTGTGTTGGAAACTGCTCAGAAACTCCCTTGTTGTTAGTATACCTATATGAATGAATACAATTTGGCTCACTGAATCCACAAGCATGGGTACCCATAGAACCCATTTTCATTCACATATCTTGAGGTCAGAGGTCAAGGGACCATTGTGAAATGGCCATGGCAGTTTTTTCCTTGCCAAAATTTAGCCTAACTTTGGAGTATTATTTAGCTCCCGTCCCAACAAGTTAGCCAATGGATTCCTTACGTTGTCTAGTTTCATGTGATACGACTATTTTCACTCTAGCTTTCAGACTGAGCCTGCTACAGTCTCTAAAAGACAGTGAAGTCTCAGCTGGCCAGGATGGACCACCTCTACAGGTGCAAGGGACAGAAATAAGGAGTTTTCCAGCCGGCAGAGAAGAGATAGGGACATCGACTGTGGATTTAATGGTTATCAGTAAACTGTATGCAGTGGTGGAAAAAAGTACTCAGATCTTTTGCTTAACATAAAAGTCGGAATACAGAAATGCTCTGTTACGAGCAAACGTGATGCATTAAGTATATGTTACATTAGTGGATTATAATTATGATGCATTCATGTGTAAGAATCACTTCAGTGTTGCAACTGGTAAATACAGCGCACATTTTAATGATTTTAATGAAGACCCTGAATGCGCCTCTGTTGCCCTGGTAACTAATTGAGGCTGAACGCTGCGATGTAACGTATATACCGTATTATACCGTATGTTCAAACAAACTTTCTGGAAACTCATATTGCTGTGGATTTTGTTGCTGTGGCTATATCTCATTTTGTCGAGGAGAAATTACTAATTTCTAAAGCAAGCTATCTAGCAGTCAGTGTTTGCATAAGGTAAGTAAACAGCTAGCTTTTTAGCTAACTCTCATCAATCTGATCGAGCTGCACTTGGCTGTCTAAACTGACAGCTAGCATCACTTCAACATTTTGTTTCTTTGGTCTGTTAGTTGTCAATACATCAGTATTTTTCTGAAGAAAGTTGAGTGTATTTTGGATGTTGGTTTATTGGCACAGTGGTGGAAGAAGAGCCTTTAACTGTTAGTTATGTAGAAATAGCAATGCTACAATCTACTGCAAGTAAATGTTGCATTTTACTTAACTAAAGATATTATCAGCAAATTTAGTCAAAATCTAAAGTAGTAATCATACAGATTGGCTTCTTTCAAAGTTTTAGATCATATTATATATAATTGGATTATTAATACTGATTCGTCAACATGTAAGCTGCATTTAAATGTTTCATGCTGTCCAGCTGAAAACAGTTATCAACGTTGTATATTGTTTGGTAGTTTAATCTTTAAAAATGCATCATATTTTATAAATGCATCATGTTAAATAAGCTGCGTAAAATATTTATCTGTATAGCTGTCAAATAAATGCAGTAAAGTAAAATATACAGTATTTTCCCTAACATGTAATAAAGTAGAAGTATTAAGTGCCAGACATTATTATATGTAGGGAGTACATTTACAGAGGGAACTTTCCCTCCAATTACTGTGATTTCATGCTTCTGTTATTGTGGGTGTGTGTTTATAGTTCTAATTCAGCTATTGACAGGTGTGCTGATTTGAACCGCTTCCTGGACCAGGGGGACATTATCGTATGTGTTTGGTGATATGATGAACCTGCCCAATCCACTGAACTCCGGACAGGCTGCTTCCGTCCTGCACCAAGGACCTCAAAATGCCATGCAGCCAGGTCCTCTATACAGCCAGGCAGGTGCTTATAGCCAGGGACAGGTAAGATACTAGGTTTAAATTAGGGATACGTATAGGAGTTTTTGCAACACCTGAATCAAAAAAAGACACTTATCAGTCAGAAATGAAAGGATGAACCAATTAATCAATTAGCTGATAGTCAACTGTTTAGATAATATAATGCAAGTAACAATGGCCATAATTCACTGGTTAGCTTTTAAAATGTGAATACTAGCTGACTTTGTGGATATTTTGGGGTCTTGGACTGTTGATCAGACCAAAAGGAAAAAGTGAGCTGTCAACTTGGGCTTTTGAGAATTGTGACATGCTTGTTTTTTGGGCTATTTTCTGAAATTTTACATTTTTACGTTTAAACGATTAGTCGAGAAAATACTCAATACATTAATCGATATTGAAAATAATCATTACTTTCAGCCCCAGTATTAATGGTGGATGCATAAAGGAAAACAAAATGACTTAACGCACTCTGTTATCCCACATGTTGTTGAATGAATTGCGTTGTACTACAGCCCTGTAAAGCTCTGCTCACCACGTCATATCATTTTTCTGTTAGAAATCTCATGTGCCTCCCACTTCCTCTCAGAGGCTTGAAGACATGATTTTTATTTTTTCGTTAAATTGAAAAAAAAAAAGTTCTGTTTAATTTAAATGCTCCTAAATTGGCTACCTTTGTTTCTAAAGCTTGGACAAAATAAAGCTTCGAAAGCTTTTTCTAAATAATGGTGTCCTGCAAGTCTGCTTTTGCACATTATTATTCATTACTTTTTATAGGGTTGTAATCTAGTAGCTTTGTTGTCGGAGAATGATATCAATGCTGCAACAGTTATAGCTGTAAAGAAAAAAAAATACACAAATCTATTGCTGTTGTAGCTCATCTGGTAGAGTGGACCCCATGTACCAAGGCTGAGTCCTTGGGTTCAACTCCAGCCTGGCGCCCTTTGCTGCATGTCATCCCCTCTCTCTCCCACTTCAATCTATCACTTTCAATAAAGATTAAAAAAGCTCCAAAAATATAATAATGTAAAGAATGTATAAACTGTCTGCATCAGAGTCACAGTTGTCAGCTCTAGTGCACCTTATAATAATTGCAGGTTAATTAGATCAGTAAACCAGCGAGATTGTCCAGGTTTTCTTTTAGTGATACAGCCAAGACAGGTGACACCATGGCAACTTGTCTAACCACTTGCTCTCTGTGTTTGTGTTTCCAGTATAACAATATAGTGGTGATCCAGCCCTATACAGTCCTGAACCAGAGCCTGTGCCCTGTTGGAGTGCTGTATGTAGCACACATACAGTATGAATGGAAACAAACATACAGGAGTTTACTCAGATATTGAGCTTCTGTTTGTATCTTAAATCATGTTCTTTCTGTTATCTAAAGTATCTCTGTGTCTCTTCATCTGTGCAGGAGTGGAGAGCTGGTTTATGGTGTTCCAGAAAATTTTCCTGCCATTTTTACCTCTGCTGCTCCACCTCCACCACCTCCACCGCCGATCACTTTCAATTCAAAGTAAGTGAGCACTGGCCAGTTTTTATCAAAACATACTTTGCCAGCATAAAAATTAGTCTTTTTAAATGGATTTTAATGTACAACACTGCACAGACATGGATGCATTTCTCCCCTGTCTCGCTCGTTTTTTTTCTGTATTTTCCCACAGAAAGAGAAGACGTGTAAACGCGCAGGATAGTCGGCCATACGTGAAAAAGCCGCCGAATGCCTTCATGCTGTTCTTGAAAGAGCAGAGGCCAGTTTATATGAATAAAATGCAAAACACTGGGACTGCATGGGTCAACAAGATCCTGGGGGAGAAAGTAAGAGCACAACATCATGACGGTCTGCTAAAAGATTCTGCAGACATGCTTGTTCTTTGATGAAAAGCACTGTGGGACATTGTGGAAGCCTGCTGTCATTAATATGGATCTGTGTGCATATTTGTGCATTGACAAATATGTTTCTATGCTCCTGTTTATACCTGAGCCCTGTGATCTGGCAGCTGGGATCGGCCCCAGCTCCCCAGCCACCCTGAATAAGATAAACAGTTACAGATAATGTTCATACCTGTAGTTGTGTCAGCTTGCTGACAGTGTGTTGTCATCTGTCACCAGTGGAAGTTGCTGTCCAAAGAGGAGCAGGCGAAATATTATGATGAGGCAGACCGAGAAAGACGGCTCCATGCCCAGCGGTACCCGGACTGGTCCGCCCTCGACAATTACGTATGTACACTCTGCTGACAAGGAATTATGAAACAAAGTCACTGAAAAGAGTCTTGTTTATCAGCTCATATCAGATGGAAAGTCTAAAATGTGTTTGTTTATGTGTAGGGTCGGATGTGTAGGATGAACAGGAGCAAGGCCTCCAAAATGACTGATGGTAATATTATTTCTGTGAATCAGATTCAAGTGAAATGGGATGAAAACTGTCTTATGTTGCAGATTGTCAAAGTACATAGAATGAGAAGCAGTATCTTTTACCATGTTTTTAAAAGTCTTAGTGGATTGATCAGTGGTTTTATTTGCAGCATCTGCATTGACATCTGGAAAGGTCACACAGCAAGCAAAGGAGAAGCCTGTGACCGTGGCATATGTGACGGAGCCGTCCACCTCAAGAAAAGATGCGATTGAGGCTCCTGACACACAGTCAATCATGATAGAGCCCTCCTGCTCAACAACAGGTGTGACAGTGGCTCCTCACACACAGTCATGTGTGATGGAGTCCTCCACCTCAGTGGACTCCAACGTCTTGGCCAAAGAACTGTCGATGGTGGGAATGCTTGAGCAGCCTGAAATGTCTCCTCCCCCCATGCCACAGACTCAGCTGCACATTTCTGAAGTGGCTGAAAGTCAAACAGCCGAGCCCGACTACTTTGCCTTGCTGGAAGATTCAAGGATGATGTTGTTTATGGATATGCTTGAGTCTCCTTTCCCTGCTCCAAAGACTCAGACTTACTAAAATGTTTTATCCTCTGCTGATGTATTCTAAATAGCTTGTCAATCTTGTTATTTTTATTTTATTTAAAATAATTGGTTCAGTGTTCAGTGGTTCAGCATGATAACATTCAGTAATACATATACATATACATAAATTTTACACATAAGCAGAGGATAAACATTTTAGCAGTAGTAGTAGTAGTAGTAGTAGTAGTATTTTAAGAGGGGATGACATACAGCAAAGGGCACCCCATTTTTATAAGATAAAAAAAATAAAATATGAGAGGTAATAAAGAAACTAAATAAGTCTTAAGATTGATGTAGATACAGAGGAGAATATAAGGAATATACAGCAAAACATAATATAACAATAATAATTAGCAGAGGAGGGAAAAGGAAAAAAAGATCTGCAACACAACAATGTCTATTTTTCAAACATTTGTCAAATTTTTGCTTTCTTTTTGTTCATTTGAACATCCATACTGCAGAGGAATTAAATAAATAAATAATTAAATGAAAGCCAGGTTCATATCTGTTAATGTGTTAAGTGGAAAAAAATGCCTTTTGCTTTCAGACAGAATTACACATTTGCTCCATGCAAACAACCAGCTTCCAGTTTCTGCTCCACCAGTGCTGCCACTTTTACTCAGATTTTATGAGCTGGTATGGGCCACAAGTTTTGTTTATGAAGTGTCTGTCTGTCTGAAAGTAATAATGTTATTATATAAATGTCCAGGAGTCAATATTAGCTTACGTTCTATGTAGTATCTGCCCAGTTCTTCTATTTCTGTTGAATTCTATTTATTTATTTCTATTTATTCACACATTTTCAAATGTACGTAAAGCACTCTCTTTCAGCTGGCCTACTGTTTAACACAGTTTAATTCATTCATCACCATCATGTGAATCCCAAGTCATTTTAATTTGCTCTGACTATGTATAACGTGACACTCATGGTGTGTTTTAGTACGAAAAAAAATCAAGTTCAAAGCATTTTTCTTTTGAAAAATATGAAACATTTTAATACAGTAATTCACAACATTACATGCTTTCACTGTACAATATTTCTTACAATCCTACATAGAACCACATGCAGTGTGTTTCCCAAGCGTATAGCCTGGAGACAGCAAACTAAAAAAATATCTTCAATTTTGCAAAGTGAATAGACTTTAAAAGAACATACTGCACGACAAAGACTTGATCTTGATCTTTAACAGAGATAATTGACTGATGTCTTACAGTACAAGTGGATGTTATAAATCTGAAGTCTGTGTGTATCTGCATTGCTGATACAAGCTGAAAGCTTTTTATGAACTGACCTTATTTCTCTAAGAAAGCTCTTTGTTTCATGGTGGCAGATGTCCCGTAGTATCCCGTATATTGTACTATATTTGAGTGGCTGTGCAGAAAAGTGTACTGATGACTGCAAGCTGCTACATCATTGTTTTGCTCAAACGTAATCACAGGATTATTTTTGCCATCGCTCTGACTGTAAGTCCAAGCTAACAATGTGACAAAAGCTACAATTTCAAGGTGTTCGCCAGTAACACCACACTGAGTAAAACTCTCAATCAGCCCTAAACATGAGCAGCTAAGAGAAGAGCTGTTGTTCCCACTCATAGTCCACTGGTGTTATGTTCCTCCACATCACAACCACATCCTTAGCAGCAAGAGGCTGAACAGTGCACAGATGTAGTGCAGTGTGCTCGGGTGCCAGGAGGAGGCTCTGTTACATAGGTCTGAGTCACAGCAGTGGATGCGCACCCCTGGCAGCTCGTGCTGCTGGCAGTGTCTGGATGTGGCACAGCCGCTGGTCAGGACCATACCCAGGGTTGCTGGAGGGACAGGAGGAGGGGAAGGGGGAGACAGCCAGTCAGAGGAGAGTGACAAGCTGGTGTTCAGCTCAGCAAGAAAATAAGCACAAGTAAGCACCAAATACTGCAAGTGTGTAATGAGGGAGACACTTAGTGATCTTAAAGGCACACTCCACAGAGTACTGTATGTACACTTTGTACTGTCAGAAGCAATAACTTAGATGGACATTGCCACAAACATATTTAAGGGGGGCATCCCAGGCACAAACATTTTCTATGTCAATTTTGAGATTTTTAACTATTTTGCAAATTTAGCAAAAGTCATCTTTGCAGTATATGATTAGGGGTCTCCATTCTGTTGGAAGGATGTTTTAAATCTTATTTTTATTGTCTTCCTGTCAGATTGGAGGTGGAACCCCTCATAACATCTGTCTTTTTGGCTGAAATACACCAAGCCTTTGAGACCATGTTCCAGGAGTCCAGCATCTCTGATGGTCAGTACTGCTTTCTTTGATATCCAAAGCACCTTTTACCCATGGTGTAATGTTCTAATATCCACAGATACCCTCCTGGAATAGATCTTCTGTCAGTTGTTAAGATGTGATAATATTGTTAAGGGGAGACACTGTAGGCAAAAACATTATTTTTCATGCACTGGTCATTTTTGAGATTCTGGGGCTATTTTACTTCATAATATGTCTTCTTTCAAACAGAAGGCATCCAAAACAGACATTTAGGTGCTTATTTTTTCTATTTGCGTCAGTATATTTCTCTTAAATTTACTAAAATTTAGCACTCAATAATGCCTCATTTGCACATTTAAAGGTCTTATTTATAATATTTTTATGTAAATGAATATTTTTATATAAAAATCAAAACCCACAGAGCTTTTATAACAGTGCCAAATAAAAGTATGGCTTTTCCTGAAAAGAAAAAACGATTATGAATCAGAATTAATCATTTTTAACAATTTGGCGGGTCCAAAATTAATGTTTTGTTTATCTCTGTGGAAGATATGAGATGTTCGGTTCCCACTTCTAGCAAGGCTTGTGAGCCAACAGTTAAACAACACTGGTATCATGTGGTATCTCTGGGTCATCAGTTAGTGTGGAAGAAACGGATAAATGGCTGAGATTGACGGTGAGCGTCCGGCAACAACTTGCAACGAATGTGACATCTAGTGGCTGAATGTTATTGATAGCACCTTTAAACATAAAATTTCAGAAAACTTGTATTGCAAAAAATAATTTCCTTAATGTAAGTAATCAACTGGGGAAGTTTTACAGTATATTAATTAAAACTTTAACGTATCCACTTGTAGTGTCTCCCCTTAAATGGGAAAAAAATACAACATATACAATTTTAGAATCATCAGTTAACCTAAATTGCATGTCTTTGGACTGCAGGAGGAAGTCGGAGTTGCCAGAGAAAACCCACGCTTACATGGGGAGAACATGCAAACTCCACACAGAAGGTGAGAGTGCTAACCACTGCACCACCATGCAGCCCTAGATTTTAAATATTTGAGGTAATTCTAAGTAAATGGGAGTCACACTTCAGCTTCTCCACCCTGTTCAGTTGTAGTTTCTATATTGACATTTTACTGATCACTTTTGTAGCAGTCAGCCTTTGTCAGGCCATTAAATAGACATTTTCAGTGCTAAAAACACCACGGATGTGGGTCAACAGGGGCCTACTACACCCATTAGTAGGTTTTATCATCTATTCACATGGTAGATCACTGAGAGAAGGCGACCTCAGTAATTATGACAGGAGCAGAAGCCAAAGTCAGGCGTAGTATAGATACATCTTAAAAACTCCATATAGGGTGGAGGAAACCAACAACATGTAGTTGTCTTTGTGTTCACAAGCATTAAGTTTCGTAGTTTTAAGCCAAAACATTATGTTGTTGCCTAAAACTTAAAAAGTTGTACTTTTGCTGCCTAAACCTAAAGAAACCTTTTTGTTTGTGTTCAAAACTACATGTTACGTGTTGATTTCAAGTTGAACTTTCACTTACAACGAAGTAGATGTAGCAGGCCCCTACTGACCCAAATCTATAGTGCTTATAGCGACCGATAATGCCGATTTAATAGCTTGGTAACAGTTGAATCGGGTGCCAGCTGGTCATTTATAATCCCCTAAAGCTAAAAATCAAGAGTGATCAGGTGTTATAGGTGAAGCCAGTCAAGATTTCTTTTTTGCCTATCCAGAATCATTTCAGTTAAGTTATCGGTTGAAAGGAGCAGAAAAGTGAGAGGACATTGCCTAGGAGAGAAGGGCACTGGACTGGTCATGGTTTAAGGACAGATGTCTTATATCTGAGGACAAAAGGGGAAAAGATCTCTAAGACTCTTACAGAACTTCACCAGCATCTGTTAGATTTGGGTTTGGCGGGGTCACACAAAGATTAACAGGCTGACCGGCCACAGATTACTGCCAAGACGCCGCTTCAAGATTCTGTCTGACAAGTGCTTGTCATACTGATTCTGACGGGCCCTCGTCAGTCCTTTTCTGAGCTCGCTGTCTCTCCAAGCAAATGGAAAAGGTGCCTCATCAGCCCTTTCAACATGAGCGGATCCTTTAAGACATCAAGCGAAGGAACAGCTGGATCTTCCACGCTTCCATGGATATCAGCAGAGCCACTCATCTGACCATCACTCTCCTGTCATGGGTGTCCACATCCTCCGTTTGATTTCACATCAAACAAGGGATAATTTATAATTTACTCATCAAAGCACACTAAAGTAGGGTTATGTAACTAACTATCCTCTCAGTGCAAGGAGTAATATAATATTCACATCAGCGGACAAAGAACATTAACATGAAAGTATGATTAAAAATGATTATGCCAATGTCCAGTGGCACGCCAGAGTGAATTCATCATGACTTAATAGTCTTCCACTCCACCATGAATATTCCTCAGATGCATTAGCTTGTGCTGAGTTAGAGGATGAAGAGGAAATTCTGTTTATTAGTCATTAAATATTGGTCATGTGGTTTACTCACTGCTCTCTGTCTTGATGCAGAAGCGGTGTTTGAAGCCTTTGTGTGAGTGGGTGCAGGTGATGACCTCTGGGTTGGAGCAGCCCACGTCCACATACCTCTGGCCCTGGATGATGTTGCAGCCATAGCACTGCAGCCCCTGGACTGCATTTGACACATGGGACAGCACATGACAACTTGTTAGGGTGCAATTTAAGATGATGTGCATGTAGAACCACTGGAGTGCATAAGCAATGTCACCTTTATGCTAATTCTGGTCTATAAAAGGAATAGCATGCATAGATACTATATGCACTGCAGGCAGGAGATCCACATAGGGCCCCTGAGAGCTCCTCACACCCCCCATTATGATTATCAATATAAATGTGTAAAGATTTAATTTTAATATAAAAAGAAAAGTGATTTGAAAATTGAAATTATTAGCCTTTTACTTCATTCTGCATCCAGGTAAAAACCCTTTAGTAGGGGAGGACATCTGGATATGTGGAGTGTAGATAAAACAACATCAAGACTAAAAAACTGCATCAAATGAGTTGAAACCTTTATTGCCCTGATGGAAATTTGTTCTACACAAAAAGCATAAAAGACAAGAAAACATCAACAACCGTATAGGACATCACATAATATAACATACAGCATGAGCGTCATAAAAAGATTGTAAAAATGTGGGTCATATTAGGTTTTATCAGCTACCTTTGCAACAGAGCATTATACTTTTTTTTTTTTTTGCATATTATTCCCCTTAATTTGCTCTGGAATAGGGCTGGTGCATCAAAATATTTGGCACCACATTAAATAAAGCTGACTGTTTGATTGCTAGAAGACTTCCAAACTAATCAGACCCACCTATCTTGCTACTAGTCTTATTGTTGCTTCAGAGCTAAAGTTTTCTAAATTTAAACCCGAACAGGGACTTGACTTTGATTCAGCCAAGACTCGAAATCGATATCAATAACTTCTGATTCAAATTTAAAGGGACAGTGGAGTCCACTTCCAGGGATCTGTTAGGAGAAGTGAGAGTGCAAAACTGTCGTACCGTCAACTGCCGTCTGATTTCTGTTGCTCCTGAAGTATTGTTATTATGGTAAAGACGTCATCTGAACGAGGCGAACGGCTGTACCAGGGTTTTGCACTTGGCGGCTCACGTTACCGCAGGGAGGAGTGAGCGGAGGGACACTCAGTTAGTTGCAATCTGCAACCACACCACTAGATGCTGCCAAATCCTACACATTTACCTTTAAATTATCTTTGTAATAAAACGGAGATATTGACTTAATTTACGGCATCAAAGTACTTCTTGCTGAAATAGAATCTTTCAGTTCAACTGAAAACAGTATCTTGCATAGTACTTCAAGAGAAGTACATCTCAAAGGCCTCAAGATTCCCCTAAACATGTCACAGTGCAAACAAGGACTCTTGCTTTGTAGTTTGACATTTGTTCATCATTTTGATGGTACTCGACTCCCTCTTCTCTTCTCTTCTCTTCTCTTCTGTTCTCTTCTCTTCTCTTTTAAGGGTGAGTCACCCTCAGTAGTACACCCCATCCCAAGCTGTCTGCCTGCCAGCTCCAGCTTGTGAACTCAAAGCTGTGTCTCTACCACTCAGCACCCTGTAAGTGGTGTGGTGGAAGCTACAGGGCACAGAGAGGGACTCGACAGGGACTAAATCAACATGCAGCTAGATTATGCTGTTTGCTTTTCCATCTCAACCGATGCCTAAAAATTGTAATGATCATTTGCCAAGATAGGCTTGGTCCCTGCATGTGCTGCTAAAAAGGAGCTGGCCCACACTGGATCGTCATATAATGGGGAATTTAAAGCACATCTTTATAGAAATAAAGACTTCTTTCATCTTTAGTTCCCTCTCCTCCCATGTCACTGTCTCACTGTCTAACTCTCTCAAGAAGCTAAGCCTAAACAGAACAAATCCACCAGAGCTTAAAGGGATTGTCCGTGAATTCAGACCCCTCACACACCTGTACTTGACCTCCAAAATCCCACACACAAGATGGAAGATCAGCTTTGGCTGAAACCAATCTTGCCTCTTTATCCGTGCAGGCCCGTGGATGGAGGGCGGCCGCCAGCCTCTCGCTGCCGCCACTGCTCGGTTAAATAGCCACACCAAAAGCTCTGATGGAGCTTTCAGGAGCAAACTAATCCCAGGCAAATGCTCTTACAAAAATCACTTTGGAAATCTGCTGGAATCAATGTAAAGCCCCACAGGACAGAAAGCACATGCCAGCCTTTAGGGGCTGTGTCCTCTGCTTGTGATACCTCATGCAGTCAAAGCTCATATAAATACTGGAGTATGTCATCAGAGCTGGTAATGGTTGTGGAAATACAAAGCAGTGGAATGCTCATTTACATCTGGCAAACAACCTGATCTATCAGTTCATTGTGTTATTACATGAAACACAACATTTGTCAACATAATGAGGCCGTATTGGAAAGGCACTCAGCTTTTATGGCCCGATGCTATTTATTATAACCAGATTCTCTCTCAGTATGCATTGCAAATGTTGATTAACTCTGAATATATCAAAATCTATTGTGACCTAAATCAAATCTTATCAATTATTGGTACTAAGCACATTTAACATGCAAATTTGCTAGTAGAGCTCTTCTGCATTTCAACGCTGAGCCAGTTACATTCATTACACTATTATATCATGCACTGTGCATTTTTTATGTGAAATGTTTTAAGAGGAAGACAGCTGGAAAGAAAAAGTAAGCGGCATAAGCGGACAAACAAAAAGGATTTTAGGGATTATCATAAGAACATTTGGATTTAATTTAGGAAAGGTTACCACTGCTCGTCTGTCTCATTACATTTAGTTATGTCTGTAAATAAAGAGTTGCTCAAAATGAGCTTTTAGAACATATTAGAGACTAATTATGAATGCAAGATGATTAATCAAGCACTATGTAATACAAAATATGTGTTCAATAGTTTTCTAACATGGTATTAAGTCCAGAATTTCTGTTGAATTTTAAACAGAAACAACATGAATTTGAAAATAAGATACTTATTTTATAATTGCACTGCAATTATATTTACGTCCACCTATGTGTTGCCTCATGGATGCTGCCCTATTGATCATCATTAGTCTGCCCAGGAGCTCACCTCACCCTCTGGTGAGGAGCTGGGATCAGAGGTGATCTGACTCAGACCAAACACCGAGATATGAATCAAGCAAAGCAGCACAACATCGCCCCAATTCCTTCTTATTTGGCCCCGAGTGGAACAAAGGTTGCAGCCAAGTCGAATCAGGTCAATTGTTATTGCTCTGTGGGGAAATTTAGTCTGCCACCTATGGATATCGCCTATTGTTTGGAGGCATAGATTTGAACTCCCGGGTCAATTACGTGTAGAACAAAAGGCATATTTATTGGAATCACCATTCATCATGGTTGTTTATTATATTAACGTGAGCCGTCCAGCTGGTTCAGGTCTGCAACATTCACTAGACTATTTTCTATAACTGCTGTGCTGTTTTAATATATTGCAAATATTTAGAGTTGCTCTTTTACAGTAGTTTCACCGTATTTCTATACTTTAATATATACAACATATTACCTGTATGGCTGTAAATGATGTTATTGATTACTTTGCCTGTAAAAGGCTGTTTTGAGTTAAGATTATTGTACAAACACATGCATTTATCTCCATGCACTACAAACTGTAATAACATAATACATCCTACTCACCCTGTTTCAAGCAGAGTGCCCAAACCAAGATAAATCCAAGCCCATACACCAGCCAGGTATGTAAAGTCATGGATGCAGCACAGTAGTGATAGTCAGAGTCAGTGCTGGAGGAGACAGAGCCAGAGATTTCCTCTGTCTCTCATCTAAAAGTCCACCAGAAACAGACAGAGAGAGAAACCTAAAGCAGAGATCCTACTTTCCAAAGCCAGAGCAGCCCGAGTGTCTCTCTCCAGCCCAGCCTCAGTGGAGCTCACGCAGTGCGTGAGTTAACTGCCAGTGAGTGTCCAGCGAGAGGGGGAGCCAACCATCCAGGCAGCCAGTCAGTCAGCTCAGCATGCAGCCAGTCAGGTAAAGAGACGAGGGGGAGGAAGATGAATGGGTGATGGAACTAAATAAATGAATGTCTTCCTCAGCGGTATCCTCGCGTCCTGGGTAGGTTTGATCAGGAAAAAAAAAAAAAGATAAAAAATCTTCTCTCATGTCACCCCCTGCAGAAAAAACCTGAAAGAACCACTTTCTGTCATCACAGAGGTGAAAACAAATAGGAGTGTGGTCCTTTTCCAGTGGAGGGAAAAAACACATCAATCAGGATTAATTCCTGATTGATAATTCATTGCTTCTAATAATAGCCCTATCACAATGTGTTAAAAGCCCCGGCGCTAAATGGGATGGCACACCAGGGGGCTGTAGGTTGGTGTGTACGTGAGTGTGTGTGTCTCAGGAGCATTGCCAGAGGACACACACAAACACACACACACCATCCCAATAGGGCAGGTTATCTCTGCTCTGTGCATCAGTGTGCTTGCACACTGGGGAGAAAATTCTATCTAATCAAGAATTAAAGAGTAAATCCTTTCTTAGAGACTGTAATGCCAGAGGATAAGGCAGGCTTTGCGGTAAGCTCTCTTTCCCTCCCCACCCAAAGCAACATATGGTCCAGCCTGATAGATGGCTGCCAGCGATCGCTGTCATTCACATTAAGACATATTTAGGGTGGTGGGTGCAGATATTTCCCACTTAAGTTCTTGATTACAGCAGAATGCATCATTTACAAAACAGACAATGCCTAATCATGTCCTGCAGTTCATCTTTTTGTCATGTTCTTGCACACACATACACTGTGCATATGTGCCTCTTTTTATTTGTAAGTGTGTGCAGCTGTGTGTGAGTTGTCTCTTCTCGCTGTGCTTTTTATTCATGAGTCACTGTTTGTGTGTGAGTGTGTGTGAAAGGAAAACAGGGCGAGAGAAGAGAAATGTCAGCAGTGTGAACTATCTATGTGAAGCATATGGTCGGTAGAAGTGGTCGTGTGTGTGCACGAGGAGGTGAGGGAGGAGAAGATGCTGTTCTAAGCTTAGCTTTAAAGAGGACCTATTGTGCTTATTTTCAGATGCACATTTGTATTTGAACAAATATGCTTTAATGTGGAAAAAACACTTTTTTCTCGTACCGGCTGTGCTGTAGCACTGCTTTTCACCCTCTGTCTGAAACGCTCTGTTTGAGCTCCTCCCCTCCCGAAAGACCAGTAGATTGGTCAGCCGGCCCACTGTTGTGATTTGAACAAAACTCTTCAGACTCTGCTCCACTCAAACTGGCTTTGAGGGCACGGCAAACTAGCCATCAGGCAGGCATTATGCAAATGTGTTACTTGGTGACGTCACCACGTTACAGAATTAAAGGCGAGATTTCAAGCGAGGCATTTCAGGCAGTTCAGGAGCAGTGTTTCTGTGGGGGAGAATAACTCACTTTGGCATAAACTTTAATAAATATTCCTCTGGGTGTGTGTGTCTGAACAGTTTGACATTTTGGGGCTTTTCTTGCAAAAAAAAAAAAAATTCCCAAGATGTCAAACTTTTGCTTGAACACAAACTCTCCATAATAAAAGTCTTATCTTATGTGATATAAGTAACATTACATTTCGCATGCACACCCACGCACCCGCACAACTCTACATCTCAAGATCCCCATTCGTCATGGACATGGGTGGTGAATCTACAGTGTCAAATTTTCATATTGCATTAACACAACCGAACCGAGTGGTGTGAAGCATAAAAGAGCAGTCAGTTGTAACAATCCCAATGCTGATGTGCACATGCAATTTTCGTCTCGACCTTTTCCCTCTCTCCGCTGCATCTTACAGCCCTTGTTCATTTATATTCTGCCGAGCTGCTTGAGCCTTTGAGTGATAAAGCCATGAAAGAGAAGAGTGAGAGGGAAGTGGGAAGAGGAGGTCCGGCAGTACTACATGATGAAAGTGAGTCTTCCTTGAGCTGCTCCTGACTTATCTCATGACACACAATAGCTGCTTTAAATACCCTTGAAATCCCCAGCGGTGGCTAGTTTGGAGTGACAGTGACAAGAATAGGGGAAGGCTACATGGCTTTAAATTCTTGATGAAATTGCAATTAAGACACCAGAAGAAGAACTGAGCCCGAGGCTGTGCAAGGCAACGACCAAAAAGAAACAACAAGGATGTGAGGAGGAAATACATTAAAATTTAATTCTGCTCTGTGGGCTTTAATTCTGGCCGTCTGTCATCTCGCATATAACCCTCCCCCTAAAAAGTGGAGAGGAGATGAAACTGGAAATGGCCATTAAGTCTTGTGTATTAACCACAGCCCAGCGGCTTCTCTGCAGCTTTAATGAGCAGTAATCCACCATAGTGTTTGACCACAATACTCCACAACATTGAGAGATATTCTGCAGGCTGTCTGCGGCTGAATCAAAACAAAAGTATAGAAATTTCACTTTCAGACTTCTCTTTGATGCCGAACCAGTTTGGAGAAATCCTCAAGGGTCTCTTTCCCTTCCCCTTAGGGGCAGTTTTTGTGTTTTTTGTCACATATCCCCTGATTGTCGCCTTAACGCTGGCACTGGTGAGATTAACTGCTGGAGCCTTGAAGGGAAAAGTGCCTTTTAGCACCCAGAATATCAAGTAATTGAAAAGTTTGACCGGATGTATGTGCCTCTGCAGTTTTACACTAAAGGGAGTGCAAAGCCGGATTCGCCTTATAAAGCAAAGGAGACGTCTCAGCAAAAGGCTTTAAGCTTCAGTTGTGGAAATGTAAGCACTTCTGAATTTTGCTTTATTGCCCTTTAAATCATGGTCCCCAGCTCTCTGGTTACAATACACATGATTTCACAATACACACCTTTTTTATTTGAAGAGTTTGTGTGCTAAAAATAGGAATAATTTATGTGGATTTGCTTCACATAAGATCATATCTAATAGACATATTGTAATTGATCCATTTCCACAATGTTTTGCTGGTTCCTTTGCATGTGTGTGTAATCATTCTCGCAATGCAGGAGCACAGATTGTTTCAGATATCTTTTGTGTATGTTATGATCTTCTTCATCCCAAATCCTAAAATTATTCTTGCTGACACCTAGAATTCTTTGAAGGATTGTAATCCATCCAATGCCAATTCACTGACCTAATAATCTCCCTTGATGGGTGAGCAGAGGGTCCAGAGAAACTACCGGGTTAACATAATTATACGTCCTCTCACGCATGTAAGCGCTGCTCCTCTCAGCGTCTTACCAGCCCGTGGCATCTTAAGACGCACGGTCCAATCAGTGGCCGTGTGTTTTGTGCATGGCTGCTCTGTCTCCCTACCCAGCAGCCCTGAGGGTGAAGCCCCTGGGGGCTCTGTCACCATCTGCTGCTGTCACTGGGGGTGGCACCATCACGTTCGCAGTGCCATGCCAGTCCAGTGACCCTCTCTTCAGTTATCACCCTCACCAGGTTATTCACAGCTGCATGATGCACACTGGTTGCTGATCCAGAGCCATGCTTGCTGAAAGGTTTTGATTTAATGCACAGACTAGCCACCCAAATCAACCATTATCAGGCCATTAAATAGGCATTATCATAAGCACTGTAAATGTTGGTCATTTGGGTCCTACTACCAGACTAGCTGCACAGCAGTTTGTGAAGTAGTCACAAAATTAAATGTATTAATTTGTGTACATAGACAGGAACTTCTCATGTTTCTTCAGGCCTTTTGCCCAGGAGGCCATGGGAAACCACAAGTCAAAATTGATTTGTCAACTTCCATACTTAAGTTACAGCACTTAAGTTACTTTATCCCAAACCGCCATCTTTTCCTGATCCTAACTAACTTTTGTTGCCTAAGCCTAACTAAGCCGATTGTTTCCTAAACCTAAGTTATTTTATCTTAAACAGACTACGTGTTGCTGGAGATTTGTAGGAAAATACATGAACAATACATTATTGAAAGTCGTGCTGAGCCAAACCTACCTACTGACCCACATCTACGGTGCTTACAGCGACTGATAACGCCTATTTATTAGTCTGACAACAGTCTAATTGGCTGAACTAGCTGAGCGATACATACACAAGTCTGAGTTTAGACTATGAATGGTGAATTGTCTCTCAGTGTTGAAATATGTTTTACAGCAGTTTTCACAGTTTCAACACTCACAGCAAATCTCACATTTCACAATTAGGATATAATCATTTCACGGGATGCAGCTCTAAAGCTGATATTTCCTCTCATGCAGCCATTTCAAACTTTTTTGTGGAGCTGTTATCTGATTTCCGAGATTAATTTACCCCTTGGCTGTACAGCGTCTGGCATGGAGAATCAAACCAGCATTTGAAGGCCTGCTGGGGGGACATGCCTGCCTGATATGCTGCAGCAGCACTTCACTCGCAATGCTAATTGGATGTTTGGACTATTTTTAAAAGGTCCACTGAATGAACCCTTGGCCAGCCTTTTAAAGAGCACTTGATAAATAATTAAATTGACACAGATAGAGGAGAAGAATATTTAACTGCTTCCCCCATTTAAAGGCTTAGCTTTACCAACCATCGGCTCAATAATCTCCTAATTTAACCCCCCCCAATCTCCAAGGCTTAGAGGCAGCATCTGCTACACACACATCTTTATAAAACCTGAGACATGTTGACATCTGTTTTCCTAATCACTTTCATTCAGTGCCCATTTAGTTACTGTCTGTATAGTGCACTAAATCCATGTTATCACTGACACAATTTACACCACGAAGGTCAGATACTCGGCTGTAAGTCCCCTATAGCTGCAGGGTTAGGTGGATAGGATGCAGCTTAGCTTGGCCTACATTAATAAATCTATGTATGTTTGTCATTTAGAGATCTTATCGTTCGTGAAATCAATAGCTGGTGGGCTCTCAGGGGATTTGTAACAGGTGGGGTGTTATGTTCCTAAGAGAAATAATCAAAATATGCTACCCTATCTTCTATCTTAGCCTGTGATAGTCAGACAGGAACATTAAAAGCCCTGCCTCATGTACAATAAGAGATGAAGCGTGATTCAGGAGCATGTTTTCAACACGAGGGCTTGACGTAGTGAGGAAATGTGAGATTTAAGTTGCTGCCAGGAGCTTTGGAGGCTGACCTGGTCGCACACTGATGCCAACGCCTGCTTTATTTGAATGCCAAGTCAAAAACACACCACAACCATCTCATCCCGGCCAGCTTCATATCTTAATCCTCCTCAGGCTTTATCATTTAAATCACCTTTAACAACAAAAGCGGATCCTATAGGTAGCTCGCTGCACCTATGGCCAGTGTGTCATCCGTCTTCAGCTCCCTGAACTGATTTTGGCTCCAGGCCACCGGCTCTGTGAAGGAATATGAATGGCATTAGCTCTGGGCTGTTGCCATGGTGTTGACTTATTTACTGTACATCAGCCCACTGACTTCAAACAGCACGCAGGACACATTCTGGCTGCCATATTAGTGTCAGTGTTATCATCCAAAGGACACATTTCCACTGGGTGATATAAAAAATTAAACCATGGCTGCTTCTAAACAACAGAAAGTTATGAGCCAACACAAAAGTCCTGTAAGATGACGACATACTGAACAATAGAAAATATGCATTATTGTAATATTATATATCAAATCCACACTTTAAATATTGTTTTTCATTAATAATACATATATAGAAAACAAATGAATTCCAATAAGATAAAAACAGAAACAATGCTTATTATAGCATTATATTATATTACATTATATACAGACGTCAAGTATCAATCGTTTATTACATTAAACTAATAACCTCTTAACAATCCGACGGCCGCTATTCTGTGTTTTAGAGGTTTTGCTGATGCTGATATCATATGAAGCTAGAAAACATGTCATATTATCTTCTCAGGAAGAACGTTAAATAACACTCCAAAGTTACGCTAAATTTGGCGACGAAAAAACTGGCATGCCGATTTTCAGAGGGGTCCCTTGACCTCTGACCTCAAGATACTGTATGTGAATGAACAGTGAAAAAAAATGTATCTTATAAGTTAAAACTGAATTTGAGAAATATATTTTACAGTTGAAAAGAAGTAATAAATCACAATATGTATTATGGTAATATTTTAAATCACAATAAGATCATATTGTGACTTAGGTATTGTGATAATATCATATCATGGGGCCTCTGGTGAGTCCCACCCCTATGAAGAAACTCATATTTGATCCCCTTGCAGATTCAACTGGTTGTGTAAGATTTATTTGGATTCGAGGCTGTCAAGTGAGGATAATACACATAAGCTTTGGCAGAGCAATAGTTATGAATGGAGGGAGAGCTTTGTTTTGTTACATCATCAGCAGTGACATGGTATTATCTGATAAGGAATGACGAAATATGGTTATTTCAAACAGTGACTTCTGATAGCACATGTGGAATAAATGTGCCATTTAAGGACAGAATCTTAAAATTAGCACAGTGCATAATGCCACGCGATTCTGTCTCTGAGCTTATATTTGGTGCAGTGGACTAAAAGTTGTTTTTTAGAGAAATTTTGAAGCATATTTCAGGATTCTAGAGGCATAAGTGTTACAGTTGTTGCATGGATGGGTAGACTTTGCCAGCCAAAATGTCCAGTGTAGTCACACAAGCTCTGATTGCCCCATGAGTTCTATAGGTATATAGTCATCATAATAGAGGCATATTAAGGCAATGCTCTTACTTTTTACTTTTCTCATATACCTAAAGAATAGTTTAACACTAGATATATTCGAATCTATAGGTTAAAAACAGTTTTGCTGATCCCCCCCCCCGGACAGATAAAATGAAGTCTGATTATTTTTGCAAAATGTACAACCTAATGACCTTAATATGAGTTTGCAGGACAGTGTTACACTGGAACTGCAAGACATGGGTACTACCAGCTTCCCCTGTCACATCACACACTACATACAGTACATGGAAATTACACATCTAGTAAATAAAATTATTCAAGTCACAGATAAAACATGTAGTTAGTTTCAGTAATGATGATGCAAGAATGAATGATTTAAATGATAAGACAAAATTATGTTATTGCTGATTTGACGTGATCCTGTTTGAAGAGGAACAAAGAGCAAATTATCATGGTAAAGACTTTAAATGTATGTATACTGACTGAGGCAGTGAGATAAAGTACATCCTGTGATGATCTAATCATGGACGTGTGATGGACTGTGTAGCCTATGATACATCTCAGCACCAGAGACGTTGCAGTGAAAATTAGGGTGCAATCGAGATTCAAACCAAGACTCTGCTAAGAGACATCTGCGCCAGCCTTTCAAGTGCAAATGCTGACACAATAGCAGGCAACAGGGTGAGGATGCTGCACGTATGTCCTCTCTCATAAATCAGGTGGAAAGCCAGCTACAAAACCTCTGAACTGAAGTGAAAAATATCTACATGCAAATAAAACATTTGTCCATGGTATTTATGCAATAAATGGATAAACAGAATTGACAACATATAGAAAGCACCAGCTCGTAAAGATGAACCCAAAGAGGCTGACATCCCTCGCCTAAATCAGGATTCATGATATTGCTCTTCTGCATATGTATTTCAAACAAAATATCAGTCTTCACTGAATTAATTAAGTTAATTTGGGGGGGATTGAAAAAGCAAGACTGGAAAATTGTGTTATATGGTTACGTTTAGCTGCTGGATTATTGGCTTTGAAGTATGGTTTATCAAATCTGCATCCTAGTAAATAGTAAATGAGATGTTGTTACATCAGAAACTATGTTGTGAGGCGTTTTAAAGGGTTAAATATAATATAAATTACACAACTTGCAGTATAATAGCCTAAGAGGAAGAGGAGCTGGAGTAACACATGCATAATTATACTGTAGATGTGAATGTACAGACACTTGATGGCAGCAGCCAGTAGAGGGCGGTGTTGAGCTTTACGTGACGTCATACAAACCGGAAGAAGAAGAAGAAGAAGAAGAAGCCACAGAAGAAGAAGAAGCTCACACGTGTGTCCAACATGTCTGCTCACCGTGTTGTTGTGTGTTGAGATGCCATGAACTGTGTTTTGTAGTGTTGACTAGTGTTATTTCATAAACCGTACAGTAAAGTTACCGTCGGCGGAGCGGTGAAGTTTCAAGATGGCGCAGAGAAAGAAGAAACTAACGAAGAAGAAGAGACACACCGCCAGCAGGGAGCAGGAGGCTGACTCTGACAGCGGAGACTTTGAGCTGGCTGCTGAAATTAAGGACGATGATTCTGTAAGGAACAATATATAAATTTAAAGACGGCTGATGTAGTAATGGTAACTTTTGATATATTAACATAGACGTATATGGATACTTCTGTACAAGGTGTGGACTGTGTGTCGGGGGTATAGCTCAGTGGTAGAGCATTTGACTGCAGATCAAGAGGTCTCCGGTTCAAATCCGGATGCCCCCTGATTGATGTTTTCACTGCCTTGGCTTATGACACGTAAATTATTAAACAAATAAGCAAATATAACATGTGCAGGCATATTATCTGTGCTTGTTTGTTATACTCCAATCAGTCTGCCGGTAACTTTTTATAGGTAAGAAATAGGGCTGCACGAATTGCGATTATTTTGACTGATACTACGATATGATCTGCGATATTCAATGAAACACGTTAAAATGATTGCGGTGTGATTTTTGATTTGTACCAACCAAAGATGTTTCATCAGTCTGTGGACTGTGATGTGTAGGCCAGGACATCTGGTACTGAATTTAAAATGGTATTTTGACACATTTTGCCTCTAACAAATATGGCACATAATTGAAATCCTCTTTTCTGTTTATTGAAAATTGCAGTAGGCCATATTGTGATAGTGTTAAAAATTCTGATTAATTGTGCAGCCCTGGTATGAAATATATTCATTAGCATGTTACTTAGTTAATGTTAATTATAGCATGATAGCCTCTACATGTGTTTTGTTGTTGTTGTTTGTCAATCACTGCCACTTAATATTTACACTTATTCTGAGACCTGTATTGCACAAATGCAATGAAAAAAACTACAGTTTTTCTATACATGTAATATCCATCCATGTGTCCATATCCACATCCATCATAAAACATAAGTGATGTACATTAAGGCTGTCCTCCACCAACACTTATACGATTTGTCGATTAATCGATTAGTTGATTTAATCGACAGATCTGTGAAACAGTTTCTCTGCATAGAATTTCACAGAAGCACCACTTTAAATCTGATGTTTACCAGAGATGTGCTCATAAGTTGCATGCATGAAATGTATAAAAATATGACTTATCAACTGAAGAAATATTATTGACAAAGACCAAAATGAATTGAAAAACGACCAAAAGATTAGTCAACTAATTGATGAAAGGTATAGCACTAATGTCAGCGACATTACTTTTAATGTTATGCCATTTTTATATTAACTGTATACCTACCTCAGGACGCATTTACTGCTAAAACAGTCTGCTATTTGTTTAGTCAGTCAACAGAAAATCACTCAACACTTTTGTTAACTGAATAATCCCTTAAAGTCTATCTCCACTAAAAAATATGTTTTGCCAATTTGCCACTTTATTACTGAGTAGATTGATGTATGTGTAGAGTCTGACGCTAGAAGGCTGTTTTCACATTCATCTGCTGTGTTCACCTTAAATCTGAGTGGGACTCATGACTAGTTTGGAGCCAGTCCTGTTTGAAACTTGCATAGTGTGATGTGGAAACCTGAAACCTCCAGTGCACATACACACTGAGAATGTATTTTTCAATAAAGCAGGAGACATCGTGTGTCCAGCAGCAGCATTTGCATATTCAGAGACTGCTGGAACATTTCAACCTGTCAACCCGTACCCTTTTCGTGTTGTTAACAAGCCTGTTTTGTGTTTTCTTGTTGGTCTCACAGCCAGGGAGGAAACTCCTGCGGTTCCCAAACACATCGGACTGCCTGTCAGATGTGGAGCCTGACACCAGGCAGTTGGTCAGGGCCCAGAACAAGAAGAAGAAGAAGTCTGGAGGCTTTCAGTCGATGGGTAAGATCCATGGATATATTAAGAGAGCTGGATACAGCGTTGGAGGCGGGGCCTTGTTCATTCTTATTAAAGTTGCTCAGTGGCGCATGATGCCAAAATGGCTTGAAAAAGTCTTTTTGGGCCCAATGGCGTCACGTGACGGACACAGAATTTGTGGTACCACTGTTTGGCCACTACGAAAATTGGCATCAATGGCCAGTGCTCTTTTAGGGGGCTTTGTAAGACCCAGTGAAGAGTCTACCTTTGTGTATTCATTAGACCTGAAAAAAAAATATGAAGTAAAGTCTGAGCCACTGTTTCCCCAGAGGTACTATTGTTTAACTACATTATGCATGATTTCAGGTCTCAGTTACCCTGTATATAAAGGCATTATGAAGAAGGGTTACAAAGTCCCTACTCCAATCCAAAGAAAGGTAAGTCCACTTCAGGATCCCGTAATCAATCATTTGTCATTTCTAACAGCTCATTATTTCATGCCCAATCCTTCTCCCCACCACGTCAGACTGTCCCAGTGATTCTGGATGGCAAGGATATCGTAGCCATGGCAAGGACCGGCAGCGGTAAGACGGCTGCCTTCCTGGTGCCCATGTTTGAGAAGCTGAAGGCCCCTCAAGCCCAAACAGGAGCCAGGGCCCTCATCCTGACCCCCACCAGAGAGTTGGCCCTGCAGACCATGAAATTCACAAAAGAGGTCAGACAAACAGACTGATGAGTGTTTGCTATTAATAGAAATAAAGTTGTCTGAATCTGAACAATAAGTTAAATAAGACAATATAAGATAATAAAAAGTGACCATAGTGACTCTTGTAATTGCAGATGAGCCTCTGCAATAATTATTTAGTGCTGCTGACCCTGATTTCTTTCTCTCACTGTGATGTGGTATTGTAGTTGGGGAAATTCACCGGCCTCAAGACTGCCTTGATCCTTGGAGGAGACAGGTGAGTAACCTCTGAATATTCCTGTGCTGTTATTTTTCTGTTGTGCCCTGAGATCTGTACATTTGTCCTTTAACTCTGCAGTGAATGTAAATGTCTCTGCTCTTTTCCAGAATGGATGATCAGTTTGCAGCTCTTCATGAAAACCCTGACATGTGAGTGTTTTGTTGTAGCTGTAGGTGATGTAACACAGTGTTTCCCACGGGATTTTGAGAGACTATGGTGTTCCCCCAGAGGAAAATGTTGAACATCTTAAAGTTAAATGCATCAATCTGAAGCACTTTTAGCAAAATTACAAAGCTAGATCTATAAAGAACTTGGTGTTTTAGTGAACAAAACAGTTTATTCATAAAGGTTGTATGGATATGAATGCTGATGGCAAAAGTCGCACAGCATTTGCATGGTAAATGAGGCAGGGTGCTGGCATCCCTGCAGACATCTTGCACTGTGGACAGTCCGCCCCGGTTAACAGTCACGCCGGGAATCCTGTGAGGGTACATTGCGCAGAGAGAACTCCATGGTCCTGGAGAGGGGTGATGTAAAACCTATGCCCAGACCTTTCCAAGCAGACCTCGGTTGTGGCGTACCGGATGATGTGCCTGGCGAGGATCCCACCAGTTGAGAAGTGTAAAAATATTATTGTTTCATTATGAAACCAAAGCAAGCTGAATGTCAGATTACTTTTATCCCATTTGAATTAGGCTACATAATGGTTGATAAGGATTTGATAAAGATCCACAGCGCACACTGCTCCGCCGACGGCAAAATGTGGATAAACACACTATTCAGTGCGTTTTTATTGGGCACCAACCTTGCGTTTACGCATGTATTGTTTAAAAAAAAAAAGTGGGACAGGGCTGTAAAGGGGGCCAGTGGCCCCTTGGCCCCCTATATCCGGCACCCATGATCTGCTCTGGCATCAACAGAGGGATGAGGAGATAAGACGCCCCTTGGCAAGTAATGACTGCCCTATGGTTTTATGCTACAGGATTTTTCCAGTCTGTAATAGGCAGCATATTTCAGGTCCATGGATCAACAGCGTGCCGCGTCATTCATTGAGTTTCAAACGGCCTTAGCCATCTGCTGAACACCGTGGTGACGGTCCCATCAAAACAAGAGGAGAATGAGATGGTGGGGCACTTCTTTAATGTTGCTTAGTTCCCAAAAGTGTGCAGGGTGATAGACGGGACCCAAGGGTTCAAGTGCCTGTACAATATGAAGATCAATTTGTTAGAAAACATTCAATCAGTGTCCAATTATTAAATGCCTTAAATTATTAATTACTTTCAAAGTTTAAGATGGGCAACACAGAAAACTTCAGGTGCTTTGTGCAACCAACCGCTGACCTTCCTGCCCTGTCCCCCCCCCCCCCCCCCCCACCCCAGAATCATCGGTACCCCCGGTCGTCTCATGCACGTTGTCAAGGAGATGAACCTGAAGCTGCAGAGTGTGGAGTATGTGGTGTTTGACGAGGCTGACAGGTGAGTATTGGGATTGTTTAAATGTGTCATATTTTCATTTCACAGCTTGGATTCACACTGCCTGTGTTTTTCCTACGCTCAGGTTGTTTGAGATGGGTTTTGCCGAGCAGCTTCAGGAGATCATCCGGAGGCTTCCAGACACCCGACAGACGCTGCTGTTCTCTGCCACGCTGCCCAAACTGCTGGTGGAGTTCGCCAGAGCTGGTGAGATCACTTGGATCTGATTTACATGATGCATCCATCATGATTGAAGTTGTTTTAGAAGATCATGCATGACAACATATTTATCTTTAAGATGCAATCTAAGTAAATGTTTTTATTTTTGTATATCTATTTCCAGGGCTGACTGAACCAGTTTTGATTCGTTTAGATGTGGATTCTAAACTGAGCGACCAGATTAAGGTAAAAAAAAAAGTTTATTAAACATGAAAGACGTGTTCTTCCCATAGAAACATAGGTTTAAAGAGGAAAACACACTTTTATTTTTTAATCAATTCATGCTTTTATTGTGATAAACAAATTAAAGATGTGCTCAATAATAATTTATGATAATACAGCAGAATTGCGATGTCAGTATCCTCCATCTAAGACCTCTGTTATTAATTATTTGGCAGTTTATATAAATATATCTGTTAAGACCCTGATCACACATAGCATGTTTTGCAGGTGGAAAACACAAGCTGCACCTCACTGCCTTTTTGTTGCCTGATCAGAGCGGTTTGCTGCGTCTGTTTTAAAATTATTATTATTAGGCAACTAATGACTGAGTGGTAATGTAAGCTTAACATAAATCATGAACTATATGCTACGTAATGCTTAATAGTACAGTTTAAATGAATGAAAACAACTCACCGAAGTCTCAAGTATGGTAACTATGGTTGGTACAGTCATAAAGAAGCAGGTATCTAGCAAAAGTGACCGCAGTGGAAAAAAATGACCGTGGAGGGCGCTCCTGTTAAAATGTGAGCCGCTCAGCAACATAAGAAGCGCACAACACTCATTAAAAACAATTATTAAACAATAAAAAGCCTCCCCAGCTGCTAAAATGCACTTTGTGTTGCCTCTAAAGCATGGAGCTAAATCCACATTTTATATCTGTCCACCTCATTCAAAATCTTAATTTCTCCTGTGTTCCTCAGCTGTCCTTTTTCCATCTACGTGTGGATGACAAGCAGGCGCTGCTGCTTCATCTGCTGAGGAACGTAGTGAAACCTCAGGAGCAGACGGTGGTTTTTGTAGCCACCAAACACCACGTGGAGTACCTCAAAGAGGTCAGATACGAACTGCAGAATGACTCAGTTGTCTCTCTCTTTGTGTGAAAGTTTCCTCATAGCCTAACATCAGCTTTGAGTTATGTTATTTTCTTTTATTTTGATCTCCAGCTGCTGACTTCAGAGGGCGTGGAGTGCGCCTACATCTACAGCGCCCTCGATCAGACCGCCAGAAAGATCAACATTGGGAAGTTTGTGCATCGTAAAGCCATGGTGCTAATTGTGACTGATGTTGCTGCTCGTGGTATAGACATCCCCATGCTGGACAACGTCATTAACTACAACTTCCCCTCTAAGCCCAAGCTCTTCTTACACAGAGTTGGTGAGCGGCGTAAACAATGAAGCGACAAGATTGATATGATAAATGAGGATTATTGTGTCATCACCTGTCTTTTCCCCTTCAGGCCGTGTGGGACGTGCTGGACGCAGTGGCGTAGCCTATAGTATGATTTGTCCTGACGAGATGCCTTTTGTCTATGACCTTCACCTTTTCCTCGGAAGACCTGTTCAGTTTGCCACACTCGAACACACACAAGGTAGGCTGCCAGGACTTCACCTGATGAATGAACTTCATGGATTGATCACTTGTCACATCTCAACCTCTCCTCCTCCAGATTCAGAGGGTGTGTTTGGTCGGGTCCCTCAGAGCATCCTGGATGACGAAGGTTCTCATCTGATCACGGCTCACGACAACTCCCAGGACCTGCAAAACCTGCACCACGTCTCCGAGAACGCATACAAGCAGTATCTCAAGTCTCGACCAAACCCTTCGCCGGAGTCCATCAGACGGGTGAAAAGCACAGATCTGTCCAGCATGGCTGTCCATCCATTACTGGGTCAGTTCAAAGGAGGATGAACTATGGAGCGAACAGTGCTGATGGTACTCAGACAGTAGTTGGTAATGGCCTCTGATTGATCTTGTTTCAGGGTCGGGTTTGGAGAAAATGGAACTGGAGCGCCTTCAAATAGTTGATGCCATCAAAGGCTACAAATCCAAATCAGTGAGTTACAGTAGATGATTATGCAGATATCTAATAGTGCTGAAATTTCTATGATAGATCAAAACCTTTCTCTTTTCGTCGTCTTGTAGACTATCTTTGAAATCAACTCTACCAGTAAGACACTTGCGGGTGAGGTAATGCGGGCCAAACGCTCCAAGGACACACGGCTGGTGGACAAATTTAGCAAACAGAGAGACACCATGGCTGCAGAAAGCCTGTTGCACCAGCCTGCCAACCCCACCGCCACCACCACCACCACCGGTGATGATGATGATGATTTCACACACATCACAGGCGAAGAAGAGGATGATATAAAGGCAAGGAACTCTCAAGCCTCTGTGGTATTATGATTTAACACCAAACATGTATAGCATGTTTTCTTTTGAGTGGTTTTTTTTATTGCTGCAAAAACAAAACAGCAGTGACTTGCACAGGTGGAACAACAATGTTAAGAACAGGGGAGAAATACCCAAAAAAAGATTTAGATAACAAGGTGATATTTGGTGCTACATGACACGACATGATACATAACAAAACAAACAACACCAAAAAAAAAAAAAAGATGAAATAATGGTCATAATAATTCTAGTAACATCTTAAATAACAATAATAAATAAATAAATACATTCTAAAAAAAATACATAAGTAAAGTTTTAAAAAATAGATAAAAAGAGCCCAGACACCAAAGCTCTGGTGAGCGTCCCTTTGTGTTTTCTTTGACCCACGGATGCTCCGTATCTGGTATGTTGTGATTATCTGCAGTTCATACTGGTCGATGAAATCCTATCTACTACTGTCCCACATTCAACTAAAGGAGGAACACAAAAAATCAGTTATCCATTACATGCCAAAAGACAAGAGGGCTGCAAAAGATAATTTTCATCATCTATTAATCTGCTTATTAATTGCTTCTTAATCTTTTTGTTTTTAAAATGTCCGCAAATTGAGATCAGTCACAATTTCCTAAAGCCCAATTAGATTTTTTTTGTCTGACCACGTCTCCCAAATCCAAAGAGATTCTGTTTATCATCTATTATGGAAAACAACATTTCCTGATTAATTTCTGTTGCAGGGTTATTATAATAAACTAAAGCATAAAATAAGCAATGGAAAATATTGTCAGTAAACTAAAACTAAATAAAAACTTTATCCTATGAGAAAAACTAAACTGAAGCTATGTTGCCTGGGTAAAAAAAAACTAATAAAAATAATTTAAAAATGAATGTAAATTCATTCAGTTTAAATTTTTTTTAGCTATAATATATCACTACTGATAAAAGATAGATAGCATGAATTTCTATTTCTGTCAACTCTCATGAACCACAGAAATTGAACAGGCTTGTTCAGCGTGATGGTGCTGTGCTGTAGTTGCTCCACTAAAGTAGCATGAATATTAAATATTAAGCATTATGGCTATTTCCACAACAGTTCTCCAATCATGTATTTTGTATGTATGCTGTATGTAGCTACATACTTCTGAGACATTATAGTTGGCATAAACAGAAACTAATTAAAACTGAATATAGAAAAAATAAACTAAAGCTAGCAAACACACTCTGAAAACTAAAATTGAAATTGAGAAAAAACTATTCTACCCTTGTTCTCCCAATCAACTAATCATTTAATCGACTAGTCAATACAGTTCTAAGATATATTTATTTATACCGTAAAGTATGTGATTGCTGTTGCAGATCCTCAGTTTGTACACCGCACTTTAAATGCCAAACTAAATGTTTAACATGTAATTCTTCATGTTTCCACCAGGGGGTGTTCTCTGCAGTGGTAGGTGGAAAAAGGAGAAGCCTGCAGGAAGATGGGGAAGAACGACAGAAGAATAAGAGAAGCAGACAGTCGGGAAAAGATGAGGAGTATTACATCCCCTACAGACCCAGAGACTTCAACTCTGAGAGAGGGTGAGGCCTTAACCACTGAGATTTATTACAAATGTGTTATCTGTGTGTGATTACCTGTGACTCATGACCCATGTGGTCTTAGGTTAAGTCTTGGCGGAGAGGGCAGCGCTTTTGAACAGCAGGCATCCTCAGCTGTCCTGGACCTCATGGGAGACGACGGAGACAAGTTAAACCAGCACAAGAACATAATGAAATGGTGATGATTTAATTTCACTCTGTCTCTCTCTTCCTCTTTCTGACACCTCACGCTTTTGAATTTCTCACCATGACTGATTGCCTTTCTATCATTCTTAGGGACCGTAAGAGGAAGCGCTTTGTGAGAGAAGCAGGAAAGGAGGACCAGAAGAAGAAGCTCAGACTAGATGGTGGACAGGTCATTGGCAACAAGAAGAACAAGAAGAACTTGTATCCTCTTTGTGTACTTGTGTGCTATTACTGTTCTCGCTCTCACTCCCATAATATTATCATATATATTATATTATTATAATGTTGTTGAGATGTTGTATCACTTAATGACACTTCAGTTATGAGGAGTGGAAGAAAAAGTACAGAATCGATGATGGAGGGTCTGGCTCGGATGGGGAAAGAGGAGGAGGAGGACGAGGAGGGAGGAGGCCAGGAGGAGGTAGGAGAGCAGCCATAGTCATAACACTTAAGAACTAATCCTTTACAGTTGATGTACCAAAAAAGTAATAATTAATAATAAATGAAAAGGTTACTCATGGTTTAAATCATCAGCCACATCCATAAAACATCATATGAAATAACCAATGAGATATAACCCGTTAATTAGTGGACTTTAGAGGTGTTAGTTGATGGATTTCGCTACCTTTGAACAGAGCAGCTGTTTCCCATTGTTTACACTCTGTGCTAAGCTAGCCGGTGTTATATTGAATCGACAGGTATGAGTGGTATTGATCTTCTCATCTAACTCCAAAGTGAATGATCATCATCATCATTTCCCAAAATGCCGAATTATTCCTTTGCCGTGTTGAACCTTAATTACCCAACTTGCAAAGGTGTTCTGAAGATTGTCTTTATAATTTCCAACCATGTACCATCAAAAAAACATAACTTGTATGTTTTGTTTAATCCTTGTTTCTGTGCCGTGCGTCTCCAAGGTCGCGGCCGTGGTCGCGGCCGTGGTGCTAACTTCCAGAGCCCCGTGGGACCGCAGATGACGCCCGGCGGCCGCAAAGTGCGCTCAGAGCTGAAGACGAGCGAGCAGATCCTGAAGCAGCGCAAGAAACAGCAGAAGCACCAGTTCCTGCAGAGCGGCGGCCTGAAGAACCTCCGTAACAAGAACAAAAAGTGGCTCGGAGAAGTTAAGAAGTCAGGTTTTGGACGAGGTGGTCAGAAGAAGGGTAAGATGAGGAAGAAACTTTGAGGAGGACGCAGAGGAAGAGTTGAGACGGAGAGCGCCACGAGGGATTGGATGATCATCGTCCCAAACCACCTTCAATAATTTTATGACTTTCATGATTATGGATTTAATGGAGAAGATGAGCTGAGGAAAGGAGATGAACAACCGAACTCTAAATTTGACTCAGAGCATGTACAAGAATGACCCAATGACCTGGAGCTCCTGTTTTATGTGTGCTGACAGATTGTTTTTTGAGTACTGAGATATTTCTATACACATTAATAACTGTTGGCAAAATACAGATGTGAATATAACAATATTCTGTGTCTCCTTCTTTTTCAGTCAGTTCTGTACAACAACGTATTAAGGCCAAAAAATGATGGACGTGGGGGGTGATGGCATAAATATATATATAAATATATGTTTTTTCTTGTAAATGTGTGACTTAAATCTAAGAGAATATCAACATTTTTTTCTCCTAAATTTCTCAGAATATCTGAGTTGTTTCCTTGTATTAATTTCTGAGGTTAAAGGCATAAATATATACGCCTTTAACCTCAGAAATTTAAAAAAAAATATATATATATATATATTTTATTAAACTGAGAATAAAGCTGTAAATTTCAGAAACACAAAATAATTTGTGAGATTATAAAGCTATATACTCATGGTGAAAAAAAAGTGCAACCAGAGTTTAACCTCTGAATATTACCTCCTCCCCCAGCTCTATTTTTTTGTTCCCAACAATGGCTCTAATATGCTGTAGTTGCATACTAATACATACATAATACAACAAACACAAGTATGTTTATGATGTGGCTTTCCAAAATATATACATTTTCATTCTTGAAGCTGTGTTTCTTATGCTGTAATCTGCTAAACCAAAAAGGCTTTATGCTGCTCCAAATGTGTGAGGAGGGACTGTTACGTGTCCCTGATGTATAGACGATACTGGTTCTGGTCCATCACTTCAGAAAAGCAGGAATGTGTCTGGAAGAAAATCTTTAAGAAGCGAGAAACTTTGGCTACATATGGTTTGACAATACAGCTCCATTAAAGCGGGTTATAGTATCAGGGGAACTGTGGTCTGACTTTCTCTATCTGGTGTCTTTTTCTACAGTTAGTTAAATGAAAGCCCAGTCGGGGAACCACAAGCTTTGAAAGGACGTTTGATGTGACTTTGTTCCCTGTCTTTTGCCTTCATATTTGTTGGTATAGTCCTGCTGGTGTAAAGTCTGGATTGCTCCCAGTTTGTGCTCCAGTGGATAATGAAAAATGAGGTACTGGTTCGTGTGAGCGGGTTTTCTCTGAACCTCAAAACTGACTCTCGTTTCTTTTTAGGGAGTCTCGAGAATATCAGCTTCTCATTATTCATCTTCTGAAAGCGTACCTCATAATCTCGGAGCTCTACACACACATACAGAAACTCACACAAAACCCCAAACTCCACAAATCTGCAAAATCAAACTGCATTTAAAACAATGTCTTCTCAAAAAGGCTTTTTTAGTTCAAATGACACACACAATACCAAACAAATAGACATTTCTAAGAACCAATTGAACACTGTGCTCACTGGAAAACACTTATAATAACCTCATCAGTAGGCCTTAAGCATTTTCAGTGTTACACTACATACTCTACATACAGAAGCCTGTTGTATGTATGTATGCATATTTTCATTTTACACTGTATACATCTCACCAAACAGTTGTATTTGGAATGTATTCCTCATACAGAACAAACAATAGAAACTAGACGGGCGCTCAGAGTACACACCTCCGCCAAAGCTAAAAATTGCTTTTTCATGACCTCCTTGGCGGAGGTAAAAACTAAAATAAGCCTTTTGCATATAGTGTAAGGAAAAAGAAAGTGAGGCTGCATCTTGTCTTCTGTTTCAGTCTGGCCATAGGGTCTCATTAACATCACAGCCAATGTTCTCCCTACTGTAAATACTGTGTGTACAATAGGATTAAACATATTTCCCAATATTATATATGAAACATGTTTTGTTTACAGTATAATAGTATAGATTTCTTACTCTACCTACTGTGAAGCTGCTTACAGTAAATGTGGTTGTACTCTACCCAGCTTCCCTCATCCTTAGACTATGGTCAACCAAAGTGGCCTGAATTTCATCAGAGATTATGGTTCTCTTCTTCTGCTAAAACGTGTGGTTTAGAACTGCAATCTGCAAACTGTAAAGCAGGAAATATGCTTGTATTTTATCAGACCTGGTTCAGGGGGTTGGCACATGAGTTACAGGTTGTGGTACCAGTGTTTGTATTTTAACAGCTGAGCAAAACTAAGTAGCTAATACTAGTACAGCATCTTCATAAGATGTTATGCTGCCGTCTTGTGGTAGAAGAGTAGTACTGCATTTGTGTATCAGAGTGACCCAGAGGTGCTAGAAGACTATTCCACTGTTTACTCACCACCACTAGTCTGATGTCAGTTACAACCTACAATTATTAGACATATATCCATATTTATATGTAATATAAGTATTCAAGTGCTTGATGAATAGTGATATTATGATTCAAGTGTGTTATAAGTTACTGTAATGGATAAATTATAACAACATGATCAACAAATGACTTATGTTTGCTTTTGTTTTTATTATTATCATTTTATTTAGGTTATTAGTCTTTAAATATGTTTTCCATATCAAGGCTTGACATTTTTAAAATTCCACCAAACCAAATTAAACAAGTTGTGCTGTTAATTTATTTTACATTAATGTTTAACTTAAAAAAAAAAAATCAACATTATCCTACGAAGCTTTTTTTTCTGTCATCAATAATAGGCTGGTTGTCTCACATCTGAGAAACATCACATCCGACTGTTTTTTTCTGGCCACATGTGAAATGATCATGTAATTTATTTCCTGCAGGAGATACAACAGTCGATCATCCTCTGATCAGTCTCAGAGGACAGAGCACAGAGCAGCGCTACACCAGTGAAGGGAGGGGAGACAAGTGGCTCAGTCCATCTGGATGTGGTTACAGTAAAGCTGTTTTTTGGATGATATGCGTACATGCCATCATAGGTTATTCATGGCTACTCTTACTCCGGGGCTGAGATTTGTGCCTTCCAGTCGTCTGTGTGAAGGCTGTTAAAGATGGAAGAAAATGGGTGGTAGGTGGGTAATGTATTTGGTCCAAACACGGCAGAGTCACCATGGAGACTGTCACGAGACACACACCAGAGCACTGTCATATTTTACAGCAGGGGGATCTTCCAAATAACATTAAAAAAACACAAGCAAAGTTTCAGGTTACTATGCAGTTTATGACAAGCCACAATGATATTGTATGAATTAAAACAAATCCAAAGTATATTTATAATTTATCAATACCAAGAGTTATTATTATATTTGCACATCTTTTTGAGACTAATAATTATATTATAGTGTTAAACTAAAACAATAGATTTTATTGTTAATATATTAAAAAACATCTTGTAGACATATAATAATAAAAACATGTTCCCATGCATCCCCAAATTAGGTTTATTAGATTATAAACTTTGGTAGCGGTCAATCTAACTGCATGTAATCTCTGTCCATGTGCCCTTCAATATTAATCCATTCAGTATTAATACAAGCAAACAGGACACTGAGTTGAGCATGTCGAGGCAGGGCTCAATGACTATGTTTACACGATGTTTTATATGGATCTGTTTAGTTATTATGAATTAGGCTTTATTCCAAATGGGATGTTATGTGATTAACGTGTAGGATATGCCAATATTATTAGAGGTTTAGAAGCATCTTTAGACAAGACTTCATTTGAGGACTAAAAAAAATAATTAATGGAATCAAAATATGTCAAAGATCTCCTTATATGAAAATTATTTGACACTATAACTACCGATCGCTTAATCCCTTTTTATTATGCTTTGTTTTATTTATGTCATGCTTTTTATTTTTTATTTTATTGTCTGTGTAAATGATCTATGGCTATTGTAATATCTGCTCAGTTTTGAGGATGATAACTTTGTTATTGTTATGATTTTGCCTTGCTGTTTTTAAATTCAGTCATCTTGTGAATAAAAGAAGTGGAAGGGGGTGTGTTTGCGACAGTTCGCGACCGTTTGCGACACACTGCCCTGTGATTGGTCAGCAGGCAGCCAGCTCTGCGTGGTTAAATCGACTAGCTCGCTGACAGTTTGCAGAGAGCCCACATTTCTAATCAGAAATAGAAACACGCAAAAAAGGTTTTTGAATATGCACAAATTAATGTCACTTACCTCCCTTTCGTGCTGGATAGAGCCTGATAACGATGGGCAGCGTGTCAAACCGACTTTTCTTCACTTACCTGGAGTCAACGAGCTGGAGAGGACAGCCTGCAGAACAGCGCCACTCTGCCACTGCAACTCACACTGAGTAAGTTTCTGCCAAACTGACTCATAACACTAATAACTTTGCAGCTGGTAGAGTAACGGTGCAGTCAGCAGGTGTTGCGTTGAAGTCTGCTCCCCCGCCGGATAGTGTGTCCTTCCTGTTAAAATGATGGCGCCCCCCTCGGTATTTAGGGCAAGAAGTGAGTCAGTTGTTTGCTCAATTCAAATCAGCACCCAGCAGCGAAACTACGTTTCCGCCATTTTGGACTGAAAGCGACTACCGGAAGCCAGTAAAAAGTGCCTTACAAAGTAAAACAAAATTACTTCTATTCTATTTTCATATTCTATCAAAATGGCCTGTGTTGAACAATATAAAAATATGTAATTATGTAATATAATAACTGGCTGTTGTAAAAAACAACAAAAAACAGTGGAGTTTCATCTCTTTGCTACTGTACTCTTTGGTTAGGGTCATGGCCTATTGAAGGAGGCTGGGACAGGGGTCTGGGGTTACTGGTTATAATACATGCGCAGTGAAACTGGAGCTGCTGGTGCAGAGCAGATTTTACTGCACATGCGTTGTACCCCAAAGATACGATGCCTTCCTCCTTTTTCCATCCTCCTTGGTTAGGGTTAGGACTGGCTCAGATTTAGGTAGGTTGAATATACATATGGGCAGGAAACAGCACTCGAAACGCAAACGGCCTGGCCTCCTTTGCATGTTAATGCATGTGAGTCCCTCAGTGTGTGTCCCACCAGCTAGCTAACGGCCACTGCTCATGCCATTTCCCCCCAGGTTAATGTTGTTTGTACTGCCTAAATAGTAAAACTATCAATACTGCAGTACCGTACCGCAACAGTCATGCATACAAATGTTTATTTCAAGTGATGAGTGAAAGAGAGGCATTATAAGCACAGTATAGGCCCTACTGTTCTTTCAGTTATAATATAATGTTGGATAGTTCAATGAATAATAAGTCATATTTTCATTGTTATATTTTCTGAGAAAATTCTGAATCTGCAGTGTAACCAGTAGGTTACCATCTCTTTGTCAGGTAAATGCATTAGTACCATGTTTTCCTATGAAGTAGAAGTAGAAGTACATAGCAATACTGCACAGTAAAAGTCCTGCATTCAAATTTGAATTGAAGAGTGAAAGAGAGTACGGTGTACTTAACTTTCTGTTCAAGATGAAGTTTTTGGTTCCAATATAATGCTGAATCTGCAATGTTACCAGTAACATCTCTGTCAGGTAAATGTATTTGTACAATTTTTCTTTGGAAGTAGAAGTACACAGTAAGTAGTGGCCTGTACAGTTTAGTTGTATATTTGCAAAATGCTTTTGGGGCCTTTTGTGAGTTATTTTGGGATACAACTATAGTGACATAATTCAATCATTTTCACACCTAAATATCATAATCAATCTATAGTTGTTTGGAGCCCTTTTTGTTGGGGCCCCCAGGCAGTTGCCTGTTTTGCCTGGTAATGTCTGCACATGGTTATTTTTCCTGTGCACCAGACTGTATTTCACTGGCGTTCTGAGTTCAGAGTTGCCGCAACTGGTTGTGCGATGCAGCTATGTCATGGCAGGTGTGTTCCTGCGGACCCACGAAGCACAGTGTCGAGTGTGAAGTTGTTGCTGTTCTCGAGAAAGCTGCAAGCAGCCAGCAACACGGCAGGCCAAGCATTCGGCCCGTTCTGTACAGGCATGTTTTACACTGCACAAGTTTCAGCTGACTGTTGCAACACACACCTGAGCAAGCCATGGGCTGGCTATAAAAAGTTATTTGTGGAGAGCAACGTCCAGATAGGGCATTTGTACGGTCTGTCCCCTAACTGTCTGGGACCAGAACAAACTGGAGTGAAGGAGGATATGTTGCCTATGATATCAGTTAATCCTCACGCAGAGATACTGAGCTACAGCCTGTCTTTACCTCATATCCCATCCTCTGTGAAACCATCCCTCACCCCTCCTTGTCTGTCCTATGGCCCCTCTCCCCGTCCCAGTGCTCTCTAGTCCTGCAGCAGCTCTCCAGTCATCAGGAACGGCAGCTTTATCTTTGTTTAGGGTTCCCAGGACTGACACAGCATCCACTTGAGATATGCCAAAGAGCCTGAGCTTTAGAGTGCTGCTGCTCTCAGAACAGTGGGACATAAATGCTAGGCGGTATATGTAGCTGTAGAGGACATTGTCTGACCATTGTCCACAATTTGACAGGCCTGAAATTGAAATATCTGACCAAACATTTTTTATATAAGGGAACTTATCACCATTGTTAGTCAATTAATTACAAATTTATGTAAACTTTGCATTATGGCTGGTGATTTTTTTTTTTTTTGGTCAAACAACTCTTATCATGTCCCATTGATTAATCTGTTTAGATCAGCGTCTTGTAGAAAACCACTTTTCTACTTGTTGGTGCCTTAAAGCAGTCATTCTCAAAGACTGGGTCAGGAACCTGTAGCACTCATATGCGCATATTGTATTAATTTAAATGTAATAAAAACTCATAATTTAATAATCAGCACATATTGTAATAAAACCCTGAGTTAATGTAATAACAGTTTTGTTCATGATGTAATAAGTTATTATATTATGAGAACATTATTACATTATAAACTTGGCAAGAAAAGTTGAATAATGTAATAAAATCAGTGCATAATGTAATAATTTAAAAAAAGAGTACTCTTCTTGTCTCTTAAAGCACAGGAACCCTCTACACAACTGGAGTAGATAATTTAAAACAACTGGATTTTGTCTGTTTGACAGACAAATATGGTTATTATTATAACCAATTATCTGCTTCTTCTTCTTCTTCTTCTTCTTCTTCTTCTTCTTCTTCTTCTTCTTCTTATTATTATTATTATTATTATTATTATTATATGAGCTTCATCAATATGGACCTGACTGATTAAAATGTCCACCTGGCCAAACAGACAGAAGTCCAGTTGCTTTAAATGATCTACTCTTTGTTTTTTTTGCTAAGTTTATAATGTAATAATGTTCTCATAATGTAATAACTTACATTACATCATGATCAAAACTGTTTTTATTGTATAGATATTATTTTATTTGGGTCGCCAGATAAATTTGGAGAATTTCTTCCATGGTCTTTTAAGATTTATATCTGCAGTTCGTCTTTGAGCCATGTGAGGGAGCCTGAATGTTCATATTGTTCTGACAGTTGTAGCCTAACAGTGGATCTAATATGAAAGGCTAGCATACATTGTTTGTTACTGATTAGAGGAAAAAATGCTGCCTAAATGCATTTATTTGGTCTCATTTATAAAGTATTTTACATATGTATATGTTGTCAATAACACATGCATAAAATGAAGTTGTGATTTAAAGAAAGAAAGAAAGAAAGATATTCCTTTATTAGTCCCACAGTGGGGAAATTCAGTTTTTATCAAATATATGTACATATATTATGTACACATGTATATGTACATATATTATGTACACATGTATATGTACATATACATATGTCTGTTAAAAATGGCTGGTTTACCTGTTCAAGATAATGTAAGGTGATGTGGAAATGTCAGTAAAAATGAAATGTTAATTTATGCACAGATTCGCTCTTCTCAATTTATAGACGAGACCTGTTGTGAATTGGGTCACAATGGTTTGTTATTTTTAAAAAGTGGATCCCCCACAGTTTTGATTCAGCTGCCTTTTTCATCCAAGAAAAAAAAAGGTTTTATACTGGTTTTATTATGCTTTTCTGACAATGTGGCTCATGAGCTAACTCTTAAAACTTGGCTGCTTGTTCTTAAGTGCACTAAGAAGGACGTTTTTTTAAACATGTCTCAGTTGCAACAGCATTTTAGCTCTCCGCAAGTTGATTTTCATAGCATTGTGAAATAAATTACAACTAATAGCTGCCTGGAAGATAGAAAATCATCCAAAACCTTGCTGGTGCTGGATCAAAAAACACACTGAAGGCAGGAGGTAGACTTAACGGTTTTAACAAAGTCATTTTTTTACTTGCCTCTATACAAAATATTTTATTTATAATGTATTAGTTATCAAATAACAGCAAAGTGTCACATTTAATCTGTATTTAAGTAAATGAATCTGGAGTTTAACCCCCATTTTCACCCAACGAAACTCCTTTTTCCAGGATAATTGAACTGCTCGCTTGCACTTCAGCTCCTAAATTTTATCTTTACCCACCACCATTTTCTAGGGAGTGCCTGATCAGTGCTGCGCATATGCAACTCTCAAGTAAATTGCTAGATTTACTTGCCAGATGTGGCATTTTACTTGCCCCAGCAAGAGGGCAATGCTTATTGTTGAGCCTTGTATTCAAGTAGTTGTGACCTCCTCTCATACCCTCAGAGAAGAGTTGGATAACACTGTCTGATACTCCCATGCAGGGAACAAACCTTCTTCTATACAAAGGGACTAAAAACTCTTATGGTTTGGAAAATACATTCATGATGTGTAGTAAGAAGTGGAGTGGTACTTTAAATTTGTCATAAAAAAAAACCCCACCTTACCCAATAACACTGTGTTGCCTTCTAGATATATATTATCAATATGTTGGGATTTTTTTCCCATAGTTATCTCATTAATCTTATTCCATTATCAAAGCAATTATCTGTTTGCGGATATGTGAGTGTGTTGTGTCTGTTTTATTCCTTCCTGGGCAGCCGTCCCTGCAGTCTGGCTCTCCTCTGTGTGCTCCCTCTGATGATAAGATTGCTGCCCTTTCTCAGGCTATCGCTTACGAGGCAAAAGGCCACTTGAGGAATGACAGGGCCAACATGACTGACATTAGCCGCTCTCGCCTCAGCAATTTCACTCCCCTGTGTAGCAAACTGCTGACAACTCATTAACGAATGTCTTCAATGGGATTTTTTTTTGGTGTGTGTTTTTGTGTGAAGGGCTTGCATACGTTGCTGCTCTCTCAGACTGGGTGGAGCTGAGACGTTGTTAGGTTCAACTGCTGGTTAGCTCAGTTTATTGTCATATTATAATTACAGTGCTGCGGCTTTGTTCTGGACAACAGGCAACTCATGAAGATGTTTGGAGCAACCTAACATGCAGACGCTTAAAGGGAACCTTAAATTAGCTTGATCGCAAGGGGAGAGCTGCAGTCGCTGGGACTTTCTCGGGGCCAGAAACATCCTAATTAGAGATAGAAACGTCTGTTGGGGTTGTGTTGGCTGTAGGCCATTTACAGTAAGTTGAATAAGAACCAGATTGGGAGAATGATCACACAGATCTGAATCCCTTTGAAAGCTCTAAAAATCTCTATGATGAAGTGTGATAAGCTGGAGTTCAGAAATGGCACTAGCAGTTAACTCTATGAATGAAAATACACTTTTTGGGACATGATCTACTTGTTAACTTCTTCTAATAGTTGGTTATTTTTGCAGTATAGCAAACTGTCTATATGCATATGTACCAAAATGCTAATTTTGAAAAAAAAAAAAAAAGCTGATAAGCAACTCGCATTTAGCAATTATTAATCATTACCCAACAAGATTATTGTGTCTCATCTAGTGATGTGCCAGCTCAGTGTATGAGCACAACAGACAACTGAGTTCTCAGTTCAGCTGTCTGGCGGCGTAACTGTAGCAGCCACGGTGCTGCGTTCACTGTCTTCAGTTCATCTTGCGGGAGAGTTACTGCAGCAGCCACGGTGCTGCGTTCACTATCTCCAGTTCACTGTCTTGGAGCGTTACTGCAGCAGCCACGGTGCTGCGTTCACTATCTCCAGTTCACTGTCTTGGAGCGTTACTGTAGCAGCCACGGTGCTGCGTTCACTATCTCCAGTTCACTGTCTTGGAGCGTTACTGTAGCAGCCACGGTGCTGCGTTCACTATCTCCAGTTCACTGTCTTGGAGCGTTACTGTAGCAGCCACGGTGCTGTGTTCACTGTCTTCAGTTCACTGTCTTGGAGCGTTACTGTAGCAGCCACGGTGCTGCGTTCACTGTCCTCAGTTCACTGTCTTGGAGCGTTACTGTAGCAGCCACGGTGCTGCGTTCACTGTCCTCAGTTCACTGTCTTGGAACTTTACTGTAGCAGCCACGGTGCTGCTTGTAGTGTCACAGATATGCAGCCACTTTCTCAGTAACAGTCTGCTACCACCACTGCATCATTTAGTTTTAGCAAGTTGTCAGCTGTGTCTGCCCGGCGTAACGATACGCTGTCCCCTGGCATAACTTCAGCGATTTTCCATCAAACGGTGTGTGTTTTTGTGCTACTTTAGTAACTGTAGCGCTGCTGGAGGCTTCGTGCTCCCTGTAGCCACACACACACACACACACGCGCACGCCGTTGCACGGTGTAACTTTAGCGAGTGTCCAACAGACCGTGTGTGTGAGTGGTGGCGGTGAGTGTGGGTTTGTTGGTGGTGTTGTAGCTGCGAACGCAGGTGTAGTCGACTGTGTGCATACAGTTTATTTATTTATTTTTTTAACTGACAGACCTATAAGTTTTGCTCAGCTTTTTAATTAATTATTAATATTTCTTTTAACTGTTTAACTGATAGTGTTAATGGGTTGAACTTCCTAATGTTGGTTAATAATTATCAGCATCCCTACCAGGTATGTTTCAGTGATTCCTGGGAACCCCCTGACCCCCCAGCATTCACCTGCTTGACTTATAGTGACTTTCTCATTTGTAATCATTACTTTGGGATGTTTGGTAACGATAATTTTAATATGTTGGTGACTTCCTGTGGGTTTGAAGTCAGGGACAATTTAAGATGACTGAAGATTTATAGATGTGCCACATAAATATTCTGCTGTCTCATTATAATCCCCTTCTTAAAATTTCAAGTATCCTATGCCTTCTGATTAAACAGAACAAAAAAAAAAAGATGCCATCTGAAACCACCACCACTCGCCAACTGTAAATATAAAGACCATCTTTCATTGCCATAGAGCTGTGTGTCTCTGCTATGATCTGTTACTGCTGTCAAGCTGTAAATCTGGATGCACGCTCTGAGAAAGGAAAGAGGCTTTTCAGTGGGGACTATTACGTCTAAAGCAAGCTGCAAGACAGTGTTTCCGCTGCTTGCCTTTGTGCCATGAAAATGAAATACAGTCAGCACGCAGAGGCCTATTTTTTCTGTTTTGCACCTCTTTTTCTTTTTTTATTACCCTCTGCATTGCCCCACACTTTCCATATTTTATGTCATTGTGACCACAAACCCTGAAAATAGAGGTTGTTGTGTGTATTCTTAAGTGGAAAATGGTACATGGATGTACTGTATTTGCGGTGGAGTTGGTTAAATATACAACCAAAGGACAGAGGTCAACAAAGTCTCTTGAAAATTGACAATTTGATCCTGTACATTTTAAATCATTATCATTAGATGTATGTAAGAAAACTATCTATATAAGAAAGTAGGTTTTGGACGAAACTCTTATCTCCCGATTTAATGCTGTCACGATACTTGGGTGCCGATTTGATTGATGAAGTATTGTGATTCAATATTATGATTTATCGCCCATGGTAAAAAGTTAAATCATACATTTCTAGGAGTTTTACTTTGGAAATATTGATACATTAAAATGTTTGATTTTCACCATGTATGTAGTCAGAGATGTCCTGACGTCAGATATATCAGTCAATGTCAGGCAAAAATTCAAAGAACAAAGACAGTTTCTTTTTAATTCATAAAGTACATGTAATGTTTTTTTTTTACTTCTGGTGAATATAATCTAATTAATCTTATTTCCATATATGTATTCTGCAGATACAGTTCCCTTTGCTAACACCTTTTTTTGAAAACCAGATGTAGTCACATGTGCATACTGCTGCTAACTTCACCAAGTCCATCTCTAGCTCTGCTGTCAGCACCGTCCTCTTTATATATCCATGTTCAGCTCCATCAGGGCCGTTTGAATGCATTTAACATAAATGTCAGTAGAGGGGCAGCTCAGAAAATTTGAATATTGTGAAAAAAATAAATATTCTTTGCCAGTTATTTAAGTGAAAGTTTAGTGAAAAGTGAAAGTGAAAATTTAATATATTTTAGAGTCATTACATGTAAAATAATTAATTAATTACCGTCTCCGCTAAAAAAAGAAAGAAACTTGTATCTCAGAATGTTAGAAAATTTCAATTAGAGTTTAATTAGATTACTATTCATACAGTATAAATACCCCGTATCTCTCAATCTAGTTCAATACACACAACCACAATCATGGGGAAGGCTGCTGAGTTGACCAGAAGACGATCACTGATACCCTCTACAAGGAGGGTAAGTCACAGAAGGTGATCGCTGGAAGGGCTGGCTGTTTTCAGTGTGCTGTATTGAAGCGTATTCACAAAAGGTGCACAAGCAACAGGGATGATCCTTGAGAAGATTGTCAAATGAAGCTGATTAAAGAAGTTGGGAGAGCTTCACAAGGACTGGACTGAGGCTGGAGTCAGTACATCAAGAGCCAGCACTCTTCAGACGTCCTCAGGAAATGGGCTACAGCTGTTGCATTCCTGTTTTCAAGCCATTCCTGAACCAGAGACAGCGTCAGAGGTGTCTTACCTGGGCTACGGAGATAAAGAACTGGACTATTGCTCAGTGGGCCAAAGTCCTTATTCATTTGGAAATCAAGGTCTGGAAGGAGAGTGGAGAGGCACAGAATCCAAGTTGAAGTCCATTGTGAAATTTCCACAGTCAGTGGTGATTTGGATGGTGCTGCGTCATCTGTTGGTGTTGGTCCACTGTGTTTTATCAAGTCCAAAGTCAACGCAGCCATCTACCAGGAAATTTTAGAGCACTTCATGCTTCCGTCTGCTGACGAGCTTTACGGAGATGCCGATTTCCTTTTCCAGCAGGACTTATCGCCTGCCCACTGTGCCAAAACTGCTCCTAACTGGTTAGCTGACCATGATATTACTGTGCTTGATTAGCCAGCCAACTTGCCTCACCTGAACCCTTTCATTGACAATCTATGGGGTATTTATAAGAGGAAGATGAGAAACACCCGACCCAACAATAGAGATGAGCTGAAGGCTGCTTTGATAGCAGCTTTCAGCTCATCTCTATTGTTGGGCAACCTGGGCTTCAATAAGACCTCAGCAGAGCCACAGGCTGATCGCCTCCATGCCACTGGACATTTCTGTATCGTAAATGAAATATTCAAATATTTTGAGATACCCTTTTCTTTCTTTTTTGAACTATAGGCTGTAATTATTGAAAATAAAATGAGAAAATGCTTGAACATTTTAGTTTAGATGTAATGAGTGTAGGTTATATTCAATTTTCACTTTCTTGAATAACTGGCGAAGAATATAAAACCTTTTCACAATATTCAAATTTACCGCAGCACATTAGCACTTCCTGTCCATGACAGAATTAGTATTTACCAAGTTGTATTTAAATGTGAGGGTGCAGGTTGTCAATGTGGAACCATTTGCCGTTTTTTACTTTTTTGTTTCAGCTAGCTGTGGATATGACGTCACATTACTCAACAATAAAAGTGGCAACTTCCTTCTACCTCCTCATAGACTCCAATGAAGCAAATATATTGATTCTGGCGTTACAACATTGATTTCAAAATCACCGTACATGTTTTTTCCCACCCCTGTTAGAAAGCTAACCTTAAATTAGAGGATTTGCTCGTATGAATGACTGAGAGTACAAGAGAGACCACTGTGTGTTATGCTGTTAACATGTTGGCATGGAGCCATGTTGGATCAGGACTCAGAGAGGGTTATTTTTGGTGATGCTCAGGTGCCTGGGGCCCCATCAGAAAGCCCTTATAAAGAGGTCCTCTCTGGGTGGGTGGAAAGTAGGTTATCAGCTTCACTGTCGCTCCTCGATGGGGCCAACTCGTTTGCATCTAGTCAACACCTTCCGCCCCTTTCTGGCACAGATCCTAAAGCAACCCTTGGCCTTACCGAGCACTTTGAATGCATCTCCTTCTGCCACATTTCCTCTTACGTTCACCACAGGGCTGCAACTAACGATTATGTCATTGTAGATTAAACTGTCAATTATTTTCCAGATTAACTGATGAATTGTTTGGTCTATAAAATGTCAGAAAATGGTGAAAAATGTCGATCAGTGTTTCCTAAAGCTCAGGATGACGTCCTCGAAAGTCTTGTTTTGTCCACAACTCAAATATATTCAGTTTACTGTCATAGAGGAGTAAAGAAACCAGAAAATATTCATATTAACAAGCTGGAATCAGAGAATTTCGACTTTTTCTTAAAAAATGACTCAAACTGATTAATCGATTATCAATTAATTTAATAGTTGACAATTAATCGATTAATCAATGCAGCTCTTCTCTACCACTTCTCATACCAGTCAATTCTATTTCACACTAAATACAAATATTTTACTATTTTTTTTTGTCATCCACAACACTGTCTCCTCAACCCTTTCCAAGCCCAATCTGCCTCCCGTTTCTCATCTGTTTTACATTATTGATGAACTGGAAGAGCAGAGTTGTGTTTTGCTTTGACCATATCATGATAATGTGTTGGGGTTAATGGCCTTTCAGTGTAAAGCTGAACTAAAATCACTGTACTTATGAAGACATGCACATTCAGTGCAAGTGTGATTATGTAGAATGTCAAACTTTTGATAATAACAACAGCAATCAGTGTTAGTTCATGCATTTGCACTCTGCGGCGGTGAAAGTGTCATATTTATCCTTTTTATCGTCAGCTTAACTTAAGCAATGTCATTGCAACCTAATCAGGGTTGTAAAAGTTCCTTTGATATTGTACAAGACTTGAGCATATTGAAAAATGTTATTACCACATCTTTCCGTTCCTCCTTTTCTTCCCTTTTCTCCTTTCCTAGTCTAAGGAATGTTTTCCCAGTCTCTCTTTTCACCCTCTGTGAGCGCTCTGTCTCTCTGTGGTTATGCACTTCATTCGTCTTCCCCAGGATCAGAGAAACACCAAAAATCTAAATAATCACTGGACACTGAAGTAAGAGAAAGCTTAAGACAAACCCTGGATAACAAGATGACACAACTTGTTAAGACAGAGCTCTTGAGATGCTGGCCACTCCAAAGAATTACTTTATTTGTCATCGGTCATATTTAACCAGTATTTCTGTGTGCATTAATATACTTATGTATGTTTTTGCTGAAAATGAATTGAATGGATGCAGAATGCAACCATATTGATAATCGAATAATCAGTGATTTTTCAGGAAAAAAGTCCAAACTCTGATTTCAGCGTCTTAGATTTGAATATTTTCAGGTTTCTTTACTCCTCTGTGACAGTAAACTAAATATCTTTGAATTATGGACAAAACAAGACTTTTGAGGACGTCATCTTGGGCTTTGGGAAACACTGATCGAAATTTTTCACCATTTTTGACATTTTATAGATCAAACAACTAATTGATTAATTGACAAAATAATCAACAGATTAATCAACAATGAAATTAATCATTAGTTGCAGCTCTAAACACATTAATCATGAACATTTCCATCGCTCTAATGTTGTATATTATAATAAACTTGTCAGTGGTACTGAAAGAGTAATATAGAACGAGTAGGGCTGCAAATAACGAGTATTTTCATTGTCGATTAATCTGTTGATTATTTACTTCCCAAAACCCAAGATGACGTCCTCAAATGTCTTCTTTTGTCCACAACTCAAAGATAGTCAGTTTACTGTTATAGAGGAGAAAAGACACCAGAAAATATTCACATTTAAAAAGCTGGAATCAGAGAGTGATGACTTTTTTTCTTTAAAAAAAATCACTCAGACCGATTAATCGGTTATCAAAATAGTTGCCAATTGATTTATTAGTGAACTAATTGATTAATCAATGAATCCTTGCAGCTCTAATTCCATTATATAAGCCCTGATAAAAGTTTTTGATGCATAACTCTGGCCACATAACCCAGTGCTGTATTTTGAATATTAGATAAAATTATTTCTACAGCTTTACTAAAACTGAATTTCCCCACTGTGGGACTAATAAAAGAATATCTTTCTTTCTTTCTTTCTTTCTTTCTTTCTTTCTTTCTTTCATTTAGCAATTTCTTTTTTAACTCTTAAACAGTTTTTTTTAAGTGTCAGCTCAAAGAAAAGTCTTCACACATCCTCATTTACTGCTGCACTTACCTACCAGAAGATGGCGCTATACAGCCATTGTCCAAGGTCAGACAGAGGAGGCTGGAAACCAGTGAGCTCTGGGCCTCCCATCGCGGTCTGAGTTCTGGATGTTTGTGAGTGGACTTCAAGTGATCGTAGCTTCAAGGACGACAAACGTGGACACTTTGGAAAAGTTTGTATGAGGAGCCATTCATCAGGGAGCACTAAAAGTTAACACTATGCAAAGTGGTTGAAAAGTGTTCACTATTTTTCAGTAATATTGCAGGGTTGACTGCTTGTAGGAGTCCATTGAAGCCTAATATATATATGTGCAGCCAGGTGCAGAGCTAACAGGTTATGTTCTTTACATCTGGTGTGTTGAGTAATAAAGATGTGAAAGACAGAATGACCTAAAGGTACATTTACAGTGATTTGGGAAGAGGAAGGGGAGGAGGAGTGCTGTAACCTTTTCCATAAGGAGAATTGAGAGTTGTGATTGGTTGAAGACTATTTTCCCATCTCCCTCATGCTTCCTCCCCCTCCCCCTCCCACCAGACCCTGGATGGCACGCAAGGCCCTGACCACCGCCGCAGCGTGGCGCCGAGGGGGTACAGAGTTTGTGTGTGTGAGTATGTTGTGTGTGCGTCAGACAGTTTGGAGGGCCGAGACCCCGGATATGTTATGGAAGTGTGCAGTGGACAGGGGCCAGACAGGACGTGACCTTCTGGAGGAAGCTCAGCCGGCCTTATAGGCCAAGTGGCGATCAATCAACACCCTTTGTCCCGCCCCCAACCGACCACTTCAAACACACTGGAGGATTAGACCCATGCCCAGCTCTTTTTACTGATCTTTTATATAAATAACCAAATTATATTTGTACCACTCATGGTCAAGAAGAATAAAAATTTACAGATTATATAAAATAAACAGACCGCTATTTTCATTATTCTTACAGTGATTGAATACCTTGAAAGTTTTTTTGGTTGGATGTTTGCTTTGCACCCTTTTGCTCCAGAAGTTGAGTATTTTTGCTGTGATAAATCTAGTAGTATCTATCGATCCACCAGCAATCACCTTTGCTATTTAATTAGAATGTGACCTAAATCTGTACCAGTCACCTATAGCTGCTGGACATGATTATTTATTAGTCTTTTGAACCCCACTGTAATTTAGCAGGGGCACTTTCATTACTCCCAATCCATGATCAAAGCTCCTCCTCTGTAGATTGTCTGGGGTCGAACCTGCACTTCGGACAAATGGCCGACAGGTCAGGAACTCAGTTCCGCTGAGGTTGGAGGCCAAGTGGGATTGTCGGGCCAAGTCGGGACTGACCCTACACACTGATGCCACTGGCTTTCAGTTTCAGACAAAGTAGATGTTTTATGCAGAGATGGTAGCATTGGTGATGATGATGATGAGGCGATGGATTTATAATCATATGTTTATTAAAGTTGTCAATAAGGGGTCAAATCAAAACTGTGCTGCAAAATGCTGCCATGGGTTTATCAGATTTTCCTCTTATGACGATAACAGCAAACTAATGGAGGTAATGGAAAGTTTGCTTTGAGTTGGCTGCAACACTAATTTGGGAAGAAAAAAAAAACCTTCAAGTAGAGCAAATAACCAGTTTACTTATTGTAACTTTGACTTTTTAATTCATAATCCTGTTTTTTTGTCTTTCCTGACATCTTTCAGCTACTATCTGTCTTGAAACAGAGAAATAGGCTGTTATATTTAGGAAAAATAGTTGTCATCTCCATTAATTTGGTATTTTTACAGGATCTCATTGAGAAGCCAACTGGCCCAACAGGCTGAATATGCAGGAAGAGGACCGGAGTTAACAGACATATGAATGTCTCGGTGTTGTGCGTGTCTGGGAAAAAGGGCTAAAGGTGCTAATTAACAGAGCTGTCAGTGGTTCCTTGAAGTGAAGTGAACTTGCCGATAAGCAGAGTGGCTGGTGGAGGGAAACTGTCGGGGCCCCCAAGCCATCTGGACCTTGTTCTCCCAGAGAGCGGGGCTGTGGCACAAAACGGGTATCGACAGTAAAGCCTGCAGAATATATAACAAAAATATGACTTGATTTTGTTTTTGAAACAAGAAATAAAGTGTTAGGTAACAGTGGTGATAGGTAAACAGGTAATTAAGTTGGGTAAAGTAAAGATTTTGGTGGCATTAACAGTTTCATGCTTACATATTCATGTGTGGAGTCATGAATAATCAGCAGAAATTGCGAACTAACATGCTGTCTGTTTGTGAACGTTGCCACCTTTTCAACAGCAGCTTTAGATTTTTCTTTTGCTGTCTTATGTATATACCAAAACGTTTTTGGGTCAAATCTGTAGTACATTTTGTTTTGAGACATTACTTTCAAAAACAAATAAATGTGGTCTCAAAGGTGCACTGATAAAAATGTGAGATCATGCTTTAAATCATTCCATGTGTGGGGTCTTATTTTCTGGACATTTCCAGAAAAAAAATGTACAAACAGGACAATGATGGATTTTCTCCTTCCTTCTCCTTCAGCCATCTCCAGCCGTGCAGCTCTGCAGCGCTAAAGTGCAGCTATCCTGTGACTCCGGAGGGCCGGCGTAGCTCATCTCCTGCAGGTAATCAACCATCATTCTTTCATGAGGCTGTGAGTGTTCAGGAGAGACTCTGGATCTCCCCTACTGGTTCTGCCAGCAATACATCCTGCTACACGTTAGGGAACATGACAACTGCACTCCCTCCCAGCTCACTGCACCTGAACGCACTCCTCTATCTCATGACATGATAGGTCAAATCAGATCTCTCACGGCTATATGGTTTGGTAAGCTTAGAGGGAGCTGAGGTAGGAGTTGTATATATTACCATATCAAATTACACCTGGTACATTCGTAATCAGGTTTAGAAATCAAATATTTGTGTATTACTCAAATTTCATTCATTAGTACATTTGATTTAATAGTTTTCCACAACGTGTAATTTAACTGAATTGTTCTCCTGACTGACAAATTTACCGGTTGTGCTGTGTGTTGTAAATCATTTTCAACATAAAAATATATCTCAGAGTAATTTATATTTGAATGTAAGCAGCGTAAACTGTACAATTTTAAAATGCTTCAAAATGTCCATTTTTATTTGACACCCCCAAAATTAAAAACAAATTTAAAGCAATCTGAACCACCAGAGGGCAGCTTGATAACTTTGAGGACATACAGAGGTGACTGATAAACTTATCAGAGTCTGGCATTTATTATTATTATTTGTGACTGTAGCTCCCAAGAAGCCATAATTTCTCAAACCGCCATGGCAGGAAAATATTAAGTGATAATTAATAATTAAAATTTGAACAAAACAAATAACAATTATGCGCTACATACCCTGATCAAAAAGATATTCAGTTATTTCAGTGTCTATATTAATAACTTTTTGTTTTTAAATTAAATTAATTTTACAAATATGTTATAAATATTCCCATTCTACAAAATGGTGGGTTGCAGGATATTTTATTAGGGTCGCCAAATAAATTTGCAGAATTTCTTCCATAGTCTTTTATTTAAGATTAATATCTGCAGTACACCTTTGAGCCACATGAGGAAGCCTGAATGTCTGTACTGTTCTAATAAACGCAGCCTACTCATAACATTGAAAAGGCTAGCATACAGTCTGGTTTACTGATGAGAGTAAAAACGACAGCCTAAATGCATTTATTTGTTCTTATTTATGAAGTATTTAACATGGATATATTTTTAATATGCATGAAATTAAGTTGTGATTTATGAAATGTATATCGCCAAAATGGTATGATGTAAGGTGATGCAGAAAGGGCAGTCAAAATGGTCGAGGGCGTTCATTTTCACGATTTTTTAAAAACAGTGGGTCCCCAGAAAAAACATTTAGGAAATACTGCTCTATATAAATCCAAATGACAAAATACTATATGATATACTTCTTAACTAAATACTTCTGTCAGGAGCAAGATTTGCTATCTTATTATCCCTGTTGTGTAAACAGGACAAAAGCTATGAATTATTTTTTATTTTAGTTAAGGTTATTTATTATTTATTTGTTGTTATTCTTGTATTTTTGGTCATTTATAAGAGGCAGCAAAACTTAAATCAAGAAAATCAGAAATTGATTAGTTATTGTGATCATGAGGAGAGAAAATCCAGTATTTTCAGTCTCATGGCACTGATTTCAATCAACAGTAATTCAGGTTAATTGTGCTGCATTTTTGTGACCATTTGTGAGTATGTCCTCCATCAGCATGAATTAGACCCACCATGTTACATATGTGTCCCATGAGGCAAAGGGCAACAGGAGATTTTGGTTTGAGAATCAAAAGGTTGCAGGTTCACTGTTGTGGGGAGTCAAATTAGCAGCGTCTTTCCTCATTATTCACTGCTGAGGTGTTCTTGAGCAATGCACAAAAACACACAACTGACCAACAGATACGACTGTGGTTGAGCCACATTGTACGATATGTACTGTATCATGTTGCTGCAAAAGAGCATCACTGCACAGCTAACCTAATAGATAAAGCTTTAAGAAGTGCAGGTCTATGCCAGTCTACCAGCTCTTTTTATACATACAGTTAATGTACCAGTGTGTGCATTATCGGACAGTTTGCTGAGCTTTCAGTGAATTTTATCCAAAAAAAAGCAATTTGACTAAACCTAGAAAAAAAGTGTCAGCTTTATCACTTTACCAGGTCTGATTCAAACTGGCAAATTACTGTGATGTCCATATGTGATTAACTTTGTTGAACCTTAAGCAATGATCATCTTCCTTTCTCTGTTGTTGATGGAATGATTTTAGCACATTATCATGTGGTGGTTTAGCTTTTAGGTTACTTAACATTATTTTTTAAACTGTAGAGCTGTACAAAACAACAGGTCTTATGACGTATCACCTACCGTTTCCAGGCTTACAAAGACCTACTTTTTCCCTCACATCATCCATCTGTCTCAATATCTTTTTTTTTAGTGTATATAGTAAACTCTGCCTATATATGTGTGTCAGTGTATGTGTGTGTACACATGATTTGCACGCCTGTTTTCGTGAGACATGGTATTATCAGCGTGGTTCACTGGTTCAACGAAAACGGTTGAAATGATATCCAGAGCTCAGACATCAAACAGCGGAGGCCACTTGAGTTATGGTGCATCGATCGACTGCGAGAACAAAGGGAGCGATGGTTAAAGGGGATGGAAATCGTGGAAGAAAGAGATAGATGAAGCGGACAGAGGACAAGCAGCCCAGGGTCTGCAGCGAATTCTGTTTTGGGGTCTGAGGCTCTGGGGTTTATGTCAGTCAGGATCTGGAGGAAAAGTTGCTCCCTTGAGAAAAAGAGTGGAGAGAAACAGAGAGAGAGATGCAAGGGGATGTGTGGGGCACTAAGGGTCTGGATGATAGGTGAAATTAACCAGGTTCCCTCCTGGCCCAGCTGTCAATCCATCGCTTTCCTTTCTACAGTATTACTCTGGTTATTTTATTTAAAAAAAAAAAAAAAAACAGAGCGCAAAGTCAGGTGCTGCTTTAGAGCATGCATGGCTGGCGAGTTTCCGTCAGTCCATGTCTGTTTTGCTAAGCCGTTACAGTTGTGTACGGGCACATGTCTGGATGGTGATGAATAACCAGACCCTCCTTGGTTATCTCGACTTCCTTTAGAGTTTCAAGTGAGAGCCAGATGTAGCTATTTATCTTAATCTTTCCTCTCATTTAGCCTGGATGGAGTTGGAGGCCATTTCACTTTTCATTACGTTATCAAACATTAGAGGAACATCTTGTTATGAGAAAGCAATCTGGATGTGTTGACTATATTGTCACCACTACATATGTAATAAAAATTATAGAAAAGTCTGGGCAGTAATAGCTGTAAACTGTAGACACTGTATGACAAAAGATGTGTGACCTGAGGAAGCTTCTTCATGTACACATAAAGCTTTAATTTCCTGTAGTCGTATTAATGCTAATGCATTTGAGATGTACTGGAAGAAAAAGCCTTTGAGGCAAAGAGTGTTGAGTCAGAGGAGATGGGACTTCTCACACTGCTGTAAATGCCATACCGCTTTTTTTTTAAGTGACTATACATTACAAAATTAAATATTCAACACAGTCCACATTTAACTGATCTGTGGTCTTCTCCTCCTTAATTATAGATAGGAAATATGAACCCTCTGATACGTCTGGCAAACCTTATTAAAAATGTATGCATGCATTTCTATTAACTGATGAAAATTAATATAAAATGAAATCTCTTATAAAATGTAGATGAGACATGTGCAATATTTTCACCGAAAATAAGCAGAAGACAGGCACTTCCTGCAAGAAGCTATAAATCAGCCTGTCATACCACAGATTGACAGCATGCACCGCTTGTATGTCTACAATTAACAGATTTTAAACAGTGTCATCTTCAGTGACGACAGACCACATGCTAAGAAACCTCTGCCTGTGGGAAGGATCACGCCTCGGATATGGAGAGATATGTCTGTGCTTTCTGTGTTACAAGATGATAGAAACCACACTCTGATTCAAGAGTAGTGAAGGAGCGTCCAGAGTGAGCAGTCTCATCTCTTACCACGTGGTTTTCACTACATTCCTGGTGGCTGGTCGGAAGGGAAAATGCTCATTTAGAGTAGTGACTCACCTCAGAAGTAAAACAGTCTCATAACAAGCTCCAACATCTTTGAGGCTATAGCCAACTACTAATGAGAGTCACTGTTGTTGTGCTGCTGCACTAGTCATTGCATACTGGTCTGGTATAAGACATTAGCATGCATGTACGGTGACTTAAATGCCATTGCAGTTAAATTTAAAAAGGTAAATTTTCATAAAAGAACCTTCACTTATAATTCACTCCAAATTTAAAACAAGTAGGGCGTAAGAAAGTATTGAATGTGGCAATATTATATTTTGGGATACTGTATCGATTCTCAAAAACGCTGTTGATTTTTAAGAGTTTACACACAAAAATTAAGTCAATCAATACTTTATTTAATTTGAAAAGAGATGCACCCTCTCAGTGTATGTGCCCTTTCAAAGAAGTGCTGATGATGCTGGATGTTACAGGGACTGGGATAAATGCAGGTCCACTGTTCTGATTGCATAAATAAGTATTCTTTTTACTCTGATTTTACACGTATGGTGGTATTTTCTTTATAGTATGACAGTTTTCTTGAAATTTGTTCACCTTGCTTATAGTATCACAATATATTGAATTGTAACCCCTGTATCGTGATATGCCTCGTATCACCAGGTTCTTACACAGCCCTGAAAAACATGATAATTTGACTTAAGATTTGTTGTTCTGCAGCCTCTAAAGTTTGCGTTTTCGGGCTTCTTCCAAATTGAAAATTAAACCGAAGTCATCTTGGACATTGTTCTTGACACTGCTGCGTTTCACAGCACATTAAACATTGAGCGGTGTAACCGAGAGCTTTGTAGAAAGCAACAGTGGTGCGTTCAGAGAGCTGTAATGAACCAGGCGAGTGAAGAGGAAGAAGAGAGGACTCTGTGTGCACCGGGCATGTGCACATGGCATGCAATCCTTGCAGAGAGGCACATGGCTGCAGCACATGTATGCATGTTAACAGTGTGGCGCAATGAGCTGCAGTAATTGATAATAAACAGGTCTCATAGCGGGGATTTTATAGCTTTTCCAGTCTTGTTAATTCAGACAAGAAATGCATTGGGTCTTTCCTCCCTGATTTCATTGGCTGGTTCCATGAACATACCTTTGTTATGGGCACTGGTGGCCGGGCTGCTTTAAACGGCTGTGTCAATACCAGAGACGGAAATCAGGTGGCTGCCGTGTCAGGTCCAACACTGGACAGAGTGTTCGATAGGGGATGCTTGTGTGCCTGGTCACAGAACTGTATAGTAGTTTCCTTTTCTGACAGCCAGTTGGTGCTGTATATGATATGAAATGCAGTAATAAAATTATATTTTGTTGGGGTGAGGCCATAAGGACATCATGTGAGTCCTCTGGCGTATAGATAATAAATATTTTGGTCTGGTATTATAGAGAAAATGTGCCTCATTTGAGACAATGTGAAACAAACAATATTTCTAATTGAAGATTTTGTGAGCTGCCCTATTTAGTACAAATGGACAACTGAGTTTTGTATTCTTTCAATTAAGCATGTAACCGTCATTATCATATACTTTGCAGCTTGAATGATTTTAGTTGCATGCATGAATACATTTAAACAATTCTGTGCAATCACACAAATTTTCACACGCTGATTTTTAAGCTCACCGTGATGGAGGGGACGTACAAACACACTGCCAAGTACTTTAAGAAACATACTTATAGCTAGCCAGCAAGGTGCATTTGTTCTTTGCAGTAGCTGAGTATTTTTGTGTGAAATCAACCATCCAGATTACTGCCTAACCCAGCCCTTTGTGTGGGGGATAGAGGTTGAGCGGTGGTGAGTGGGGCGGCGGGAGGAGGGAGGGCTTGGAGCGGATTCTTGTCCAAACATTCTGCACGCGGATTTGTATTCATTGCACCCCTGCTGCTATTGATATCATTACGCGGGGTGCTCATGCTGCGTGGAGGGGGCTGGGACTGGCAACGGGGAGGTCATGGAGCTGCAGGCCCTAACGAGAAGTGACACTGGCTCCAGGTCGGCCAAGCATCCACCGGATTTCAATGGGAGCCGCACTTTCCCAGTCAGCGCATTAGATCAAAGATCATTACCTGCTAATCAAAACACATGAACGTAAGGGGCTTCCCTTCTTCCACTCTCTTCTTTTGCTACTCTTCACTTAGCCGGGTCTTTGGAGGCGATAGAAGGGAAGACAATGGAGGAGACTGCACTGACTACTGGCCTGGATGGACCTCCATGGCCCCATGAGAATGGAGGACCCCCACCCTATCGCTTTGTGGACTCATTCAGCTGTTCCTGCAGCCATTACCAGCCACAAACTAACTTTGTGATAAAACACTGCTAGAGTTTGTGTCTAAAATGTCACTAAAAGTTGGAGTTTACACAAAAATCTTACCGTAATACATTCCTCCATGCTTGTGGCTGGAAATACTTCTGTGTGGATTCTGCTTTCTGTGTTTTCCCAGGCCCTGTTGTCTCATTTGGTGCTGCGTCACCATTGTTAGGTCACCACCTCCACTCGGGGCCAAACAGGGCTGAGCTGCTCTTTACCACAAGACATGATCACAAGACTCTTGCCTCATCAGATAGAGACAGAACTTCTTGGTCCTTGAAACAACCTTGCAACCAAGTTAAGAAGTTGAATAAAACACACACACACACACACACACACACACACACACAAACACACAAACACACAAAAATGTTGAACTGTGAAGCTTAAAGGACAGTAAATAAATGTCCGTCTGTCCTACTGTTGAGTCTCTCCTTTAGTGCATGAGATTCTTTTGAGATGTTCACGATATTGATGTTAATTCAGCTCAGGGATCTCAGTAGATGTGGGGTAAGGGGTTGGCAGAAATAAGTCGCCTCAGGGCAAAGGTCTGGGTCTCAAAATGTCGAAACCCCTCGGCCAACATGGGACAGGACGAGAGTGAGGGAGTACATAGAGGGGGAGCAGCGGTGGGTATTTTGCTGCTGTACTGAAGGCTCCATGGCCCATTAATCGTTTGTTTGAGTTTCCGCCCCAGCGAGCATGTCATGTCTCCATTAGAGAGGGTTTGTTTCTTCTTCCTGTCCGCCTCTTGGCAGCAGGGGGCTCTCACACATCTCATTTGGCCGTGCACTGCTGTCTGGTGCCAGGCAGACTGTCCTGCGTCTTGTGTGTGTGTGCACACGTATAAGTGTGTGTGCATGTGTGCAAATGTGCATGGTGAATTTCATGTTTTCGGGCTACTCATTTCCTAGAGGTGAACGTTAATGCTAATCGAGTTAGGAGGGTGCTGATTCCAATGTGATCTGTTGTATGAACTAAATCCCTCCTGAAGGCTGTTGTCAGTTATTTAAGCCCCCTGACTACTGCAATTCATGGATTACTCATAATTGGATTACTTTAGTTAGTTTTGTCATACTTTTAATGTGTAAAATAATGAGTAAAATCAACATATTATTTCATCTCTAACTTCTTCTAAAGTCTCACCACTTTTTTTTTTTACTTGAAATGATGGAACAGTACAAAATATCAGCTCCCTGCATCCTGAACTTACAGTTAAAAAACATGTAAATATTATGTGCTGCATGTTTTTTGCTAATATGAGCATTGAACATGGATTAACCTTTGCCTACCAGCTAGTAGCTAGTAGATTAATACAAAAACTGGGGAGAAACCTCATGTTTATATTGTTTTTAGACCAACAGGAGACATGTAATTTGTAATAAGAGTTGATGTTACAAATAATCTAATTTTCAATATTGAAGAATGATAATGATTTAATGTTTTCAAGTCAGTAATTGAATGAGTGTTATAGGTAATGGGCATGACTTTTCTAAAATATTAAAGGTAAAATCTGCAATGTTTTACCACTAAGACTACATGTGGTGTGAACCTTCTTTAAGAAATCAAATACTATGAGCCAAAACCATTTTTTAAGTAATCTATTAGATGAAATTAATCACCTCGTTGTCTTTGCAAAGATATTCTTGCTAAGACACAACATTCCAGTCAGTCTGCCGACGTACTTATTGGGCTCTCCGGTGAAGAAGCTGACCCACACTGCCACGGCCTATCTTGATGTTAGTTTGACCTTTGACCCAAGACTATGCTGTAGACATCAGCCTGCTGACCTGTCAAATGGGCCCCTTTATTCCAGTGACCCATGGAGCCTTCCCCTTTAAACTGAAATATGGCTGCCAAGCCTACAGAAGCCAGCCAATTAGGAAGTAGAAAGAAATCAGAGTGGCACAATGAGCCGAGACTAATAGAGTCCTCTTTATCTGCTGCCCGCCCGTCTGCCTGGCTGCTGCCTTAATGCCTTCACCGCTGCTGCTGTTCGGCTGCTTGTATCTGAGTAGCACCGAAAAACTGATGATCAGATCTGTTACTTGTGATTGATTATGCCCTTGTTACATTTAAGCTATTCGTGACAGCTTAATATACACAGACTCAATAAAATAAACACTGCAGGGGAAAATAAATTTAGCTCTGAAGAAACCAAATCACAGTTCCAAGCATCTCTGCATGGGACTAGGATGAATTTATCTGCTATAAAGCAGGTTTAGTAGTAACCATTTTTTCAAGGTAGACAAGACAGCTAACAGATAATTTAATATGCAAGGGATTGATCTTGAACATTGTGATGCCATATGGCAATCAAGAAGAAACCAGAAAATATGCTCATTTATGAAGCTGGAATCACAGAATTTTTACTTTTTTTTCTTAAGAAATGGCTCGATTATCAAAAATAGTTGGCGATTAATTTAATAATTGACTAACTAATGAATTAATTGATTAAGCTTGCGGCTTTTGCCTCCTCCAGTTACTTAAAAAAGCAAACAAGAAGAAACCAGAGCAGCATGATGAGATATGAGTAATAGTATATTGTCACTTCTCTTGGTGATACAGTTCAGTAAAAAACAAAATCATCATCCACATTATTAAAACTAATCATTGTGATAGACCAAACGTTTTACGTTTCATGATCGCATCTACATATGACTCAAGAATAACATGTAAGATACTTGCATCAACTGCCTTGGGGAGTCTTGCATGTAAATGTGGAAAATATCTATAAACTAACCTAATTTATATATATTTCTATATACTCTACTTTGGCATTCAGGCAGCTGAAGTTGTGACATGTGGGTTGCTTCAGTGCTTCTCTGTGAGGTGGCTGATCTTTGTTCCCTCCATCCATACGCCTCTTTGCGTGTCTCTTCCTGATGTTTGTGAAGGTGCACTTATTGCATTTTTCCTTTTCCTCATCCCAGTCCTATTTGTTTTGTGGTCCTTGTCTCTTTCCCTTTGCACTTGACCGACTTGTGTTTGCATCCCTGAGCAACCCAGGGAGGACTGTTGTCTCAGTTTAAAAAGAGGACAGCCATCTCTGGAGGTGTTTCCCCGAATGATTTGCAACACATTTGAGTTACTTGTTCGTTGGCGTCGTCCTTTCATCCCACATCCCAGGGGAAAACCAAAGAGTGCCACCGAAGGCCTCTGAGTGTTCAGAGCCAGAGACAAACTGGGGACAAAATCAATAACTCACCAGAGTGGAACTATTGTCGACTGTGAGCTGCAATTTCTCACCTTGTTGTTCTGAAACACAGCTAATGTTGTCCCTTGCCTCCTCCCAGTACTGGATTGATATCTGTTGCATCAAAGATGGAGATGGTTGTCTGTATTAACCCTTTGTCTATCGCAAAAATAAACTTTCAGTATGTACAGGCTCTATGTTTTGGTCATAGAGGTCAAAAACATCAACAGAAAGTGTGTTTTTTATAGTCTGATTTCCTTCGTAAGGCTCAAATTCCTTTACAAGACAGAACAGAAATGTATTGTAAACTTCAGAGCACCTTCATCACATTTGCTTTACTGCCTTCAAAAGGCTTACCTTCAGAGGAAATGTAAAAATTATTTATAGCTAGAAATTTCCTGGAACTGAAAACATTTCATTGTGTGGTCTTTCCACTTTCACACTTTCATCCCTTTCTTCACTTTTCATTTCACTGTTGTTCTTCTGAGTCAAACAGGAAGTCTTAGTAAATGAATTGTAAAGCTGACTGTAAAATATCAATATTTTAAAACTAGGGCTGTCAATTGAAATATGCCATCAAGATTATTGCAAGTGCTTAGATCATAACATGGCAAAGTCAAGCCCAATGGGCAGCAACAGTAATCCAAAGTTGGTATTAATGCATTATTATCACATTAACTTTGACAGCCCTCTGTAAAAGCAATTTTTTTAGTCCTTGACGTTTAGTACAAATCAGGTGCTAAATAAGGCAAATTTCTTTCTTATGTTTTTTTGAGTTATCAGTAAAGATTTGAGAAATTGTAGCCATAATTTACAGGCAGTTTCATAAGACATATTAATGAAATTAATATTAATGTTAAACTACAAAAGGTTTTTGATATATTTACACACATAAATGAAGTAGACTAATCTCAGCCATGGCTCCATGCATCATGCACTCGCTCGTCCTGCTGAATGTATTTCAAATGTCAGATAAGAGCATCACACTGATGAGAAGCAGGCTTGAGTATTTTTACCTCAGGATCCACTTCTGTCCATTGACCAAGATAATAAAGATGGACTCAAGCGCAGATTACCAGCAATTCCTGCCAGCCCCTCTCATTTTCACAGCACTCTCACTGAGCAGAAGCTACTTTGTTAAGTACTTGTTAAGTGTGTTATTCTTTGTACACAAACATCACCCTGGTAATAGCACGCCCACACAGCACTTCACTGAGTTATTGTGTATATTTTTCATTGCTTTTTGGAGACATCCTTGTATTCAGACATTGTTGCCATGCCACATTATTTCGTAGGACACCAGGAGGAAGACACAAAGCTTTGGTTTATTTTTAGCATTTTACTAAATTCATTTGGGTTTTCATGCAGAGTAATGATTTCATAGCATTTAAATCTTAGAATTTTGTCTTTCATTCATTTGGTTTAAATTACTGTTACACAAACACGTGAATGTCAGATGTCTGGCTTAATATTAACTTAAAGTAGGAATACAGAATAGATTAGTGTTACAGTATAGGTTAGATGTGTCTGTGGAAACTAAACGTGCAGAATATTTCGAAAGGAAATTGAGAGTCTGCCAGTTTTTCATTTAATCACAAATGGGAGTGAGGAAAAGAGATAATGGTTATTAGTGATACCGCAGAGTTATTTTTTTCTTCCGAATGCTTTTCAAAAATGTTGGCTGTAATCTGTTTTCACTTATTCAAATCCTGATCTGTTTATTTTATTATTAACTATTCCTCTTAATCTATGAGCGCAAAGCCATGGACAAATGTTTGATTGGAAGCAAAACTTAGAAGAATGATTATGCCCATATTTTCTCAATTGTCCATTTGTACTTAAAGGTTCTATATACAATATCCAGAGCATCCAGAGCAGTACACAACTATTTACTATGTAAAGATATACTCTACCGGAGCAGAGAATGAAGTCGCTCTTCTTCTCTACATCTGTTTGTTGTAATCAGAGTGTCTCTATGCTTTGTTGACGTCACCAGGCTGGCTATGCATGCGTTTAGTGTATGTTACTGCATGTTAGTACATGTGAGCCCCACTGGCTTGCTCAGGGCCACAGCTCTGCATTGCTCCCATGTGGCAATTATAGCTGATAACGCTGTCCCAATTGACGGTCAGCACCGTTGCCATTGTTTTCACTGTTGGTGCTGTTAGCACTGTTCGCTGTGAAATGCTCCCAGTGTTGCATTTAGTGCCTTTAAAGTCTGTGGTTGCTCAATTCATGTGTTCTGAGAGAAAACTTGAAAATCTAGCCTGTGACAGGAGACTTTGGCCAAGAGTGTTCCTATTGGCTGTGCTGTGGCTGGTAGGCGGTGCTTGGTATTTCCTCAACTGATCTCAACATGGCCGCCAGGTCACAAAATTTCTTATTTTACAGCTAAACAATACAGTATCAGATGTTTCTGAAAACGTGAGGAGAGAAATAGGTATTACAGTCACAGAATATTGATTCATATTCGATCAGCGCTGCCTAGTTTGACCAGTCAGTGTTCTCAAATGATTGACAGCAGCTCTCATAGACGTCAGGTTCCTGCACGGCTGTGATTGGCTGTTTTCCCCTGGTCTGTGAAAGCTTGCAAATGCCATTAGGTGTACCAGCGGACACAGAGGCACATGATTTTTTTTTTTTTTAAGATTACTTATTTAGATTGTCTCATACACTACTGTCATGAGAAAAACAACTTTTTTATTCATATTTGCTCCATTTCTACCCACTGAAGCTTTAAGTCCACATGGTCTGCAAACTGTGGACGATTTAATTTGGATGACTATCATTCTAACTTAATATTCTTAAATAAATATTAACAGAAGAAGATGAAACATGATCAGTCTTATAAATGATTTGCATCCCCAGCTTCATCTCCACCTCTCTCCCAACTATTCCACTACCCATTCACATCAGCTCTATGATGATCTCCCCATATTCCTTCACTTTAATCCATGCACTTTAGAGACATACTATTTAACTCCAAATCACAGTTGTTTTTTTTTTAAATATTTTGCACTAAAAGTGTACAGTACCACCGTTCTGCAGCACCGGCCCTCTGCACATTCTCACTGTTATTCTTTTGTCAAGACGGCACATGTTTCAGCACCCAAACTCTTGAGCACATCCAATAGCAAAGACGTAGAGGGTCAAGAGGGAAAGTGAGCCTTGAAAGAGTGTACCGCTTAACCTTGACCTTGTGCTTGCATTTCTCTAAATGTGTGTGTGTGCAACTACAGCTGCCCTGCTCGCCACTTCAGAGAGTGTTTACATTTAAGGAGAGGTCTTTATCTCCCACAGGCCTGGGGTCCCTCTGGGTGAGTTTATATAGCCAGTACACACACACACATAGACACACACACTGCGTGGCTCAGTGCGAGCCTCCCATAGAAAGAGCAAAGGGAGAGTGCTGTCATACACTCATCCATCTCCGCTACATTCTGGACCAACGCCGGGCGTAGCAGCTCTCTCCCTGAGAGCCCAAACACTGCAGAAGTAGGTTACCTACAGTCTGGATCTTAGAAGTAGAGAGAAAAAAGATTGTATAAACTACACCAGCAAGGGTATACATAGACATAGCAGTGGCTATGATGGGAATTTCTGTAACATCATACCTTTTCACAGACTTTAATAGCAGTAACCGTCTTCATAAATCATGAGATTCTATATATGCCGCACCTCATTTTTCAAATCCTCCAAAAGACTTTGGTCACTTGCCGTGTGAAAACTAGTGGCTCATGTATCACCAAGAGCAGACACTTAGAGATGATGTTTGTATGCAGCATTTAAAGACTTGGCTATCATGACTGGTGTCTGTCTGTTGTGCTATCAGTCAGTTTAGCCATTTAGTGCCCTCTCAGACCCATCCATCTTGATAGGGCGCTCTGTTAAGATATGGGACCACGGGGTGTCTTCCATACTGTTACTGTCAGCTGTCAAGTGTTACCTTCGCATGGCTGACCATTAACTTAATGCTCCCAGCCTCACAAGCATGTAAATCTTTTTTCAGGCTTATGCAACAAATACTACATCTTCTCACAGAAGACAATAGGTCACAAAATCTGGTGCTTGATCTTGTAAAAGTGGAAATTAGTCTTTCACAGATTAAGGATTTATCTTGCCAAAGGGCCAGTTTGTTTTTCAAGTGTGAGAAAGAAAAGACCACCAGCATGATATCACAACCTCTCCTACACTCTCTCTCTCTCTCTCTCTCTCTCTCTCTCTCTCTCTCTCTCTCTCTCTCTCTCTCTCTCTCTCTCTCTCTCTCTCTCTCTCTCACACACACACACCACACACATTTACAAAAGTGTGACCTTTTTCACATGCGTAGATAATAAGCTGTTACAAAAACCAAACAACCTGTCAGGGATAAGATAAAACCAGAACAGCTGATTCACAGACGCAAAAAGCTTGGTAATCCTCCGTCCCCGGTTATCCTGCAATGCACCTTTACCCTCAGCTTTACAACAGCTTGCTTTTAAACTCCACAACACACACAATTTAAAGCCTCGATCAGCTTTTTCAGCTTCTAAATACTTGTTTGGTCACTGCTCTTGTGTCCAGTTATAACTGTCCTCGCTGTTTGACTTTTCCCTGCCATTCATGCACTGCTCACTTTACAACTTAATACTTTTCAAACCTATGTGCCTTGATCTGGTGAGCAATGTTGCTGGCTAACCCAGAACCCTAAAGACCTAGAGCACAGATCAGCAATAAAGAACAAAAAAGCAAAAACATGAACTGGTATGGATTTAAGAAAACCTACTGGTGAGATATTGAGTGTTTGTCTCCTCGAGGGCCTGCCTCTATCAAGGTGATTCATCGGAGAGGGCCTGACTAGCTGTGCGGGGCGCGATGGAAGTCCATCTCAGATGATGGTTTTATTGATGGCATCAAGTCACACATCAGCCTCTGGAGGTGCTACGCTGGCTGCTTTGCCTGGGTGACGGGCTAGAGAGAGAGGGCGAATGGAAGCAAAGGGCAAAAGGTGGTGGGGGGGTTTGGAGGTAAACTGGCACACAGAGAGGCCACAGTGTCTCCAAGAGCAACATGCAGACACCTGCATTTAGGGAGATCAATACCGTGCCACAAACAACTCAGAGGGCCTCTGGAGAAAAGCTTTTATTGATTTGGAACTGGTGTTAATAGAAGGAGCTGATATCTCTGATATGCTCCACTCAAGTCAGCTCTTTTATGTTTCCAAAGCAAAACTGTAGTAATCCCATAAGAGGCTCACCCATTCCTGTCACCTTGTAATTTAATAGTTACACTGATAACAGTATGAAAGACAATATAGTTGACTTGATGCATTCAGATCAATACGCTTTTCTGTAAAAATTGTAGAAAAAGAAGTAATAATCAAAATAGATTAAATATCTTGACAACTATATATCCTGCAGCAATTTGAAAACCTTTGATGAAACATCTACTTTTACAGATTTGACATTATTTGAATGACCAATTTTCACAAGTCTGGCTGTGGCACGCATGATAAGTCAACTTACTGTCCCAAAATGTGATGGCCCCATACTGTTGCTTCTAGACGTATTGACCTGCTGTGTTGGCACACTGTCTCTGATGGCCCAGAGGGGTCAGGCCGGGTTGTCGCCTCACTACCACTGGGTTCAGTTACTCTGTAGGCGTAGTATTGATCCCCCAGCAGTTACAGAGCTCCCTGTTGAGTATTGCTCCAGAGCCATGGCTGTGGTCACGGCTGAGGTATCCCATAGCTGGTTCGTAATGTGCCGCAGGGTTTTTGTACGAGGGCGTGGTATGCTCTTGTCACAATGCTGCTCAGTCGACAGTTTTGCATGACCACATTATTTACGCCCTCTGTGTCATGCTGGTAACGGATTAAATGTGATCAGTGTTCACGGGACCTTGTTCAGCCAAGACCTCCAATCAATTTGAACAATGTGACCATTTCCATCTGTCGTGTCTAAATTAAGAAAGCAACTGCCAGAATAACAGGAATACAGCTGTATTCATTTTTAAAAAAATCTTAACTTACCTTTGTTTACTTGTTTATTTTCTTCATTTCTACTATTTAATTGCCTCTGTGGTAGCTGCTACTCTTCTTGTGGTCTACAGAAAAGACATTATGCATAAATACTGCACAGACCACAGGTCAGAGCAGATTTGGCATCAGTTAAAGTCAGTTAAACTACAAGATAATTGCATTTTATTGCAACGAGGAACTTATTTTGCAGTTGTTTGTATTCATCGGAGTAATCGCTCTGGGAACCGATTGAGATTATTACTGACATTTCGACCAGAATATCAGTAATAGTCCTTCATTGCACAGAAAAACTGTGTGCATTCAAAATGATGGCAAATACAGTAGGTTGGATCAGCAAGGTTTGCAAACTGTGCTGGATGTTTACAATGGGAAGTTTTGGCCAAGATTTTATCATTCGCCTTTTTCTTTTTCAGCTAATCTGAAGGTTTCTTTAAAGTCTGTCTTTAGTACAATGTTGTTATCACCAATAGAAATGAGGCCAAACTTACAAAGATAGGCTTGTGCTTTGCTACTGCATGGTTTTATGAAAAGACCATCTTTCCATCAGTAAAATACTTCTCTAAGATCTTCCCAGGACAAAGCAGATAGAGATGTTTAGATTGAAATAAACCAGCATGCTTAACATCTCAAAGGACTGAAACAGGGCTAAATATGTTCCATATGGGGAAATTACTACCCAGGTGGATGAGAGAGTTGTTTTCTACTCGCCGTTACCTACCTGTAATTCCCACAGACTGAGTAAGGAATGGAGGTAGCCAGGCCACGGTGCCTTATCAGCTCTAATAATGAGACAGCTGGAGGCCATTTTCCAGTTGGGCCCAGCTTTGACATTGAAACACTTATGGTCTCCCCTGCCCGGTCTCCCCATGACAAGGATGAATGAGACTTCTGCAATGTTAACCAATCATTCAAATCTGATATGATGGTTTTACTGAGCAAATGCTATAATTTCACTCGCTCTTGGTTATCGTCCATGGAGAGCTCAAGTTGAGAGCAGACTCCTGGTTAAAAATGATCTGTCATTGCAGGACAGTGAACCCTGTTTGTTTGATGAAAACATAATGTTAAATCCTGATTAATGCAGGCTGTGATTAAAAAGAGTCTCTACCAAGATGTCATTGTGTAATTGATGAATAGATGTGTGTTCTTTGCACTGAACTGGATAGTATGGTTGGTAAAACACAATATTTCACCCAACTGAACTGGCTTTTGGGATAAGAAATGTTGCACAGTCATAATTTATCTGTCATAGACAGACATCTCATCAGTTACTGTAAATCGATTTGGCCCAGAATCACACAAGGTTTCTCAATATTCTTTAACTTGATAAAAACAATTTTTCTCACCAGTACCGTAATCTGTCTCTTGTCAGACAATAGTGCAGTAAGACTCTTTCCCCTCCTCTTTCCTTTCTGTCCTCAGTCTATTTTCTAATGTGTTAGTCTCAAAACACTGCTTGTAGTTAGTCAATTATGCTTTATTTATTCATGAAGCTTAATCTTTGATTGTGAAACAATAGAAATATTGTAAATATTGGCAAGAACTATACCTTGGAGGAATGAAGGTCTCTAATTTCTATTTGTTTTGCAGTTCAGTGCATTTAGGTGCATAGTACCGGACACTCAGGTCAGAGTTGATATGATGAACTAATCTATGCTATGATCTAATGTTATGGGCGTTCTCTTTGAACTTCAATCAGGATGTCAAATATATAGGCAATAGAAAAATGTTGTTGCCTTCTTCTAGTGGTGACCATCCAGTCTTTTCATGTGTCACAATGGTGAGTTATCTTGAGTAGTAAATCAAATGGCATTACAATTAATGACTTCAAGTGGTTTAAGAGTAATGATAGCAGCATGAGCATACAAGATATTTCTAATTTATAATAGGGATGCTAATTTAGAAAAATTTTCTTGACTGATAACCAACTCTCATTAACCAATTATTTACCGGTAATCAACAAGATTTGTGTCTTGCATGCATCGGTGCACCAGCTGCAGTATATGAGCAAACAACTGAGTCAACAGTTCACCATCAGGAGAGTTACTGTAGCAGCCACGATGCTGTGTTCACTGTCCCCAGTTCACCGTCCGGGAGCATTAGCAGCCACGATGCTGTGTTCACTGTCCCCAGTTCACCGTCCGGGAGCATTAGCAGCCACGATGCTGTGTTCACTGTCCCCAGTTCACCGTCCGGGAGCATTAGCAGCCACGATGCTGTGTTCACTGTCCCCAGTTCACCGTCCGGGAGCATTAGCAGCCACGATGCTGTGTTCACTGTCCCCAGTTCACCGTCCGGGAGCATTAGCAGCCATGATGCTGTGTTCACTGTCCCCAGTTCACCGTCCGGGAGCATTAGCAGCCACAGTGCTGCGTTCACTGTCTTCGGTTCAGAGTGTGGGTTTGTTGGTGGTGTTATAGCTGTGAACGTAGCTGTCGCAGACAGTGTGTGTTCAGTTTATTTGTCGGTGAATAAATGCTACGAGGCTACAAGCTACAACTCCTCAGCTGGAAGTCCAGAGTCAACTTCCTGTATCTGCACCAGCTCTTTTAAGGTGGACCAGCTTTTGACCTTAGTGATGAGCCGCTCTGTGTTTTTCTTAGCTTTTTAATTAATTATTAGTATTGCATGGCTCAGTGTAGGAACAACATTTGACATGTACAGTTTGTGTTCTGCGTGAAAGTAATCATGACTAGAACAGTAAAAAGTATGAAAAAATATAAAAAGACAGTTATTGCAATGTTCTGTTGGAAATAAATATTGTCCAAATATATTAAAACAAATAAGTAAATATATTTCTAAATAAATAAATTAAAGGGCCAGCATAGCATTAGTGTATGAAGTGTGAAGTGTATGAAGTGTACAATGAACCCTTCATATCTACACAGGGAGCTCGGCATGGAGTCTGTGTTGCTCCGCCATGTTTCTACAGTAGCCCTGAGTGGACAAACCAAACAGTGGCTCTAGAGACAGCCTTTTTGCGTTTTTATGTTACCTGAAGGTTACCGTAGTTCTCTGATACGCGTCTGAAACTGTCATAATGTGAGCCGCAGCGTGAAAAAAACATGGTACCACCAGCTGCCATCTGACTTCTGCTACTCCTAAAGTAGTGTTATCATGGTAAGGATGGCCTCTGAGCCAATTGTGTTACCATGGTTTTGCACCTGACGGCTGACATTACCACAGTTTTGGAAAGGAAGCAGTGAGTGGAGGGGTATTCAAGTGTTTGCAATGTGCAGCCACACCACTAGATGCAACTAAATCCTACACACTGTCCCTTTAAATAATATTAATATTTAGATCTATTTACTCTATACAAAAATGTAGTTGTGAGTTAACCACTAACAGGACATTTAGCAGGTGGTTGTTTCAGTCACAAGTGTGCCTATGTGCAAAATCGCACAGCCAGCAGTTCCAGTTGAAAGTTCCCAGCTACCGTATGGACATGACTAAACAGCTTTCACTCTGGTTTCTAGCTCTGAGACACTCTGGTTCTCACCCTATCAACACGGCACCATCCCCGTCTGCCTTCCTCGGAGGACGCTCCCTGCCCTCCCCCTCCTCCTCTCACTTTCTCTCCAGGACTCTGGCCAGGAGTGGTGCTGAAAGACTGAATGGTGGGAGATGGAAGGGTCTGTGCTCCCATTTCAGCGCTCCCATCCCAGGACATGTCTCAGCCGTCTGCGGAGGCAAAAACCTGCCGCAGTGCACAGATTTCACATCACAGTGATGCATGTCTCCGTTGATATACTGGACATCTTTACATGAACCAGAAAATGTGTTATCTGATGGAGGGCTGATCCTAATTCCAGACTGACCCCTACTGCCATCTCACCAGAAGCCTCAGGCCAGGCATCAAACATCTGCCCTGGAAATGTGCCAGGAAAAGTGTGCTAGACTTTATTTTATCTGCCAGCAAGAGCAATATTAGCATTTACCTCCTTATGTGGATGGCCCAGATGCTCTGTTGATTGAGGCCCGAGTTGGAGCCTCTTTATTAGATGGAGAAACACAACCCTGTGGTTATTAGCAGAACTCACCTCTTTATCCCTTTCTCTCTTTGTCTTTTTAAGTTTATACAGAGCCCTCTGACATTGATGTCTTAGCTTGTTGGCCAAAGGTTTTCAAAAGTTTCTAATGAAAGACCTAAAGTTGCAACAGTTTGACTTTTACAACAGATGTTTGTGACTCCTGCACGAGATGGATTTGAGTCTGTGAAAACCCTCTTTGTGCGAGGCGCTCATCCATCTGTGGTGATCCGTGTTTCAGTACATCTTAATAAAGTAATCCCCTCCCTCGTTTTTCTACCCCTAGGAATGCTCTTGTTCTTGCACTCTTCTCCTTTGTCATGCGGGGCACCAAGACTATGATTTGTTTGGGTTTCAGATTTAAGGTTGACTGAGGCCATGACTCATCATTACTCTGAGATGACTTGTTTTAATTTTCTCTCTGCTGAGGCACCAAAAAGATGTAGGGTTTACTGAAAAATACGTGTTGAATTCAGTGCTGATCCAATGTGTGAAAGTGTCAACATATAATAAACAGTTCTCCTAAGATTGTTCATCATATTCAATCAGGTAGGAGATAAAAGCGTTGTTTCTTTTCATCCTATCAGCACAGGTATGGCAAAGATATACACTCATAATCCAAATAAACCAGCAATGTACCGGTGTGAAGCTTCATTCATCATCCAGGCTTTCCAGTCATTAGACTTTCATTTGTTTTCCTTCTGACATATCACCAGACTTTCAACCACTGACCATGATAACTGAAGCAGTGGCCAAAGGTTCCAGCTCCTCGCTTTGAAAAGCTGACCCGTTCTTTAAATGTTTAAAGAGCCTATTGCATCATCGGTCCTCGCCCACACATGCATGTTTGGGTGAATCACGGGGGGATGCATGGGGGTGGGTGTTGTGATACATCATGTGTTTAAGCAGTGGAGGGGAGGCCTGGGTTGTGCGGGGTTAATGACTGGCCCTCTCTGTGGGCTGTGCCGGCTCTCGGAGAGGATAAGACTGGCGGTGTAGGGGCATCTGGAGCGCAGGGGTCACATCGCTCACATCAAAGGAGGCTGGGAGTCTAGGTCACTGTGTTTGGCCATGGGGTGGTGGAGAGAGCGGAGGGGTGGTTGGAGGGACTGGGAACAGGATCACGGGGAGTAAAAGAGATGAAGAGGAAGAAGGATGGGTAGAGACAGTGAAAGATAAATAGGAGAGAAACCAAGAGACTGTGAGGGTCAAGGGATGGGGGGAATGGAGAGTGCTGGGTTTGTCATTTTCTAATTTCCTGAGAACGTTTCAATTTCACCTTTATGCTAAATCTTTCGCCAGTCGATGAAAATGTCCATAAACAGAGGTGAGTGGGATTTAAGATGACAAAAACAAGATTAGAGGGGGTAATACTATCAAACATTTATTTATGATGTTGTAAAAATAGCATTGTTAAATCTTCCTCAACTATGTGGTGAAACGTCACCTTAAATTCAATTTATTATTGCGATGGAATCACTGGATTTATTTGCTGGGTTGAAGAAAGTCTACGCATATTTTTTGCGACAATTTCAAATTTGTAGTAGAAGATGGTTTTGTAGCTATATTCACTTTTATTTTAAGAGGAATGGTTTGCGAACCGCTATGTGACCAGAGTTGGTGGTACAAATTAGGGGTGTCATGATATACCAGTACTGATGATAACCTTGGTATTTAAAAACTGAAATATTTTCTCTCCGTCAGCTAAATTATATGACATCATGAAGTTTGATTTATGTAAACAGAAATGACCACTTCGTCAAATTGTCCATTTTTACATGGCAAAGTTTATCAGCCTTTTATTTTACCTGTAGTTTTGATTTATAAATTATATTATAATGTTGTTTTAATTCTTAATTATTTAACTTGTATATAATATAATATAATATAATATTATATGGGCTGCACGGTGGTGCAGTGGTTAGCACTGTCGCCTCAGAGCAAGAGGGATGGGTATCTGTCTCTATGTGCCCTGCGATGGACCAATGCCAATGGGATCGGCTCCAGCCCCCTCCACGACCCCTAATGGGATAAGCGGTTGCAGATGGATGGGTGGATTCTATAATATAATATAATATAATATAATAAATATAATATAATATAATATAATATAATATAATATAAGTACAATATATAATAAAGAACATTTCTATTTTAACTTTTTTGTTGGGGGGGGGGCTTTGGGGAAAAAAAAAACGGATAATCATTTATGTTTATGCTCTATTTGCATGTTTCCGTGCACCTGATTTGACTCCAATAAATAATTGCAGGAAAAAAATATTGATGGTGTTAATAATGCACATGCGATAATACTAGAGAAATAATCCAGTGTTCAGTTCTTTACTTTAATTTGCAGTGTACATCCATGTCTGTCCAAAATGTCGTCATTTCGTCATAATATCCTACTACACATTTGTGTGCAGTTGTCATAACTATATATGAATATCTGGCCAAAAATGTGTTTTGTGAAGTCACAGTGACTTTGACCTTTGACCACCAAAATCTAATCCTTGAGTTCAAGTGATGTGCCAGGTTTGAAGAAATTTCTAACATGTGTTCCTGAGATATCGCATTCATGACAATGGTTCGGACCTATGGACAACCCGAAAACAGAACGCCGCTGGCCATGGCTGTCAGAGAGAGACAAAATGCACAACATCCATCCATCCATCCATCCATCCATCCATCCATCCATCATCTGTGACCGATTATCCTATTCAGGTTGCAGGGGCGGGGCTGATCCCATCCCAGCTGAGCTTGGGCGAAGGCGGGGTACACCTTGGACAGGTCGCCTGACTATCACAGGGCTAAAATGCACAACAAAAAAAGTTCAAGATAAATTTGTGTATTAGCATTATTTTATTTAGTATTTTCGAATCTAATAATCTAAACTAAAAATCAAATCTAATGTGAATTCTTTTGGCCACGTTAATCATGTTGTGAAACTCTGATATGGTGACAGCCCTCGTATAAATATATATTTTTTGATAAATTGTCCCATTAGCTTGGTTGTAGCTTTGAGAGCTTTTCTCCTTCCTCAATAAAACACTTCATTGAATGAAATGGTGTATAATCCTGAGAATAAAATGCTAAAGAGGATTAAAAGGCACGGTACAGAGCAAATCGAAGCTTGGGAAGATTTCCTGTCTCGGTTGCTTTTTTCCACAGACCACAAGTTTGGCTGGCAAAATCTGGTGTTACTGCACCTTTTGGCAGAAAGCTACTGCTCTTTGTGCGTAAATTATTTCAGCATGTTGCATTTGTGGCCATTGGAGGTGTTCAGTAAATGTTCAAACGCATCTGACCATGAGCGCATCTTTATACAGAATCTTTACACTCACTATACTGAATTATCATTTTCACCACAACGGACACACGATCAGTAGCTTCAAGCAGAGGAGCTCCCCTCAATGGTGACTGAGAGCAGCCGTGATACCACTGATACCACCAAAGCCACAGAAACAGTCAGGATGTGATAACAGTCACAAATAGTTGGCAAGTGAGCTATTAACCTTATAAACAGTGCTTGTAAAGCCCTAGTTTTGTATGCAACTGAGTGAAAAAGCTTGAACTAGCAACTGACTTTGTCCAGACGGCTGCAGACAGAAAACAGAATGTAGCACGAACAGACAAAAGAGCGCCACTTTAATTTTTTAATTTATTGCAGGTATTCTGTTATGTACATGTTTATTTACAAAGTTATCCATGTGTTTCAATCTTATTTTGATACTTTTGACAGCTATATAGTAATCTCCTGTTTTCTGTATAAGTATGATTAGAAAATCCTATAAACAATCATAAAAAACAGGCTATAAGAAAAAGAAACGGGACCATCTATCTTTGATACATGCAGGAGCAAGCTGAGTTACATAGTTGAAAAACAAATACTATTGACAAATAGTATTCTATCAACTATTTGCATTTAAAAATTTGCCTTTGTCCACATGTAAAACATACCTTTAACAACACTCATTTTTGTGGTGAAACTGACTTTTCCTTCATAATGTGTATCCAGTAAATTCTGTTTGCGTTTTCAGATTTACATTCTGTTTGGTACATGATTTAATTTGTCAGAGAAGTGCCATTTCGGGGGTTAAAACAAAACACTTTAGAGCGCACACATTCACTGAGTACACAACTAGAAGTTACGCAAAGTTTAGAAATCTTCTTTTGAACTTTGCAGGGTTGCTGTGTCAGGTTTTGCTGCATGGCGGTGCCGAGCAACAACCTTTCTTTGAATATCAGGTTTGTTAAAATCCATCACCGCGTCTCTGAAGATACTTCTAACATCACAAAGAAGGACGGGGCCAGAATGGGTTGCAGGGTGAACATCTGTACGCTAAGGACTCTTTCTTCTTTCGTTAAAATAATGGCATGGAAATTAGGTTTCATCTTATAGAGAACTTACAAACACATTTCGAGTTGAAACCACGTGTTGCTTGCGCTTGCAACATAATTTATGTGTTTTGCATTTGCCAATTCATTAACTGGCAATAAAAATACTAATGACATTTTTTAGTTTGATGCCAACTGGAATATTCCCACTTTTACGTGATTGCCTTTTATTTGCCCGATCAAGCTTTTTGTTGTGGATTGGAACAATGGCTGCAAGAAAATACCAGTTTTGTAATTTTGCGCATTTTGTTTTGATGGTCATAAGCCCTCTACCCTACGGATTATAAGTAATGCCAGTTGCCTCCACTTCCATAAACTCTTGCTATACTATTGTGCAATGAACTTAAAAGTTGTAAATAAAAACTGAAATGAGGTTCCACAACTGTGGCAAAGCAGAGCATGTTTACTAGTGTTTATAATTGAAGTATTAATGATGATAATAGTTGTAAAATCAAGGTGAACATTTAAAGTGTTTGCCAATTTCTAGAAATATGTTTTGAATCTTGAGGTTATTGCCCAAAAATCTGCTATCCTTTCATCAGTTTCTTTACTGTAGAGCTAACATCATCACCATCAGTACTGTTCTCAGTAGTACCCAGTGAAAGTCAACCTGTAACTGTGATCAACACATGCTCTTACAACATGTAGCTGTGACCCAATAATTACAACACTTAAAGCTGCATTTATGATTTTTTGGCCACTTGAGGGCAGAGGCAAGCCACAACAAGGCAACCCTGGCATATTATCACCTTATGAAGCTATAGTGTGTTAGCAACCTATTGCCTAATAACACATCCATTAGACACAGAGAAACATTTACATTCATTTGGTGTTTCTGGACATGTGATGACATGAGATAAAATTCTTCCATACTGGAAGACCAAGACAATATTGTGTCATTGTATTGGCGTCATTGTTTTACTATGAATATACCTGGAGGTTGGCTGGATGTAGGCAGGTCTAGTTAGCGTGAAAAGACATATTTTATTGGTTTTTCTGGGTTTGAGTGATGTTTTCACAGTTTGACTGGACTACTATACTTTAATACAGCACACCCTGCAAACTGAGAGGCATAAAGTCGCTGGTAAAATCTTAGATATGATGGCGCTAACTAGGATAAATGTGTATTTTTTTAGGCTAACCTGGAAGTTTGCATCGCCCTAGTTCCCTCGACAAAAAGCCAATGGGATTTTGGATTATTGCAGAAAACAAACTATATGACAAACATTTTATAATTCTTACATGTTTTGATCAGCAAGTTTCCACAAATGAACATCACTTTTAAGGCCTTTACAGACGGTGGGCAGTTTTTTGGTGTGATTAATTCGCACATATTTTTTTGAATTGTTTTTGTCATGAGTATTTTCACACAGAAGGTGACTATTATGTGGTGAAAAGCTTTTTTTTTCTTAACAGAATTTATAACAACACAGAGGCTGAACCAAGACGGTAAACTTTATTACTCCTTTCAACCTTGACAAAGGCAGCGCAGACCAGATCCATTCCTTGTACTCGTACCTTTCACAATAAAAGCCCTATATACAGTATATAGATATAGACACAGTGTAACTGTTTGCCAAAGTAAAAGTTACTCAGAGCATTTTGCTTAAAGGAAACTAAAATATCTTACAGTATTTCAGGCAATACAACAGTTTATCTCAGACTGCCAGACATTGCTTTGTCAATTGGATCCTGGTTTTGTTCTCTCCCTGCGCAAAAAAAAACAAACAAGCGTTGCAACTTAATTTGCATTGCTGCCAGTATGACTAGTTTTGATGCAAAATATTCACAGATGATGCCCATGTTCATATTGTTTATTCGTCACGCCCTCCGATGTGTAAAGACCTTTATGATTTTTGAAGCGGAAAACAAACTACACTAGTCGCACGACTGTACCTTCACTAATAATCTTCCAATTTATAATTTGATTTTGCATGATAACCTCTGTAGTCTCATTTAGCCAGTTGTTAGCAACGAGGCAAAATATTTACTGATGTAATTTATGGCGTAGAACAAAACGTTAAAATCTCTTAAGCTTGTGTTAACCACAGACCTTATTTCAGGTGTCTAACCAAAAACTCATTCAAAAAACCCATTGACTTCGAGGCGAGGGATCCGGAAGTGCTAAAATGCTAACTCATTTCTGGGTTTTAGGTCACATTCATGTCATTGACTACATTGCTGTTTTTCTTCTTGTATAGATCACCGGAGCCGGTTTCCAGTTTCAACTCTGAGTTAGGGTGCCTGCCTGAAATATGTGTGCATGAATAAGCAATTTAATTGAAATGCTGTACTACTTCTGATGTTTATAGTCTTGTTTCTCATAATGGCATTAAGATTAAATTCTTAACATTCATGTACATGAACCCGGCAAGGACAGATTTAAGAGCAACCAAAGAGCCACAACAAAAGCTCCCGTCTGCTTATTCATTTTTTAACTTATAGCAATTTGACTATAAAGTAAGTTGTTAACTACAAAAAGAAAATGAGAACTCTGGATAATGTGACAGAAGACAAACGTCCTTTTTTTACACAAATTCTGGACATGGATACAAAAGAGTTTTGTACTTTGACATCCAAGAAACGCCACCGCGCAAGAACACCATCAACTTGGGGACTGCTGGCAAAGCATCTGAAGCATTTTTTGTTCTTTTGTTCAGTGTCTGAATTTCCACTATGTTCACTTTCTCTGCACTTGAGCAGTCTTTGCGTATGTTCAGGTTCAGGTCTTCTTTGTTCATGTTTATGTTATTTGCTAATAAGTGCAGATGCTGTCACAACAAGTTAAGTGATAAGATGCTTGCTTTCCTACTTCAACACCATCTTACCAATATCCACTGCTGTCAGTGAACCAACTGATCTTATTAAGATGATCAGCAACACATCCTCTAAAAATATAAATATAAATTCATCTAAACTTTGCCTTCTTTTGGTCCTTTTTTGTTTTTCCGTCTAATATTTTTATCTGTAGAGTGTAAAAAAGCTCTTTTAGCTGTTCTCGTTCCACTCTGGCATGATGCTGACACTATGTACAGTGTGGTACTGGTGTGGCGATAGCGTACGTGGTATGCCGTGTGTATAGAGGTACTCGTTTCCCTGTAGGCCGGCTGCTGGTGACTGGATCCCAGCCCCAGGACTGCACTGGCGGCCCAGAGTCTGGTGGGTCATGGAGCTCTGGTACATGGCAGCGTGGTGGCCGTCGCCCAGTTGCGGAGAGGCGTGGCCCCCGACCCCGCCAAGTCTGGACACCAGAGACCCTGAGGTGAAGTGAGCCGAGAAGTGCTGGTAGGGCAGCCGGTCCATTGGCTGCATGGTGGTGACGGAGCAACTCCCGTAGGGTGAAACGCTGGCCCAAGTGTTGCAGCTGATGTCCTCCAAACTAGGAACTGGCTCGGCACCCTGCGAAGCGCTGGCGTACATACAGGCCTGCCGCTGGCTGGACTCATTGCGATAGGGCCCACCGGCCAGGCCGAGGCTTTGGGCGTAGCCAACAGGACGGTAGTAATGGTCCTCCTCACTGGACGAGCTCTCCAGATAGGCCTTCTTATAGCTGTGCTCACCTGAGTGGCAATCATCCTCTACTGCAGGTAGAAGAACAGAGTTACCCAAATTTTATGTGATGTCTTAAGTTTTGTAAATGCAATGATGCAATATTGTCTTTAAACTCTGTTCAACTTTTAACCAACTGACATCAAAACAGATCATTTCCACTGTTCTGCTACTAATTAAATGCTAATCATGGAAAACAAATGTAGAAGTGTTTAGAATGGGCACGCTTTGTAAAGAAACATGTTGCTTAAATGATTATTGTCCATTTGATGCACATAGCTGACTGTATATGCTGGTTCATTACCACATTTGTTTTGTATTTTATTTGTACAAAACATTAGGGGTGTAAGGAAATACTGAGTATCGTGAAATTATGTTTTGTGATGCTGTATCGATTCTCAAAAACACTTCATTTTTAATGAATATTTTACATGCAAAGATTAAGTCATTCAATACTTTATTTCATTAGCAAAGTGATGCGCCCTCTCAGTGTATGTGCCCTCAAAGTAGTGCTATGATATTGGATGTTACAGGGACTGCGATTGCATAAAAAGTAAACTTTTTTGCTCGGATTGTATTTCATATCAAGGTTCTTTATAGTATATTGCAGTTTTCCTAAAATTTAATTAAAACATTGCAAAATATCGGCTTGCGTATCGCAATGCATTGTGATATTTTGAATCGTAACCCCTGTATCATGATGTGTTTCATATCACCAGAGTCTTGCCCATACGCAGCCCTAAAAACATGGTTTTATGTATGATACCACATAATATTAATCTCTGGCAAGGGACTGCACATAAAAAGTAGTCAGGTTTGGCAAAATCAGGTTTTAATTCATTTGGATTAATGTGTGCTATTCCTGAAAAATAAATACACATTTGGCAGAGTTTTGTATAAACTAGATTTACAACATGCTGTATGTGCCCCAGTTATGGTAATAACACTTTTTGTTTGAGCATTAGTAACACAGTGGTTGTTTGTGCTGGATCTCTCAGACTTTGAGACATGGTACCTGTATTTGTCCACTACAAATAAAACTCACTTGGACATCTACGACACAGTCACACATTATGTGAGTTGATGTCAAATGCAAACTGTGCCCTTGTTACAACCAATCCCACTACTCGGATTAGCAGCTGGGGAGAGATGTAGGTGTAAGATGAGAGGTAATTTGCTGAAAGTAGATCCGCCCTCTCCAGTTTATGCAAAAACTCCACTGAAGAATAAAGAAAATTTAATAAAGTGAACAATTTAAAGTGACAAAAAAAAAAACACTTATTTTATTATTATTTTTGCAAACTTTTATAACTCTTGTGTGTGTGTGTGTGTGTGTGTGTGTGTGTGTGTGTTGACTGTGACTGAGTTGTCAGCAGCCAGTACACAGTACACACATTTTTCTTTGCACATCACTGAGAGGCTCAGCTTGCAATGGCAGCTAATAATGCAATAGGACTTAATGTGTGTTTTCCCTTATCTCCATATTTGTCTCCTACCTTTCCTCTTGATGCAGTGGTACTCCTGGCCGTGCTCGTGTGGCAGCGGGTAGGAACCCGACTGAGGCAGCATGTCCTGTGAGGTGCTCGTGACCCCGTTCTCACACTGGGAGTACTGGGAGCTCAGAGCGCTCGGGGTGGCCATGCCCTGCGCCTCCCCGCTGAACGGACTCTGGCTTGATCCAACTCTCTGGCGCACTGTACTGCGAGGCACTACTGGATACTCCTTGGTACTAAGCACACAGACACACAAATACAGTTGTTACTTATCTGCAGTTGACCCCTTCAAATATACTATTATTATAATAGTTTATTTCTCTACAGTATGATTCATTGTCAAATCTGTTCAGCAATCAGTGAATCACACCCACTTAGGACACACACAGAGAGAGGCTCCTTTGGGGAAAACCCTTCCCAGCAAAAACGCCAGCATGTATTTCACTTCTATTAATCCACAGGATCCGTCAATAGATCATTTTGCTACTTTTGGTTCTTTGATTTCAGGGTTCTCCTCAGTTGAAACAGTGACCTGGTTTTGCAATAAGCTCTCCCTTCGACGTCGTAACCAAGAGCAGACGTGCATAGCTTACTGTACTCTGCAGGATTGGACAATGGCACTGGAAGATTGATAGTGTGGTTTGGACTCTCACCATGCTCTATACATTTGATAGGTGAAATGCGTTTCACTCAAAACGTCATATTAAATTGTGGCACGCACCTACTTAAAGTAACTTAACGTGTGTCTGACACAATCAAGCGTGTCATTTTTTAAAAAGTACTTGAAAGCACAGAAAGCTTTACCTGGATTTCCAGGGATTTTTCTCCACAACATAAACCATGACATTAATCTGAAATGCTTAATTACAAAGACCTTTATTCTGTGGCTCAGAATAAAGGTTATGGAAAAGAGGTCGGATTTTAGCACCTTGTGGAAAGCCAAACAGCTTTTCCAAGTTTTTTTTCTGATGTTGGATTTCTACATTTGAATACATACGTTTGTATCGGTTGCCCAAAGAGGGGGGTGGGCGAGTTTCAAAACCAGATATTCTCCTTTGAAAATGTGTTTTCCACGCAGTACAGACGCATGCTCCATCCCTCATCTGGACTGAATAATAGAGAGAGGGAGCAATGTGGTCATGTATTGCTTTGGCTGCTGGACCGAGTCATACAACCAGCTCAACACACACACACACACACACACACACACACAGAGTTGGAACATCCTGGTTGAAAGAGCCGTGTGGATGGGAGATCTTGCAGTCGTGTTTCAGAGGCTCTGCCAGATCAGCCATAAAAGTCTTCAGCCTGAAAACTGGCCCAGGATCAAGAACTACACTTACATCACTGAAAATAACACTCACTGAAAATAACACTCATAACTGGTGTGCATTTGGGGGATTGAAGGATTACTGTAAAGTGGGCCTTGTTAAGTGACAGTGTGACCAGGATGTCAGTAATCCCTGAGACATTATATCTACTCGGTGTGCCATGTGTTTCCACATATCAGAGCCTAGGATCAATCAAAGAAATTGATTATACATATAACTTTTTCTATAGCTACCTTTGCATTCTGGACATCCGGTGCAGCTCCATGTCATCACTTCCACGAAAGCCTTTTGCAAACGGATTGTTCTCAATCTTTAGCTGGGTTATCTAAAACAGCAAAAACACTTAATTAGTGACATATTGTGCATTGGAAGCCATTTGTTGTGGTCATGTCACTTATAGCCTACAAGATCTTTTTTAAAATGTTGCATGGGCCCGAATTAAAACCAATGCTCACATACAGCATTCTTTGTCCTAAAAATAGGAGCTATTTAAAACAAGAAAATGCAACATATCAGTGTCAGCTGTACTCTCATATGATGACAGTATTATAACATGTTTTTGTGGAGTGTTTCTGGATGCTGACTGCTCACAAGTTACCCAAGAGAGGGAAATAATAGATTTCCAGAAACCCAAGATGCTTTTAGGGACCCTAAACTAAACAATTCAATAAAAACATGTTTCAGTAAGACATATTATCATTGCATAACTTATGATGTTGCATTTGACAGCCTTTGGCTTAACAGATAGTTGGCATATGCTTGACAGATACAAATAATATGATTTATTATATGACTTTTGGTTACAATCTTTGTAAATATCAAATAGTGCAGGAGAAACACCCCGAAATAAGTTAATCCCAAAAGAGGTTAAACACAATCCAGGGATATCCCTCTCATGAGCAGTGGTTTCTGGCAGGTAATTAGTTGGCAGCTCTTTGTGTGCTTCCAGCTTTCTGACAAGACCGGAGGTTTGTCTGCACGCTGGCTGACACTCTCACCAAACCTTGTAAAATCTCTCGTGTGACACTTCGCTAGCTTCTTGTTAATGCACGCAGCCTGGCAGAGCATTTACATATTGTTTCATGTTTTTTTTTTTTTTTTCAAAGTTAGTAATAAAAACAGTTCAGAATCCTGTTGCACTTTTACCCTCTGCAGGCGTTCCAAGAAGAAATACAGCTAGACAAATAATCACTCATTCCAAAGTGATAGCTTGAGTTCAGTGTGAAGAAAAAGAAAATAAGGTATTTTTGTAAAACACACGTGAGTTCTCCTGCTGCCTGGACTCAGGATGGAAAGAATATGAACACTAAAAATAATTTGGGAGTAGACTCAAGACAATCAGGCAAAATTCATTCAAAGCTTCAAAGACAGTTTTACTAGACTGTGTCCAAACTATGCTCATTAAAATAATAGAGGCCTATATAAACAGATGCTTTTGGCTATTTTCGCCTATAGAAGTACTTTTAAGTATAAATATAAAATATAAGTTAGCTATGAGGTTACTAGCTGTTTTTATTCTTGAAGAAAACATATTATTTCAGAAAACACGATTTGGAAAAACGTTTTAATTGCAGCAGTGACAGGAAAGACTTGAAACCAGAGACTTTTCATTAGCTGAGAGTCCAACAGGTGAATTGGACACATGCCTGCAGCACATATATTATTGCTTTGGCAGATGTTAGACTGTTTGATTAGACAGTGCCTGCAAATCAGAAAATGCTTGTTTTTCTGCAGGTCTGGAAAGCCCCAATAATTAGCTCGGGGTTACGATCTCAGCCCCCAGTAACATGTTAGAAAATAATGAATGGTCTCTACAGCATGTCGTTCATTTGTGCTTCCTGTTCCCAGAAGGCACAGAGACGTCGGATTGGCTGCGGGGAGCTTTGGCCCCTCTCTCCCATATTCCCCAAACTAAGAACATATAGCCGAGGCCTACATGCTTAAATGATGTTAAACAGACGCTGTATTCCCAAGATTTCCCCTCAGAAATGTCTGCAGAGTAAATATTGAGTTTTATTTCTGCTTCTTTCCATCAAGTAAAGTGATAAACTGTGCGGCTGTCTGGCCTCAAGAAATGACATTCATTTAACTCTAATATAATGTTATATTCTACTCTAAATTATTTTGTGAGAAGAAAACAATGAAAGCTTCCAGATTTTTGAGGTTTGACCCAGTCAAGTACAGCGCAACAATTTTAATTTACATGTTAACGTGACATGTAACAGAATTATGAAAAACTTTATCGAAAACGATTACAAATGTTATATATTTAATATTATAATGCAATTTGTTATTTTACATGATTTTCAAATCAAAATTTCCAAAACCTGTTTTGGTAAGCTTTGTTGCGCGTCTGTCACCAAAAGGCAAAGTATTATTTTAATAAACAGAATATAGATGATAACCCAGCAATAATTTAATAATCTAGTAATTAAATTAATGTTTCTGTTTTCTGCAACTGCAAAAACAGCAAGCCTACATCGCATTTTACCCAAATAATTGACACAAACTATTTCAAAGTGTTCATAACGAGGTTCGCCTGGTTGCGTAACGAAATATTATTTATTTAGATCACTAATAACGACTTATTGATATTACTTATTATTATAATTATTAGTTGTTTTGTTTTTTCTCGTTCGTGCAGGGGTTTATCCGGTTTATCTGCAGCTTGTCTGCTCTACAAAGCGCTGCAGGCCTGTAACTTAGACAAACAGTCTCTTGGGGTCAGACGACGTCTAGTCGGCTATCTGAAGGTTTCTCTCGTCTGTCAGTGACTCGGTGTGATATCGGAGATTTTCAGCTGACAGTGACGACGCTTTACTTTACCCTTAACGGCGCCTTTCATTTTCTCTGCTGCAGTCAGCGGATCCAGTTTACCGTCAGTGGTGCGTAAAATGCGCAAAATTCAATTGTGTGAATTATTATTATTATTATTATTATTATTATTATTATTAGTAGTAGTAGTAGCAGTAGTAGTATTGTTATTATTGTTATTATTATTATTATGTTAATTGTTATTTTTCGTTTGAAAGGGAAATTTGGCTTTTACATAATTTAGCATTTTGGCAAAATTTTGAATGCGCAATATGCAGCGTTTTCCCGTGTTTGCCATGTTTAGAACATTATAAACTTTAAATAGCCCCATGAAATACGCCGTGAATTTAAAGTTTCCATTTAGCACGTCACAGACTGCAGTAACAACACGAAACCAGATCCAAAAGTAGCCCGTGGAGGACTTACCTTGTGGTTCTGATAAGACGTAACCGCAATGAAGGCTGTTTCTGTGAAGACGTGAGTGCAGAAGGCCGTGTTTTTGGAACCGAAGCCGTTATTTTCATCCGCCTTCACTATGTGGATCCTCGGCTGGTACTTGTGCATCGAATTTAGGATGATCTAGAGGAAAAAGAAAAAGTGGAGCCTCGTGTTAGAGACCTGATTGTGTCTTTGTAGCAAAACACCCTCTCTGTAAATAAACCTTTCAGAAGAGACAGAAAAAGAGACACAGTCTAACATTAGGTTTTCTCCTGAGTGGCAACGGGTTTGGATCAGTTTGTAATGCAAAAAAACCCTTAAACTTTCCCTGAAATCCTTTTTTGGCTGCATTAAAACTTTGTTTTTGTTGTTTTGGAGGGTATAACATGTACCCCAATATAACACACACACACACACACACACACACACACACACACACACACACACACACACACACACGTGTACATATATATATAGGTGTGTGAGACAAAGATAAAATGATGGTGACAAAGATTAAAGTAGTAGGAGGGGTCATTCAGTGCAGAAAAGTGAGAAATTTTATTGGCATATTTAGACATAAAAAAAACAAAGATAAAAAGATTTGCCAGTGACTTGGGTCAAATTACTTCATTAATCTCACAGATTCAATTAAGATGAAGTTTTTCAGTCTAAAACAGCATAACTTGGGCAAATTACTTGTATGACTAAAAGGTAAAAATTTTTAATGAGTTTTATTGCTTTCAGAAATATTTCAAATAAAATTAGGCCACGTGCGCTCTTAATTTGTTTTTGGCCTACTCACATGAACCTTTCTTCTCACAAGTAATTTCTGTACCAGCCAAAACTCAAACAAAACTTCACTTGTTATGTAACTCCACACTCATTAGATAGAGTGATAGTCACTGTATCGTGATTATTACAGTGCACAGATGAGCAGTCCCAGGAGAGGTAGGACTCTCTGTCTTGTTGCCCCTCTACCCTGACTAACCTAGTTTATGCTAAGTGATGACTACTACCCGTGGCTAGCTTGGCGACATTAAGACGCGGTCTGCGCAGCTGAACTTGAGCCTTGAACTTCTCTTTTGAGGCCCTCTCATCCGTGGATCTTAAGTCTAATTGTTTTGACGGACCGGGGAGTCATGGTCGTCAGACTCGAGGAAATCTAATGGTTTTTATTTTCATCAGATCCACTTACATTTAAAGATAGAAAAAAGAGGGGCTTTTTTTTCCTCCCCTCCTCCTCATAACTCCCCCTCCTTTTTTTTTTTTAGACCCACCTACCCCCACCTTTCTGTCCTATAGGCATTCCTCCTATCTGTTATCTTAGAAGTTGTTTTTGTACCTGCCTTTCACTGGCAGCATGAGAGGAGACAAGGGATCACCCTGACCTCCAGTACCTGTGGGGGCATCCTATAGCATTAAACAGACATAACTAAGTCCTTTCTTAGGGCCGAGTGAACCGTAGGGGCTTATGTAGACCATACAATAGTTCCAGCTGAGCTTGATCTCATTTCATGGTGCAGTAGGTTTTTGTATAGTAGGCAGACACTAAGTAAAAACTGCCTGCCATGCACCTTGTAGATGATTTAATGGAAGTTCCTGACCCTGTGCAGACAGTATCAGCTGAGTGCATCCCTTTGGTTAGATAAGCAGGCTGCTGAAGAGTGGATGACTTGCAGATGGAAACTTTGCAAATTTTACAGTCTACCATAAATACAACTATTTGCAGGAAAGGGGTTTTTAGGGCTGCATATGCTGATCTGAGGTGAGAATAGTTTTACCAGAACAGAGTCTCAGGCTGAGAGAAAGGAAATCTCCCTGCTGTATTCCATGGTAGCTCTGTTTTGGTTTCCATATTTAACTGTGGGATTGTATTGATTCCTGTGTTGTGAAGTCATGTCACCGTGCAAATGCATAAAGAATAACCACGTCCCAGCTATCGAGCAGCACTATCATTCTGTTTGCATTTCTAAACGAGGCTTTAACGTTCACTGAAAGAGCTTTTCAAAACGAGAAAAAGTAGGTTAAACGAAACCTTTTCCCATGCATGCGTTCATTATGGGCTTACTTGAGGTCTGCAGAGATGCGTCCAAGATTGGACAAACCACAACAGCAATCCCATCAATGCAAACACGTCATTCAGCACACAACATGGTCTCAGAAGCTAAAAATGTCTGCCACTGAGACACATTAGAAGTTGCATGGAAATATCTAAATGCACATTTAACCCCGAGAACATAGCATGGTCCACTGGCTGTGGGTTCCCAAAGTCCAGTATGTGTGTTCGAAGTGGGGGTAGCTGTGGACCACCCACTGGGGCCCCAGCGCACGCCTCGTCTCCCTGGCCCAGCCGCTGCCCTGCCTGGGTCGCTGTATCTCTGCTCCCCCCAGCCTCGGGATGATAGTATTTAATGATAGTGAGGGATCACTTTGGGTCCCGAGCCGCTGCCCTTTGCTTTCAAGTCCCACCACATCAGAGAGTTTCCCTGAGTCTCGGGATCAGCGGGCTTTGTACACCATCATCTATTGCTCATCGCACACTGCCATTCAAATATAAACAGTGCGATCCTCACACTCCACCCTCCTGGCCAAAACATGTGTGGGAAGACAGGGAGACGAGCGCAGGAGCAAATTAAGGGAAGGGGGGATGAATAACACTGAGAAATATTCCAGGAGTTGACAGAGAGATCAAAGCAAAAACTGCAACTCAAGACAAAAACAAACGATTTTTTAGGATTTCAAATACAGGAAAAAAATAGCGCTGTAGAGCAGAAGAAGTATTTACACCCTTTACTAAGGTACTTTAATATAAGTAAAAGTGCTACATTTAAAGTTCTTCTTAAGTGAAGGTACAGACATATGAACAAATGTATTTAATATAAAAAATAAAAGTACTTTTTATGCTAAATGGTCTTTTCCAGTGTTTTACAGCAGGCTATAATACTAATGGATTATTATTACTGATGCTCATTCTAGCTACTTTTTATGCTGCTGACTATGCTGTAGATATCCAATAAATGGTGCATAAAAAGTACATTTCCTTATGAAATGTAATGGTTTAAATATATAAAGTGACAAATAGCTCAAAATTGTATTTAAGTGCTCTAGTTTAGTAAATATACTTAGGTATTGGGCTGTGTAATATGGAGAAAATCGAATAGCACAACAGGTTTGATGAAATACCTTCATGACAATACTGTCATCAAAAAAAATACACAATGAGATGTTTAATAAATAATCATCAGTAATATGGATAAACTGTAATGACTAAAAGGCAAAATAATAGAACCAGAAAATGACATCTCTTTACTCTAATTCAGCCTTTAAAACCAGGAAAAGACAACACTTGATATGATTCTGATATCAAAAATCTAAGATGATATCTAGTGCCATATCACAATATCCATATAGCGATTGCAGAGCTCCACGTAGTTACTTTCAAAATTGCATTTTTATTAACATGCATGTTATAATGGTAAATAAAACCATTTTCACCATATTCAGAATGCTTTATCCTCAACTAGACTAGTTGTCAATGAAATAAACAGTGTGGAGAAATTGACCTGAAGATGAAGATATGATCAATATGTAAAATAGTTCAAATGTATTTATGTATGATATAACTCATTACATATATAACTGAAACTTCCTATAGTATTAATACATCCAAGAGACACCCAGTGAGGCCTGAATCAAGCTACTCTTTCTGCCCAAACACAACAATAAATATAAAGCTGCAAAAAACAAACACTAAACTATGATTACATTATTTCAAAAAGTCAATCCTGGCAGCATTTTTCTTTTATGTTTCCCACAAAAATGATTTGCCATTTTAAGTTAGTTGTGTACAAAAATGAATTTAGAAGACAACCGGTGTGTCATTTCAATAATGAACAAAAGCTACACTGTTAACTGCATACAGCACTCCGGCCTCATGGGGCTCAGTTTCCCTCGTGTCCTATGAGACTCCCAACAGTCCTGAGCTGGTGAGCTGGTGAGCTCAGTTCGCTGACGTGTGTCTAATTACCAGACATTTCTAGAGAGAACGACGGCTGCAGGCCCATCCGAAATTGGTCCATTCTACATCAGCAATATGTTTTGGTCCCATGTCTCACTGCTAGTAATTATAAATCATATACAAGTTATTTCAACCAGCTGGACCAACAAGCCCATGGAATATGTTTCTGGCCAGCCACCAGCATTTCATTTATGAATCCCAGGGTGCTGTCTCCCAGCCAGGAACCACTGCAACCAATCAAAAATGCACTTTAACCCAACGCGTACAACACTGCTCACATTCCGACTGAGCTCCAGTTTCATTTCACCAGCTGGGATCTGGCGAGGCAACGACCACTGGAGGTGCCATGTGGATAGATAGTGGCTTGTGTGTGTCTCAGTTTAGATTCATCATCAGACTGAGTAGCTATGTAAGTAATTGTCAATCTGTAAATGGATGTAATTGTCTCTGGAAATGATGATTGGAAAAATTGAAAATTATTACTATAACATAGGACAGCATGTTTTAGTGTTGCCTCTAAATCATTAGGGGTGTAATAAATATAAAAAAATATCAAGTATTGCGATATTATATTTTGTGATTATCAAAACCACTTTATTGACTTTTAATTAATAGTTTATATGCAAAGATGAACTCAGCCAGTAATTTATTTAATTTGCAAAGAGATGCGCCCTCTCATAGTGCTATGATGTTGGATGTTACAGGGACTATAATAAATGCAAATACCAGTCCCTCTGCAAAAAGTCAAATCTTTACTTTAAATTTTATGCATATGCTGGTGTGTTCTTCCAGTGAATCGTAACCACTGTATTGTGATACATATCATATTGCCTGATTCCCTGCCCTATTAATGATATTTATAGAAAGCATTGTAAATACACCTTTTCCTCATCCTTGACAGCAGATTAACACCTCTAATCAAGATTAACACTTTTAATAATTTCTAACTTCATTCAAATTCGTGTTTTCCACATAATTTAACCTCCTTAAAGCCAGAATAGCTATCAATGTAGACTCGTGCCAACCTCATAATAGTTTTTTTTCCTCGACTGGGCCCATTAGTAAGACAGCTAATTGTGTGACCTTTCTGTTTCTACAACAAGACATCTAATTTGGCCTCAGTGTGCCCATCGACTCCAAATTTTATGAAAACCTGACGCCAATAGGCCCATTTGTTGATGAAGTAAGTGATGTTTGTGTTAGACAGAATCACAAAAGCCCGGGGGCCAGATAGTGAGTGTGGAATAATGAGGAGTTAAAGTTAGGAAATGGGTACCATACAGTCTCAAACTGGTGAGGCAGGCGGTGGGTGGGGGTGCAATTGCCTCTTTTCTTTTTCCTAAAAAAAAAGCCCAACTGCTCCCCTCTACTTATGTAAGATGACTTCCAGGAGGTCTATAACTTTAATGCATCTAGGGGGTGCTATAATAAACCTGGGCAACAAAAGAGGACGCTTGAAACAAATATGCTGGTTGAGAATCAGAATAATTGTTGTTTGCCAAACATGTACTGTAGGCCTATTATTCATTGGGAGGACCAGTTACATATTCATACTTTTAAGAAATTTTAAGTTTTAAGAGATTTAAGAATATATGTATTTTTCCTGACAGTATTTTTTAAAAACTTTTCACTAGCAGCAAATATAGTTTCAAGAAAACTCCACAAGCATTATAAACTGTATCCTTCTGTGTTTTCTATACCAGTCAACCTCCGGTCTTCAGCCATGTGCATCACAAGGACAGAACTGTTTCAGAATAGGAGAGAGAGTTTGAAAGAGCAAAAAAGTAAAACCAGAAAGTAGGACAAACCAAAACTTCACAGCCTCAGTGAGTTTATAGAGCCTGATGCTGGAGATGTGGAGGAGTGACTGAAAATTTTGGCCTATTAAATTTTAATGTAAATTTAATAGACAACATTCAGCCTTAATGGTGTCTGCAAATCGCTTGTTTTACAAGGAAGTAGGAGGAGGGCAGTTGTATCTTTTTCATTTTTTCATTTTTTTTTCCCCCAAATCACGACCTTTAAACTCTGTCAGGTAAAATAGCTGCATGTCCTTGTCTCAGTTCCTCCTGTACTCTGTGCAGTGACACTAAATTTCAGTCTAATGTAAAAATGTAATCTAATCTTGTGTACATCAATTTTAATTCAAATATGTGGGCAATGCAAGAGTCCTAAGAAAAAGAATAAAAACTAAAGTTAAAACTTAGTTTTTAAAAGCTGCAACTTTTAAATTTAAATAGTTCTCTAGATGATAATAATAAAATAAGTACATAAGAAAAACGACTATAATAATAATAATAATTACAATAATAATAATAATAATAATTTGTTGAAAATAAATAATCATTATAATAAGCATACATATTGAAATCTGAGGACACAGTGCGCTCCTCTAACATGTTATCCTTTTTTTCTGACTCAGCTGTGAGTCTTGACGCCAGCTGATTTTGTCCAGTAACGCAGGACTTCCATGCAAATGCAAAACGAAGTTTTGAAATTAGACGAGGAAAACAATAATTACTCAGCTGTGGAAACCAGCAATTGTGTAGTAAAAGTAGAAAGTTAGTACAGAAAGGGACGACTGGAAGCATTTTAGTGACACCCCCCCCCCCCCCCCTTCCCCCCTTGCTGAAGTGCCACTGAGCAACTCATTAAGCAAAAAAATACATTTCCTGGAGATTATATAGCACTCACAGACGTGGTTAAATATTAGGATATATGATAGGCCTAGGCACCTACGTGTCCGAACGGGTCCAGATGGTTGTTGGTCAGTTTCAGCTTCTGGAAGGAGACGAGCTGTCTCATCCAGTGCGCACCGGTGGCGGGAGAGTCCGGGTGAACGTAGAGCCTGCCGGGCATGGCGGGCTCTGCCTTCCCGGTCACAGACCTGGATCACAGCAACACAGTCACACTGTAACACCTTGGACTGACACAGACTTATGCCAGCTATCAACCATGCAGGCGCTATGTGGCCCTTAGCGTAAAAGGTTAACAACATTTCCTCATCATCTTTAGGCTGTTGTTTAAAAGTGTAGGGGTATCTGAATTTAATGCAACGTATTTAAAAGAAAAATAAGAAACTAAAATGACCAATTAGTAAGACATTGTAGTTAACCTTTAGGGCTATGTCTTGGATGAGGCCACCAGGATGTTAAAGACTGCATTTGGACTTCTTTAAAGTCGGTTTTGGATGGTCGAAGGCCAGATCAGAGCTGGTGGACATTGTTTTCTAACATGGTTAGATCAAGAGGAGAATTAGTTCCAGGACATGCTCTGGACAGGTCATTATCGGCACTATTGGCATGTGATTATCCTGTAGAAGGATCCCCTCATTGAAAGGCGCTGACCCAAACAAGACATTCCTGACCAAGGTTAGAGAGATCGACATGACACTAAACTAACCGTGTTTATGTCCTACTGTGAAAGACAGACAGCCTTGTTGCGGTGCGCAATATAGGCAGGTCTAGCCATATAGGAAAAGTCATCAACATTCATTCAACAGCTCCGTCCGGCTGAAACATTTCTCCCTGTTGACAACATTTCTTGGCAAGCGTTAGAAAACACACAGTTCATAATTCTCTGGGAATTAATATGTTGCACTTCCGATTCGTATCCATCAGGACAACAATATAAAATTTCCTGTTGGAATAAAGTCCATGGAGAGTAGCTGCTGCGACCCCCCCAAAACAACAAACCCACATTGCCGTGCGCGTAAAATGAAAGAAATGTTTGTTATTCCAAGAATTCGGTTTTTGTTTTTTTTGTGTGTGTTATATTTTACATACCATTTGTTATCGGCGAATTTGTATCGATGGTCGTCCGCAGGCACAACATCCATCAGGAGGATATATTTAGTTTTGGGGTTTAATCCCGTGACCTTCACTTTGAAGCTGGGGAACATTCGCCTGTAAAAGAACAACAACGGTTTATATGGCGCTATATGGTAAAGGCTATTTCTGTCAAACAGTGGGAAAAATGCGACACATGCAGGCAAAAAATAGACTGTGGTGTTTTCAGGATTTTCTGCTCTATAGAGGAAAATCCCCATCCAATTTTGGCCATTTTCAAATAGCGGGCACATGTACAAATAAAACAAAAGTGCTTTCAGAATAACTTCTCGTTTTTTTTTAATTATTACAATTTAAAAACTAAATTATAATACATACAGTCAGCTCACGTGGGATGGTTTAAAATGTCAAATAAATACCTGAATTTGGTTTGGACTCTTTTCAGGGCAGGGCGTTGGGTCTGTGTTTTATAAAAACGTTTTTCACTGTGGGCCAGATTTTTTTTTCTACAAGATCCGTTTAGTAAATCACTTGGATATTTGGTAGCTGTCATATTGTAGAAAAACACATAATGTGAGTAAGCCTGGGCAGTCTCAGGAGTCAAAGGGAAGGGCAGCTGCTGTGTAATATCAGTTCACGCCAAATAACAGGAGAGAAATGACTGACGAGAATATAATGGAGACTTTATGCAGCTGTGTGAAAACGAAATTGCCTTCTGCCCGCACCGGAGAGCACACCGACACGTAGCTGTGTGAAACTATAAATATTCATCATTTATTATATAATATCCACAAGTGAGCCAGCGGCCACTTTGACAGAAGCAGACACCAGCGGTCATCACGAATAAAATACAAGTTCACACTCAAGCAGACGAGCGCTATTTTGACTGGACGCAGTCTGAGGGCGACCGTGGAGCTGACAGCGGGACACATGTACAGGCCTTGGGTAACATGTTGCTGCTGCTGCTGCAGATGTGTTGTCACGCAAGAAGTGTCTGCGTACAGTCACACACATACAGATGCGGGAGAAGTAATTCAAAAGTCTGAAAATATGCTCTTAAATTGAGTTTATTTCATTGGATTTAAAGAAATGTGCTCAAACTCAGCAGTATTTTTTAGGACAGGCTGATTGGTCGATGGTATTAAATTTCCCCAACAGGGCCACCCAGACTAAAATGTATGGTGGTGTTACAGAGCGCTAAAGCGTCCACCAGATGCTCTGTGTTTTCTCTGTGGTTCCTCACAGTGTATATTTCCAAATCCCCACGCAAGAAAAATTCCAGGCCGGGCCTATAGGTTGTTATCGTAGACTACATTTTATTTCTAGTCCGCACAATTCATAAAAAATCATCAAACGGACGTGCAGTCAACAATCTCCTTGTTGTGTTTCGTGGCCTCCTGTCATAATGATAACTTTTTTTTTTATAGTGTCCTCTTACCTTCCGGCTTTGGTGATGATCATCTCCGTCCCCACCTCGTCAAACTTCATCCAGAGTTCCCTCTCGTGCAGGTAGACTTTTATTCCCTCCATTCCCTTCAAAATAAAGCAGCTTAGTGCTCAAAGTGCTCACAGGACTGCTGCGTAATAAGCCTGCTTCAATTTTACGCACAGGCGTCGAAAGTGGTTTTGAGGCCTTCTGAGCCTGTCAATAATGTCTGTTTATAGTTGCCAGAAGAAATTATAAATGCCAGTGAAATATAAATGTTTAAATCCAAGAAACATGCCAAAATGAATTTAAGTCTAAACAATAAATAATGTAGAGTATGTGACAATTAAACCCTCCCGTAACTTCTTAGTAATTTAAAATCATTTTGTTGTCATAAACATTTTAACTAAAAACAATATATTGTATAATAAGGCCAGGGT